>OX596382.1:152435345-153075345 GCA_951394425.1 Tipula unca
GCAAGCACGCCACTTGGATTACATTAGTCAATTTACCACGGACATCCAGCATGTTCAAGGTACCGAAAACGTTGTCGCGGATACACTTTCGCGCACAACATCAAACGAAACGGCCACAGTCGAGACTCACTTCGACTGCAACAAGATCGCACAAGCGCAAAAAGCAGACTTGGAACTTCAGAATTTACTTTCTGGTTCTGCTTGTCACGCCAGTTCATCACTGAAACTGGAGCTTTTCACACTACCTGGCCTAGAAATCTACTGCGGAACATCTACGGGTGCAAATCGCCCGTACATCGCAGAGCAACTACGTCGAACCATCTTCGACACACTACACGGTATCTCACATCCTGGTGTCCGCGCAACTCGTAAATTGATTACTGCTCGATACTTTTGGCCCAGCATAAACAAAGACGTGACCCATTGGGCACAAACCTGTTTATCCTGCCAAAAATCGAAAGTCCAGCGACACACAAAATCGCCTCTTGGACAATTCGCCATTCCACCTGGTCGATTCGAGCACATTCATTTGGATGTCGTAGGACCACTTCCTCCATCCAATGGATACTCATATCTACTCACCTGTGTCGATCGTTTCACTCGATGGCCAGAAGCGTACTGCATGAGCGACATGTCTGCAGCAACCATTGCCACCACATTCGTACAGAACTACGTATCACGATTTGGCGTTCCACTTGACATCACAACTGATCAAGGAACCCAATTCGAGTCGAAGCTCTTCTCGGAGTTAACGAAACTCCTCGGCTCACATCGGATACGTACAACGGCTTACCACCCACAAGCCAATGGCATGGTCGAACGCTTCCACCGCCAGCTCAAAGCTGCTCTCAAGGCCCGAGGCAACACCATTCACTGGAGCTCCGAAGTACCAATCGTTCTACTTGGTATTCGAGCAACGGTCAAAGAAGATCTGAAGTGCTCACCAGCTGAAATGGTTTACGGTCAAACCATCAAGCTACCCGGTGAGTTCTTCGTCGAACATCCTCTACCGTCTCCATCCACAACCGACACAGTCATCGACCAACTCCGCACCACCATGCAAAATCTTATCCCCACGGCAACAAGACCAACGAATGAAAGCAACATATTCGTTCCAAAATCGCTCAACAATTGCGATTACGTCTTTGTCAGGGTTGATAAGGTTCGTACTGGATTACAATCTCCATACGATGGGCCATACAAAGTTATACGCCGCTTACGCAAGCAATTCATTGTCTCAATCAAAGACAAACACCACTCAATCTCAATCGACAGATTGAAACCGGCGTACGGTATTCTCAACACGGCTGATCAAATGTAGCAAACGATTTAAAACCGTCCGGTTCAACGTATAACGTCTCAAAGCCTATGGTTTCTCATCTGGAGAGGGGGTACTGTAGCAGCTCGAATATTCGACTCACCGATATTCGATTCTGCCACAAACAAAACAATTAGTGAAATTCAAATATAAACCAATTTATTTGAATTAAGCGTTCACTAACCCCATCACATATCCATCTATCCAACCACCACTATCTAATAACCGAACCATTACTATAAAACATTTATAGTAATACAAGTCGCCATCTAACAACATCACCACGAACAACAATGTTCGGTGATGTAACACTAATGCGTAAGTGCAATATTCACCGTCGCCGGCGCATGTGTTCCCTCTTCATAAAACGAAGACGAAGGCGACGTCATCACAACATAAACAATTCAATATTGATCTTTCGGTGAATGTACAACAAAATGTGTCAATCTTGATAAATGGTGGTGTAAACAAAATAAATAAAATTAATTAATAATAAAATAAAAATTATAAACAGATTGAAATAATAAATTATATATTTTAATAAATAATTGAAATAATAAATAGTTAATAAATTAAATAATTAACAATTATTATAATAAATATATTAATAATTTAACAATAAAAATTATATACAATTAAAAACTTAAACATTATCATCGTGTTATTATTTTGTAAGTGTTTTCTTGTTCGGACCGGACAAGATCAACAACGTATTCCACTGATTCCAACAGACATGCCATTTGAATTTAAGCGTTTGCAATTCCCAATGCGTCTATCATTTGCCATGTCCAGCAATAAGGACAAACGATTTAAATATTCGCATTAAATTTGGAGTAGCCGTGCTTTTCAGATGGATATCTATACGTGGCCTGCTCAAGAGTTGGAACTCCAAATTGTTTGTTTGTGCTCGATTCAAATGGGCAAACGAAAAATATTGTATATCCAAATGTTTTGGATTGACATTAATAATTTTGAAATACCATGCATTCATTTGATAAAAAAAAATCTAGAATATTTCATTTCTTTTTTTGGTTGGCTGCAACGAAGTGCATCGGAGTTCGCTATTTTGTATATTAACACAAAATTACGATTTCAACACTTTATTAAATGTCCCTGGAGGCGTCGCGCTGCGTAGCGGGCGTAGCCCGCTAGTATATATATATTTTTTTTCCTTAGTAAGTTCTCAGGAAACTTTAAGTTTTTTCAACAGTTTTTGGTTGATGGAAATTCATTTGATGGTCTGATTCCACTCCGCTCGATGATAAATGTTGCTCTATCTAATAAAAACAATTCAGTAGTACGGGGAATTGGGTTAGAACTAACGGAAAAACATCGTGTGATTTAGTAAAGAGAAAAGAGGAAGATTATAAAAGCATATGCTTGGAAAGTTTAAAAATATTGCCAAATGGTCATCTTAACGAATCTATATATAATGAAAGTATTACATAGATTTGCATGAAAAGTAAATATAGTTATCACAACCGCGAAAAAAATAACAAACGCGCAAAATTGTGAAACCCTCATACATACTGATATGAATGGTTTTATTTATAAAACAAAATTCATCGAAAAACTGAATCAGAACCATTCAATAAATTATATCCTGTTTATTGGTGATTTTTATAAATAATCAGTGAGATATGTATATATGTGGGAGAAGGAAAACATGGTACATTTATAATTAGGTATCCAACACGATATTCGAAATCCAATAAAATAACCTGTAATGTTATAGCTAGTCAATAGTTCGGGATGAATTTTTAACGAGATGTGCAGTGCTCAGTTTATAAAGTATGTTGTTTAAAATTATAGTATTGTATCTAGTTTTACGTGTAATTACGTGCCATAATCGTGTAAATAATACGTACGAAAGTGAATTAGATCTTGAATTGGGAGAAATATCAATAGTGAATGATGTTGATATTCAGAATATTGGGGTAAATTTGTGTGGTCATTTTAGGCCGGCACATCATCGGCCATCTTATCATCGGCATGCATATAGAAGGCCAGTGTATCGTCGGCCAGCATATCATAGCCGTGCACGACACCCAGCCAGACGACCACACTTTAGGCATCAGCCACATTTCAAGCCAAATCATGGACGACCAAAACGACTGCCAATCAAACCACACCCACATAAACGACCACATAATAGAACACCAACTAATAAGAAGCTACCAATCAAACAGCCTACAAGACACCCGGTAATACATCCAGCACATGGAAAGCCACCAGTCAACAAACATCCGAATTCTAAGCATCCACAAAAGCATCCTGCTGGAAAACCAACAACGAAACCAATTAGAAAATCTACAATAAAACCAACAAAACATCCTATAAAGGGACCTACAAAGAACTCTATTACTAAAAAACCAAATTCAAATAACTGTAAAGGAAAATCCAAACATTCAGTCAACTGTTTGAAAAAGAAACCCTCTAAACCACCAAACAATCAACCGCCACCTGGCAGTCAACCACCGCCAGATAATCAACCTCAACCAGAAATTCCTCAGCCACCACCAGATATTCCAGAACCTCCAGAACCTCAACCACCACCAGACACTCCAGAGCCTCCCGATCCTCAACCACAGCCAGATCCTGAACCTCAACCCGAACCAGAACCAGAACGTGAACCCGAACCAGAGCCAGATCAAAAACCAGAACATGAACGTGAAATACAACCAAAACCAGATCCCGACGATGATGGTAATGATAATCCAATAGGCCATCTGACATGTACAATTTGTACAAATATCGTTGATCTGATTAAAAACGCAATCCGAAATCTTAAAGCTGTACCATCTAGCGCAAACATTAAAAAATCGTTGATTGTGATTTGTAGCAAAATAGCCCCGCAATTACAACCAATTTGTAAACAGTTGATAAATAATGATGTTGACACCATATCAAAGGATTTATCTAAATTACTAGATTCGCGATTACTCTGTAAACATATACACCTTTGTAAATAAATTGGTTATTGACTTAAACAGTATATGAACCGATCCTAGTGTCTTTTTGTTATGCATTATACCTCGTGATTTGAAGTTATACCTTGCTGGCAAGATAGAGAGTTCTCTTAATTATTAATATTTGGCAATAAAAGAATACAATTAATTGTTTATTGATTCTTCTAAAAAGAAATATAGAACATTTTCTTAAATTCAGAAGATTATTTATTAGATTTCAATTTTAGAGTTGTATGGCATATCGATTATTTTTCATTTTCTTGCGAAACACGTTTTAATATCACGACCTATACTCCATTTCTGCGTATAAAAATCAAATTTTAAACTTTATTTAATTTTCAATTTTGTTTTTATCAAAACAAATTTATTCTTGGTGTTTGTAAATTTTATTTTCACTCCAAAATACGAATATCTTGCAAAATACGACTAAATAAGTCCATCCACTGTTTATATTTAGGCAAAATTAAATTTAAAACAAAAATTATTGGTAAAAAATATTTTATTAAAAATTAAATTACTATGTTAAATATGTAATTACATTTTAAATCTAACATAGTCGTCACTATTAAAATATTTCTTAAAATTTAAGTAGCCTTCTCCTGAAGGAATAACTGCATGGAAATCGCGAGTTCCGTTTATGGTTTTCAGTTTATCTATACTGGCAAGTCGGGTTTTTCTGGTGTTAACTTCAATGTCAGAACAAAACTCCAAAATCATATCAGTTTTTAAAGTTTTAGCCCATTTAAATAATTCTGCTGCATTTGTTATGGTGCCTTCATATTTATCAGTGAGATTGTGGACGGCATGCTCTTGATAGTACCTCCTTTCCTTTCCATGAGTGGCATGAAAATGCCATTCACATTCGACTCCGAAATCTTTTTTGTGTTTAATTAAATTCATAAAATTTTTATTTTTATAATGTGTTACAGCACCATCAGTTATATAATAAATTTTGGTGATACTTGGCATTTTAGTTTTTAAGAACTGAATCATTTTCTCGATGACTAGACGAACTACCACTGTGACATGACTAAGACAATCCGATATAAGAATGAAACTGTAGTGCTGCAATTCACATTCCAATTTCACATTTCTGTAAATTACAAATGGATGAATAGTTGCTTGCTTATTATTCCAATGAAAACCCAGCGCTGCGTTTTGCTTTACAAATTAATAATTTTCTGCAAAGTCACATGACACGTGCTGCTTTAGGCTACAGAATATTTTTTACGTATGGCTATTTTGTTGCAGTGAAATGTAGTAATGAGGAATCAGATTTTTCAGCTTCTTTATGAAGTAATCCAAAAATTCATCTGACGGTTTTGAATACTTTTGCATCTGTCAATATCATCTGCAAATACAAATTGCATCTGTCAGTTGAAATCAATTGACTGAATGATAAATTAGCATCCTCGTAGTCCTTTTCCAGAAACGTGTTTCTCAAATATTCTCGAAATAAATTTAATCCTGGACAATTCTTGCATTTTAAAAGATAACATGTCGGCTTAGGCTCTGGACATAATCTAATGTAGATAAAAGACAATCTTGGTATTTCGATATCTCTCCACTTGTAACAGATTCTATTTTGGTTCCATAAATGATTAATTTCACATTTTGATGTATTGTAAAAACACACACAGCATACGTTCCACTGCTTCCTGGTTGCACACAATTTTTAGGACAAAACAAGCAAAATTTCGAAAATCCGATTTTTTTCGACTTGTCGTCCTGATAGAGATTCTTGTAGTCCTCGTAGGATTCCTCTAATGTACTCATCATTAGACGTTTCAGTAGTTTTTCAGGAGTTTTTCAATACTTACGCAATCGTTATTTCCGGACATTATCCTACTGACTTCATCATCGTTATAATAATCTATCACTGATTGTTTTAGTTCATCGCTGATTCGTTTCCCAGCTTAATGTAATTATTTAAATTAGTAATTTAATTTTTAATAAAATATTTTTTAACAATAATTTTTGTTTTAAATTTAATTTTGCCTAAATATAAACAGTGGATGGACTTATTTAGTCGTATTTTGCAAGATATTCGTATTTTGGAGTGAAAATAAAATTTTCAAACACCAAGAATAAATTTGTTTTGATAAAAACAAAATTGAAAATTAAATAAAGTTTAAAATTTGATTTTTATATGCAGAAATGGAGTAGGTCGTGGTATTAAAACGTGTTTAGCAAGAAAATGAAAAATAACCGATATTTTGTTTATTGATATGTTTTATAGAATTGAATGGCGCATAAAATAAAAAAATTAAAAGTTAAAAAAAAAATCACTTTTCCGGAAAAGTGAGAAAAACTATTTTGGCGGCCATTTTGAAAGTGAGAAACTTAAAGACGGTACTATTTTTGTAATAATTTCTTAATCGTTATTTCTTTATCTTTAAAATGAGCCATATTTCGTATTTTTCGGATAAATACTTTTTTTTATATTTGCACATCACCATTTTCAACAAATTAACAAATATTTTACCCTCTGTATCTTAAGCAACAACAACAACAAAAAATCCAGTTCTACAAAAAATTTTTTTTACCTAGTACTACACATTCAAGACATAAAAATCACAAAATTAAAACATGTTCCAAAAATTTGCGATTTCACGTATTTTTCACCATATATATAGGTATATACATATATATATATATATATATATATATATATATATATATATATATATATATATATATATATATATATATATATATATATATATATATATAAATATATATATATATATATATATATATATATATACATATATATATATATATATATATATATATATATATATATATATACATATATATATATATATATATATATATATATATATATATATATATATATATATATATAGTCCTTAGTAAGTTTTTTCAACAGTTTTTGGATGACGGAAATTCATTTGATGATCTGATTCCACGCCGCTCTATTATAAATGTTGCTCTATCTAATAAAAGAAATCAGTAGTACGGGCAATTGGTATATAGAACTAACGGAAATACATCGTGAGATTTGGTAGAGAGAAAAGAGGAAGATTATAATGGCATATGTTTTTAGAGTTTAAAAATATTGCCAAATGTTCGCCTTAACGTATCTAAATTATAATGAAAGTATTATATAGATTTGCATGAAAACTAAATATAGTTATATCACAACCGCGATAAAAGTAACCAACGCTTCAAAATGTGAATAATCCACAAAATTATACTGGTGTATGAATGGTTTTATATATAAAAAAAAATCATCGAAAAGCTGAATCAGAACCATTCTATAATTTATATCCTATTGGTGATTTTTATAAATAATCAGCGAGATATGTATATATGTGGGAAAAGCGAATCATGGTAATTTTATAATTCGTAATCCATGTAAACACGATATTCGAAATCCAATAAAATAAACTGTAATGTTATGGCTAGTTATTAGTTCGGAATTAACCTTTAACGAGATGTGCAGTGTTCAGTTTATAAAGTATGTTGTTTAAAATTGTTGTGTTGTATCTAGTATTAAGTGTAATTACGTGCCATAATCTTGTAAATAATACGTACGAAAGTGAATTAGATCTTGAATTGGGAGAAATATCAATAGTGAATGATGTTGATATTCAGAATATTGGGGTAAATTTGTGTGGTCATTTTAGGTCAGTACATCGTCGGCCATCTTACCATCGGCCTGCATATAGAAGGCCAATGTATCGTCGTTCATCATATCATCGCCCTGCACGTCATCCAGTCAGACGACCACACGTCAGGCAACAACCACACTTCAAGCGGCCGCCTGCAAAACGATCGCCACTACATTATAGAAGGCCACCAGCTAGGCAACCACATCGTGGGCGACCAAATCATGGACGACCACCTGCCAAACGACAACCAATCCGACTACACCCACATAAACGACCACATAATAAGAATCTACCAATCAAACAGCCTACAAGACACCCAGTAATACATCCACCACATGGAAAGCCACCAGTCAACAAACACCCGAATAATCATAAACCAACTAATAAAAAACCGGTTACCACGAAACCGAATTCTAAGCATCCACAAAAGTATCCTACTGGAAAACCAACAACGAATCCAATTAGAAAATCTACAATGAAACCAACAAAACATCCTATAAAGGGACCTACAAAGAAATCAGTTACTAAAAAACCTAATTCAAAAAATTGTAAAGGAAAATCAAAACATTCAGCCGACTGTTTGAAAAAGAAACCCTCTAAACCACCAAACAATCAACCACCACCAGACAGTCAACCATCGCCGGATAATCAACCACCCGCCCCACCAGGAAACAACCAACCACCATCACCAGAAATTCCTCAACCACCACCAGATATTCCAGAACCTCCAGCACCAGACACTCCAGAGCCTCCCGATCCTCAACCACAGCCAGAACCTGAACCTCAACCCGTACCTGAACCAGAACGTGAACCCGAACCAGAGCCAGATCAAAAACCAGAACATGAACGTGAAATAGAACCAAAACCAGATCCCGACAATGGTGGTAATGATGATACAATAGGCCATCTAACATGTACAATTTGCACAAATATCGTTGATCTGATTAAAAACGCAATCCGAAGTCATAAAGGTATGCCATCTAGCGCAAATATTAAAAAATCGTTGATTGTGGTATGTGGCAAAATTGCTCCGCAATTACAACCAATTTGTAAACAATTGATAGTTAATGATGTTGACACCATATCAAAGGATTTATCTAAATCACTAGATTCGCGATTAATCTGTAAACATGTACACCTTTGTAAATAAAATGGGTATTGAATTAAACAGTTTATGAACCGATTCTAGTGCCTGTTTGTTATATATTATACCTCGTGATTGGAAATAATACCTTGCTGACAAGATAGACTTCTCTTAATTACTCATATTTCGACTGGCAATAAAAGAATACAATTAATTGTTTATTGATTCTTCTAAAAAGAAATTTAGAACATTTTCTTAAATTTAGAAGATTATTTATCAGATTTCACTTTTAGAGTGGTATGGCAAAAAGAAATTTGCAAACCATTGCGGCACTATTCATTTCCACAAAACTATAATTTCTTGCATTCGGTCAAAATGATCGAAAATTTAGTTTAATTATTATGTATGAGTTATTTAATGACTGATTGATTTTGTTAATATAATTAATTTTCACCATTAATATATCCGTGTAATTTAAATGATCCCGTCCCCCTATTCTGTGTTTCGGGGAAAGATGAAAAGGAAACAATTATAACAGTTTTTTTGATTTTTTTCCCCCCCAAGTGTATTCTAGGAGGCAATGAAAAAGCGAAAGGGAAAATAAATTACTTCACAGTTAGAACAGTTTCAGGTGTATTATTTTTAGTGACACATTCGTATGACAGAACAATTTTCTTTTACATTTTCATCATTCCCCGAATCATAGAATAGTTTCTGACTATTGATATATAAACAGTTTTAGATATAGACATCTCTAAGATCGGCGAAAGACAAATTCAAAATCGTGAATACTAAATGATAGGATGCCTTACCTACTAATGCAAATATAATATGTTTTATTTGTTTTTAAATCTAGATTTTTTGATCTAATCAATTTTTTTTATAGATTAATCTCTATACCAACAAATTCAGTTAAAATATTGTGCAATGAATTGTAAATTAAGTGAAGACACATATGCAATAATTTCTCTTGCTGAAAACACTTCACCGCCATATTTATTTCAAATGCATTATTCACCTCACCAAATTTAAAATAAATATACGAGAATCCCACTCTTGCATGTTTAAACATGAAAAGTGACTTGTGTTGTGGATAATCGTTTGTTTTAATATTTTTTTGTGCGCCGTGAATAAATAAATAAATAATAATAAATCTAAATAAATTCGTTCCTTTATTATTAAATGATTTAAATAATTGATTGTGAAACGTTTCTTGAAACTGTATACTCTCGTAAAATTTAGTAAATTCAATCATGGCCAATTGATCAGTTTTTAAATTCTATCGTCTGTTCGTCCAAAATACACTGGGTACTCAAATTAGAGTATGAACAATTCAAGAAATCTTGTAATTTATTGCAATAAAATAAAATAATCATGTCACTTTAAATATAATCTACTTTTAGAATATCATATGATGCTCAAATTAGAAATCCAGCCAACGCAAACAAAACATACATCATAACTAATTAATACTATAAGATATCAGAACTACAGCAGCTACTAGAATATAATTAAAACAGATTAAAAGTTGCTGAAATCAAACGGCCGTAAACATTGGGTAATCAGAGCTACTACTGTCTGTCAAGCATCATTGGCAACTGGACACAGCAGTGATATCTAGAATATTGTGGTGAATGAATACAAATATATATCTACAATTTTTTCCAGATTAGTTGATCTAGATTATAATTTTGTGATTGTCTTTTTACCATAAAAATAATATGAATCCTCTAATGGTTTATTTAATTAACTCTTACTATAATTATTGTGAAAAAATAAATTCAATGAGCCATAACCTTCCGAAGTCTTCATCCTGTCATCATGTTAATAAGCAGTGTTATAATAAGTAAGTTAACTTTAAATAAAATTTGTTTTTATAAAATATTTAAAATTTTATTTACGGATTTTAAACATCATTAGGATACTAAATGATTAAAAGTTCTCTAACTAGCACTGTTTAAAATCGTGACAAATTGCATCCGAATTCTTCTTTTGAATCAATTCATCGACCAAACGGTGTATATCAATAGAAATTAATTTGGTACAATTATGTTTTAAATCACCTGGTAAACGATTGCACGACATTATTACCGATGCGATTATAATATTCTTATCGGTTTTGTTGTGGTGTTTCTGGATAATCTCCATCACATTGTGTTCAATTATTTGAATTATATAAGGGCAAACCGTGTGACATGTTGGAGTTGTTTGATTTTGTGATGGTTGTGATTGTGACGTATTATTATGTCTGGTCGTAGGTTTCACAGTCGTACCGGGTGTACTCTTTGATGGCGTATTATCCATTGGAGTCTTTTTATCTTTCTGTGAGTTGTCAACTTTCTTTTTGTCATCAATGTTTTCATTTTTTTTACCTTTCTTATTGGACTTTTCGTCATCATTTTTCTTTTTTGTAGGTTTTTCGTCGTCATCATCATCATCATCATCAACTGAAGCCTTTTTCTTTTTCTTCTTTGTAGGTTTTTCGTCGTCATCGTTACCATCATCAACTGGAGCCTTTTTCTTTTTCTTCTTTGTAGGGGTTTCGTCATCATCATCATCAGTTAGAGCCTTTTTCTTTTTCTTCTTTGTAGATTTTTCGTCGTCATCATCATCATCATCTGGAGACTTGTTTGTTTTCTTCTTTGTAGGTTTTTCGTCATCTTCATCATCATCTGGCGATTTTTTCCCTTTTCTCTTATCATCATCTTTATCGTCGTCGTTATCTTCTGATGCCTTTTTACCCTTATTAGATTTATCGTCATCTTTATCATCATCGTCACTATCATTTGGAGTTTTCTTGCCATGTGGTTTTTCATTATCTTTATCATCATCATCATCTTTGTCTGGTTTATTATCTTCTTTATCGTCATCATTATTATCGTCTTTAGGACTTTTCTTATCACTAGCATCAGGCTTATCATCATTATCTTTATCATCTTTATCTTTATCATCTTTTTCTTTATCATCTTTATCTTGATCATCTTTATCTTTATCATCTTTATCTTTATCTTTATCATCTTTATCTTTATCATCTTCATCTTTATCATCTTTATCTTTATCATCTTTATCTTTATCATCTTTATCTTTATCATCTTTATCTTTATCATCTTTATCTTTATCATTGTTATCTTTATCATCTTTATCTTTATCATCTTTATCTTTATCATCTTTATCTTTATCATCGTTATCTTTATCATCTTTATCTTTATCATCTTTATCTTTATCATCTTTATCTTTATCATCTTTATCTTTATCATCTTTATCTGTATCATCTTTATCTTTATCATCTTTATCATCATTATCTTTAGGTTGCTGATCATCCTTGTTATCGTCACCTGGTGGCTCGGGTTTATTCTGATCTGGTTTTTCTTTGTCGTCGCTGTCATTATCATTCGTATTGTTTCGATCGTTCTTGCAATTTGGAGAGCTACGGTCTTTTCCTTTGCAATCAAGGTGTTTGCATTGTGGTGCGTTACGGTCTTTCTTCTCACAATCGAATTGTTTGCATTGAACGGTTCCTTTATCTTTTCCTGTGCATTGGAGTTTCTTACATTGTGGTAAGTTTCGATCTTTACCCTTGCAGTCCAATTTCTTGCACTGTGGTATGTTTTTGTCTTTGCCTTTGCAGTCGAATTGTTTACATTGTGGTGATTTTTTATCTTTTCCATTACAATCTAAATTCTTGCATTGCAGTGAATTTTTGTCTTTACCTTTGCAGTCGAAATGTTTACATTGTGGTGATTTTTTATCTTTCCCACTACAATCCAATTTCTTGCACTGCGGTGAATTTTTGTCTTTACCTTTGCAGTCGAAATGTTTACATTGTGGTGACTTTTTATCTTTCCCACTACAATCCAATTTCTTGCACTGCGGTGAATTTTTGTCTTTACCTTTGCAGTCGAAATGTTTACATTGTGGTGACTTTTTATCTTTCCCACTACAATCCAATTTCTTGCACTGCGGTGAATTTTTGTCTTTACCTTTGCAGTCGAAATGTTTACATTGTGGTGACTTTTTATCTTTCCCACTACAATCCAATTTCTTGCACTGCGGTGAATTTTTGTCTTTACCTTTGCAGTCGAAATGTTTACATTGTGGTGACTTTTTATCTTTCCCACTACAATCCAATTTATTGCACTGCGGTGAATTTTTGTCTTTACCTTTGCAGTCGAAATGTTTACATTGTGGTGACTTTTTATCTTTCCCACTACAATCCAATTTCTTGCACTGCGGTGAATTTTTGTCTTTACCTTTGCAGTCGAAATGTTTACATTGTGGTGACTTTTTATCTCTTCCATTACAATCCAATTTCTTACACTGCGGTGAGTTTTTATCTTTGCCTTTGCAGTCGATTTTCTTACATTGCGGTGAGTTTCTATCTTTGCCTCTGCAATCCAATTTCTGGCACTGTGGTGAATTTCGGTCTTTTCCTCTGCAGTTCAGTTTCTTGCATTGGGGCTTGAAACGATCTTTGCCTTTACAATCCAGTTTTTTACACTGCGGTGAGTTTCGATCCTTACCTCGGCAGTCTAGTTTTTTGCACTGTGGCTTATTACGATCTTTACCCTTGCAATCCAATTTCTTACACTGCGGTACATTTCGATCTTTTCCTCGGCAATCCAGTTTCTTGCACTGTGGTTTATTACGATCTTTACCATTGCAATCCAATTTCTTACACTGCGGTGAATTTCGATCTTTTCCTCTGCAGTTCAGTTTCTTGCATTGGGGCTTGAAACGATCTTTGCCTTTACAATCCAGTTTTTTACACTGCGGTGAGTTTCGATCCTTACCTCGGCAGTCTAGTTTTTTGCACTGTGGCTTATTACGATCTTTGCCCTTACAATCCAATTTCTTACACTGCGGTGCATTTCGATCTTTTCCTCGGCAATCCAGTTTCTTGCACAGTGGTTTATTACGATCTTTACCATTGCAATCCAATTTTTTACACTGCGGTGAATTTCGATCTTTTCCTCTGCAGTTCAGTTTCTTGCATTGGGGCTTGAAACGATCTTTGCCTTTACAATCCAGTTTTTTACATTGCGGTGAGTTTCGATCCTTACCTCGGCAGTCTAGTTTTTTGCACTGTGGCTTATTACGATCTTTACCCTTGCAATCCAATTTCTTACACTGCGGCGAATTTCGATCTTTTCCTCTGCAGTCAGGTTTCTTGCATTGGGGCTTAAAACGATCCTTGCCTTTACAATCGAGTTTCTTGCATTTTGGTGAATTTCGATCTTTACCTCGACAATCTAATTTCTTGCATTTTGGTGAGTTCCGGTCTTTACCTCGACAATCCAACTTCTTGCATTTTGGTGAATTTCGATCTTTACCTCGACAATCCAATTTCTTGCATTTTGGTGAATTTCGATCTTTACCTCGGCAATCGAGTTTCTTGCATTTTGGAGAATTCCGATCTCTACCTCGGCAATCGAGTTTCTTGCATTTTGGTGAGTTTCGGTCTTTACCTCGGCAATCCAATTTCTTGCATTTTGGTGAATTCCGAGCTCTTCCTCTGCAATCGAGTTTCTTGCATTTTGGAGAATTCCGATCTCTTCCTCTGCAATCCAACTTCTTGCATTTTGGTGAATTCCGATCTTTACCTCGACAATCCAACTTTTTGCATTTTGGTGAGTATCGATCTTTACCTCGACAATCCAATTTCTTGCATTTATATGAATTTCGATCTTTACCTCGACAATCCAATTTCTTGCATTTTGGGGAGTTTCGGTCCTTACCTCGACAATTTAATTTCTTACATTTTGGTGAGTTCCGGTCTTTACCTCGACAATCCAATTTCTTGCATTTTAGTGAATTCCGATCTTTACCTCGGCAATCCAATTTCTTGCATTTTGGTGAGTTTCGATCTTTACCCCGACAATCCGTTTTCTTTTGCTGATGACGACATTTTGCTGAAAACCGATCTTTACCATTACAATTTAGCCTCTTATGTTTTTTTTGACACTTTGCCGAGCGACGATCCCGACCACGGCAATCCAGTTTTGGTTTTTGTTTTCGGCACCGAGAATTGTTTCGATTATTTCCTCTACAATTTGACTGGGATTTATTTTGTTTTTTACCACGATTATTATATTTATTACGTTTATTACGTTTCTGCGAATTATTTTTATTACGGTTTTTGTTCAACGGTTTTTTAAATTTATTTCGTCTTGAATGTCCACGTCTATTGTTTCGATGGTGTTGACTATGCTTTCTTGCAAAATTATTTATAAAGCGTTTTAGGTCTTGTCTTTGTTGTCTTCTATTTATTAGATGGTGCTGTATATGACTATGTGACCTGGCATGATGTGCTGCATGTCTTCTTTGAGTCCATGGATTGTTATTAAAACTTTCAACATCAGTATTATTTTTATAATTTTGTATAAACTCATGGTCACTTTGATAGACTATAACACTTGTAGAATTATCACTTGTAGCGTCACTAAGATTAACACGACATTCAGCTAAAACGATTATTAGCAGATATGCGTAAAATATTGTTAAATTAAATTTAACTAACATTTTATTGGTGTAACATTATTTTTTAGAGTGATCACTTTTGATATTAACAACGACCGATCAATTTTTAATGAATTCGCATGACTTTTTTATATATTTATCCAAAAGCTTGTAATGTACATATGAAATGTGGGACTCATTAATTCTCGGAATCATATAATCGGAATGAGTTTTTAATAATTCCCCAATTGTAATGTTTGAATGTAATGTTTGAATGTAATGTATATTTTATCGATTTGCATGTAAACAAATTTTTTTAAATTTTGTGTATCCATTATACTGCGGTCTTTATTGGAATTACCAACAGTCACGACAATCAAAAATAATTTTTCCTAGATACTCAACCTCATGAGTAAATATTGACAGCATCTTTGTTCTTTTATTCATTTCAGGAAATACTAAATAAACGACCTTTATTAACATATATATAGTTCTATAGTGGGATGCGTGCTTTTGGGATCATCAATGCTTCAATGTGCTCTAGTTGTGGATAAAATAAGAGGTCAGAAGTTTTGTTTAAGACTTGGAATGTTGTTATATATTTGTTTTATGCTTACGAATGAAGTATGTATATACAATTATAAGCAAGATATAGTCTATAGATATAGCTGACATCGAACAGCACACTTCTAGTAACACACATTCACGCATAATGATGTCACAGATGAGTATCAATACCGGATCCAAGTTTACAGTAAGAAGATTATATAAGACATCACAAATGTAACATTTTACATAAAGAACTATAGGAATCAATACCTAAGCGGACCAATAATAACTTCATCATAATCAAAACCATATCACAAATGCAAGTTAAATTCAAATCTATAGTTACACTTGACGAAAACCAAGGAGATCAGGTTTAGTAATCGAATTAGTAATTGAACGTCTGTCGTAGGAGTTGGCATTTTCAGGCACATGTGATTCCGTCTACTATACTGTGAAACGTTTTGGTGGATGAACCTTCCTTGGTCCCATTAAGCAATCAAAATCAAAGTTCCCTCGTATGTATAAAAAAATAATTATTTATTTTAAAATGTTATCATATTTTGAATTTATTTAGAATTAAAATTAAAACAGAATTTATTTATAAACATTTTAATTTTACAATGCCTATTGAATTTATCAGTTTCAGGAACTATATATTGGGTATAGCTGTTATATACATATATATGTATATTATTAATCGTAATTTAATTATAATTAAAAATGAAAGTGTTTTCAATACAATAATATTTTTCCGATAATAAATTCAACATTTTATTAGAAATAATGCTTTCTTCAATTTACACGATAAATTAGGTGCAATTATTATACATACAAATTGTAATTTTTACAAGTTCGATCCACTCTTCTTTTTAATAAAAACGCTACAAGATTGAATTACTGATTTCGTTATTGATATACTCTGACATGATGATTTGGCAACCAGAAAAACCGAAAGGGTTAACGGCACGTCAAATCAAGTGTATGAAGTTATCCCATATAATTCCAGCCCAGTGATATTAAAAAATATTTCCAGCCCAGTAATAATTTATCAACAATCTTATTTTCATCCCAACCCGGGGATCTGAAAATATATTTAATACTAATTTTAATGGTAGCGGTGTATTGGGTAATGTATGGCCCAATATAACTAATACTGATTTTAATTAATGGATCTCATGGGCTCATATTGCCGAGAATTGTTTCTAATGTTTTCGACTTGGCATGATGTCAACAAGTCGAGAATTTTAGAAATTTAAGAAATTATTTACAACCGTTAATAAATAATTCGAGCCCTATACATAAATGGTTGTAATTTATCTAGCATGTGGACATTATAACAAGTCGAAAACATTAGAAATAATTTTCGGCAATCATCGTTTTTGAAAATAATTAATTGAAATTCATATTAAATGTATTCAACTCTTAATTAAATACATATAAGTTCTCGAGCCCAATAGACCTAATTACTACATACGAAAACTATTATATTATTATCGAAAACGTTAATTACAAATTATTAGGTTATAGGTAGTATTTTTTCAGAACTCATTTGAATGTTAGAGATAATCCATGGATGGTCAAAAACAAACTGCGATTAAGTTGAAATACCTGCGAAACATAATTTTATATATACATATGTATGTAGAATCAAAACAAACACTTTGTTTATTTTTAAAATATATAATTCGAAGGTTTTATTTTGTTAAATATTTATGTAGTTTTAAATCTATTATTGATAATATTCAAATGTTGTAATCTTCCCCATAGCATAATATCGTTCCCTCTGGAAAAAATCATATGCTATATTATGTCGGAAAAGCCATCAATTTAGCTTGGCAAGATTTTTCGTAAAATTTGCGATTACAAAAGTTACTGATGAATCAATTGTAGATTTCAAATGCTACAAATCACCTAATACGATAAATATTCTAAATTAACATTCTTTTTCATTAAGTTTCTTAAAGTTATTATTGCGCATCCAATTTCTATTTGACGATCAAGTTCAAACTCGAAACACCGTTTGATCTCTTATAGATTTTGGTTCAATGATGTACTCGTAATATACAAATGAACTCCATATGTAACTATTCGGCCATTTCATCTGATTGTTTTCCTGATGTATGTAGAAGAGTTAAACTCAATGACCGAAAAATTGTGTAGAGCAATGAAATACTGATCGATACTGATAATACTGATTATATGGTACAAAATTAGCATGCAGGAATTCAACCTGTGTATAGAGAGCTATGGGCAATCGTTTTTTAATCTTCATCAGAAAGCAAGACTTTTATTTGGATTTCAGTAGACGGTTGATTTAGATTAGTACGTTAACATATGTTTTATCTTCCATCTTTGATCAAGTAAATTTTTCGACATTTTTAATATAAAAGGCAAGATGCTTCGTAACAAACTTCCAAATAGATCGCGTTTTAAATAGATCGGATGAAAAATCAATTATGGTTTAATTCGATAAATTTTTCAACAATGATATTGTCGCAAGGAATGATATTATCAAATAGTACATGAATGAAGGCCTCGCTATCGTTTCGATTTGAATTTCTAAATATCATCATTTACCTATATTCGGCTCTGAACAAGGCTGCCTTATTGTTCTCATCGTCGATTACCTCATATGTAGATGTAATATCGAATTATTATTCGTCTGATTTTTTCTTCCTATTTCGTATACATTTTTTATGGATCCAAGCGTGTTGAATTCTCGAGCTAATGACAAAAACACAAGCAAGAAAGCATACATACGATTGTTGCGGATCGATTCATTTCATTACGGCTATAGTACAAAGAAAAAAATACATTCGAACCATGTGTTAAAAAAAACAAAACCTCTATTTATCTTTTCGGCTTTAGATGTGACTAGCTGTGAATCGTAGTAAAATGAGAAACATAGTACAGGGGGCCGCAAGTTTTTATCATTGACTATATTAGTCCGGCAGCTTTGCTCATATTCGAAGAAAAATGGCCCTAAAATACCCAACAGTCACTTGTTTTGGGTATATTGGCTTCTCGATTGCCACGTGTGCATTTTCTGGGCTCCAAATACGGCAATTTTGCTTGTTGTAATAACCACCGAGGTGTAATAACCACCGAGGTGAAAATAAGCTTTATATGATTTTTTGATAAGCGATTTCGGTAACTGACTCAATACTTTGGAAATAAGTATTGGAATAGAATATTGGAATAGGCTATCAGCGGGGAAATAATGGCTAGTTCAAAAACGAGCCTAAAGATGCCGCAAAAAGTTTAATAAATTTGTTAAATTTGGTTAACGTGGGAACATTTATCGGGTATACGCATTTAAACGCAAAGTATCTGACATCTGGTGAAATATTTTGAAATTAGAGCCAAAAGTGGTCATGCCTCTTACATGTCGTTATTATGAACAATTTAATAATAGATATTGTGCTAGATGAATTCATACAGTTGATACAGTTGATGATCATATCAAAATATGTGTCTCTAATTCAAATTTCACGTTTAAATTAAATATTAGAACCGAAATTATTATTGTTTCAAAAATTGTATCGATTTCCATTACTACGCTACTACTTTGTTTTTAAATAAATGTCAAAAAAGTAGAGATATAAACCCAAAAATTTTAGTAAAATGTAAACAAAAATTAGTATTTCTAAAAATGTTACTCTACATATTTTTCAGAGATATTTTGCATCCAGTGCATGGAGATATGTGAGACTCTCTGTATCACTAGATTCATTTCATTATATAAGTAGCGTTTTTTAATGGAGTTATCAGGTTCATTTAAAGCCTCCTTTAAGTTCTTTAGTCTTACGAGAAACTGTGTTGAACAATGTAATCAGCTGTTATATGCGTAGGTTCGTCATTTTTATTGAAGTTTTGCTCACTGCATAGCTCCATACTACCGTGTTATATACCAATTGGCTACAAAATAATAACATAATTTAAATCAGTTCGATTACTTAGACTTGTTATCACAAGAAGGGCTTTCAAGCCTGATGCCATCATCAACTGGTTACTCTCAGTTACAAAGAGAAAATGCGAATCTTCTCGCAAAAATCAATGAAATTGAAAAGATGACGCATCAGCTTAGTAGCAAAATTATGGTGCTGATGAAAGAAAATGAAGAATTGAGAAAAGGTTTTTTAACCAAAGTCAATGATGAACCTCAAATTAGTAACGAGACTACAGAGTTCTATACTGATGAGGGGGAGTTAACAAAAGAGACCGAATGGATTGTCAAACGGAAAAAACGTCCAAGCAAGAAAAGGAAAGCAGAATACTCTCCGGAAGTAGCTAGTAGCTCGCAGACAGAATCTACTAATAGGAAGGAGGCAAAGGTACCGCCCCATGAGGATCAACGAGATAAAAGTGAAAGCAAACCAGCGAAAGAAGAAAAACCACCACCAATTAATATTATTGGTATATAACCGAATATGGAGCTGTACAAAATATTTTGAAATCCATTACAGATAAAGAATACAGAGTAATATCCTTAAACAACAATGTATGGAAAATCTACACACCGGACTCCGATACTTATAGAGCATTATCAACAAAGCTTAATTTAGAGAAAATCGAATGGTAAACATATGAAAATAAAAGCAACCGCCCAATAAAGGTTATGGCAAGGGGACTCCATCCAACCTGTGCAATAAAAGACATTATGGAAGATCTCCAACGACAAGGACTGCAAATTGAAAATGCAGCAAATATAATAAAAAGAGAGAAGGTCAAACAAGGGTCCGAATTTAAAGTTACTAAAAGAGGTCTCCCGTTATTTATGTTAACTTTCAATAACAAAGAAAAGATAGAAGCCATCTTTAATATAAGAGCTATTTTAAATATGAGGGTTAAAATAGAAGCACAACGGAAATCCACTGGGCTTATAGTGCAATGCAAGAAGTGCCAAGGTTTTAACCATACGCAAAAATACTGCAATAGAGAGCCAAGATGTGTAAAGTGCCTTGGAAGGCATCCTGCTCAGGCGTGTCCACTAAATAGAAATTCCCCTCCAACATGTGTGAAATGCAAAGAGCAACATCCTGCAAACTACAGAGGGTGCATAGTAGCTAAAGAACTACAAAAAATTAGAGACAGATCACGGCAAGGTCCATCATATTATAAAACGCCGATAGCCAATAGCGTAAACACCAACCTAGGAAACTTTACCACATCTATATCGAGTAAAGTAACTGATCGCAAGTCGTTTTCACAAGTGGTGGCATCCGGGCTACAAAGTACGACCCCACACAAATCAGTAAATTTCAAAAACTCCAGAGATACATCTATGCTTGAAAAAATATTTAAAAGCATCGAAGCGCTATAGATGCTTTGAACAGGCGACTAGATAGCCGAGAAACAGTGGATGAAATAACATCCATAATATACTAAACTAATATGATAAATAAAACATTAAGAATTAGTTATCTGGAATGCAAATGGAATAATCCAACATATTCCAGAGTTAGAAATCTTTTTAAATACTGAAAAAATTGATATATGTTTAATATCAGAAAGCATCTTACTAGAACCTTATACACCAAAATACGTGGTTACGTTTCTTAGCACGCTTTACATCCAGCAGAAAGAGCAAGAGGGGGATCAACAATATTTGTGAAAGAAAATATTCAACATCATGAGGGAATAAAAATTGAAGAAGAAAGTATGCAGGTAGCTACTATCAGCATTCAACTTAACAATAAAAAAATATTCAATGTCTGTTCAATTTATTGTCCTCCAAGATATAATTTAAATAAAGAGGATTATAAAAAGTTATTGAACCAGCTAGGATTTAATTTTATCATTGGAGGTATCAACGTACTGGCCTACTGACACAAGCAAAACTCCGGATCTAATTGATTTCTACATTACAAGAGGTATATCCGAAAATCACATTTTTCTAGAAAATAGTGAAAGTCTCTCATCGGACCACTCGCCCGTCATTATGACTGTTAGTTCCACGATTAGTGGAAACCACGTATTTTGGTGTATGAGGTTCTAGTAAGATGGCTTTCTGATATTAAACATATATCAATTTTTTCAGTATTTAAAAAGATTTCTAACTCTGGAATATGTTGGATTATTCCATTTGCATTCCAGATAACAATTCTTAATGTTTTATTTATCATATTAGTTTAGTATATTATGGATGTTATTTCATCCACTGTTTCTCGGCTATCTAGTCGCCTGTTCAAAGCATCTATGGATCTCTCTTGTTAGTTCCACGATTGTTAACAAGGAAAATCCACCTAGACTAACAAATAACAAAACCAATTGGGAATTATTTAGGAAATTGGTTGAAGATAACACCGATCTTCTTGTACCAATCAAGGATCCGGTTCAATTAGAAAATGAAGTGGAACTATTAATCAATAATTAACAACAAGCAGCATGGGATAGCACCCCTGTAATCCAAAACAAGGAGCGTAATAATTTCATTTATCCAGTCGAGATCAGGGACTTGCTAATGAAAAACGGAAAGCAAGGAAAACATGGCAGAGAAACCGAAAAGAATTTTTAATTACCTCTGCAATAAGCTTAAACAAAGAATTAGAGAACTAAAAAATGAATCGGTCACTCGTTATCTTCGTAGTCTTACAGACACTAAAGAAACAGAGTATTCTCTATGGAAAGCTACAAAAGCATTAAAAAGACCAAATTATCAAATACCGCCAATAAAAAATGATGAGGGAAATTGGGTAACAAGTGCCAAACAGAAAGCAGCACTGTTCGCATCTCATCTTGAAGAAACGTTCCAACCATATGCTAGACAATCAGCGGATGAAAATATAATACCAGTGCACGAGAGTTGAAAAATGAAATTAGCCATAACATAAATACGAAAAAATCTCCTGGCTATGATTTAATTACAGGTGAAATAGTGAAGGCACTACCTGAGAAAGGGGTGCGAAAACTTCTTCATATAATCAACGCTTCATTTCGACTGAAATATGTACCTCTGCAATGGAAAGTAGCAGAAATAATTATGATGCCAAAGCCGAACAAACCATCTAATAATAAAAAGTCATATAGGCCAATTTCTCTGCTTCCAGTACTTTCGAACATTTTTGAGAAACTGTTATACAAAAGGATGAAACCTATAATACTTGAGAGAAAGCTAATACCACCACATCAGTTCGGATTTAGAGAAAACCACTCCACCATAGAGCAAATTCACAGGATTACAAGTATTATTGAAGATGCACTTGAAAATAAGAAAATATGCTCAACAATATTTCTGGATGTAGCACAGGCCTTCGATAAAGTATGGCATCTTGGATTGGAATATAAACTGCATCGAGATTTTCCAAAAGAATACTTTCAGATATTGAAATCTTACATTGATAACAGATATTTTCGCGTTAGATGTGAAGAAAAAATTTCTTAGCTAAAGAGGATATCTGCAGGGGTTCCCCAAGGTAGCGTGCTAGGGCCAGTGTTGTATTTACTTTACACAAGTGATTTACCAAACACAAGCGGCACAACAATAGCAACATTTGCGGACGATACTGCAATTTTAGCTAAAGGTTATAAAGTAGACGAAGCAACCAGAAAACTGCAACGGGTTACGAACCAACTTAGTAACTGGACCAAACAATGGCGCATTAAGCTAAATGAAGAAAAATCAACGCACGTTAATTTCACCAATCAAATAGTTAACTGGATACCAATAGAACTAAATTCCAAACAAGTTCCCTATGCTAACACAGCCAAGCATCTTGGCCTTACTCTCGATGCTAAGTTAAAATGGAAAGAGCACATTAAAAAGAAAAAGGAGGAACTACACATTAAATATAGAAATATGTATTGGCTAATTGGAAGGTATTCAGAGCTGTCAATACCTAAAAAGTTGCTACTATACCAACAAGTTTTAAAACCTATATGGACTTATGGTATTCAGCTTTGGGGCTGTACTAAGAAAACCAATATTAAAATAATACAAGCTTTTCAAAATAAAGTGTTACGTGGAATAGTGAACGCTCCTTGGTACATAAGAAACGATAACCTACATAGGGACCTCCGGATGGAAAACGTCAGCGAAGAAATAACAATTCATGCAAAGAAACACATACAACGGCTTGGTCAACATGAAAATGTTGAGTTACGTGGTATGCTGAGTAACACAAATGGAGTACGAAGGCTCCAAAGAAAGAAACCGCTGGAATTGGGAAGACTACAATAGGGTGGCCAAATTTTTAGAGACTAACTAATGGGTTATATCTCTGCAAATTGAACATAAGAAAGATAGAGAAATTACTAGATGATATATGTAATCAGTTGTAATATTTAAAACAATAAAAAAAAAAAAATAATAATAATTTAAATCAATCAGCACTCAATTTATTGCTGAAATTAGATGGAAATAATGAATACCGGTTTTGATTGTTTATATTACCGAGTATTCCTTATATTCAACTGATTCCTTATATTCAAATGATTTCTCAATCGGGCCAATAAAGGAATGGAGAGCTTCCACTGATCGTCCCTTACAGTATGCGTGTTGAGATCCCGACAGATCGCCCGGCTTGATTGAGCCTCTAATGTTACCCTCTATTTATGTTTCCAGCGATTTAATAGAAAAGAGGATATCTTATAGGCCTAAAGTCTTTGGGATAGCAATGAGAGGTTTTTCCCGCCTTAGGTATAGGCGGGAAACACCTCTCATTGCATTTCTAGGAATGTGACAAAGTTCTAAGCTGCCTTTGAAGTTGACTTCCAGCCAGGGTAGGGTTAAGTCAATAAATAGTTCGCTGGATATCCGCAGCGATAATGCCATCAGGTCCTGCCAACTTGTATTGCTTAAAACTGTTTATTGCCCATAGGATTTTACGCCTATTTACTATATGACTTACGGGGTCTACATTCCTATTTATCATAGGTCTCTCCGGCGCTAGTACCGAGCACTCCGGGAAATGTGTTTCTAGTAGTAGCTTCAAGAATTCCTAACTACATGTAGTCCATCAACCATCTGTTCGTTGTAGACAACTCGGGATGGAACGACTAGAACATAGTACTTTGCGTAGCCTGGCCGCTTCGAGTCCTCCTGTATATTTATTTATTTATCTTCTCTTTATTGATTTATTACATATAGGATTAAAAATAAGATATAAAAAGTATTTAAATATTTTAAAATAAAAATTAAACAATATAATAAGCTTATGATTTAAATACAAATATTATGATATGCTGTGTTGAAATCATCTGATCAGTTTCTTATCCGGTAAAACCTATGTTTCTATATGCTTAAAAAATTAAAGAGAATTAGGAAATATCTGTGATCACAAAGGATCAGAATCGATATTACCATCGAGAGTAATATACTAAAATTAAAGAAGCAGTGGGGAAGCTTCTATAAAAAACAATTTAAAAATAAAATTCTAAAATGTATTTAAAATAATTCAATTTTGAATTTCAATCAATAAAATTTAGTTTCAATTATAACTAAAAACGTAAAAGGAATGTGGTTTCATTTCAAAGTGTGAAAGAGAGTTTCAATATCATTCACTTCCATTAGCCATGATTTAACACCCTTCAAAAAGGTCAAATAAACAGGAATTTGTTTTAAACTATCTGATAGCCGATTATAAATTTTAGGCGCCACAGAGCTAAAAAAATGTTTAAAATGCTCCTTTCTTGGTGGTGAGCAATTAACGTAGTTTGCATTACGTAATGTATAGTTAGTTACTTTTAAATTCCTGTGACCACTACGTAAAAAGAATATATTTAAAACTTTATAAACGTATAAATGTCTTAACGGAAGTATGTTTAAATTTCTAAATAAAGGTAGGGTAGAAGTTAATCGTGGTTTGCAACATATCGTTCTCATTATAAAATTTTGTGCAACTATTAGGGCCTTCAAATTGGAATAGTAAATTCCACCCCAACAAGTTAAGCCATACTGAAGTTTTGACTGCACAATGCCAAAATACACTGATCTGAGTACGGGTTCAGGACAAATATCACGTAGAAGGTACAATTTTCTATTACATGCTAACAAATAATTTTGTAACGACTTAACATGACTCTTAAAACTAAAACGCTTATCGATTGTGACTCCTAAGTATTTAAACGACTCAACTATATCTAAAACTTTACAATAGTCTGAACATGTAACACTATTATTTAAACAGTCTGAGAAATGATATACAACTTCAGTTGGATTAGACACGACTCCAGATAATTTAATATATAGAATATTCGTTTTAGAACTGAGAACCATGTAGTGTAGGTCAAACCAGCGTCTCATCGTTATTAATCTTCTGGACATTAGTATCACTATCCCTGGAGCTATATAACATCGCTACATCATCAGCAAAACCAACTGAATGCCCATCTAAGTTTAGTTCGAAAAAAGAATTAATATATAGATCAAGAATAAGATAGGTCCTAAGACTGATCCCTGTGGCACTCCACACTTAATTTTTCTGAATTCGCCAATATAATTCCCAATTTTTACCGCCTGCTGTCTGTCAGAAAGGTAAGACAGAAACCATTCGTTTGCAATGCCGCGTATCCCTGCTTTATCTAGCTTCAATAATAATAAATTGTGATCAACAGTGTCGAACGCTTTTGTAACATCTATAAAATTTACTGCAGCAGATTCATCGTTATTTAAAGAAAATATAATTTTGTTTGTGAGCCCTAGCAGAGCATCTTCAGTACTTTTACCAACTCTGAAACTAAATGGCTATTTGAAAAAAAATTGAATTTTG
Source organism: Tipula unca (assembly GCA_951394425.1). Classification (NCBI taxonomy): domain Eukaryota; kingdom Metazoa; phylum Arthropoda; class Insecta; order Diptera; family Tipulidae; genus Tipula; species Tipula unca. The sequence goes on from OX596382.1 coordinate 152,462,069, forward strand.
CCAAAAAGGAAAGTAATCTTTTTTTAATTATTTTTTCAAATAGTTTAGAGAAAACGGAAAGCAGAGAAATTGGTCGATAGTTACCCAAACTAAGTGTATCTCCCTTTTTATGTAGTGGAATGACCACAACTTTCTTTAAGACATCAGGAAAAATACTGGTTGACATAGTAAGATTAAAAATATAACTAAGAACAGATGAAATAAGCGGTTCAACATATTTGATCAGAGAGTTACTTATTTTATCATATCCGCATGCTAATGAATTATTTAGCGAATTAATGGTATCAAGTACCTCACAGCTGTCAGTTGGATTAAAGAAAAAAGTTTTCTCTTGTGTCTTTTTGAATAAATACTGGGATTCTTCTAATGCCACTTGATTTGCACTCGGAATAGTATCTTTAAGATCTTCAGCAATGTTGGCAAAATATTTATTAAATTCATTTGCAAGATTTACTTCATCATTTAGAATATTATTATTCTGAGATCTGATGGTTTCAATAATAGCGTTCTCACTATTTCCATTTAAAAGTTCATTTACAAGTCGCCATTGAGATTTCACATCGTGTTTACAGTTATTAAAACGTTGGTAATAATAAAGTTCTTTTTCTCTAGAAATTGTTTCACTTATTTTACTCTTTAACTTCTTTATTCTATCAATTAATTTAATATCTCTGGGATGATTACGTAGTGTTTTTAAGAGTTTATTTTTCAAATTAATCGTTTTAGACAAACAAATCGAAATCCAAGTGCGAATTCTTTTAGTTTTTTGCTTGTGAGAACGTTGAACTATAGATTTAGAACAGTGTGTAATGTGAGTTGACAAAATATGAAGAAAACTGTTGTACGCTTCATTTGGATTTTTTTGCATAAAAACATCAGACCCATTTTCCCTACTCAAAACCTCATTTAAATTAGACTGATCAATAACTTGCCTAGAATGGATATTAGTTTGTCTATTCGATTTTTTAAGGCTATTTTTTGTGATTTCAAGCGACAACATACAATGCTCAGATAATTTATAATCTAAAATCTCCGCATTTGTAACCAGATTGGAGTTAACATTAGTTCTACAAAAAATGTGATCAATAGTGGTTGAAGTAGTATCAGTAACTCTAATGAACTCTTGGACTAGCGAAGTAAACCCAAAGGAAGACATCATTTGAAGATATACACTAACATTAGGATTCGTAATATTACACTCTGAAATACCAATATTTAAATCACCCATAATAATAAGATTTTTATTTCTGATACCATTAAGATAAGTCGAAAATTCATCAACAAACTCCAAGATTGAACAGAAGTGAAAACGATATACGCAAACCAAACAAAAACTCTCAAAGGCGATTAAAATATTTAACCTCAAAACGTCAGCAGCTTTTATGTTTTAGTAACAAAATTGAAATTTAGACCAGATTTCACATAGCCAATTATATCTCCGGATGAGTAAGAATTGTTACAGCAATCAACCAAATTAAAATTAGGAATCTTATAACTAGAAACCTCATTACTTCCAATCCAAATCTCTGAGAAAAATATAATATCCGGCAGGTTGGGATATGAATTAAGATGTGCAAATATTTTATCACTATTTTTTCGTAAGCTACGGGGAATTTTGGTGGATTATTTTGGTGGTACTTTTGGATATAGAGGAATTTTTTTTTGATGAGAGATTTACCATTTGATCGTGACGTATACAATTTACAACAGACATTTAAAATTTAAGTTATTTAATTTATAAATTGAGCAGGTCTTCTTTGTCCTTGATTTCTAGTCTCTCACTCCCATCAATTTTCCTCTGAAAAATTTTAGAATTACGTACCCAAAGATGTTTATACTCCTTTTCCAGTTGCAAGATTTTAGCCTGATAGTATAATTTCCGCATTTTGAAACTCAATTACTCGTTGATGAATATAGCCACAGTAGAGCCTCCAGGCCCTTGTTTTGGCCGCTCTTAGCTCGTACTAGTAAGTTTTGAGGACTTCCTTATAGCAGTCCTAATCTGCAGCAACTTTTGTGTTCCTCGATTTATTCAACAGTCTGCTGCATTTCGTACGAGTACCTTGGAGTTCTACCACCAGGTTGGCCGAGACATACACAAAGGCCTACTGATAGAACATGCAACATCAAGCTAATGTGCAGATGCAGCTGTGTTTGGAACCGGTAATGAGTTACCAAGAATTGTTCTAAAGCAGTCCCAACCAGTTTTCCTCCTATTCCTGAATGATAATTTACTAGTGGGTTTTGTATCCACTTCATACTGGAGATAACAATGGTCAGAAAAGGAATGGTTTTCGGACACTTTCCAGTTTAATACCCTCTCCTTAATAAAATCTGAGACAAATGTGATGTCTAGCACTTCTTGCTTATTTTTAGTAATGAAGGTTGGTTGACGCCAGATATTGCATATATTTAGCTTAGTACTTAAAATAAAATCAAGGAGTAACTCACCTCGCCTGATGATACTTCCCCAATTTGAGTGATACGCATTAGCATCACTGCCCATGATGACTCCTACTTTTCGTCTTTGAGCCTCCGTTATTGCACTGCCCAACATACGAGTACCTGGTGGTCTATTATCCTTCTCGTGTGGTAGGTAGGCCGATATAAGCTAGATATTTTGGCCACCCCCACTACATCAGCGTTGCTGTAATTTAGTAGTATAAAAATATTCAAATTATTTGTAGCGAGAATGCAGGAACGTATGTTACCTTTATTATTCGCCTGTAATATTTTGTAGTTGGGAGTTCTGAGTTCAGATCACGTCAATCAACTCAGGTTCCATTTTGAGCAGAACGGCCGCCGAGGCAGCTTTACAGTGATGGAGGTTGATCTGAAGAATCTTAAGCATTAGATAGTTCTCTGGGAATGCTCTGGACTTCTGGGTCACCAGCAACAGGCGAGTCCCCACAAGTGGTATCCACACCTGCTGTAGATGACTCAGATCTGTCTGGTTCATCACGCTGTAGACCTTGAGCGAAATCGCTTCAAATCCGTAGCTGATCAAGCCGGTACTTGGTTCCGCAGGGAGCCAGGCTCGTGTCCTGGACCTGCAAGTAATTTCCTCCCTCGTAACTACTTCTAATTTGGCCCCAGGCCACACTTCACCCAGGTTGATTATCGCCTTTCTGTAGAGAGTGACCGACCTTTTGTCGGCACAGGCAGCCAGTTTTACGTGACTCCAGCGCCCCCTCCATTTCATGATTTTAAGAAGGTGGCGGCTAACGCCTTCTCCACCTTCCTCCAGTTAAGGGCCGTAATATTCCCATCTTCTTGAGCCCTGTCAATGACTGCCATAATCAGGTGCTCCTTTAGTACCTCGTTAAAGGGCCTAGTGACAGTGTCCAGAACCCTTTTCTTCTTTGCCTCCGAAGGCGATTCATCCTCAGATCTCTGCCTTTTGGCTGTGAGATCTCGGCGGAACCCTCCTGCTTCGGCTCCGTAATACGTCTTGCCCACGCAAACGTATCCTAGTTTCTATCTGTTCTCTGCTCCAACGGAATGTTGTTGATCTTGAAGATCATGTGCCAGGCTCTCTTCCTGGTCTGGTAGTTGGATACTTGCGGTACAGTATTCGTGCCTTTGCCTTTTGGTTTTGAGGAGCCAGCCTCATTTGTGCTTATGCCACACCCCGTTTTGCGCCGATGTAGATTCCGGTTTTTTAAGAGTGTCGGTCTCTTTGTTTTTTATTTTGTTGTTCCATAAGTAGCGGTGGTCCGGAGGCTACATGATCCGCAGAACGTCAAGTATCCAGCTACACCATTAGAGACTGGGCTAGCCTCTAGAGAGGGCCGTACGCATAACACGTTAACCCGGGCTAGTTGTTCAGCGCCGTGTTTTGCCACATAACATGGTGTACTAGTTGCTCGGTGGTCACCACGAGGAAGTATCACGCACGCTTCTGGAAGCTACAAGATACGGAGCTGGCAACAAGTACCAACTTGATTCCCACAAGACAGCTTCACAACAGACCACCTGTTATCAATGAAGGAAGCATTATAAATTTAGAATTAATATATTATATGATTTTTCAAAACTTTATGTAATGTTTAATGAATATTGTTAATTTTTAAAATTTCTCATTTTAAATTTTAAAGAAATAAATATTATGCTGTTGTAAGGTTTTATATATGTCGTATATATTATACATATTTTATTATTTGTCATAAATTTCACGCTAACAATAGTCATGTTTAATAATAATAATTTATAAATTCGACCAGTTTATCAATTATTATTGGCGTAGCTAATCGATGTATGTATTTGATATAATCGTAAACGGATATAAACATAAATCGCCATTACTATCGCCAGACAGCCTGATTACAGATATATTTAACGTATTACTAATATTTTTGCCAATTGCACATTTATTGGCTCGGTAACTGAAATATGTGCAAACACGAATAATTAACATTTCATTTATAAACCCTCACAATTTCAATAAATTCAGTCAAAACAATTTTGAGCTTTAAGTAGTTTAGAACATAAATTTTAGTAACATAAAATGGTTAAAATGTTTTATTTATTTGTCTCTGTAACATTGCTATACGCCCAAACTGTTGTGGCCACCAAATATAATAGAACGATCGACATTCGTGACCGGTGTGAAACATGTAAAGCCCACTTTAGTTCACAAAACGTTAATTTGAATGAGATCGAGTCGTATAAAGGATTTGATGGGTTTTTAGTCAAATACAATGTAGTCCAACAATATGGTGTTGATGATCCAGAGGTTAATTATTTTGTGTTTATTTAGTATATAGTTTACGAGTTTATAAAATTTGTTTATATATTTTACAGCTGATCTGTTTGTTAACTGACATGTGCCCTTTAAATGTTGAACGTAAAGAAGAAGATTCACTGAGGGGTTTAAATGATTTCGACGAACAATCTTATGACAAAGATTTGGTAGTGAAAGAAGAACCTAATGAAATCGATTTCAAATCAAAAGAGAAAGGAGGTTACGGGTGTAATGCCTGTAAAAAAGTATACAAAATAGTTATAAAAAAAATTGGAAACAAATCGCCCAAAAAGAGTGCAGTGAAAGGCTATTTTTCCACAACATGTAAGCATGTACCAAAATCTAGACGTTCTCTGTGTAATATTTTAATTAAATTGAAGAGTGGTAAATTGGCGAAAATGGCACTGGACAAACTGTCAGCTAAATCAGCGTGCAAATCGGTGAAAGCATGTGAATAATAAAGTCTAATGTATTTGAATTTATTACCAATGGATGTATTCTAATGGGGATAAAATTTCAATTTTTATTGTCACGTAAATCACAGAAAAATAAAAAATTAATTGTGATTAATATTAGCAATTATAATTAATAATATATAGTTCCTGGAACTGATAATTTTACAGACATTGCAAAACTTGTAATCTTTTAAACGCTTAATTATGCTTATAAATAAACAAAATATTTGGGATTAATTATAGAAACCAGTAGTATTTATTATTATTATTATTCATTTTTTAAATCTAATCTCTAATCTAATCCTGGTCTTGATTGAAGCCCAAGTTCTCCCAACCAAAAAACTATCAATATCCGCGGGCTTTGAATGTTGATTCAGATTCGTTTAATTGATATGTCATTATTAAAATACTGGAAATTTTTTTTTTCAACTTTTTGTTTATTTTAGAATTCACTATTTAACTTTTGCTGATGTTTACTCTTTTAAATTAAATTTGTTAATGTTTTATAATTCATTATACTAACCGCACATGCATGAAAAATGACCCTTGCAATAAGCAATAATGAATAATGCTGAGATGGGTTAGATAGCGTACATGAAACTCATTTTACACAAACAGCCATCATAATAGGAGATAACCATAAGGCTCTAGTGACTAGAGTCTAGTCTATCAAAAAAACTCCAAACTAATAAAAAATGTAGACCCGGAAGTGTGTCATCCGTTCCTGAAATTCTAGAATAATTCATATGAATAAATGACGTCACTAGCAACTTGATAATTTCAATAGAAGCATTTTACATAAACAGCCACCATATTGGAAATGACCATAAGGGTCTTGTAACAGTTAGTTTTAACATTGTTCAAATCCACATGTTAATAACTGTTGCAGATTCTTCCTTGGTTGATCCACGCAGCATATTTCAGCCGGCTAGCTTTAAGTGGCTGGGGTTTTTTTTTTGTGGACTAAGGTCGAGCTAGATATTGCTGCATTATGTTAAATACAATTACGTTTCAGAGGTTTCATACTGTAGGCTTAGGAAAATTCGATCACATCACCAGAGGAAAATTAGACAAATTAGGCGAACATCATATTTCCATTAATAAATAAAAAAATTGAATTATCATAATATAATAAATTTTTAATGATTCTATCGTTTATTCAAGATTTGAAAAGATCATTAACAATAAAGAACAGCACAATCGATATGATAATATGAACATATAGGTTCAAAAATAATTTGCTTAATTTAGCTTTACATAAAACCCAATAAACTTAATTCTAAAAAAAATTATGGCCATAAGAAAAATTAATTAATAAATCATAAAAGCATGAAATGAATATAGTGTAACTTTTAGGATTCTAAATAATATATATATATCGAAAATGAATCTAACATAATTGTAAATAGTTGTAAATTTAAATATAATTTAGAATTCAAAAATATAATAATAATATAAAAATATATATAAAAACTTAAATAATAACTTGCGATTTGGATTGTATATTTTAGTTTCTTGCGAAGCTTTGCGGATCCGATAATATATGTACGTCCTTGGCGCCACTTTAGATTGTTTCAACAAAAACAATCTGTTGTCTTGGAACTGTCACATCTTTCAAATTACTGTGATATCTTATTTTTAATTTATAGTTTTAGAATTATGTAGATATATACACAAATAGATATTATTTAATTTATATAGATATTAGTTAATTTATTTATTATTATAGTTTTAATTTCACTTAAATGATACAATGTCCATATGCTTCTAGCTTGATTTTATTTTTCTACGTACAGTTAATTATACGATTATATACATATTAATTTATAGGCATAAGCCCCAGTTCTTATACAGCAATATTTTGCTTTTTAATTTTAATTTTAATTTTAATATAAATAGATTAGAACACTTTATTTTAAATATTTTATGTTTATTTAGTTCAAATATATATATATATATATATATATATATATATATATATATATATATATATATATATATATATATATATATATATATATATATATATAATATTAGTTCTTAAATAGTTTATTTTATATTGTCCAAATAACTTTTACTTTTAATTTTAAACAATTTTAATTTTTATATATTCGTATTATAATTTTTAATATCGTAGATGCCAATTTGGTACCTCACTACGATTTCACAGTTTAAAAGGTACTCCCGATCATCCAATTTCTATTATTGTTGTCGATTTTAAAATTCATATACCACCGTAAAAAAAACCTGCACAACCTATATACAATCCATAATATGTAAACGTATTTTATTTTATGGCACCATGTACATAAATATAAGTTGTGCATAATTATATATATAAACAATACTTATATACTTACTTAAGATTTAATTTAATACATAAAAATAGCATACAGTAGCTTAATAAAGTGTAACACAGCTAAATTAAAACGGCCGATACGGATCATAATTATTAATTTTTATTTTTAATTTTTTTGATAAACTCTGAATTCAATTTAACGATACAGTCTCTTTGAACAGAAAAACTAAGAAGTACCGAAAATCCCTTCCCAAAAAATTGAATATATTGAAAATATGACGCGACTCACAACTTGTCTGACTTTATGTAAAATGAGTTTAATAGAAATTATCAAGTTAAGAGCCGCGTCATATTTTCACAAAGATTTTTCGAGATTTTTGGGAAGGGATGAGAATCTTCATGGTCTATATTTTCAGCTATTTTGGTATTTTTTTGTAAACGAACCTGAATCTCAAGTTATTATAGTCATTATTTGTCGTTGCTGCAATACATTCAAAGCCCGCGGATATTGGTATCTTTTGGTTGAGAAAACTTGGGCTTCAACCAAGGCCAGGATTAGATTAGAGATTAGATTTTAAAAACGAATAATAATAATAATAAATACTACTGGTTTCTATAATTAATCCCAAATATTTTGTTTATTTATAAGCATAATTAAGCATTTAAAACATTACAATTTTTGCAATGTCTGTAAAATTATCAGTTCTAGGAACTATATATTATTAATTATAATTGCTAATATTAATCACTAATTTTTTATTTTTCTGTGATTTACGTGAAAATAAAAAATGAAATTTTATCCCCATTAGAATATATCCATTGGTAATAAATTCAAATACATTAGAGTTTATTAATCACATGCTTTCACCGATTTGCACGCTGATTTAGCTGACATTTTGTCCAGTGCCATTTTCGCCAATTTACCACTCTTCAATTTAATTAAAATATTACACAGAGAACGTCTAGATTTTGGTACATGCTTACATGTTGTGGAAAAATAGCCTTTCACTGCACTCTTTTTGGGCGATTTGTTTCCAATTTTTTTTATAACTATTTTGTATACTTTTTTACAGGCATTACACCCGTAACCTCCTTTCTCTTTTGATTTGAAATCGATTTCATTAAGTTCACCTTTCACTACCAAATCTTTGTCATAAGATTGTTCGTCGAAATCATTTAGACCCCTCAGTGAATCTTCTTCTTTACGTTCGACATTTAAAGGGCACATGTCAATTAACAAACAGATCAGCTGTAAAATATATAAACAAATTTTATAAACTCGTAAACTATATACTAAATAAACACAAAATAATTAACCTCTGGATCATCAACACCATATTGTTGGACTACATTGTATTTGACTAAAAATCCATCAAATCCTTTATACGACTCGATCTCATTCAAATTAACGTTTTGTGAACTAAAGTGGGCTTTACATGTTTCACACCGGTCACGAATGTCGATCGTTCTATTATATTTGGTGGCCACAGCAATTTGGGCGTATAGCAATATTACAGAGGCAAATAAATAAAACATTTTAACCATTTTATGTTACTAAAATTTATGTTCTAAACTACTTAAAGCTCAAAATTGTTTTGACTGAATTTATTGAAATTGTGAGGGTTTATAAATGAAATGTTAATTATTCGTGTTTGCACATATTTCAGTTACCGAGCCAATAAATGTGCAATTGGCAAAAATTTTAGTAATACTTTAAATATATCTGTAATCAGGCTGTCTGGCGATAGTAATAGCGATTTATGTTTATATCCGTTTACGATTATATCAAATACATACATCGATTAGCTACGCCAATAATAATTGATAAACTGGTCGAATTTATAAATTATTATTATTTAACATGACTATTGTTAGCGTGAAATTTATGACAAATAATAAAATATGTATAATATATACGACATATATAAAACCTTACAACAGCATAATATTTATTTCTTTAAAATTTAAAATGAAAATTTTAAAAATAATAATATTCGTTAAACATTACATCAAGTTTTGAAAAACTATATAATATATTAATTCTAAATTTATAATGCTTCCTTCATTGATAACAAATAGCGACATGAAGTGGTCATTATGTTAGCGCAACCCTCAGCAGCAGTTATTGATTTTTCTTAAAAAAATGTTAAAAAATTATTTACATATTCAGCTTGGCACATAGTCTTAAAATATGTATACGGTCTCACACCTGTGATGCCATTTCGTACCTTTATTAGAATCAGCTATATTATCGAACTATGAGCCAAAAGAGTTAAAACTTTTTAACTTCATTGTACGAATTTTGAATCCGAGGATTTAAATCTAGAAATTTTTAGAATTTAAATCTAAATTTTCGATTTCTAGGAATTTTAACTCGTCATTTTCGAATAAATTTCAAAATTTTACGTATAAAATTCAGACTGTGAAATTTCAAATCTTTCGAAATGTCGTATTTCGCATTTATATAAATCATAATTTAATGTAGAATTTCTGGATTTTCGAATCTTTTTGATCTTTCAAATTATTAAATTTCAATGCGATTTAAGAAATTTTAAATTTGCAAAATTCAAAAAATTACGTTATAGAATTTTTATTTTGGCTCTTTATGATTAAATTTTTTTTTTTTTTTTTTTGTTTATATTTAATATTTTAAATAAACAATTATTACAATCTATAGTCACCTGGACTAATGAGCAATTCCATTCTAACTTAATTTACTATGTTGTATTAATCTATGGCTTCTTCCCACTAGTGTTCCATAGTGTCTGATAAATTGAAGTAAATCACATCGTGGATTTTATTGTGGATCAGCAATCACACGCAATCACACGCAATTATTGTACAAGGTCGCCACAGTGTTGTTTTCTAATACATGGATATCATTGGCGCACAATAGGTATATAGGACCGGACCTAATACACTGCCCTGCGGAACTCCTGCCTTGATTTCTTTCAATTCGGAATCGGATTGTCTAATTTTACTCTAAAGAATTTGTCTTTCAAGTATATGATTCTAATATTGTAGTGAATTGCATTGGTATAGTACAGTTCTTAACTTATAGTTAAGTCCTTCGTGCCAAAATTTCAAAGGTCTTAACCAGGCGCTTTTTTCGGATTCATATACTTGTTTTTTTTTAAACCTACTTGATGAGAAATAAAAACTAATGTCAAAAGTATTGGGGAGTGATCAGAGCTTAAGTCAAGACTTTCATCTATATGTATGTAATTCACAGATATATTCTTCACTATAAAGAAATCAATTAGATCTGGTATTTTATTTGGATCAGTTGGCCAGTAGATCGGTTTACCATTTGATAAAGCTTCGCAACCGTATTTTCTGATAGCATTGAGGAGTTCTTTATACCTTTAGTTGTTGTTAGTCTAGAACCCCAGTGGATATTTTTTGCATTAAAATCTCCTCCAATTACAAATCTTTTCACTAGTTTACTGTAAAATTCAAGATAATCTTTTTCTTTTAGAGAGTACTTCGGTGGGCAGTAAATTCCAATAACACTAATAGATTTATTTTTGGTTTTGATATTAACAACTGCTGCTTGTATTTGTTCTGTTTCATATTTTAATTCCTCGAAGCGATTAATACTATTCCTAATTATACTACTACCTTCCTTCCCGTATTTCCCGGGTGAATAGTTTGATATGGTTTATAATTTCTAAATTTTATAATTGATTGTCTAGTGAAGTGAGTTCCAGAGATGAGGCAGACATCGATTTTCTCTGCGTCCAGAACCATTTGCAATTCCTGTTGGTGTTGCTGGAGTCCATTGGCATTCCAGCATAAAATTCTTAAGACGTTAGACATGGTTTTGTTTAGTGCTGTATACTAGTTTCTGTAATCGCTGATCTAAAGTATTAAGTTTGCTTAACATCAGCTTAAGCGTTTGATTTATGTTGACTGTTTTCGTTACACATCATTACTTTAGCGTAAGTTATTTTGCCCACTTCTGCTTGAGGGGCTACCAACACTTTACGGCTTAATTCTCATTTAAGTGATTCAGGTCTGTTTATTCTAACAGTTTGCTTCTTTATTACATTTGTATTTTTAGCATTCATGTTTTTATTTTTGATGTTTTGCAATTCAATAGCAACACTGAATTCTCTGTAGTTAGCTGGATGGTTTTCTCCACAATGTACACATCTAGGCTGTACATCTGTGGGTTTGACACAATCTCTAGTATGATATTTACCTGGACATTTGACACACCTGGATTCTTTGTTACCATATTTTTGAGTATGTCCATATGCTTGACATTTTTTTCATTGTAGACATTAGACTCATTGCATAGCGAGAACGATATAATACCAAAATTTCAAAGTGGTGAGTTCAAGCCACATTTAAGACGTATTTTTCGGTGAGGTGAGAACCATACGGCGCATTAATTCCTTGTGGATCCAGGTGGAATGTAACATCGCTCTGTGAAAATACTATACAAAGAGTTTCGAATAGCAATATCCACATCTCCCATTAAAACGAAGTATTTTATTTATAAACGAAGTATTTATAATTGATTCCAAAGCTTGAGAAAATTTAATTAACATTTTCAATTTTAAGAATAAATTAGTTGGCCAAATTTATCATCTCCCGACATCGATTTTAAATTTATCATATTCTACCATTTGTTATTATGCTAGTTTTAAGGTCGCCCACCTATCATATCACGACTCTTAGTATACAACGATATAGTTATAATAAAGACAAGTAACTCTCTAATGAATCTACAATTCGACCACCACTAGACACATTTTTTTATTTTGATTTTGACAGACCACTCGTTTATTAATCCGATCGCGTACTATTTATTATAGTTGTGAAGGAATATTAAAAAGTCTCATTAAAATTTAGTTACACCAAAATATTTCTACTATATAACCTCTAAAATTTTGGAACATTCAAAACATTTACATTTTAATATAATATGTCGATGAAGTTATCAGTTCTACGAATTATATTTTACATACGTATATACGCGGCTACTAGTATAATCACTAATTATTGTTAGTCTTTGGGTGGTTTATAAATAAAAAAAATACTACTTTTGTTCTCGCTACAATATTTTATTGTTATAATAAATTTAGATTCGTTATAGTTTATATTAAAAACATGCTTTCGCCATTTTGCACGCTAATTTAGGAGCATAATGTTTTAATGCCATTTTTACCAGTTCACCACTCTTCTTTTTAATGAAAACAGTACACGAAGAACGTAAAGTTCTTGGTACATATCTACATCCTTTGGAAAAAAAATCTCGTACAGTACCCTTGTTGGGCCGTTTGTCTGCTAAACGCTTAATTTTATTTAGAACAAATTGGAATATTTTTGTGCAGGCATTACATAACGGATTTGTTAATTTGAAATCGATGACATTTTGTTCTTCTTCCACTACCAAATCGCTGTCATAATTTTGTTCATCATAATTATCATTTAAATCACTTTGTGGTTCCTCGTCATTGAAGGGGCACATGTCAGTTAACAAACAGATCAGCTGTACAACAATACATAAACAAATTCATTATATAAACTCGTAAACTATACACTAGTATATACACAAAATAATTTACCTCTGGATCTTCAACGCCATAATGTTGAACTGCATCGTATTTGATTAAAAATCCTTCAAATCCCTCGTACGTCTCAATTTCATTCAAGTTAACATTTTGTGAACTAAAATGGGCTATACATGTTTCACACCGTTCACGAACACCAATTGTTTTATTATATTCAGTGGCCACAACAGTTTGGGCGTATAGCAATGTTACAGCGACAATTAGATAAAACATTATTTGAAACATAAATTATATGCAGCAAAATATTTGTGGTCTAAATTACTTCAAGCACCAATTTATTATGACTAAATGTATTAAAATGGTGTGGGCTTATAAACGAAATGTGATTTCAGCCGAATTATTATTTAAAAAATGTTAGTAATATTCGTTTAAACTACATATGTACATATGTATATGTAATCGCGCCGTTTGGTACAGTGATAGGGTACGCCAATGGTTGTTTCTATTTTTTTTTTTTTTTTTTGGATTAATTATCATTTTTGAATGGTTACCAAATTTATCAAATTTCTGAAAAACTAGAGAATATTTATTGATTTGTTGTGGACACGAGATTAATGACACAGGTATGATCTTAGGCACTTTTGCTAGCTCTGTTCCGCTACGATTATTTCTTTCACAATTATTTATTAATTAATAACTAATTTACGTTAATTATTTATAATATCTTCAGAAATTTCCTAATGAATCATGCAGATAAATAATTTTTAGATGAAATTGAATGGTAAATAAAGTTATCGTTTCTAGGAACTATATTGTATACGCAGCCATCAATCACTATAGTCAGTTTTCACTTTTTTGTGATTTAAATAATAAAATTAAAATTCCCACTAGAATATTTTATTGATAACAATTTCATTGAAATACACTTACTATATAGTTAATTATTTACAAACTTTCGCCAATATGCACGCTGATTTATAGGTATGTAACGTGACAGTGCCATATTATGGTCAGTTTATCACTCGTATTTTTAATTAAAACGATACAGGATATATGTCGGTGAAGTGAGGCCGAAACCCATCCCGAAAAGTATTTTTCAATTTTGTGGTGTGTGTTCATTAACTTAGACCGCAAGTACTATTCAACACGGAAAGCAGGGATGGGCGTTTACGCGTCATCTATTATTTTCTACATTGACGTGTCGACAACCCGTAGATAACGACAACAACGTAGACAAGGTCGATAATGTAGACAATTCCTAGAGCGGTTTTGTCAATTAGTTCTGAACTAAAAGGGTGACCAAATTTTTTTAGGAACAATGCGTTATTGGTGATAGATTTATAGACTGTCCGTCAATGCATTTAAATCTTTTGTCAAAAAGAGCGGAATTTAAAACTAATATTCATTACAAAATTGACCCAAAACAACGATATATAGCGTTATATAGAGTGAGGCCTTCTTTATAACGATGGAACGGTATAGAACAGCTCACAGAAAAAACGGCTCACAAAAAATCAGACCAAAAGGTTACAACTTTCATAAAAAATATTCAAAATAATCAATAATTTTCAATTTTTTTTCAAATGGCAGCTATAAACGATATAGGAATATCACTACATATTTATATGTTAAATTATAGTTAAATTATATAAACCCAAAGCGAGGTTCACAATTCCAAATTCAACGACTCTGCTTACTGGACCACCGACGTATATAAAGTTGGCTACACAAATGTTTTATGTTTCCCAATTCAATAGAGAAAATTGAAAATTTTAGCTACAGGAATGTACAATTCATTACGGTCATACATAAGAGATGGCTCTTATACAAACCGAAGACGCTGACGAGTCTTGAACTCGAGTCTACGATTTCAAGAGCATTGACTCTGCTTACTCGACCATCGGCGTATTAAAAATTGATGCTAAACAACGATAGATATCTTTACAACCTTCATGGAAAATAATCCGGGGAACATTAACTATATGACCGTGCCCTAAAATTGAACACACCCCACTCCATGGTAAAACGAATACAAGTTCAGGAAGGCTATGAGTGCTACCGAGTTATTAAAAAGCCAAATCGTTGAGATAACCAACACTTGTTCGAGAAAATATGTGCCACACTGATGACAAAATTTTCAAAAAATTTAGTGGATGTGTTTTGATTGATGACGAAACGTACATGAAATTGGTTTTGAAACACTTCAAGTTAGATACGTTTACAAAAAAATGTATGATTTGGCCAGTAATTTGCAGTGGAGAAACATTTTTATCACATTTTTGATAACGACGTATTTTGCCGCTAATTCTTCAACACGATTCAGCAATAAAGTTTTGGCCAAATAGCTCGTTCACACTACTCCAATTCCAACAGAAGCAATAAATTTGCACGAGATTAATCAAATCAATGTTATCTCAAAGAGTCCACAGGTTTTCGATGTATCGAAAATTTTTGGGCTATAGTGGAAAGAGTGCGCTGTAGTGCAAAGATCACACCGGCAGTTATACCATAAACAGAGAGTATCAAACAACAGATGCGTGATTTTATCCGTTTTAACGAAATCTATAGAGGTGATTTGTGCAAAAATTAAAAAAACTCAAAAAATTCAATTTAATTGTATGGAAACTTTATTATCATTCGAAAGAACATTTCTTGCCATTTATTTTTTAAAGATTACTTCTTTCAAATGATGGCCGCAACTGCGATGGCCCTTTCTCAAAATCAAATTTTTGATGACGCGTTAGAGAATATCGAATGGTATTTGGCGAATGACACGAGTAATGTTGGGTTCCAATGTCTCACATCTAGTTGGTTTATTCACATGGACTTTGAACTTTGCGTAGCCCCAAAGAAAAGAGTCTAGAGGTATCACACGATCTAAATTACCAATTTAACGATCCGAACCGTGAAATTAATTGCTCGCCAACATGATTTTTCAGTAAGTATATTGCTTTGCTCGCAATATATGGCAAATAGCGCTGACTTCTTGGAACCAAATGACGTCAAGGTTGGGCTTCAATTTCAAGCAGCATATTTTCCGTTATAATAGCGCAATACGACTACTATTCACAGGTATACGTCCCGGCCATTTTCTTTTTTGAAGAATGATTGAAGAAAATATGGAATGATTTCACAAGCGCATAAACCACACCAAACCGTCTATTTAGTCGCGTATCATCCAATACTGTAAACTGGGATTCAAACTTTTCGATGGTATTCCAAATAGTGGTCTCGACAGGCTGATTATGTAAACTGTAACTTGGTCTAAGCGAACGAAACACATTCCCCACAGTACGCTGATTTTCATAATAAAGCTGAACAATTTGTAGACGCTATGCTGGACTCAGTCTTTCCATGGTGAAATGGTAAACAATACTGAATAAATAAAACCACGATGACAGTTTGAAACTATTCATGCGTGCTTTGTCAAAAAGAAACAAATGGAAAAATCACCCCTAGAAGAACGCTTTTACAAAATACTCCCGCGAACTGGCGCATTCGATTTCAAATCGCTAACACTTCGTAGGTTGTTAACATTATTTTAAATATCGAGGTTGACAAAAAACACTGCCAAGTAATCTACGTTATATTTTACGTGTCGATAACCGCGTAGATTACATGGCGTAATCTACCTCGCCCATCCCTGACGGAAAGACTGTTTGTCTTATAACTAAATTTACAAATTACAACTATAACAGATATATTTGCAGTTTGTTACCTACATTTGTTTATACTTTTTTATTTGACAACACTAAACAAACATTTCGAATATTTTGAATTTCCCGCGGTGATTTCAGAAATGTTCTACTAGCATTAGCCACGGTTCCAAATTTGTCAATCTTTAGAGAACTAATCGTTTGAAGATCATTAAGATACCTCTCAACTATTTGTGATGAATTAATTAACAGAGACAAATGCAAATTAACAGCTATTAAAATTTTAGGCCAAGAATCCAAAACAGAAGAATACACAAAAGCTAGACGATGACCCAATAGAAGTAAGGTCGCAGTAAAACGTTCTAAACCAGTTTGGTCACTCAAAAATATACCATTAATGCAAAACGCAACAAGCAGTTGCCATTCAATAAGTCACGTTTTGAGCCGTAAATCACTCGCATGATTCTTCTCTCAAATGTAAGGAGCTATCTCTAGTACTCATCCGTCAGATCCCAACTTTCACATCCACACATAGCATCGGAAACATAACATTGTAAAGCTTCAGCTTCGTTGCTAAACAACGTCGATAATGTAGACAATTCCTAGAGTGATTTTGAGAATTAGTTTAAACTAGGAAGACCAAATTTTTTTAAGATCAATGCGATACGGGTTGGTGACGATTTCACTATCGGCAATTGAACCCGAGAACCTCGAATACCAAACTACCAAAGCTAGGACACTACATTTACTGTACTTTCGGTTTCACTCATTGTTCGTCTGTCTAGCCTGCCAGAGGGTCATAACTTTTGAACTATATATTCGGTTAGAAGAAACTCTCGGATGCCGAAAACAAATACTCTGCATTCAACGACCCATTCAGTCTAAAACTAAACGTAATCCAAGACAATCACGCCACTTTGATTATATTAGTCAATTTAACCCAGATATCGAGCATTTTCAAAATGCCGATAACGTCGTTGCAGATCAACAACGATAAATGGTCATCCTGCCAAAAATCAAAAGTAAGTTTTCGAAGCTTTTCTCAGAGTTAACCAAACTCCTCGGCGATCAAATCTGCTCTGAAGGTTAGAGGTAACACAATTAATTGGATCTCAGAAGTACCAGCCGTTTTACATGGTATCGGTAAACAAATCGATATTTTTGTTCCGAAATCACTCGGCAACTGCTATTACGTCTTGGTCAGGGTTAATAAAGTTCGAACTGGGCTAAAAACTTCATACGATGAATCCATACAAGGTTAGACGCCACATACGCAAGCAATTTATTGTCTGAATTAGCATACGGTATTATCAATTCACCTAACCAAATATCAGTCACGAAATGATATAAAACCGTACGATTTGTAGTATAATACTAATACCTCAAATTTTATGGTTTTCCGTCTGCGAAAGGAGTCATGTACCAGCTCAAATATCACGACTTACTGATATTTGAAACTATAACAATAACCAAATTAGAGAAATTCAATGGCTGATTATACCTAATTTTTAATTAATTTACTTACTTTTTTCTGCAATAGTAGTTGAGTAATCTGTGGAGTAAAAAATAATAAAAATTCTCGACACCAAAATTTTATCGTACTTGCCAAGCCTTCACATAGTAACGCACACGAAAAATTGCCAGCGCTGATTCACGACAAAATTTCGTGTGATTTACTATGTGAGTATGGCGTCGAGAATTTTTTTATTTTAAATATTATTTAAATTTGATTAAGAATAACATTTCGTTACCAAATTTTAGTCGTCCTTGGCCACTCACATAAAATACGCATGAATATAACATCCATTAAAAATAATCCATGGATCTCTGATTATGACCGTACTATAAAATTGAGTACATCCCGTGCCATGCTAAGACGAATACGAGTTCAAGAAGGCTATAAGAATTATCGAGTTATTAAAAAGCCATAAATCGTTCAGATAACCAGAACTTGTCCGCTAAATGTGCCGTTTGAGTGTCGGTATTCTATTACGTAGATTTGACCTAATTTTGGGAATATGTTTAGATAGATGACGAAAGGTATATACGTGAAATTGGATAGAAGGTCAAAAGCTATATATCTTACCAAAAATAGTGACAATGCGTCCACTAAATATATAAGCATTTCAAGTTAGATAAATTTGAAAAAAGAGTTATAATTGCAAGCGATTTGCAGTTGTGTCTTTGCCACATCCTTCACAGTTACGTCGAATGTGTACGTAAAAGAATGACGACAGACACCTATTTTGTCCCTAGTTTGTTGACACGATTCAGCAGTAAAATGTTGGCCTGATTAAGCTATAGTTACACTACTCTAAAGCATGGAACATATTTTATATCGTTCTGGTTTTGAATTCAGTTCCAAAAGATGTTTTGTTCTGGTTTCCTGCGCCGGTTTTAGGAAATTCTTTTTGTTCCGATTTAGTTACCGGGTTAAACCCGGTTAATATTTTTAGTTACATCTATTGTTTTCCTCTTTTAAATTAAGATTAATGCAAAATTGTAACAAAACAGGTTCATTTTAATATTTTTGGAACACAATCCTTAATAATAAACAAAAATGTTTGTGCCCGCGATAGAAAGTTAAAAAGGATGTTTCTGTTTATTAAATCTATTACAATTCTGAAAATATTTCGGTTAATTGTTCTTGTTCAAAGCTCTGCTCTAAGGACGCTATAAAGGAAACTAATCAAACCAATGTTATCTCAGAAGATCTAAGCCGACCGGTTTCGACCTATCCAAAAATATTTGGAAATAGAGAAAAGAAAAATGGCGGATGCGATAAGATTGCTGAAAATATGCATTTTAAATGGAACAATATTGCTGCCAAAGTCACATCGGAAGCTGTGAATATGATTATCGGAAGCTGTGTAGAGAAACATCGAACAACATGTGCTTGATTTTATCCTTAATAACAAAATTTGAAATTAAGGTCAATCCGAACGTTTAGTGCAATAAATTTTCTTTAATTAAAGCTTCTGTTTGTTTTGTTGTTATTTCAACACATATTTACAAAATTGCAGTATATGGTATTGTGATTTCCGATTTAATTTGAATGATTCTTTAGTTTCTCCTGACGGCTTAACTGAATCGTCCTTTTCCAAAGTATAACTGCGCACTGGTGCATTTTATTTCAAATCGTTAAAATATCGTAGGTTGTTGACATTGACTTAATTGTCGATGTAGACAAAAAATATTGCCAAGTAATCTACAGATTATTTTACGTGTCGACAACCGAGTAGATTACATGGCGTAATCTACCTCGCCCATCCCTGTTCATGGCACTTGATATAGGTGTTCAGACTTTATCAGTGGCCTTAGAGGATACAAAGCACGACTACGCGATTTAATATCCTCACGTACACGATTAACGTGAATGATAAGAGAACCCAAATATTTGAACCTCCTCACTCCTCAAACGTGTAGTAGCTACTATTAAAATCTGGTGTGCCATTGTCCCTATATGACCAGACTCATTGATCTGGAGTCCAACAGAAGCGGAAAACTCTACAATCGGATCAAGTATTTCCTTCACACCGTTGCTATTCAGTCTAATCACGCATATGTCATCTGCATATGCAAGCACTAGATTGGATTGGCGATGTAAGATGTTGCGATGATGTGTTTTAGTTTTACCTGTTCTCAACTTTAACACAGCATTGAGACTGCGTCACTGTCATTCTACACAGTCGTACTAATTTTGTTGGCATTCCGAGTTATTTCAGAGCAGACCACAAACTCTCTATGGAGATAGATGTCTCGTAATATTTAGATAAGATCATCCGCAATGTCGCAATGTCAGTGACTAGAGCGGTGATTCTATCCAATATAATGTAGGATATTAACTTATATGCCGTGCAAAGGAGAGCTATATACGGCGATAATTATCACACAAACGAACTCCCTTCTTGAATATGGGGCATATCGTGGCCACTTTCCATTCGTCAGGCATTACTTCGGTTCGCCATATCGAATAAGGTCGAAAAGACAGTTCCACAAAGTATCCCCCTCCGAATATCAAGAGCTCCGAATTAATGCATGTCCACTCCATAGGTGAGCGGTTTCGTTTTAGTTTCTGCATGACCTTAGTGAATTTCTCATGGGATGGATCCTCAATGCAAATCTCCGCAGTCTGTATTTCAGGTGGATCAGCTACAGTCTGTGACGCATGAACACCAAGCAGGTCGGTAAAGTGTCCACTCCATTCGTCGAGTACTGCAACGATGTTGACTCAGAGGTTTCCATCCCAGTCCCGAATGGCAGTTAACGCAGGCCTGAAAGTATGGTGATTTCCAGTAATTCCCCTAAAGAAATTACGCAAACTGTGCTCACTGCTGAGTTGTTGTACTTTCAGAACCTCAGCCTTCTACCATTCATGCTTCTTCCGTTTACAAATCCGCTTAATTGCCTTCCGAGCAAGAGCAGCTTTATTTTTCCTCGTGATTGTGAGATGTTGTTACACTTCACTATGGGCTATATTTTGTTGCTCGACCGCAAGACGATACTCATCATCAAACCAATAATTCTTGGGTGTTACTTTCACTATACCTATAAAATCTGTTGAACAGCACTGACAACCCCAGTTTTCAGTACCTCCCAGATAGAGTTCATACAGCCATTTTTAAATTAACATGTATGGTCAATTTGTTTGCATCAAGTTTTGCGAGGATGGATCCATGTTTGTAAATGTATTTGTTTGTGTGAGAAGAATGTACTTGCTACTCTAAGGTTGTGAGGAATTGCAAAGTACATCATTCTTTCATCATTATCGGTCGCAGTTTCGTGTCGGGAGTACGGACATCATGTTTGGTTATAGATCCCATCTGGCTGGCTAACTTCTGTTGGCCGCATGTACACAAATTGTCGACAGGTTGGCTAACTTTATGTCCAAGCGAAGCTTACACAATCGGTTATTGACTGCTTGGAAATCCAAAACAGCGTACTTTATCTGCGGCCCATGAAGAAATCCAGCTCCAAGATTTCCGAGGTCATATCCATTGTTGAGCAACGTATAACCCTGGGATACATGGTCTCCACTTTTAAGTCAGCGAGTTTGTTGAAGAGCAACGAGTTCCAGCCGATACTCCTTAATGCAAATGATTAGGCGAAGGCCTAATTCCATCCGCCAGAGGTGATTCAATACAATATGATGTCTATACTGTCCTACATTGTATGCCCAAAAATTCTATGCGTTTCGCTGTGTTTTCAGACCTGTACGAAAACTTTCATCGTAGCTTTGCAACGACCAAATGATTTGGTTGCTAATCGATAAGCTTTCACATCCTGCAATACCCGAGCCTGCGATTTCTGCCAACTCTAGCATTAAAGTCCCCAATCACCAGTCTAGCATCGTGTGCGGTTATAGATCCTAAGATCAGATCATCCAAGTCATTGTAAAATGAATCTTTATCTTGGGGCTGGCTGACATTTGTGGGCGCCTATGTACCACAAATTTGTGACAGGTTGGCTAACTTCATGCACAACTGGTTATTGACTGCTTAGAAATCCAAAACAACCTTCTTGCCAAAGAAGAAATCCAATTCTAAGATTTTCGAGGTCGTCTCCACAGACTCCACTGGAGAGCAACGTATCGCCTTGACACAAAGGTACCCTTTACGAGTCCTATTGAACAAATAAATTTTCGATATTTTTCACTAGGCCTGTTGTAAAATAAGATTTTCCATTGACACTGGCGTAGTGTGAATGCATTTGTAATGTATGCCTATAATAACTCTGGCATACCCACAACTTTTTAGGAATGTATGTCTAGAACAACATTGGTGTGGATGGAATGAATTCTGAGTGTAAGTTGTTTACAACATTGGCACGTAACGTGTTAAAAGAAGTTACTCTCGTTTGTATAATCAAGCAACAACTATTTATATAGGAAATCAAATCAAAGCTACCTATATAATTTATAGGATATACATTCAAAGCTACTTAAACCGTGGATGAACTTGAGTTCGGCAAGTTTTCCCTGTACAATTCGAAAAGTTAGTGAACAGTTTTGGCCCCAAATGTCATCATCATATTGTATACTATCCTATACGAGAGAATTATATTTTGGTAAAACTATATGAACTCCCGCATAATTTGAATTATTCAGAATTTATGATTTCGAACATAGCCAAATTGTGCGCACTGTATGAATGACAGAATTCCAAAAAGCTAATCATTTAGGGAGATTATTTTGTTAAAAATAAAATTTCGGAATATTCAAAAATGTATTAACTTATCTATGTAAATGCGTCAAAATCATTGAATAACACCCAAATTATCTGAAATAAATATTTCAGTTTAAAGGGGTTGTCGCTTTTATGCGAATCAATTCAAATTAAAGTTTAAGCTCTAAAGAATTTTTAACCAAATATGTTTAAATTACTATTAGTAATTTTTACGGCCCAACTATATGGCCAAAATCTAGCCGCCGATTATAACACAAGAATTGCTATTCGTGATCGGTGTGAAACATGTATGAATGTTATTAGTTCAAATAATGTTGATTCGATCGAAATTCGACCGGATCTAGGATTTGAGAACTTTTTAATGATATATGATGAGATACAAGAATATGGTGTTACAGATCCACAGGTAAATTTTCGTGTATATCAACCATATTCTAATTTATATTATTTGTATGTAATATGCATATTAATGATTTAGCTGATCTGTATGTTAATCGACATGTGCCCCGTCGATGCAGAACCACAAAGTGCATTAAACTTTATTGGTGAATTATATGCTGACAGTGATTTGGAAATGGCGGAAGAATTAAATGTAGGTAATTTTTTTTCGCTGAACATAAGGAATAAAGCATGTAGATCGTGCAAAAATATTTACAAATGGGTTGCAAAACACATTCATCATTTGATGCACAAACGGATTACACCAGAAATAATAAAAGGCTTTTTAGATAAAGCATGTAATGATGTGCCATCAATATTTCGTTTTATATGCCGTTCAGTAGTGAAAAATAAAGGTAAGAAACTTATGAAATCACTACTTGATGAGTATGGTGCTAATTTGGCGTGTCAAAAAATATTCAACATTTGTAAGAAATAATTTGTTAATAAATTTAGATGTACGTACGAGTATGTATGTTTCTTCTGTTAAATACAAAATATTTTGAAATTCTCTCAAATTTTCTTTTGCATTTGACTGAATACTATTGAAGCAATGATAATAACTGCTTCACATCTTGGAATCGATTGTTATGAATTGTTTCAACGATATATGTTAATCGCTGCCCGGACGTCAGATGTGTTATGCCTCTTAATGTTACACCCATTGTAATTCTGACGATTAAAATAATAGTTTATACTTCATAGCTTCTCACTGATATTGGAATACGTTTTAGAAAGAACTTTCCTATTATAGTTACTGTTCTTCTTTAATCCAATATCCTGCTAACCGTTGCTCGGATATACCAATTAAAACGATTGGTATACTTTTGCGCCCCAATGGCCTTGAGCAGCTTTCACCTGTCTGTGGAAGCATTAGACCATACCATTGGCTTTTGGATGGTAAGCCGTTGTACGCATCCGGCGTGAGTTTCGTTAACCTCTAACTTCGACTCAAATTGCGTGCCTTAAATAAGTTGTGATGTCAAGTAGAACGTCGAATCGTGATATGCAGTTTTGTATTGTCACAATTGTGGTGGCAATGGTTGCTGCAGGGTAGGTCTACAGTACAAGCTTCTGGTCATCGACTGAAATTATTAATATACAGATGAGTAAATACGTATATCCATTGGACGGAGGAAGTGGTCCTACGATGTCCAAATGAATTTGTTCGAAACGACTAGGCAGAATTCCGAACTGTCCAAGAGGCGTTTTTGTGTACCGTTGGATTTTTGATTTTTGGCAGGATGTTTATTCTGGGCCAAGAAAGATGAGAAAGATGGTTCGATGTAGTGGTTCTGTGATGTACAGGTACATCAAAAATGAAAATGAATAATTTGAAATACAAACAACTCAGAGCCCAAAGAAATAGAACAACAAAACAATAAAAAATTCCAAATGCAACTTTCTTTTAAATCTCAATGCTCATCATGGTGTTGACAAAAGAACAGCAGATCTTCACAATTTTTAAAGAAACGCGTTAATTTTTCACTAATTATAAAAAAGTGTCAAAAGGTGGGGTTTAATATTTCAAAAGGTACACTAACCAACTATAAAAAAAAGAAATTCCACTAATGACAATTGAAAATGCGGGACGAAAATCATCTTTGTCAAAACGTCAAATTTCTAATTTGCGAAAAATGGGAACCACCGACGCAGAAACATCTGGCAAAACATTTTAACACAAAGGTTGGAGTCATACAATGTACTCTGAAAAAAAAATTGGGACTAAGACTTTTGAAGAAGCCGAAGCGTTACAGTATATCTGATTCTTAGGGATATCTAATTTTGGCACAACATTACCCATTTTCGTTCAACCAGGTGCTAAAATAAATGCAGATTACTACATAAACAACTGTTCTAAACCACTTATCGAAGATTCAAAACGCTTATTTCCAAATGGTAACTGGATATTACACCAAGACCCAGCTCCGTCACACGCGGCAAAGAAAACACTTGCATTCCTCCCACAACACAACGTATCATTTGTTCATCCTAACTTATGAACTCTTTCATCCCGACTTAGCACCATGTGATTATTTTCTGTGGGGCTACTTGAAGTCACAAATGGCTAGATCTAAAGTTGATAATATTGCGCAACTAAAAAGGCTTTTTGTGCTTGTACGGTTTTGTTGTAGTCAAAATGTATCTCGACTGTGGCCCTTTCGTTGTCCGTTATTCGCGAAATTTCTTCTGAATCAACTTTATCGGACATGCTGGATATCCGTGGTAAATTGATTAACATAATCCAAGTGGCGTGATTGCCTTGGGTTACGTTCAGTTTTAGACTGAATTACCCTTCACCGGTTTGCGGTCTGATAATAACGCACGAGGGGGCAGTAGATGGTAATTTCTGTTCGAATGCAGAGTATTTCTTTTCGGCAACCGAGAGTTTCTTTGAGAAGAATCGCTGGGGCTCCCAACACTTGCCCTTGTACTGTTGCAGATCTTATGCTGAGCTTTGAGGCATGTGACAGGAGTGTTGATTTTGCCAATTCAGTCTTGTGTAATGTGAATGCAAGAAGTTCTTGGCTCTTTTAGGCTTACGTAATTATTCTGCCAATTGCGAGAATTTCATCGGCCTTTGGTAGGAATCGGTAACGTAGTAGTTTATCATGCCGATGAAGCGCTGAATACTCTTAATTGAGGTGGGAAATTGGAATTCCCTAATGTCATTAATTCATTCTTCAGAAGCCGTTTTATAAACGTCGGTACCGAGTAGCGATCAGGTATCGTATAACCGTATTTAATCGCCACTTATGGTCTCCAATCGTAATCTTTTGCCTAGACCATATGTAGCTAACAAAAGATCTTCGATAAAATCCCAATTACACCATGTACTGGAACTATGCTTGTGCAGCTCTGGGGCGCACCGGGTCTAGTCTGCGTAGTCTTAACCTATAAAGACGTCCTCCATTGACAATGTGATGTACCATTGACAATTGTGTCGGACCGGCAGTTTATAATTCAGCTCTGCTGTTAAGAGTGGAAACTTCCTAATCAGACGCCGTAGCCGTTGTCGATTTTGTAATCGGTGTTGGTGTTTCAGCCCGAACCAGTGTGGCATTGATTGATAGCTTAGTTGCTGGATCAACCAATGATCGCACGATTCACATCTGCTAATGTGAAAGCATGCATGAAGGTTCAATGTCACCACTATGGACGTTGTATAAGGGCCGAAATAAAACGTCCACTTTTGTTTATAATTATTATTAATACATTTACTGCTATTGTACGATTGGTTGTTGTAATTATTTTAATTTGTATTAGTTAAATTTAATTTCATTTAATTAATTTATTAACCTAATTTATTTGAATTTCCACCATCGAAATTTGTAATGTATAAAATCTTGCTTGTGTCGCAAAAAAGTAATGACCGACTAAAAAATTTGAGTGTGTATGACGTGTTACCTTCATGTCATATTTTTTGGAGAGGAAACACAGGCCCGGCGAAGGTTAGAACGAGCACATAACGAGTCGCGTGATGTACCATACCATTGAATAATGGATGTGTACTAATAAGCTTTGATCGGAATGCATCGATAGAGCTAATTCCATGCTTGGTTTTATTAAGCGGTGGACGGGGGATATTTATGACCTCAAGACAATTAAGGTCCTGTATTACGCTTACGTCAGATCTCAACTTGAATATGCTGTTAATGTCTGGTGTCTTTTTATGACGAACATATCCCTATAACATTGAAAATATCCAAAAAAAAGTTTATACGCTATATAACGTGGACAGATGGATGATATTACGGCCAAGATTTACCGTACCATGTTAACCTGATGCGTTTACAACCATATCTTACTGGATGTAAAACCTATCGCATGACAACACATGGATAATAGACGGGAGCTTTTAAAATGTTTATTTGACTTCTGCTTAAGTAAAGATAGCTTTAAACGTAGATTAAACCAACATTATGCGCCAAAGTGATAATAATTTAATATTAATTTTCATTTTCATATTTATTCACAGGATGGGCAAGGGGGCTTAAGTTAAATGGTCCACAAACAGCTCAAATGGCATACTCACCTGCTCAGTGCACCCTGCTAGATAACTAACGAGGCTCTGGCAACCGAAACACGGCGGTATAACAGACTATCGAGAATTTAGTAAATGATGTTCTTAAACCAGACCCACTGCCAACTCGTACTGGTCAGAGTGGTAGATGCTCCATGACCAGTAAAAAAAACAATTAGTGCAACAAATTTAGGTAATTATACCCCAGGTGGTAACTCAGCTAAGCAGCTCCTCTAACGAGACTGGCTCAACGGATTCTGGGTTGAGCCAATCATTGTTTAAAAGCCATTTTGGACAACCCTACCCATTTGCACAAAAACCCAGGGTGGCAACATCACCACCACCATTAGCGAACACCTTGGAAAGGGATAACACAGAACAGCGCAATAAGATTTACGAAATAGAAAAGTTAATGTTAAATCTAAACACTCAAAAACAAGGAGTTAAAAGATGCTCTAAATGTAGTAATATCTGAGAAAGAAATCAATAAGGCACAGCAAGAAAATGATCCCAATGATCATTTAAAGATAATGTATGAAACAGACAGAGGAAGAACTCAACAGAGCAACGGGATGGATTCTGAACCGTAAAATAAAACGAAACAAGTTTCACCCGAACTGAAACAATCAATTGAGCAGCTTCCAACAGGAAGTAGGAATGTTTCAGCGAAGGAGGGTTTCATCGAAACAGAAACAATCAACAGGTTTCATCGAAACAGAAACAATCAAGTAAAGAACTCTCAATATCCAGTTATAATATCTATAATTGCAATAATTATCACAGTATTAGAAACATCATGAACAGCAATCGGATAAAATTTCAAGCTACAGCGTTAAATAGTGGTGATTACAAAATAAATGTCCCGCAGACGGAGATAGCTATAGAAAGTTAACAGGAGCTTTTAATGAAGAAAAGGCATCATGATATTCCTCCGAAGATAAGCAGACAAGGCCAACCAAAGTCAGTGTATATTTTCCAACCAAAAGAGCATCTTTTGGAGAAACAATACAAAATTAACGAAGTCATACAGCTGCTAAAAAGAGGTGACAAAACACCTGTCCCATTATATATGCTATCTTTTGAAAGAAAAGAAGACATTAAAAATATGTATGCAATCAGCGAAATACTCCATATGAAAATGCAAATAGAAGCAGTTAAAAAATCAAAACTGATTCCCCAGTGCAAAATTGTAAAGTCTTACGGACACACGCAAAACTTTTGTAATAAGGAGCCCAGATGCGTGAAATGTGTAGGAAAACACCATACGGCTGAATGTACGAGATAAAAAGACACCCCACCACAAATGTGTCAAATGTGGAGAGTTATAAACGTTATAAACGAGCTGCAAAAAATTCACAACAAAACAAGGGACACTTCAATAAGTTACAGGCCAGGAATCAACTCGGCCTCAACAAGAATAACCATCAAGTTAAGGGCACACCAAACAAGCTATCACGAACTAAGTTTCAGTTTATGATTCAAATAATAACCACACTAATGAAATACTACAAGATATTCTTACTAGACTTAGTTCACAAGAAGAAAAGTAAGAAAGAGCCCTCATTTCAATCTTGCAGAGGCTTACACTACTCGTTAGCCTCTCTTTGTTAATTAAATATGGCACATAATCTAAAATTCTTGCATGGAACTGCATTGGTATATTGCAACGACAACACGAAATATAACTATTTCTTGATTTAGACAAAAATAGGTACATGCTTATTATATGAAACACACTTTACTACTCAAAGTCATATAAAAATCCGTGGCTACGAAGTTCACTCAGCAGTACATCCTGATAATAACGCACGAGGGGGCAGTGCCGTGATTATAAAAAAAGATATTTAATACGATCTCCAACAAAAACTTGAAAGTGATGAAATACAAGCTATTAGCCTTAGCTTTAATACCTGCAACCACAAAGTAGTGGTAGCCACAATATATTGCCCCCAGAGCTTCATCACGCAATAATTAAATACAACTGCAACTGTCATTCTACTGGAAAACCAACTTATTATACCAGCGATCAAAATAAAACACCAGACCTAATTGACTTCTTTATATCAAGAAAACTCAAATAAACAATAGCCTCATTATAAACACACAACTTCCATCAGAAGAAACATTAGAAAAGGAGATGGAAAAACTCGTCAAAGATATACAGCAAGCAGCGTGGAAAAGTACTAAAACAGCAAACAAAATAATAGCTGGCAAATGCTACCCAATGGGAATTAAACCACTAGGTATAGAGAATAGAACTACCCAAAAGGATGGCAACGAACATGACATGCCGTCAAAAATAGATTAAATAACTTAACACGCAGAGAAATACGGGAATTTAAAATAAATCAATAAATTCATACCTACGATAAAGAAAGTGATTATTCATTGTGGAAAGCAACCAAATATTTGAAAAAGCCAGTTATGCACATATCACCAATAAGAACAAATAATGGTCGTCTGGCTAAAACCAAAGAAGAAAAAGCAGAAAGTTTCGCGGATCATTTCGAGCATACCTTTCAGCCCAGTTTAACAACACTTAATCAACGGGATATACTGATTGAAAACCATACAACTATCCTGAAACAGGAAATTCCATTAACCAATGCTAAAGAAGTGAAACGAGGAATAAGGAACCATGTATAGTACTTCAAAAATCACCGGGATATGACTGGATAACTGGAGAGATTCTCAAACAAATACGTAATAAAGCTGTTAAAAAAATATCGGACATGATTCATGCTTCCTTCAGACTCCGTTATGTCCCTTTATCTTGGAAATTTGCAAAAGTAATAATGATACCTAAACCAGGTATGCCACCAAGTGGATTAACCTCGTACAGGCCAATATCACTTCTTCCAATTATGTCAAAACTGTTTGAGAAACTATTATTAAAACGAATTAAACCAGAAATTGTGAAATCAGGAGCCGTTCCGTCCCATCAGTTTGAATTTAGAGATTAATTTGTCCTTGGACTCAGGTGGCCCAATTACTACTGAAACACTCCACAATTGATCAAGTCCATAGAATAACAGATTTAATAGAAAAATACTTAGAGGAAAAAAAGATTTGGTCAGCCATATTTCTTGACATAACACAGGGATTTGACTAAGTCTGGATAGATGGTTGGCGAACTGCTAAAGTCATACCTGAAAAGAAAATACTTCAGAGTTCAACAGGAAGGTGTTTACTCCAGCATACAAGAAGCTAAAGCATGAGTCTCGCAGGAGAGTGTCTTAGGGCCATTCCTATTCGTACTGTTTACAAGTGACTTACCGCAGATGTACAATACAACTACCCCCACGTTTGCAGATGACACTGCAATCCTTACTGTTGGTGACACAATCGTTGAAGTCACATTCAAACTACAAATAGCCATAAATAATATACAAGATTGGCTAGCTAAATGGAGAATTAAAGTGAATGAATCGAAGTCTACTCCTTATGACTTTAACATTTTTTATGTACAGAAGTTAAACATATAGATATAAGTATGCCACATTTGTTATAAGGTTGAAATGAACATTGAAAACCCGCAGATGGTAAATTATTTGATTACAAGCTACAACTATATAATTCCACTACACTTTATTCTATTATAATAGTAGCCATCAATTAGTCTATAATAATACAAAATATGCATATTATCCAAAGTTATATAAAAAACACTTTACAAACGTCACCTACAGGGATTGTCTAATCACAACCTACGAAATCATTTTTAAATCTCATAACATCCCGTCCTCCCGCAATATATTTTGTACATATACATAACGAACATACCTATTTATGTCTGTATAGCGATATATACATAAGTATTTATGTATATGTATATGATAAATTATTATTTATTTACAATTTACATACATAAAATATAAATACGATGGAAAATTGAAAAATCTTCGATTTAGCAATCCAAGTACTTGAAGGATTTCCCTCGTATGTATACGAGTATAGTTAACAACATGAAAAAAAAATGATGAAACAATCAATTTTTCCTGCTTCTGCGCCCGTATCTCTTTATTGTTTCGAATAAATTTTCCAATCGGTCTATGCGTATGTGTACAGCACAGTATAAGTTGTAAAAAAACATTAGCGCGATACGCAAGAGACACGGGAAAATATTATCATATATATTTTTCCACTGAAAATTTAGCAAATTTAACAAAATAAAAATAAAAATTTTCATAACTATTTAACATATTTTTTTTTTTAGTTTTTCGTTTTATTTATTTAAAACAATTTTTATTTTGTTTAGTTTTTCTGTCGCACATATCGTCAAATTGATTTAATATTTTGAGTGATTTTCCGTTTTAATTCCGCAACACCACAATAAAAAAATTGAGTTAATTTTTTTTAATTTTATAGTGCGATTGTTCCATATCCGATTGTGATAACAATAAAGCCGAAATTATTTGAAAACCGAGTTATTGGGTAAAACTTTGATAGATAACACTGATAACTTGATTACTATATACCACACCAAAAAAAAATTGTTTTCTATTTTTAGACAATTTTTTATAAGAAAAATCAATTATTTACGTGACCGATTTATATTACAACAATAAGGAACTCTGGTATAATATAGCAACACACAAACAAAAAGAAGAAAAAGGAAAGTGGTGTGCTGATTAAGAAATATAATAATCGTGAATAATAAAAGGAAAAAAAAATAAAATTTTCCGCAATGATAAAGTTATTATTGGTAAATTTTTTTATTGTGACGATACTGTGTGGCAAAATCACACTGTCACGGCCCCAAAATAACAATCAAGAGCTGTTAAGTGAACAGCTGTACGACGAAGTTCGACAATTATTGGATAGAAAATTTTTAGAAAATAATTTTGTGCATGTAAGTATTTTTCAAGCAATTTAATAAAAATTTGTCTTCCATATGGTCGGTATAAAAATTGATTATGGTCTATGGATGATGATAGGAATACAATTAAGTAGAATGAGTTTAGTTGTGTATTTTTTGCACCGATTTTCACCTGCACAATTCATAACGTGACCGTGTTAGCGTACTCGCCGAATCCTATTTCATGTACAATATCGAGGATCTTCCTCAGATCTCTGATTTCGACATTGTAAAGTGCTATGTATACCATCGGCTTGAACTGCGCTTTGTAAAGCTTCAGCTTCACGGCACATGGCAGGTGTTTAGATTTTAATAGTGGGCTTGGAGGATACAAAGAACGACTGCCTGATGCCAGCCGCTCTTTATTTGAACCACTTCACTCCGTCAAACGTGTAGTGACCACTACTAAAATATGGTGTGGCATTGATCCTATACCCCGAGCTCATATGTATTTTGTCTGGAGTCCAATAGAATCTAAAAATTCTACAAGCGGATCAAGTATTTCCTTCATTCCAATGCTATTCAGCCCAAACACGCATATATCATCTCCAACATGAGATTAAAGAGAATCGCGGACAGATCATCTCCATGCCAAAGACCCGAGTCAGCTATAAAAATTCTCAATATCCTGTTCTCAACTTTAACACAGCATTGAGACTGAGTCACTGTTATACTACATAATCGTACCCATTTCGTTGGCATTCCTAGGTATTTCAGGGCAGACCACAAACTGTCCCGATTGATCGAGCCCACCTGATATGCAGGAACACCTGAATTGGGATTGACTCAGGCACCATTCTGGCTTCTTACTTCTATAAATCGGCTTAGCTACCCTTCTAGAAAGAGCAGACTTGTTTTTCATCACGATTGTAAGTCTTCACTATGCACTTCACTATCAGCTATATTTTATTATTGAACTGCTAGACGACACTCGTCATCAAACCAATGAGCAGCACTGACAACTGAAGTTCACACAGTCAGACTGGTACGTACCTTCCCCAATGCTATGGCTGACAAGATCCTGATATCGATTCTTTTGATCATTTTTCAGTCCCTTACAATCGAACCCTTTCATTTCGCGTGTTTCCAAACCTGTACAAAAACTTTCATCGTAGTTTTACAGCAACCATATCGCTGCCTACGTATTTGGTTGCTAGCCGATAAGTTCTCACATCCTGCAATACCCGAGCTCGCTCTATAGAAATTAACACAGTCAACTTGGCTGCTGGAAGTTTTGCGAGGTTGTGTCCATTTTCTAAATGCATTTGTTTGTAAGAGAAGAAAGAACAATTGCAAAGTAAGTAATTCTGTCGGAAGTACGGACCTATATGTTTTCACACAAGTCTTACTGAATTCTCTAGCCAGCTGTAGCATTAAACTCGCCAATTACCATTCTAACAGCGTGTTCGGGTATAGATACTTTGTAAAATGAGTCTTCTTCGACCTGGCTGACTTCAGTGAACGCGTGTACACAAATTATCGACAGGTTGGCTAACTTGATGCGCAAATCTACATGATAAGGCCTTCCATTGCTCCTGGTTTCCTAAGTGACTGTATACGTTCCACGTGCCGATCCTAAATCTTATGTCCGGGTACTTGAGCGGGGGTCCGGTGTTTTTGGCGGTATCAAGGTTTTTTTGATATTATAAACAGATTGGTTTTTTATGGATGCGGGTCGTCAGTCCAGCGATCTAACCAGTTAGTCGCCTCCTACGACAAGCAAAGTATACTGTTCTTGCAAAATATTTTCCTGTAATTTAGATTTACGACACATGTGAGTGCTCCTCGACCACAGGGCGATACACCACTCAAATCTTCTTTGAAATAGGGTTTTTGTCCTAGTGATCACAATCGAATGGAATAAATTCTTTTTTTGAAGCGCTGATCGTATTGGAAACCTAGTAAATGGGAATGTTGTCAGCTAAGTTCAAATTTTCTTTAAATCGCCACGCAACTGTGAAGGCTTCGAAGAGAATTTCCTCAATTTAAAGTATTGACCGTAAACCAGAAAATAAAATGTTACCGGATTCAGTTGAAACTTTAATTAAATTCTTCTTAAATCCTATATGCATATCTGGCGAGCATAGAAATTCAGAGAGATGTTTTGTTCTGTATGATAATTTTCTGTATTTAGCGGAAATTGCAGCTGAACTTTAGTGGGACTTGGTTTTCAAAATCTTCAGTATCCGGTGGTCATTGTAGCTCTGCAAGGATTTGTAAATGTATAAATATTTTATTATTTTTTCAAAATAATTAAATTTTTGTAAATTGTCCTTCCTTTTAAATTGTCCGATTTTACTCGCGTGATTTTTTAATAATATTTTTTGGGCTAAAGGGACATCCCTAGCTGAAATTTTCTGGAAATTTGTCTGATTTAAAAAAAAATCACTTCCATAGGACTTGAAACATTGACATATTCCACTTGAGATCTGACATGGACAAAATACAGGATTTTAATTGTCTCCATATTACCAATATCAGAGGTCCACCATTTAATAAAACAGAACTCTGACAACGTACTGTTCGATGTGTTTTGTGCGAAGCACATGTTTCCCACAAAATTAAACCTCAGGTCTTTAGAATACTTTTTGTAAAATGGTACCATTTATTTGGTATACTGTTGCTCAACCGGATTTGTTTGTCGATGGAATGATATGGTCTTACATTTATTGATATTCAGTATAGGTTGCATTTTTTTAAAAAAGTGATAGGCATGATTCACACCAGGTTACCAGATTGTCGATGTCTTCTTGCAGTCTGATAGTATTGTTGATATTTTTCACGGTTTTGTAGATTTTAAGATCATCTGCGAACAAGACCATGGAATTTTGTATAACATCGCAGTTACTGCATTGATGAAAATGATGTAGATCCATGGGCCAATATATCAACCTTGCGTGGTCGCCAGAAGAAACTTCAATTAATTTGGATCTTTTATTTCCGATTTCAACATATTGAGTGTGATTGCCTAGTTAAGATTTAAAGTTTAAAGTTAAACCAAAGAAGATATAATAATAGAAGCACTATTTGTATGAGAGAAATATACCCAAATAAAATAATTTCATATTATTTAAGTTTTGTTTTTGCAATTTTACGAGATACTATTACAATTTCGTCATGTCTCTTTCTTGCATTTACATTTTGAATAACACAGCAAAATAAAAAATAATAGTGAGCCAATTGGTTGACGAAAAGAAATTTCATAAAAAATAACATTTTAATGAATTATATTGTATTGGTATTGGTGGCAAATAGATCACACAAAACCGTCTATAATACAAGCCAAAACATAATGAATCGATCACAGATCCCACTACAAATTGCCCCACATGCGAGTGTAGTAGTTACTATGAAAATTAATACAATTTATTTTGCTTCGTGTAAATCCACGACACCAACACTGTTACATGTGGGTTGTTGCAAAACCGTCTATAATACAAGCCGAAATGTGTTGAACACAGTTAAATCTTTTTGCCCCACACGCAATAGTATGTGTCGTATATGTATACGAAAAAACAAATATCGTATATAGGTGAAATAATATAAAAATTGTAACCCATACTAATTGAATTCATTATCTTATCAATCTTCATTGGATGCATGATTAATTGATGTCATGAACTGGGTCTAATAGACCCCAATACTAAAAGTAGGCCTATTGTTTCGCCCTGTATTCCTTGTCTTAATTCTCATTTTATCTCTATGAGGCTTAAGAATTTGCTTGCTTGACGTTTTCCCGGAACCCCTTCATCGCGTGTTTTAACCCTGATCATATCCAATTAAACCTTCTTCATTCTTTTTTATTACTAGCAACCTCCTTTGTGCTATCCGACATCCCATCTGTTCCGATTGGTTTCTAAACTATACTGTTCTACACGTTATGGGGATTGAAGTTCTTCAGAAACTATTGTTATTGAATGTCTTTATAGTTTATGCAAAATATTTCGTTTTGTTAAAATGTCTAATATGTTTATATGTAAGGAGGTTTCTGCCGTTTTTTTAAATTAAGAATATACGAATAAATCAATAATAATAATAATCAGTTTATAAAGGCTATTACTGGCCCCTTACTGAGTCAACTATTTGGCTCAAACGGTTTCGATCTTGAGCATGGCCTTCAAACGGTCTAAGAAAATCTGAAGAGGCCAAGTCCTTCTCTACATCGTGGAGCCATCATCGTCTGCAACGACCTCCAACGCTCCGGATCAGCACGCAGAACGTGATCAAGCCAGCGTTTGGCTGAGATCTTACTTCCTGTACAATATGGGGGATCTTCATCAAATCTCTGTCACATTTATTTTGCGTTTTGGGCCGTACTATAACAGTCGTATCATT
This sequence comes from Tipula unca, assembly GCA_951394425.1. Taxonomy (NCBI): domain Eukaryota; kingdom Metazoa; phylum Arthropoda; class Insecta; order Diptera; family Tipulidae; genus Tipula; species Tipula unca. The sequence goes on from OX596382.1 coordinate 152,498,585, forward strand.
TTTGTTTTGTTGGCATTCCTAGGTATTCCAGGGCAGACCACCAACTCTCCCGGTTGATCGAGTCAGAGGCCTGCCAGATATCCAGGAACACCTGATGAACGGTGATGGAAGTCTTATAACATTTAGATAGAATCATCCGCAGTTTTGTTACTCGACTGCAAGACGACACTCGTCATCAAACCAATCATTCTTGGGTCTGGCTTTCACTATACCTAAAGCCTGTTGAGCAGCACTGACAACCGCAGTTTTCAGTACCTCCCAGACAGAATTCACGCAGTCAGACTGGTAATTAGCTTCCTCAATGCTTTCTCTGACACGATCCTGATATCGTTTCTTTTGATCTTCATTTCGCTGTGTTCCCAAACTTCTACGAAAACATTCATCGTAACTATGCAGTGAGCAAATGATGATCGCTGCCTACGTATTTGGTTGCTGATCGATAAGTTCTCACATCCTGCACAACCCGAGCCCGCAGTTTAGAAACTAACACATGGTCAATTTGGCTGCGGGTAGTTCTGTGAGGGAAGGACATACTAAGATCGTGAGCAATCGCAAAGTACATCAATCTCCCACCATTATCGGTTGCAGTTTCGTGTCGGGAGTACGGACCTATGTTTCTGTCAGCTCTAGCATTAAAGTCCCCAATTACCATTCTAATCCCATCAGATCGTCCAAATCATTGTAAAATGAGTCTTTATCTTGGGGCTGGCTGACTTCTTTTGGCGTGTGTACACAAATTGGCGATAGGTTGGCTAACTTCATATGCAAGCCAAGCTTACACAATCGATTATTAACTGCTTGGAAATCCAAAACAGCGTTCTCTACCTGAGCTCCAAGATTTCCGAGGTCATTTCACTGTAGAGCAACGTATAGCCCTGGGACACATGGTATCCACTTTTAGGCCAGCGAGTTTCGTGCAACGAGTCCCAGCCGATACTCCTTCGTGCACGTGATTAGGCCCTCCAATGCTCTTGATTTTCTAAGTGACTGCCGATCCTAAATCTCGTGTCCGGGTACTTGAGCGTAGGTCCGGTGTTTTTTGACGGTATCCATTTTTCTTTTTGTTGACTTTATCTTCAGTTGATTTTTTTTACGGATGCGGGTCGTGAGCCCAGCGATCCAACCGTTTAGTTGCCTCCTACGACAAGCAAAGGATACTGTGGTAGAATTCTTGTGAAACATGTTCGTGTAATTTAGATTTAAGAGACATGTGAGACATTTAAAAAATTGTAGATTTGGGTTAACTTATATATAATCATGTTTTATTAAATTAGGTTTAGCCAATTGAATACAAATCGAAGTATACTAAAATATTAACAAAATTTAAGACAAATCATAATTTTCTACTTATTTTTTAGCCACAACCGTCAAGCAATGAACAACAACAACAGCAACCGCCACACACAAATAGCGTCGACACATCACATTTGGATAGTCCACCAAAACCAAAAGAAGTGAAAAATTGGCCAAAAAATAAATTAAATGTTGGCCAAATAACAGCAGTTTCGATCAATTTAGACGGAAATCCTGTCATATTTCATCGAGCTGACCGCGTTTGGACTGAAGAAACATTCAACGATTCAGAATATTATCAGGATATTGAAAAGGGACCAATCGTTGATAATACCATCGTAACCCTAGACTCAAAAACTGGTGAAATAATTGATGAAAAGGGTAATGATATGTTTTACATGCCACATGGAATGACAATCGATCGCCACGGGAATATATGGGTTACCGATGTGGCATTGCACCAAGTGTTCAAGGTAACAACTAATTTGAAAATCAATCAAAACTATTAGAATCTTTAATTATAAATACAATTTCGTATATTTCTAGTTTAAACCAAATAAAAACTATCCCACAATAACAATTGGGCGACGTTTCCAACCAGGTGCGACACCAAATCATTTATGTAAACCAACAGCGGTTGCGGTTGCAACAACAGGCGAATTTTTCATTGCCGATGGATATTGTAATAGTAGAATATTGAAATTTAATGCAGCTGGTCGTTTGCTACGTGTTACACCGCAACCACCAGAATTTCTATCCCTTCAAGTACCCCATGGCCTAACTTTATTGGAACACTTAGACCTAATATGTATTGCCGATCGTGAAAATATGCGTGTAGTTTGTCCACGTGCCGGTCTTCGATCATCCCATGGCGAAGGTACACCGGCCGCCACAATTCAAGAGCCAGATTTGGGACGTGTATTTGATGTGGCCGCATACGGTGATTTGGTTTACGCCGTAAATGGACAAACGTCACCGATGATACCGGTTCGTGGTTTTACAATTGATCCACGATCCGAAACTATCATCGATCATTGGGGTAATTTTGAAAATCCACACTCAATTGCATTCTGTCCAAATGGCTCGGCCATGTATGTTACCGAAATTGGTCCAAATAGAATATGGAAATTTGACTTAATGTAAATATTAAATATATTAAATAATATTAACCAATAATAAACCAACCAAAACAATAATTATATCTTATTATATTATCTATAAATATAATAATAATATTAAATACTTATAAGTACAAGAAATAATAATTACGAAATATATTTGTAATTTATATAAGAAATCAAAATAAAAACACCAATTTTTTTAAAACAAACGAATGAAATTTAAAAAATCAAAAACTTTATAACAAGCTCGCGGGTGATCCACTTTTTGTATAGCAAACCAAAAAGTTTAAAGAACCCTCTATATCTGGCTGTGGTACTCGCTCAATATTTCAAAAAACATTCCGATTTAAAAATTTACGTTATCAATTTGGTTTAATTAATTGCTTTAATTTGTTTTATAAATTTCAAATATATTTCGTTAATTATTTCTTATTTAACCGACAAAACAAAACAAAAAAACTACAAAATGGATGCAATTTTTGAAAAACAAAACTTTAATCAAAACATAATTAAATATTATATATAGTTAATTAATTTTATAATTTTATTTATTAATAAATACATTCTGTAGATCAACGTTGATATAATATATGTAAACATACACATGATTAAAGGCTATAGTATATATAACCATATTCCTGGCCCCAAATCTTGTGTATGATGGCACTTACAATTTATTTAGATAATCGAAATAGCTTATCGAGTTTTTATATTTTATATTTGATTAAATACAAGCAATATATATTCAACAGTAATTAACGTAAAATAAAATGGCTATAGGATGTTAGGATTCACATAATTGCTGCGTGATTTTTTTCATATCGATGAATAATATCCAAATAGTGAAGAAGCATTGGGAAGTTATTACTTTAATCGACGAAAATATTTTGATAGAATCCATTAGTTCATTTTCATCATTGTGGATTTGAAAAATGTCTAATAATTGCCATTTGTAAACTTTTACCTTTCCAATTAGCGACGAAACTATTAATGTCGAGATGTATAAAAAATCGGAACTTATATAGTTGGGATAAGAGGGTTTTGGAATACAGTATATCAGAATGATACAATATAATTAATGTTATAAAGTTAAAACTTTTCTAAATACATACATATAAATTATACTGCAAACATATATATATATTATTTATAAAGAAGTTCTGAAAGAGGATTTCTCTAAAATATTCTAATATTGTGATTACATATATTTAAAACTATTTGTAGAAAAGTAAATATTGTATAGAACTCTGTCTAAAATTATATTATAATAAAAATAAATAGACTATAAAAAATTAACGTTTTTTCCAAGTTTATTTTATATTTATTTATACGTACGGGCAAGTAAAAATTCGGAAAATTTTAAAATTCAGGATTTCTTCGGTTTTTTAGTTATTTAAAAGACACCTTGAGCACGACTTTAAATATACAGTTCAACTTTGCTGTACATAATATACAATTCAACTTAACTTATAATTCTTCCTTTTTAATAAAGTCATATTTAAGAAAAATTATGCATCCAACAGTTCAAATTTCATAGATGAACGTATAATCTAGTACAGAAATTACCTGCGATCGAAAATACTCTCTCACAAATTGCTATCGTTGGCACATTCGTTAGAAGTATGCAAGACTGCAGAAATTGAATGTTGTAATTGTTCTATTAAAGTAGCCGCTCCGGATGGTATTGGTTTGACTTCACCTTCATCAATACTCTCTTCAATAGCCAATTCACCAATTGGTCAAACACCAAATTATCTTAGAGCTACGTCATTGGCAAGCTCAAAGTCGTCGCTTTAGTCGAATATGGAAGTTCCAATACATTCGTTTGTGGAAAAGTTCCCCTTTGTAAAAATTTATATAGTGTTATTAATCTTTTATTTTACAACCAAATACAACCATAGCTGGTGAGTTTCCTGTAGTATCATGTATTGCCCTACGATGCGCCATCATAAACAGTGAAAGGCACCGGGGTACCAATTGTCGTTGATCTTTTTGGGTAGATGTTTTTCCAGTGTTCTGGTGAATCTCTCGACTATTTCACCGGATTGTGGATGCAACGGTGTAGTCATCGTTTTCTTCGTCGGAATATAGCTCTAACGAGCAAATCTGCGTACCCATATATATTTACAAATACATTGGCAACTGTTCGAGCTTGCTGATTCATAATTGGCTATGCTTCTACCTATTTACTGAAATAATTGATGCATACGAGTATGTACCGATTTCCAGCTTTTGCCAGGAGAAATGGGCCAGCAATATCCATAGCTATCCGCTCTAATCGTGCCCTGACATTGTATTGCTTCATTATTCCTCTTGTTCTAGTTTGTGGTCCCATCTCTACTGAATTTCCTGCAGGACTTTTGTTGTCCGGTTTTCTGGTAGCACGATCTGTTATTTTGTGTTATTGCTGTCGGCCAATTCCCAAAGTCTAATCAGCAACCCATTCTCGAACTTCAATGACTTCCACTGAGCCCAATAACTTTTCCCGGTTGCACTTTCCGGCGCGATTTCATGCCACTGCGGTCTGGTACTTCTCTCCATCTATTGGATCATTAGAGCGATGAAATCATCGTTTCGTTGGTCTTCCGCCAATCACTCTCGGGTTTAGATATCTTCGGCAGCTACAACTCTGATCCTCGTAACTTGTACAATAGGATGCCTTTGTTACTGTCGGGAACAGTGCTTACATTGACTACTACCAGTTCTCCTGGACACTCCTACTGCGTTGTTATGTAATAATCTTCGCCTTTTCTCTGTTCTGAATGTTTAGGTCTGTAATATTTCGATCCATCTCGCAACTTGTCCTCCTGACTATTTAAACTGCAATTACTATATGTCAGAGCTGCATGCGGTCCGTTCGTAGAACAAACTCTTGTCCGTACAAGTACTTATGGAAATGTTAGACACTATCCACAACTGCCAACAATTCCCTCCTGGTTACACAATAGATTTTTTCTAGTTTGGATAGTGCTCGGCTGTAGTATGCTAATACTCGTTCTGTACACCCGAACTACTGGCGTCGGTATCCAAGCTGAAAAGATCCTCTGGATACGCCAAAGTTGGAGAACTGCATCGTTTCTTTTTTAGCTCTCCGAACCCGTCTTGGTGCTTTTTGGTCCAGTTAAATGGTTCAGTTTTCTCAGTAAGACGATGCAAATTTCGTGCGACAAAACGTCGATAGTAGGAACATAGTCCTAGAAAACTCCTTATAGCTTGTGTATGTTTCTTGGAGTGCCGCACTCTTCTACGGCCGTTAGTTTCTTTGCATCAGTTTGCACTCCTTAAATTGACACGATCTGTCCCAGATAGAACTTCAATTCGATAGCTTTGATAGATTGTTTGACTTGTTGAAGATTCTTTAGATGCTCGTCAAATGTGCATGATAATACGATGATATCATCCAAACACACCAACTACTATTCCTTTCTTGCTACCCCAGGGTCACAGTTGATTCTAGCATAGATAGTTCTTTCGGGCATCGGTGGTATCGCCATTTGCAGGGGTACCTCCACATTGCGCCATTTCATTACTTGGTTCTTTATATCCAGTGACATTTGGTGTTCTGGCATGAAATCTTGCAATACAAAATCTGGCATTTCAAAATCTTGCATTACAAAATTGTGCATAACAATTTTCCGTTCATTTGTTCATTTCATCGCGCGCGCGATTCTATAAAATATAAATATGGACGTGAAATTGTTAAGCACGATACCAAATGATAGTCATTACTCATAATTGTATTCGGCAATATAATAACAATAAAATAAAATTAAAATTGCGAAAAAACTAGATGCGTTGCCAACAATTCTATCAAAATGCAGGTCACAAATTTCGATGTTGCCCCTTCAATGATTATTAGAGAAACCATTACTAACTGACTAAGAAACTGGCTAAACGGTTTACCGTCCCTCTACAAAGGAAATCTGGCTTGGAGCATGGAAGTGGTCACTATATGAAATAAATTCCTTGTAGGCCCAGAGAACAACACTGAAATGTCCAGATCGATGGAGTTGCATTGTGTACTCCAGGTGGACTCGCAATCGGACTCAATGCCTGGAGGTGAGTCCGATACAATGCAACTATGGTGCAGCATTCTTTAAGACACTGTTTCTGTAAATCAACCTGTACCATTGCAAGGCAGCATCGGATGCCCTCCTGCTCGATATGGAAGCTGAGAGAATAGATCTTGTTCTAACCAGGAACCCTGGGTTAGTGGTGAACTCAGGACTTCTAACTTTAAATTGCTATATGCGAAAAAGGAAGGTAAGATTCGTACCTATTTTCCCGGTAAAACTAACCTTTATGTTTTTTATTACCAAATTACAACAATGGTATAATGATATTATGGTTTTTTATTACCAAATTACATCAATGCTAATTTAGATGGACGGTCAAAATCTCTGTCTAATATCAGCTTACCTACCATATGAGGGGGAAAACACACCACCCGCTAAGTTAGGAACCCCAAAACCAATAATGGATGCCCAAAACCGAAAAGACCCCACAATTTCGGATAAGTATATTAATGAGCGAGCTGGATTACTCCTTGATTTTATTCTAAGTACTAACCTACACATAAGTAATACTGGGCGCAAGCCAACATTCAGTATTAAACTAGACAAGAAGTGCTAAACATCACACTTTGCCTCAGACTTCATTAGCGATGGTGTACTAGATTGGAACGTGTCTGGAGACCATTTTTGACCATTGCTATCAACAGTATAAATTGGTTACAAAACCTACTAGAAAACTAATCTTCAGAAACAGGAGGAAATCCGACTGGGAACCATTCTGGGTAACTCATTACCGGTGTTGGTTCCAAATCTACCTGTATCAACACATGAGCTTGATATCTTAGTAGACAATCTATCCGATGCTTTTAACAAAGCTATTTTAGGTGTATGTCCGTTTAGTAGGCCTTTGGGTAAGTCCCGGACACCCTGCCACTTTGGAGTTCGTTCGACCACCGAACTCCAAAGTATTCAAGTATTCGCTTGAAATGTAAAATAATGTTTAAAACTGCTAAGAAAACAAAAGCTGCTGCGGATTGGAACATACAAATATGAATTAAGGAGTGCAAAACAAGAGCTAGAAGGCCCTACTGTGGTAAAATATAGGACTCGTCAGAGGCAGCTAGGCTACGTAAAGTACTTACTCCGAGTCCTTATCCCGAGGGATCATTTTCAACGACCGGATGAATCAAGGACTACTAGTGGTGCAGAATATCTGGCGCACTTAGACACACAATTTCCGGGATGCTTGATTCTGGCTGCAGATCGTCGTAAAATAAATAGGGCTGTATGCCCCGCGAGTTATATAGTAAATAAACAGTTTTAAGCCATATATATAAGTCGGCATGACTTGATGGCATTATTCCTGCAGATGTTCAGCGAACTATTGACTTAATCCTACCCTGGTTTAAAGTAATATTCAATATAGCTACAACTTTTTCACATCCTAGCAAATTTGGACTGAAGTAAAAATAATATTTACACCTAAAGCCGGAAGAAGCTCTCACTGCAATCCCAAAGACCTTAGGCCTATACGCTAATCCTCTTTTCTGCAAAAATCATTATAAATGCAAATAGAAACTCAACTTGCGTGCTGTAAAGGGAAGACCGATGTACCCTTGTACGCTGAAAGAGCGAATGCAATACGGCCTTCTCTCTAAATCAAGGACTTCCTCAAATTGATCCACCAACATTAAATGATACCAGATTATCTTTTACAGACAAAGCGAACCGCGGGATTATTTTGGACAGCAAATTAAGCTGGAAACCAAACATTTTAGAAAGGGTAAAGAAAGCTACTATAGCGGTTTACTCATGTAAAAATACCATTGCCCAATGCGAAGAGGTGGGGTTTGGACCCCTACATTGTACACTGGCTCCATGCTTCAGTAGTCAGACTCACGCTACTGTATGGGGCTGTCGTCTAGTGGCCAGCTTAAAAGTCATGGTAAACCTACTCAAGCTATGGGGATTCTCTTTTATCTCAACTCTTTGGATTTTGCGGCCAATCAATTTGCAATTTGCACAGTAATTCGGCTTAAATACATATCTATGTGGACTTGTAACAACATAGTGCACTCATCTATTTTCTACAATATGGATATTCCCGATACTAACTATCGTCTAAAAATATACGCAAATTAACATCTGCACAAATTAACAAAACCCGTCTTAAAAATAAATTTCTAAAGCTCAAAATTAATGATGGCATTTTCATTCTATTCAAAATTTTCTAAAATGAATGTTTAACAAGTTTTAATTAATTTATATGGCATTTAAAACAAAAACCATTTCGGCCACCAATGGTGAATATATAGTAGTTTATAATAACCTTGCACATAATGCCGAGAATTTTGAAATAAAATATATTAGAATTGCATGAAGAAACATATCATTTACTAATTAACCCATCAATTTAATAAACCCAGCACGGTCTAATAATTTTAATAGTAGAATAAAACAAACGCACTTCGCTAGGTTAAATTTATCTAATTAATTATTTTATTAAATCGAAAACAACATTCAAATTACAATAGAAATATAAGACCACAGCCATAATTATACGTAATATAATTAAAAATACAAATATCGCCCTAACATCATTTGTGCTCCTCCAACAGACCATAACGCTGTAAATAATTTAATGAACTAACAGAATAATCAATGGTTCGTCTATTCAAAGCACCTTTTATCTCGTATTTATTGAAAAGTTCTTTCATATCACCATTTGCTTGACCACCTGCTACATCACTCACCGGCAAGTTTCGTTCGATCGATTTAGGTCGTTGTTGCCCAAATATAGGCGAATTTTTACAATCGGTCAGTATAAATTTAGTTGGGTTGTCATCCCCTGTCCTATTATAATTATTGAATATCAGCTTACCATTATTCATATGTTTTGGAGGGATATGACAATTTTCGGTTTCGCAATTATTATTATTCATAAAATTATTTAATTTTGTATTGATCATTGTTTTAATTTCATTTAAATTTTCATTTAATTTTACTTCGACTTCACTGATTTTTGACTCAATCGTATTCTGTTTATTCAAAATTGTTGTGATCGCCTTCTTGTAGTCTTGCAGTTCGAGCAGAAGATTTTCACTCAATTTACGATTTCGTTCATTGTTCTCATTAATTTGTTGTAATTCGGATTGATTTTGTTTTAGAATATCAAGAATTTGTTTAAGTTCAGCCTTTTCTTGTGGCGCAGGTGGATGTGGCGTGACTGCTGTAGTTTCTATCATTATTTCATTTTGTGGATGTACGGCTACAATGTGCGGTGTTGGAGATAACTTGATATTGTGGCAACTGCATGTATGATATTGTTGTGGTGGGAGTGGTGGAGGTGGTGTATAAGATGTTTGCTGAGCATATTGTTGTTGTTTCATTTCAGATTGCTGATGCATTTGATGTTGATTATTTAAATATTGTTGATGGTATTCGATTTTGTGTCCGAAAACCACTGGAGGTGGTGACTTTACTAGTGGATGTTGGTCGTGCTCAATTATTGGTTCAAATTTAGCGATCGGACGATTAAATATTGGTCTTGAATAATTTGTCGTTGGCAAAAAGGATTGAGGTCGAATATTATTCGGGTTACCTGGTTCAAAAACCATCGAAACATCGGGAACGGATGGTACAATCTGAAAATTATCAACGAAACGATGAATACCAATATTTATATTCATTTTACACTATAATTACCACAGCGGCTTTATTTTCCGATGGACATGGGGCAGGCCTGGGTGTTGAATCATCCGATGCTTGTGACATAATCATAAAATATATTTAATATAAGTTATAACTATTAAAATAATTAATTTTCGAATACACAATCAAAAATATATACAATCAACGTTACAGAAAATCAAACATATAAACATAATGACATTTTGATAATGCAGCGTTTAGTTGTCATTATTTTTGGTGCTGCCAGATGTTTAGAGAGTTTACAAATATCGCAATAAACATTCTACGTGCGTTTTAATTTAAACTTGGAAAATGATGATCGTTGGCAAAATTTAATACAATTTCTATAGAAATGAAATAATAACAGCTCTGTATTAATAATTTTATATAAACTAAATCCAAAAGTGTGTAAAGAAATTGGAACATTACTATTATGTAACTTTTACGATAATATTATGCTTGTTGAAATTATATGTGTAGTATGCGCATATGATTAGGTCACCCTATAAATAGTATTACGATATTGGCATAATCGACCGATCAACCAACGCAAAAAACCTGAATATAAACCAAATCTCTTAAACTTATATAATCTCTCATTCTTTTATACATAAATTTCTTATTATTTCTTTATTTATATTTTCTTATTTCTTTCTTTCTCTCGATCACCACACTGTGCGATCATTCCCCCATTTCACAAAAACAAAACAAAAATAATACATAAACCAAAACAACACGATCAACCTTCAGAGGTAGGTAATAATAATAAATTGTTTATTGTCTGACTAATATCGTAAAAAACTATTCACATTTTTATAGTGTTGTGTTGAGTTGAGACACAGAGCGCAACAACCAGTGTAGTGAATGTGTAGTTGATCTTTAAGTTTTTATTTTAATTGTCGTGTTGGACTGTTTTTTTATCCTCTAAGTTTATGAATTAAAATTTAATCTATATTAATAATAATAAATTATCTATTTTTTGTTAAACAATTACTTAAATAGAGAATGTAATTTAGAAAAAAAAATAGTTTTTGTGTTTAATGTGTACACAAAAGTCAAAAAAAAAAAAAATCAAAACGCGAGACACTCCAAACAACTTTTTAACATTTTTAAGATCAACTTTTTGCTTTTGTGATTTGTTATTGTGTGTTGTTTCCTCTCTCTGTGTGTATATGTATATATTTATAGCTATACCTATTTTCTTGATCATGTTCAAATATGGATGCAACAATCCATAATACTAATTATATTTTAAAAGTACGAGATAATAAAATGTTGCTAAATGGTAATAGCAAAATGTTAGATAATTTACCGAAACAATTTGTTATCGCGATGAGAACGTTGTTCGAGCTGATGGACGATGAAAACACAGGATATGTAAAATTTGTGGAAATTGAAAAACGATGGCAAGATGACGGCTCGAAGGGGCTGCCTAATGGTGTTCTTGATTGTTTACGCAAAGTTACACCATCGAGTGGTATGTTAACATTCGAACGATTTTGTACCGGGTTACGAATGTCCTTGCTTAATAACGGTATAACGACCAGTCCCAAGGATAGCAATAATAATAATAATTCGATAAGATCACCATCAGTTCCACTGCTAGATTTAGAGAATAATTTACCAAAACCACAATGGAATAATACGGCAACGGTTCGTCCGAATAATGCACAACTTCCGGCCCAACGAACACTTAGTTTACCACAAATAATACCAACCCCCTTAGATTCTGATTTAATTTTGGAACCATTACCTGTGATACCGGGACTTTATGGCCCACCAAAACCTCCTCGAATGAGCTTAGAACAACGTAATAATAATGGCGTTACGGTGAATAATAATAATAATAACGATCGTTTGGATAAAGCTGAAATTCGAAATGCTTTACAAAATTGGCATATGGGCATTCTAATGAATGATATTGGACGCAGTCCAGCCGATGGTGATGTCGAAGATGATAACGGTGGCAACAATAGTAGTAATAGTAATCCGAATATGTCGCAAAAGAAAACTACCACAAGACGGCGTGAGCCAAGACGGCATACACTTCAAAATGGGATCGATTATAATATGCTCAAGAAGTTAAAACAGTATGAGCAGGAGAAGGATGTACTGATTGATGGATTGAATGCCGTCGAAAAGGCCAGGGATTGGTATATAAGGAAAGTATCAGAGGTTCAAGAGAAAATGAAATATTTAGGCAGAACAGGAACGCATGTAAGTTTGTTTTACATTATCCTCTTCAATTTTCATAAAATTATTCAATTCAATGATATTCCACATACAAACTTGTAAATTATAAACCATATTATACATAATTATATAAACAATCTTTGCAACTTTGCTTAACTCGAACTTGAATAGAATAATGAATTTTGAAATAAAAATAGCCGCGTGATAAATAAATCGGGTTCGTCGCTTACTATTTTCTTAAAAACGGAAGTTATTTGAATTTGTTATTTTTATAGGAGCAATGGTCCGAATCGCAAAAGGAACGCCTCGACTTACAGCGTGCTCGTGTCTTAGAAGTAAACCGTCATCTAGGATCACTTGCCGGGAGTTGGGAACGTGGGGGATTTCCCATTCACATGAATTTAGCATTGCGACATTCCAACAATATTGGACATGATTACAATCAAGACATTGTAAATCGTCTGAAACAACAAAATCGTCAATTAACCGATGAGGTTAGCAAAAAAAGTGAACGAATCACAATTCTGGAGCGTGAAAAAACAAATCTACTCCGCGAAGTGCTTCAAATGCAAAAAACGCTACCCATGAGCGATAATGTTACCGAAATATCAGAAGAAATTGTATTCTAACATTAATAAGCCGAATTTCAAGTAAAACTTGCCATTTATTAAGATGAATCGAATGTGCCACCGCTGCAAATGAATGAAACACAGTTTTATAATATAGTAAATATAGATTTTAAATTTGCACTCTAATAAAAATTATATTATTGTGATTTACACGTTTTGTAACAAATATTTAATTAATAAAAAAAAAAAGTTAAATTAATCGAAAATACATATTAAAAATAATTATTTGCCTTTGGTACTCTCTTCAAGCGTCTGAATAAAATCGATCCCATTGTGTGGTAATGGGCTTTCTATGAAAGGTAACATCCAAGCTATATACCATCTCTCACCAAACACTAGTTTGATATTGTTCATTTTACCTAAATCATAAAGTTTCGACTTTTCATGCACAGTCGTTCCATTAAGTATATACATCATATGGTAAACAAATAATACGAGAGTGAATACCATGCCGAACATCGACAAAACGTACATTAAGAGGTACAGTTGGTTGTATGATTGGTCCACCATTAGCATGGCAAGCGGAAAGAATACTTTAAGTACCGAGAATAGTGACAAAATTTGAGTATCGAGTATAATCCATATGAACCAATTATTAAAAACATTGGCGTACGCAGTCGATACAAATAAATAAAATAACATCATCATAAAGTATCGATGATTCTTGAACCCAATGCAACATCCAGTAAATCCACAGTGATGATCTCGTTTTAATATGCAAGTTTTACATTTTTTACAGTGCCAAGATCTCGGCGGTGACATTGTTTCACAAACCGCACAGAATCGCCACAAATTATTTGGATTATCATCCGCTGGCTGTATACTCATATGACTAGTGTCACACATTACAATTCCAAGAAAATTCCCAACAATGTTTATCAACAGAAATGTTCCTAACATCGAATTTAAAATATGTGGTAACGAGCCAAAACCATATATTCCTGGTAATACCACAAATATTTCAAACCAATAAATTAATGGTATTGAAAATGTTAAAAACGATGTGCCAGCAATGTCGTGTAACCCTTTTGGTAGAAAATTTTTCCGTGTTATCATTTTCGTGTGAATGTGGATATCTGAAATTTTCAAAAAATCATAACAATCAAATATTATAAAGTTTGAGGTTATGTTTATTGCGTTTACCAATTTTGTCCTTATTTCTTAATAGAAATACAAATTCTTAACACAAATAAATATATAATAAACTTAAAGCAACGAAATATCGATTTGTTTTTATAAAATAATAAATAGTTCAATACAATTTCAACATTTCAAATTTTGAGAATGAAAAAAAAGTTGTTGCTACACCCGCGATTGCGATATCAAATAAAAACAAATTGTTAGCACTTTTTTTAATAAATATACAAAGTTGAATTCCGAAATAATTTTTTTTAATAGTGTAGTCAAGTATAACAGTGTAATTTTGTTGGTGCATTGAAATGTTTATAATGAAATGAAAATCAGATTTTTTGTTAGCCTTTCTTCAACCAAATAATATTTAATTAATTAAATTAAATATTTTTTGCTCCCACGTTGCCACTAAAACTGTAATGACTGGGATGGTATGATAACAAAATAAGGAAAGACTATAAGAAATTCAATTGCGCTAATGCAAAAATTTAATTGAATTTAAATCCATACTTCGTAGTCCGTACCCGACTTCACGTGATAGGTCACAAACATGAAACAAAACAAAATTAATGTCGTTTTTGATTGATTCCAAATGAAAAGGTAACATTTTCACACCAAAATCGTTCGATTGATAAAAAAAAATTACACTGACAGCTACAATTTTTTATATCAGAGTGATTTTGTCTACTCTAGGGACACCATTTCCCTCCATTTTATTTTTAACCCAGTCACTAAATCATCGAGCACCACCTTATGTTTAAATTTATTAAATTTTTGATATATATTTAACAATTTTTATTTCAAATAAAATTTTAATAAACAAAAAAGTTTAGGTTATGCTCACAATTTTGACGTAAAATACTAACACACACATATGTTCGATTGATGTACAAAATCGAGGTACATACTACATACTCTGCTATTCTATTGAGGGATAAAACATGAAGCAGTGCAGTAATCAACATACCTTATATGTTGAAAATTTAGTATGCGGGAACAGGATTTTTATTCTTCAGCCAAATAATCAAAAAATAATTTATGTTTATTTTAGCAGTAATATTATTCATCAAACAATAATATTAAAATTCTAAATTTTTAAATTTTTTGTGAAATAAAAACAAATTTTTTGGTCAGTAATTTGCAGATCTTTTGATTATAATTGCTTAACATTGCTTTTAACATATTATTTGCTAAAACTTTTTGCTGAATAATTTAATGCTCGAATCCCGACTGAAAAATATGTATGTATGTATAATTTTTTCGGAATTAAAATTACCTATCGCTACGCTGTCATCCCAAATTCTCTGAAAATAAATATTTTTGACATTTACATGTATTTTTCCTATATTTTGACAGCGAAAGCAATTTTCTTGTAAAAATAATATAAAATAAAGTTTAATAAAAATTAATAATTTATTTATTTAATTTTATTGTGCACAATTAATACCAATTTCCGTTTTTATTAAATATATTGTGTACAAAATTTATTAAAAATGATTGGTTAAGAGAAAAATACATTTTTTTGAATTGTTTTGTGGTCTGTGTGTGATTTATAATCTTTTTTCTAATAATTGTAAAGTAAATTATGGTTAAGCGGATAAAATTATTGTGTTGTAATGAATTCTAGAATAAAGTAAATATATAGATATAAAATTATTACAGAATAATTATACTGATGATGATTAATTGTGAAATTTTGCAGGGAAAATGTTTCAAAAGTTTTTGAATTTTGGTGTGAAGTATCACCGCCTAGTTTAGCAAATGGAACAGCTGGTGATATCGTTGAAAGTTTTCCTGAATCATTTAAAGATTCTAAAATTTTATCGGATGTTATAGATTTTGCATATCCATGCGATGTCGAGGCGTAAGTTTATCTTGAAACAACATATAATCGAGTACTTTTAATTTTAATCCAATGTACCATTTTTGTACGTGTTTATTACAGGAAAACGGTTGAGGTATACTCGTTCGTGCTCACAGATACCGAATCAAAATGGCGTTTTGGATTTTGTCGACATGAACCTAATTATCCAAATGCTATGGTCATTGTGACATGTCTACCATGGCATGATATATTCATAAAATTTATCAATAAATTAGCAGAAATCAAAAACCATTCTCATGACGAATTTCGGTTGTTCTTGTCCGAGGTATATAACCGAGGTGTACCTGAACCTGGATCAGCGCTCAAAGTTACATATGGACGTGGGGCTGGTGTAAGTACTGTACAGTATTTTTCGTTTTCAATTATTTACCATACACAATTTTACATATTAAAGTAGGCTGTGTTACTTTCACTTTTCAATTACAAATAATTAACCATAGTTAAAGGTAATTAATCATATGAGTAGTTAGACTAGTGTTTAACCGATGGTCTGTATTCGCCCCCATTTAAAGGGGTAAGAAAGTTTACGGTGTGTATCATAACTTTCTCCGCTGTAATTGCATTACCTATATGTATTTTTCCTAATTAGTAATCACTGTGGTTGAATTCCACCGAAAAAAAAATTAATAATAGATTGAATGGATTCGTTCCAACTCCAAACAAATACCATTTCCGGTTGTACTTTTGTATCATATTCATAGCTGACCTTATTGTTATTGAAAATGTTCAATTTAAACGTAATAGACAATTAAAAATCATAAACTTTATTGATGTTTTGTATGATCAAGGTCTTTGTGGCCCCTTTTCCGATGATTTCATTATTAATTATGTTTGATTTATTTAACCATTTTAGGTGTTTAGTTTTAACCGGCCCACTCATTTTCAACTACCAAATGTTTTAACAAGTGTAAGTATATAAATCGTATAACGGGATGTTTAATAACGATCAATACAAATATATTCTATTTATAGCACAACCTAAGCATATACTATAGTCTGGCCGAACCAAAATTAATGATAGCCATTTTTGCTGCAATGCTTGCCGAACGTCGTATTATATTTAAATCAAATTCATTAAATCATTTATCTGCATGTATACAAGCTGCACACGGATTTCTATATCCTATGGTTTGGCAACATATATTCATACCAGTTTTACCAATGAAAATGAAAGACTATTTAAGCGCACCGATGCCATTTTTAATAGGTGTGCCCGAAAATCTTCTAAGAGAAATTGATTCACGTGAAATTGGTGATGCTGTTATATTTGACTGTGATAAAAAAGAATTGTATTCACCTTATGATGATGTGAAAAGTATGCCAAATGAATTAGTGTCACAACTAAAGAAACAATTAGGAAATACTGAAGACCATCAAGATGAAAAATTTTCAAAAATCTTTTTAGGTAAGTGTACTCTCAAACACAAATATTTTATGTTGCTGCTTATATATTATTGTACTGTTTTGGTTGTCTTGCCGCCTAAAACTGAATGGCCTTAATCCTTTGCCTCAGCAGCAAGATTATTGTTGGAGTCCGCATAAAATTTATAATAAAATAGTCCTCCCCTAACATATCTAACCAGCCCAAATTACAAAAAAATTTTAATTTCCTTCAAGGAATTCTTGTCCAATTAATTGGTCGATATCGCGATGGGTTAAAATATACACATGGTGAACGTATAACATGGGATCGTGAATCATTTCTCGATAGTCAACCGCAAAATTTACGACCATTCTTGAAAAAAGTTCTCGATCTACAGATATTCCATCAATTTATCGAGGAACGATTGGATATGTTGAATACAGGCGATGGTTTTTCTGATGAATTTGAATTAGAAACGATACGGTATGCTGAGAAAATCGGAAAGAAAAAACCGTACAAAGAATTTTTACGTAATGTTAAGGATAAGGTAAAGTAAACGTTTATAACTACAAAACTATTTTGTTTTAGTATTTGTTTTTTAATTTTATTAGGTTATTGCTTTAGTTAAAATAATACATAATTAATTAATACATAGTTGTGTAATTTTGAAAAGAACAATATTTTTATTTTGGTTAATTTTGTGATTAACAATTATATTTGAAATAAAATTTATTTTTAACTTTTTTTTTATATAGGGTTTGTCAATTAATTAATTCTGTGCTGTAAAGCATTTTTTTTTTAAATTTGTAACTTAATTTTGGGAATTATATAAAACATTTCTAGTCGGGCATTTCGGTATACAAAATTATGTCTTATGTAAATTGGGGGTAGTTGGTTGTAGTAAGTATTATTGTATTTGTTCAATGTAAACTCTCTTCATAGTTCTCTCGTGCTCTTATTTGTTATTTAATATGTTTAAATATGCCATGAATGAGAAGTCAGATAAAATTTGTTATCTAAATTTACCAATTCTGTGTAAATTTCATATCCGAAATTTTTTCAATCTATTATAAATAAATAATTTGTAATAAAATACTTTAAATTAGTAGAATGATTCCCCGAGTTATTATAAATATGTTTACTAATGTTTATTATTATTATATATCGGCTATTTGTACATGATATATCCGGTAAATTTAGCTAAATTAAGATTAAATTTTTTTTCTTAAATCAAATTCGATTCAATTTGAACTTTTAAATTGTTTCTAAATTTTTTAAAATCAAAATTGTTTAGAAATACTCTGCACATGCAACTCGGTATGGTTATAGTTATTTGCTGCCCATATTGAGTCTGGCATACGTTTTTAAAATATCAAACAATTTGGCTCCTACGATTTCTATCCTGAGCTTGGTCTTTATACTGTCTTAGACAATTCGGAGCAGCCAAGTCGTTCTTTACACCCTGGATCCATTGTCGTCACTCCATTAAATACAATTTTAATTTGTTCCACTTTAATTTAAAGTAGCTAACATTCTAGTCAATTTTCTTTCTTTATAAATATTAAATTTTATTAAAATTCGGAATCAAAAGTTTCCTCTGTACAAATTTATTTTGATGTCTTGAAAATATTCATAAAACTAATTATATATTCATCAAATTCTATGAATTTTTTGTTTTTATGGCTCTGCGAAAGGTATTTGTCGATGTAGTAAAAAATGATTAATAATTGTAGACTTCACGCCTGACGTAAGTCATATAGATCAGTTCACCATTTGATTAAGATACATATATGAGTCATGATGGAGAAATAACATCAAACGTTTCATTTTTTACGCCTACACAAATACATAGTCTTCACAAACATTAATGTATCTTGCAAAATTTGTTTTAAATATTATATAAAACTCATAAATAATTGTAAAGGTTAGTGCCGTGAAGCTGAAGCTTTAAAAAGCGTTGATCAGGCCCGTTGTTATGTTTGGATGTGAAAGTTGGGCACTGATGGATGAGTTCGAGATATGTCTCCTTACATTTGAGAGAAGAGTCATGCGTGTAATTTACGACCCAAAACGCGAAGTAAATGGCACATACCGAGCTCTGTACAGTATAAAATCATAGATCTGATGAAGATCCCCGTTATTGTACATGAAATAAGATCTCAGCGAGTACGCTGGCTCAGTCACGTTCTGCGTGCTGATCCGGAACGAATTGTGTAGAGATGAAAGGAGACCCACCATTTGGTAGGCGCAGAGGTCGTTGTAGGCGATGATGGCTCCACGGTGTAGAGAACGATTTGGCTTCTTCAGATTGTCTTAAGACAGTATGAAAACCAAGCCCAGGATCGAAACCGTTGGAGCCAGATTGTTGACTCAGTAAGGGGCCAATAATGGCCTTTAAACACTGTTTATTATTATGACTGAAAATAAAAAGACAGGTCGTTTCGTTTAATAACAAAAATTTTAAAATTTTGTTAAAGATTCATCGTTAAAACCTACCAAAGGTATTTTAATATTTGGTTATTTTATGTATCTCCAAGTATTGCTTATATTGTGGCAATGCCTTCAAACACTGTATAATTACCGTAAAATACAAGTATATCTTAAATCAAATTTTCAACAATAAAAAACAGTGACGTTAATTTAGCTTTGAGGAAAATCTTAACAAATGCTATTCTTGATATTACTGCAGCGCACAACGAGAAAATTCTGGCGCTGTTTTTACTTACTTACAAGTTCGAGTTATTTTATTACTGCCCGTACCCAATTTAAATTGTTGGTGTCTCCGAATTCATTGAGTTTTCTCCGAACACCTTGTCCTTCATGTTTATTTCAACGTCGATATCTAATTCAGATCAATTACTACCATAATAGCCTACTTATGTAAAATAAGCTATTTTGCATTATACTTACTTAGTCGAAGATCAGTGTTGAGAAATACTTAACGAGATTTATTGTTCATTTATTATTATTCATGGCCAATGTTTGTACCCGCCTTTTATTTGAATATTTTTCAACCAAACATTTCAAATTGAATTATATGGCAAACTAAGGAATTTGTATGCGTGAAAATCTACTAAAATTTACAAATTTTGGTCAATTGGATTGAATTCTAATATTCAGGATTACCAGGTACGGAAACATTTCAAAATATACTCCCTATATTTTTCAAATTTTGAAACTCCAACAGTTTGTGAATTTCCGCAAATTCGAATATGGTGATTCAATTATGTATTTGTATCTAATTTAAAAAGAATTTGTAAAATTTGGTTTCGTAAATCAAAATTTTGAAAAAACAATTCAGAAATAAAATTTCAGAATTTTTTTATGTCGCAATACAGTTTGGAGAAGTAGGTATTTGTATTTTTAGATTTTAGAAGCTCAAATGTTAATACTTTGAGGAAGGATGCGGCACTAAATGGATGAATAAATCTGTAATGAATTTAAACTATCGAAATAACCACTTTTATCTCGTCGCTCTAAATAAAATCTCCGCGATTGCTCCGGCGTCGCTATTGGGTTGCATCATTACGAATTATTTCATCAGTTTCGCTATTAGTTCTAAATCCAAGATGGCATCTTCGTTCAATTTCTGGATCGCCTAAAATGTTTAAATAATTAATTTTTGTGTATTTTGAATAATAGAATATTCTACAATAATACAAACGACCTAATTGTAGTTTAACCGATTCACAATACTTGGTTGCTCATCTAAGTAATTATCTTGAAGCAACATAACTCAAATATTAATCACGCACTCGAATATTAACTAACATAAATTTGATATTGAATCAAGCAGCTTTATGATGATTTTGGTTGTATACACTCTCGAAAATATGTTGCACAATTTACATAAATACGATTATGTGACTTAAAACAATGAAATTTGCGCAACTTCAACCACTGTAGAATAACAATATATTATCAATTTTGAATGTACATACTATAAATAAATTTGCGAATTTCCCAATCCATATCACATTTTGTAATTCACCCACTTTATGTACCAATTCTGAATAATTTTTAATTATATTAATCATTTTTTTTATATTCAATTAATGCAAAAAACAAGTGTCATCTTGTTCATCACACTATACATATATTAAAACAATTTACTGTAGTTTTGGAATAAAATTCAAATGTTAGTGTTACCATATCTGTTCAGCTTTCTGTACATATTAGCATGTTCATGTAGTTTTTAAGCGTAAATTATATCTACTTCTTTCTCTTTCTACCATCTCTGTAGTTATGTATAATATGTATATATGTAGCTTTTATTTAGTTTTGGTTTTGTGAATATACAATTTTTAATTTGACCGTATCTATATTATATTTTCTCCCCAGATGAACAAAATACAAGACACGTACCAAAAGTTTTCGCACACATAAGACCGAATTGACAAACCCTTGCGCTTCTCAGTAGAGCCATTTTACATAATATGCTTATTTTACAATTTTATAAATCAAAATTTATTAATTCGTATTTTTTTTTTCTTAATATTTTTGGAATTGTAATTCTAAACACAAACCAAATTAAACTATCATATACCTTCAATCTCTGCTTTTGCAGACTAATCCTGCAATGAAGAATGCTGTAAAAACGGTGAGTGGGATTTTTTGTTTTATAATTTTTGTGTTGTTTGTATATTTTAAGTAGTAATTTGTAAAAAATCCTAGTCTTTGTAAAAATTTTGATTTAAATTATATTTTATCTTTCTTTAAATACGCATGTATTACAGGTAAAGGAGGGCGGGAAAGGTGTTAAATCTGTTTACAAGGATTTAAAAACTAAGTTACGTGATAGCCCGTCAACCGGTGGTGGCAGTAATATGTCAACATTTCATCATTATGGTAATAATCAACTTCCAATTGATCGTCATTCAGCACCAAATTCACCAGTAATAGTAAAGCGTACACAATCTGATGCATTATACCGTTATCCAAATAATACAAATCATGTCACAAATCAAATGACTAATTCATTTAATTATAATATTAATAACAATAATAATAATAGTAGTAATCATCATAATAATAATTTAAATTTATATAAAAGTCCTCCATTAAGTCCACCAGATTCGAATTCATCATCGGAAATGAATTTATTACAGGAATTACAGCAACATGCTTTATTTAAATCGCCGGCAGTTGATCGAAGTGTAAGTTTTAAATTACAAAAACAAAAAATCAAAATTTTATATGTATTTAATTTCTGTAATTTGGCAATTTTATTTGCACCGTATTTATATATCTGTATTATTGGTTAGCGAACAATGTGCTTTTTAATTTGTATTAGATAAACGCATAAAAGTCAGATGAAATATTCAAAAGTATGGTGAATTCAAGTAAGTGATGGTTAGATGTTTTGTTGTTTCGGGCGCTCATTTGTAGTTTATATTATGTTATGTATAATGTTTGTCATTGAAAATTTCTTAATTCTTTTATAAAATTGCACTCTGGTTTAGGTGGAATCATCTCTGTAGGGCACATCAACATCTTTAACTTCAAATTCATCCATTGAGTCAGAATTTTATTCTAACCATTTATTAATTACTTTTGAATTTAAATTTCTGTCGTTCCGAAGTCCACATCGTATTCTATGAAGATAAACATTACCAACAATTGGTAATTGGCGTGTTATGGCGTGTAATACGGTCGGTCGGGTATTTTTTTTACCTTCGTTTCACTAACTATCTTGTTGCCAATTTGTTATTTAAAAAGAGTTTTATTTTCCAGATTTTCTTGAAATTGAACTATTTCCAACGTACTTTTTAAAAATTGTGCATTTTTCCAAACATGTATAATGTTCGTAAATAAATTTCATAATTTTGTTTTTGAACATTAGGTTATGTTAGGCTAGATTGGCTGCTACAGGTCCGTTGTGACACCACAGGGTCTTACTAGATAACTTAAGATAACTCGCACTTTATAGTATTCAAGGCTGTTCATGATGTACTTGACCATATTTTGGTTTTGCCTTTTGTCTGCTAATGCTGGACATGAACATAGAAAATGAACTATAGTCTCTTTCTCCTCGTCCATACAGGTTCTGCAGAAGTCGCTTGCTTCCAGATCTAGCCTACTCGCACATAGATTGCAATATCAATCGAGGATACCACATTTATATCTGCACAATTTCAGTTTATCACCGGAAGAATGCCGGGTTATAAGCATAAATGCCTTTGCATCTCGATGCTATTCCTGTGTGTTACACGACACGCTAACTCCATGCATACCTCATGTCTTTCTAATGGCGTTCCTGCATGAGTACATAGCTATATAGTAGTCTGTTTAAACTTTCCAAAATGTTAGGCTTCCAATTAAGCTTAATGTCCAAGATTACGCCCAAAAATCTTGCTTTGTCAGTAAAAGGTAGTCTGGCACCGTTTCAGGTAGGGGGAACCACTACTAGTAATTTATATTTTCTAGAGTACCAGCTTTGGTCGGGTTAATTCTCGGTCCATATTTGTTAATAATTAGGAGGGCATTCTGCATCGTGCTTATGTTCGAGAAACGAGGAGATATGACGACTCATTGTGAGGTTCCCTTAACCACCTTAGAACAAAAAAAAAATCTTTAAAATAAGAATTAAATATTTATTTCAAACTATCATAAACCTACAAATTTTAATTCTAAAATCAAAAATCGTCCGTATACGTAAATCAATTCTCAAACTAGAGTCTTTCGCCTAAAAATTATAAAATTTATAAGTTTTATATGTATATGAAGCAAATTCGATTCAAAGCTTATGCATAATCTAATTTTTTTAAAACTGTATTCTTTCATTTGTTACATATAATAATTGTATGTACATATATGAATTTACTAATTTAATTGTTGGTACTATTTTGTAGATATACCTAAACGTATTTCAATTTTCATTTATTGTGTTAATGTAAACTAATTTTTGTATTCAATTTCATTTTTGTATAAATATTCTATTTGACAAGATAGATTTTTCATACTGAATTTGATTTAACTCAAATTTGGGTGAATTTATCTTGAATTATTTAAAAATTTTCTCAACGCTGTCGCTGACAAGATATGACCTATGTTTTCACAAAGGGTCGGCCTGATTTTTGGTAGCTCTAGCATTAAAGTCCCCAATCACCAGTCTAACATCTTGTTCGGGCATAGATTCCATCAGATTTTGGGACCTGCTAATTTCTGTTGGCGCACGTAAACAAATTATCAACAGGTTGGCTAACTTCATACGCAACACAATCGATTATTGATTACTTGGAAATTCAAAACACACTTCCTTCGGCCCAAGAAGAAATCCAGTTCCAAGATTTCCGAGATCAATGTATAGTCCTGGGAAACTTGGTCTGCACTTTTCGGCCTGCGAGTTTCTTGAAGAGCAACGAGTTACAGCCGATATTTCTTCATGAACATGATTAGACCTTCCAACGCTCCTGATTTTCTATGTACGGTTCAATATAAATTCAGCTATTTTCGTTTACACGTTGGTACAATCTGCACTGTTCAACACAGGATTGCGACAAGTTATTTTTTAAGAAAAATTCAACTACAGTTGTTAACTTCTTGCCCAGAATCAACAATTCCAAGCTCATGATTAAGTTGACACAAAAAATATTAAATCCAAAGATTTGTGATAAGTAGAAGTTGTCTTTCATTCCGGATAAACGTCTCACAATCGCTTCAACGATTGAATCGGTCACATTAAATTTCGATCCCCGGAATTACAGTTCATTCTCGATTAATATACATAATTACATATATTGAAGTTATAATTTGGTTTTTATCGAAATTTTTTTTTTTAAAAATGGTCAAAAACATCTCAGATTTCTTTTATATAAATTTATGAATTCTACTAAAATTAGTAAATAATAAATTAAATATAAATGTTTAACCAAATTTTATGTCTACCTGGCTTTTATAATATTTTTATTTTAACTATGCAAACATGCTTTATATGTAATTTTATGTTGTTATTTTATGTTTTTATTTATATTTTTAGTTGAAACCCCATTTAAATAATACAATTCGTACAAGATCACACATTACATCACCACCAACACCACAAACTTCATTACTAGCACCATCATCAATGCCATTATTGTGTGTACCGACATCGAAACAAAACGAACATAATTTAAATCCTTTTAAGGACCATTTAAATAGTAATCATAATCATAACAATAATAATAATCACAATATCAATATTAATAATGAACATTTTAATTTAAAAGCAAACAATTTTGAATCGCCGAATTTACTATCAACATCAACAAAACAAGGAACAACAACAACAACAACGACAATGAATAAGAGACAAGATATAATGCGACCGACTGTAATCGATTCGATACTTGATACACCACCATCAGAAAAATCATTTCGTATCAATAATCCCAGTAATAATAGATCTCCGAATGATGTAAATAATAGTTTATTCGATAGATATAATTTAGTTAAGAATGAATTAGATAATTTGAAAAAACCGCATAATTTATCGGTGGTCGATCATCATAGTGCTACGATTAGTGGTTTATTAATGGTGCCGCCAATTCCTCCGCCCCGCAATCATAATAATACTGGTAGTAGTCATAATAGTAACAAAAATAAAATTGGTTTACTATCATCACCACCGTCATCATCATCATTAATTTTATCATCCATGTCCATAACTCGTCCTGCACTATATGATAATTCATTCGAGAACTTTAGTAGTAATGAGCTGTCGTCGAACCAGGTAATATTATGTTTAATAATTTTTATGTTAATTTATTATTGTACTTATTTATAATTTATGTACGTATGATTGGAAATTGTTTAGTGAGGAATTCGCAGGGAACAGGTAAGATGAATGCCAATCATTAGTATTTTAGAAAAAAATTTAGTTTAATTTAATTTTGCTTCAATTCTTTTATTTATTTTCTTTGTGTCTCAAGGCTCTATGCTTTTAATTTGTTATAGTGCTTCGGGATGTTTAGCGCCATTTCAACGAAATTTATACATTATCTATTCCCTTCTCATTAGATAATTTCCAACCTAAAATCCTCCCCGTATTTTAATTTTGCTTAAGCATTCATCTATATTGATTTTGTTGTGTATTGTTTTATTTAATTTCTAGTCACCAAACGATAGCGAAGACTTAATAAAATTAGATAGTTCATCAACTAGTTTTGATCTCGAGGATTTTGATCCTTTAAACAAAAATGCACGACCACTTCCAATTCCATCGTCTACATTAAAGCCACAATCGATAGGAAATTTATCATTACAAACGGGAACAACAACAATTGCCACAAGTTCATCCCTATCGATTGATTACGATCCAGGCAATATAAATAGCTATAAACCGTACGGCGGTTTTAGCAATCCCATTTATTCATATGTCCAACCCCAGCAACTTCATAGTAATAAATTTAATAGTCAGGACGATATTGATTTACTTCGAAAATATGGATTAGATAAATTCTCGTTTGATTCGATTGGTCATTCATTTGGTGAGCTACAATTAAATTCATCGATGACGTCGGCGGCTGATCAACAAACATCACAAACATCGGCGGCAACAAATGGCATGGCGAAAAATGACAAAAGTGATTGGATTCAATTTAATGAATAACCCCGCATAAAATAATTAACTATTATAAAATTAAGATTTTTATTTTCCTATTAAAACAAATTTTATTAAATAAATTTTTCGAATTATTATATAAACAAAGAAAAAATATATATATTTAAATATATTTAAAAAAGAAAAAAAACATTATTGTAAATTATAAAATTAAATTATAAATAAATGAATCGAAAGATTTATTGGATACACGAATTGATGACACCCAACTCGGCAACAAATCGGTCGATTCACGTATCAAAGGCGCTCTAACAGTACTATTACCTATATAATATGTATACAAAATACAATGAAAATAAATCCAGGATATTATTGTGTAACTTAATTTAAAAAAAAAGAAAATTAAAAACAATGAGAATTAATTATATTATATGATCAAGATAGACAAATTAAACAAATAAATTGTAATGTTATTGAGAAAAAATATATTTAAAATTGTAAAAAATATTTTATTTTAAATTAAAATCTGTGGTTTGTTTTTATTATTTGCTTCCTGATGAAGCAGCCTGCGACTATATTGGCGTCCATAATATGTGTGAACTGGTTTCGGCACTACTTTACCTAGAACAAAAATCAAAATTGATGTCGATATGTATATATATATATATATATATATGTATATATATATATATATATATATATATATATATATATATATATATATATATATATATATATATATATATATATATATATATATATATATATATATATATATATATATATATATACATATATATGTATATATATATAATTAACAAGGAGATCAGTAATACAGAATATTATGTCTGCGAAAAAGAAGCAGACATTTGATGTGACAAAAGCCGGTTTACCAATTGGAAACCGAAAGGCAATCAATTATTAAAAATTAATTATTCCAACGATCTTGAAAAGAATACAGATTAAAATAAAATTGTTTTTAGAAGTTTAGGGCGTCTACTATACTGGGCCATCTAACTCTATTTGGAGATATTGCGTATAGTTCTCCCCATGTTTTTCCGAGATGTTTCGGTTCCACTAGCACCGTATTTTCCAGGGCCCATATTTGTGAATACGAATTCGACCAAACGAACGACGTTTTCGAACGATTAGAATTCTTAGACGGTTTTGGCGCCGGTTAAAATTTAATATTTTTTTCCATTTTGGATCAAATTTTTTTCTATTTCGGGTGTCGAAATAAAAATTTAATATTTTTGAAACAATTCTACCTAGGAATTTGCCAATTCTAGGCAAACACGATTGCAAATTGAATATTTATTACATTAGATAATAATGAAGGGGAAAATAAGCCATTTGATTACGACATAAAGATTCACGCTGTACAATAAAGGAGAAAATAAGTCACGCCCATTAAATCGAAAATCTCACGCCCATTAAATCAAAATGTTGTATTTGTGAAACTAGGCGCCTGTTCAAATTTAAATTTTTTTTCTATTTCGAGTTAAAGAAATTCGAATTAAAAATTGGTTTTAATATTTTTGAAACAATTCTACCAGGCAAACACGATTGCAAATTCAACATTAACATTAGATAATAAAGGGGAAAATAAGCCATTTGATTACGACATAAAGATACACGCTGTATAATAAAGGAGAAAATAAGTCACACCCATTAAGGTGCTATTCCACTTGACTGAATTGACTGATAGTAAAAAAAGAGAAAAAAGTCAAAAAAGCTATGTAATAGACAAAGACGAGTTTTTATTTTTTTATTTTTTTTATGGCAAAATTTTAAGGAGAAATTTTGATAGCTCACAAAATCATAACCAAATTATGTAAAAAAAATTAATATTACTAATAAGTCGGATAGTTTTACATCTCAAAATTATCTAAAAATTAAATATTATTAATACTCATATCAGAATTTTATTTTTTAGTATATTTTCCGTAAAAATTAAAAAAATCTCTACCTAAAAACGTTATGTGTTTTTGTATCTTAAATTTTTTATAGCAAAGTTTTAAGGGGAAGTTTTGACAGCATTTATATCATTCATTACCTACATAACAACATTATTACACTACAACATTATCACGAAATGAAAAATGACACTTCGCTATAAAACAATAATAATCATTGTTATTATTATAACCATAGTTATAACCATAGTGTGCGAAAAATATTTCTCATCATATACTAATTTTATGCATGGGTGTTAGTGTGACTGCCATAAAATGTACTCAATTTGATACTTTTTATGGCAGTCACACTACTACAGACACAAATATTTCTTGACTGAGAAGGGTTTTTGTTTCATTCGCTTACAAGCAAATCTATATTTTTATCTTCCTTTAGTTTACTATCAGTCAATTCAGTCAAGTGGAATAGCACCTTAAAGGTGCTATTCCACTTGACTGAATTGACTGATAGTAAACTAAAGGAAGATAAAAATATAGATTTGCTTGTAAGCGAATGAAACAAAAACCCTTCTCAGTCAAGAAATATTTGTGTCTGTAGTAGTGTGACTGCCATAAAAAGTATCAAATTGAGTACATTTTATGGCAGTCACACTAACACCCATGCATAAAATTAGTATATGATGAGAAATATTTTTCGCACACTATGGTTATAACTATGGTTATAATAATAACAATGATTATTATTGTTTTATAGCGAAGTGTCATTTTTCATTTCGTGATAATGTTGTAGTGTAATAATGTTAATTTATTTCTTAACTCGTATTTGTATATGTTTTGAGGACTTATTTATAGCAGTTCCAATTTGCAACAGCTTTTGTTTTCCTAGCATTTTTTTAAAAACCTTCTGCATTTCAATCGGGTGTTTTAAAGCTCTTTTGACCAGCTGGATCAAATTTTTTTCTATTTCGGGTGTCGAAATAAAAATTTAATATTTTTGAAACAATTCTACCTAGGAATTTGCCAATTCTAGGCAAACACGATTGCAAATTGAATATTTATTACATTAGATAATAATGAAGGGGAAAATAAGCCATTTGATTACGACATAAAGATTCACGCTGTACAATAAAGGAGAAAATAAGTCACGCCCATTAAATCGAAAATCTCACGCCCATTAAATCTTAACATGTCACTGATTGAAAATTTAAATGTTGTATTTGTGAAACTAGGCGCCTGTTAAAATTTAATTTTTTTTGTTGAATAATTTTTGAATTTTAAAAATTTAATTTTTTGTAAAGTTTCACTATTTCGAACAGTGGCGCACGCAGTCGCAGTTTAACGCCAGGACTGGTGTAGTCACATGAACTTCGGGTAAGTTTTATGAAAATGCCGCAGCCCGTGAAGTTACCGTAAACCAACCGGGCTAGATGAGAGAAATTCCCTCAAATCCTCATCGACACCGGTGCTGACGTCTCAATGTGCCAAAAGTCACTAAAAAGTTTTGACGGAACCGAACGATTTACAGAATTAATTATTATGCGAAATCAGCGATTTAACGCGCCCAGCGAAAGCAAAGCTTACTCGGAAGTCTAACATCGAAATAACAAGTCAGTTTTCGCACGTCCAAGACGACTAGATCCTGTCAAATTGACTGCTGCACGAGCAGAATTCGAACTTCTAATGAAGCAAGGCATATGTCGCCCCTCATCAAGCAACTGGGTCAGTCCGTTACTTATGGTCGCAAAACCAGATGATTCGTGGCGACCATGGTTGAACGACTATCGTGGGTTGAACGCACAAATCATATGTGACCGCTATCCGACACCCCTCATACAGGATTTCACTGCGAATTTGTTTGGCAAGGAAATCGATTTGCAAAGCGCATTTCATCAAATCCGCTTCTCTCCGGAGCCTTTGAGTTCATCGCCATGACCTGAATTCATCGTTCATGTCCTAAATTTCTCCTATATACGATAGTTGTTTTTTCGTATACACCACTTGATGCAAACGAATGCGCGTTCGCAATTCACGAAGAGTCGATATAGTGGTGCAGAGTTCCATTAGTTCGATTGTTCGATGACTATTGGATTATAATCTGTACAGCTTCTTCCTGGTCTGAAACCAGCCTGTTTGTTCCTTTACTAATAAGTTAATTGATAATCTCACTCCGTTGGTGGATGGGTGTTAATGGTGTCATTATAGATGTCATCTGGAAGCTCTTCATTTGGTTTGCCATCTATGGCTTGTCCATATACGTATCCTTTATTGGTTACAAATTTGTAAATTTTTCGTTGACCTTGCTTACACACTGATGTATTATGAGCATATTCCTATTTGCTGCTGCTGTCTTGGCAGTCACGAGAATGTCTTCTGTGTATTTCCTATACGATCATTTCTGGCCATTTTCTTCACTAGTCTAACTCATATTTCCTTCTAATTGCCGCCATATTTTTATTGGATACTTGTATTTTCTGTTGGTTACTTCTATTTTCAGTTTTCCTCAATTATCTTCCATGTATCATCTCTAATCCACGGGTTTCTTGTGTTGTCTTGATTCCCGAGTACACTGGCAGCAGTGTTGTTACTAGGCAGATAGAGTTGGAGCGTTTCATTGAAGGTGGGTTCTTTCTTTCTTGTGTCAGTATTTCTCAATCTATCTAAGTTAAATATCCTCCGTTTAGTTCTTGAGTGCTTTGCAGCTGCTCATTTGATTCTGAAAGTTGCTACGCATTGGTGGTCGTGCTGCACATCTGCTCCCCTAATTGCTCTGACACCTTGTAAGGAGGATAGAAACTTCTTATTTACCAGTACATGATTAATTTGATTCCCCGTTCTGCCTTCATGTGTTGGAATTTGCGGTCTATGGAATATCCGATTTGTGACACAGTAATCGATGATTATATATATCTTTGTTATTCCTTGGGGAATCTAGTGCCTGTTTTAAGCATGATTGTCGCCATTTCGGTGTTGTCGATTTCAATTTTTGGGTTAAAATTTTTTTGGATAATCTTGAAGTAATTACGGTGTGCACAGGATATTGTGGCTTGTAACTGCTCGAAGAATTCATCTGTTGTTGTGTCATCAGCTTCTTCTGCATGACCGATCGCATAGCACTGTATGACCGTTGTGTTTCTTATTTTCGAGTGGAATCTTGCGGTTTTTATTTTGTTACTTATAGGTTTCCATTCCAGTAGTGGTTGCTTTCCTTTAGTCGTTGTTAGTATTCCTACGCCTTGTTCGTGTGTGCCTACTCTGCAAGTGAACATCATATAATTGCCTGTGCTGGTAGTTATATTTCCTTCCATCGTGCTTTACTGAGGCTGAGAATTTCCATGTTGTATAGATTCATTTCCTTCTCAACTTGTGTAATCCTGATGTTTCCGTTAGAACTCTTATGTTCCAATTTCCGATTCGTGTCCGGGTACGATAGCCAATGGGCGATAGTTTGTGTTGTTTGCCGGTTTGTGTTATTTCTTCCAACATTCGTTTCTGTAATCGTTTTATGATTTCGGATTCATGCATAGAATCCTAGTAAGTTCAAAGGGCTGCTGAATGAGGCATAACTAGCTGCCGGGGGGAATTTCGTAAGGAGCCGGTAGAGCCGTAAGCATCATAACAAGTAGAGATCAAAACATAAAAAAAAGAAAAAAAAGAAGTGAATTAGACCGAAGAAATATTGAAGAAATTTATTACCAATTGAAACCCTCTATTTTGGTTTCTATTGTTAATAAACGTGTGTGTTGAAGAAAAGTGTTTTCAGCAAGGTACTGTAACCGTAATATAATCTACCGGTGTCGATTAGCGTGCTAACAATTGAATTAAGAACATTTAGT
Organism: Tipula unca; assembly: GCA_951394425.1. NCBI lineage: Eukaryota > Metazoa > Arthropoda > Insecta > Diptera > Tipulidae > Tipula > Tipula unca. Next base: position 152,531,196 of record OX596382.1, read on the forward strand.
GGTTACGTGACAAAATGGTTAGAAATTTATGAAAGTTTTCAATCCTTAGTTCATAAAAATCCGGTTCTGGATGATCTACCCAAATTTCATTATCTAAAGAGACCTCACTTGATAAGGAATTAAGCTGCTCGATTAATTTAATTTTTATATAGACCATTTCTGCAAATTACTCGGAAGCCATAAAAACCTTAATGTATCCATATGCAAACAACAGGATTATTTGGAAATGTCATCTGTGCAAACTGTTCACCTTCAAGTCGCTTGATGAACCTTATGCTTCCTGCTATCCGAAATTGACTGACACTTTTAATGCACATATCCGATGTTTGCCTACACTTGGTCGACCTACCAAGGCGTGGTTCATTTTCTTTGTTCATTGACCCTGATGGTTCCGCCGAAGTAAACCGTTAGACAATCAACATTTGGCAGAAACAATAGAAACGCCTAATCAAAGATCACAGCTGCCATTTCATCGAACTAGATCCACTACAATGGTCGCAGCACCAAAATATATTTTTTTTGTTGTAACAAACACGATCACAGCATTTTTCTTACAATAGATTTTTATCAACAAAAAAATCGCCAAATGGAAGTAAATCGACAGGGTCTATGCAGTAACTGTTTCGAACCAAACTATCAAGTCCGATAACCGGCAAATGTAATGGAAACCATCACACATTGATTCATCCGGAATCCCCATCTTCAGCATTAATCGAATAGCAAATAATAATAAGCAGCAAAAAACTTATAAAAATCATGATTCTCCGGTAATGTAACCGTAAGGGCGTAAGGGTTACTCTACCAAATTTTGTATTACTCTCTATACTGTCTAGCTTTGCAGGAGCAGAACTTTAATCGACTCCGGTTCCCAGCTACTCTTCTTAACAATCGAAGTCTACTGGCTAACAGTTTTAATTTGTTTGCTCAGCTCTCCTCTTTCAATATAACTCTTTTGACTGAACTGTGGATTATCAAGAAATTTACGTTTTCTAGTTCTCATTTACAGTGTTCTGATATCCTCCGTGTAAATTTTACAATCGATGAAATGCCGTTTCCCATTCTATGTGTGTATCGTTTACATTCTTGTACTGGGATGTTTTTATTCTTGAATTTGAGAATTACCTTATGCAGCTAAAGTCTAAAAATTTAATTATTCTTGGAGAAATGAATATGGACATTTTAAGAGATCAGGTCGATCCACAAGAATGCAAAACATTTATATAGGTGAAACACTTACTTTAGAATTATTTAATCATTATATGCGGGAGCGCCCTTGAAAAAGTACGAGGTATGAAAATGGTAGGCTTTTTCCCACCGTAGTGAGACCTACATTTATGTATGGAGTCAGTGTGTGGTGACCAGCTCTTGAGAAAACAACATACAGGGCTAGGATCGAGAAGGTGTAAAGAGTTGACTGTATTCTTATAAGCGGGATGCTGATGGCGTACACATGCCTTAGAGAGCGTGTTTCAATTTCTTCCGGTCAATATTTTTAGTAAACAGATTGCGGCCAATACGGCTACGCGGCTGTCAGCTGTATCTCAGTCGAAATGTCTTCAGACAGGCCACTGGACGATAAGTAAATCGCTAAAGAAAGGACGGGCGAATCTCGACTACATTACACCTACTTTATGATTCATGAAAGGTTCCCGGAGAGCATTTGCTCTTCAAGAGAACCTTAGAGGAGTGGGTCACTATCGGAATCCGAAGCTATGTAATTTTTCACGGATGGCTCCAAGTTAGACAATAAAGTAGCATGTTGAAATGCTCACTCATCTCTTAATGAGATGAGTGAGCATTTCAACAACTGGATAGTATGGGTCTCCGACCACTCGGACGTGATGGGGAACTGCAGGAAGGGTAAAACTAGCTAGGCACGGTTGCCTTAGCGTACCAAAGATGGACTAACACCCTTACTTGTGGCATAGCACGATAAGTTTGGCCAAAACTGGATTTGAAGCACTCCAATACTTTAATCTCTCGGCGTAAACGTGCATTAAGAACGGTCGTGGGAATACTCACAGGACATTGCCTTTTCAGAGAACATGCGAGGCTAGATCGGGAAGGAAATACTTCTGTAGAAGCTGCATGGATGAGGAGAACGAAGAGACTTTAGTTCACTTCTTAGCATAAACATATGAGTAGGTACATAATGGACAGCCTCTTGGATCTCGAAAACTGTATATCACGCTGCATAAGTAGATCTCATTGGTTCTACTAGTGGTGAAAGAGAAGTACGATCCTGTGGTATCGCAATGAACCGCAACCGGTCTACGTGTGCCTTAGCAGCCACCTAACCTAACCTAAACCATTTTATTTTCCCTGCTGTTATAAAACTAGAAAGATTTAAGTTCTATCTTTATCGCCATTCTAGGTATATAATTTAGGAGTGGCGAAGGTCAGTAAAAAATTATTACCTATAAATACACAATCCACCTATAAATACACAATCCACCTATAAATACACAATCCACTCTTTTTTCGGCCTATTGCGAAATTTTTATAAAAAATTTCATAATAGGCCATTTTCGATAATATCGAGAAAAAAACGCTATCGAAAATACCATAATAGGCCCCCTGATTGCTCGTGTGGCTGCTGCCATAACTAGAGAGACTGAGTATTCTATGATCTTATATATATATATATATACATATATATATATATATATATATATATATATATATATATATATATATATATATATATATATATATACGCCAAAATTCAGTTTCCTAGCATTTGTAGTTTTTGAATTGAAGCTGGTAAGGCGAATTGTATAAATTATGAGTTTGTCAAACTCTTTAAATTACTATTTAAATTTAAAATAAAACAATTAATTAATAATTTTGAAATCATATTGTTTTTTTTTGTTTTGTTTATTTTATTTTTAAATTAAATTTTTAATTTAGTTTATTAAATTAATAATTATATCACAGCCAAATAGGCTATCTATTTATATATTTTTTGTTTGTTTGCAATAGTATTTATTTATATATGTATTTATAAATCAAAAAGGATAAACTTAAATTAAACAAATATTTGTATATAAAAAACATCGGTTGAAAATTGAAAATTATTCCAAAAAGTAGATATTGTATGTAAAATTGTAAATAAAACAAACATTAAAAATTGTTTGTAAAATGTTAACAAGTTTATAATAATAAAATAGGAAAACTTTAGTTTACGGTATTTGGAAAATGATTTTTATTATTTCATGGTTAACGCATTTATTTTCTTTTGTGTTAACGCAAATGCTCAACTGTTAATATTTATATATAAAAAAAAAGAAACAAAAAACAAACAAAACCAAAGGAATGTATTTAATGAAATTAAATCGTCCCCAAATCCTGATGAAAAACGAGCCCATATTATGAACAAACACAAAAATTATTCCCCGTATTAATTTAATATATTTTATAACTATTAAAATTATCGCATCATTCATACACAACACATTTCAATCGCACAAATTATTCAGAAAGGTTTTATACACTTACATTTAATTAGTAATAATTACAGAAAAAAATTATTTGTTTTACAATTACATAGTTTTAATTAATTATTTACAAATACACAATCAATCAATTTAAAGAAACAAAAAACGAAAAAAAATTATATAACGTGGATGCAAATAACGAGATGGCAGCGTTTATTTCCTGATTTTTAAATTTTTTATTTAAATTAATTGTCATGCGACTGGCCATTTTATACTAGAGAAGTTTACAATAAATAAATAAAAATAACTATTACCATCTCATTGGTTAAAGTCATAAATGTGTGTTAATAATTGTCAAACATGTAAAAATATTTAAAAAAAAAAACAAATTTTAATTCCTAAACAACAATAAAAATAATTAATTAATATAATAAATTCTATAATTATAACAAATAATTCAATTTCTAGTGATGGTTGATTTTAATGGGACCTGGTTAGTTAGACTGATTCTTTTGTTTTCTTGTTAAATGAATATATATTTATTTTATCGTTAGCTCCATGATGGATCATATCCTTTCCAATTAATATTAGGTGCTAAATATACTCTTTGATTATTGTACATGAATGATATTACGCCATGATAACCAGTTCGCGGTACACCACTCTATAAATAATTTGTGATTAATTTATATGTACTTGGAATTTATGTATTTAATATTTAAAACTACCTTAAAATCATCCATTAATCCTAACATTTTTGTTGCCCGCTTATATTGATCCTTTGTATTGTATTGTATACGAACTGGATCTGTAGTTGCCAATTGACCACGACGTAAATCCTCAAATGTGACCACAGGACAATTATATACATACGGTATAAACGTTGAATCATAGTTCTCTTTCAATAAATATGTTAAATTTGCTTTTGAAAAACCATAAAAATCTTCGCTTAATTTTATAAATTTCAAGTGTTTCTCGTAAAATAAACCACTGAAAGCATCAAAAAATAATTGTTAATCGTAATAAATCACCCCACTCACTTATAATTTTTACTTACTTTGAAACTCCAATTTTACCAAAGGTTCGCGTTCGTGAAATTTCCGGTCGTATACATGCTCGATCCTTACGTTGCTGCGGTTGCCTTATCCAATCATCCCAAAATGCCTTTGGCCACTTCACGGATAGCTCGCTCCATAATTCTTTGCTCATCATCCAACCTAAGCCAGGAAAGAAATCGGTACGATACAATAGACCCGGTTGTGTTGTATCGATTAAACTATCTTTCCCATTATCATTCCATGCCGATATGCACCATAACGATGAATCATTTTTCAGTAAAGAATATGTTCCCAAAAAATAATCGTAAAAATCGGGTGATACATTCAAATCATCTTCAACGATAATTAGATAATCGTAGCCCTTTTGGAATGTGTTATTTATTGCCCAACCATAGTGGCGCGAAATTTTATAATAGCCTTTAAATTTTTTTTCTCTCGGTGGTACCGGTATATCGGATTGATCAGGTTGTAGAATTAATGTTAGTTCATCCTTATATGATTCGATTACCTTTCGTGTCGGTTCGTGGTCACAATCCTTAAATAAAATAAAAAAGTTAAAAAATATTATTAGATGACGTATTTACGATTTTTTTTTAACATAAAATTATCGTTATTGCCTTCAAAAATATAGTACGGGCTAAATAAACACAAGTGTGTATTCTTTTTACATATGTTTGCTATATATGTATTTATATTATCTTATCATACGTGTTATTTAATATAATAGTACATCCGAAAGACATTTGAACATATTTGGCTATCAATAAAAATTTGTGATGATAACGTGTTTCTGGAAAAAATGTATTTTGCAACGGAAATATATGTGCCATCTGGATTTAATAACTTCATTAATAGAGCTGGTTTATTGTCAAATTTAATATTGGTAATCTTAAATAAACAAATTAACAAGTAGTATAAGCCTATACACCTTCAATTATTGTGCACGAACGGAAATGAATACCTGTATAACGTAGCTACGAGCATTATCTCTGTAGTATGTGCGATAACAGTATCAACCTATGGCAAAACTTCACATTTTTGTCTCGCTTAGGAAGACCCAGGATCAAGATTTAACATTTTTTGAAACCTAGTACACAACATGCCACTATAGATTTTATTGAATTCTCGCCATCGGATTGTATTGACGATGACCATGTAGTACAAGACCAAAAAGATATGTATTATTTTTCCTATAGAACGTAATAATTAACAGTGTTAAAGGCCATTACTGGCCCCTTACTGAATCAACAATTTGGCTCCAACGGTTTCGATCCTGAGCTTGGTCTTCATACTGTCTAAGACAATCAGAAGAGGCCAAGTCGTTCTCTACATCGTGGGGCCATCGTCGCCTGCAACGACCTCTGCGCCTACCATATGGTGGCTCTCCTTTCAGAGATCGCTGCACAATTCGTTCCGGATCAGCACGCAGAACGTGACCGAGCCAGCGCACTCGCTGGGATCTAACTTCATGTACAATATCGGGGATCATCATCAGATCTCTGATCTCGAAATTGTACAGAGCTCGGTATGTATCATCTATTTCGCGTTTAGGGCCGTAAATCACACGCATGATTCTTCTCTCAAATGTAAGGAGCCATCTCTCGTACTCATCCGTCAGCGTCCAACTTTCACATCCAAACATAACAACGGGCCTGATCAACGCTTTGTAAAGCTTCAGCTTCACGGCACTTGATAAGTGTTTAGATTTTAGCAGTGGCCTTAGAGGATACAAAGAACGACTGCCAGCTGCCAGCCGCACTTTAATATCCTCACCCACACTGTTATCGTGAGTGATAAGAGAGCCCAAATATTTGAACCTCCTCACTCCCTCAAACGTGTGGTGGCCACTACTAAAATCTGGAGTGCCATTGTCTCTAAAACCAGAGATCAGGTATTTCGTTTTGGACTCATTGATCTGGAGTCCAACTGAAGCTGAAAACTCTACAAGCGGAAGTATTTCTTTCACTCCGTTGCTATTCAGTCCAATCACGCATATGTCATCTGCATATGCAAGCACTTGATTGGACTGGCGATATAAGATGTTGCGCTGAGGTGTTTCAGTTTTACGAAAGATGTACTCCAACATGAGATTAAAGAGTATCGGGGACAGAGCATCTCCCTGCCGAACACCCGAGTTAACTGCAAAAATTTTCGATAGCCTGTTCTCAACCTTAACACAGCATTGAGACTGCGTCACTGTCATCCTACATAGTCAATCAACCAAAATATATCAACAACAAAATCGTTCTCTACATTGTGGAGTCACCGTTGCCTCTAACGATCTCTGCGTCTACCATATCGTGGCTCTCAGTTCAGAGATCGCTACAAAATTCCGGATCCGAACGCAGAACGTGACCGAGCTAGCGTACTCGATAAAGTTCTCATACTTCATGTACAATATCGAGGATCTTCATCAGATCTCTGATCTCGATATTGTATAGAAATCGGGATGTACCATCTACTTTGTGATTTGGGGCGTAAATCACACGCAAGATTCTTTTCTCAAATGTAAGGAGCAATCTGTCGTACTCATTGTCCGTATAACCAGAGATCATGTATTTTGTTTTGGACTCATTGGTCTGGAGTCCAACAGAAGTTGAAAACTCTCAAACGACTCAAGTATTTCCTTCATTTCGTCAGCTATTTACTAGTGGAGTTGTCATAAAAATAATGTTTTGAATTGATTATTTGATAGTGTTAGACTATTTGAATTGCAAAAGCAAGTAGGTATAGGTAGGTGTTAAGTTTTTACTATTTTTGTAATCGTTTATCATCATTTAATCAAACTGTGCTGAGGTGTTGAACTATATCTGTGATTATTTTTTCATCAATAAAATTGTATTTTATTTCATATTCGATTCCAGAATTTCTATTGTCATCACAGCCTACTCGATTCTATTTCTATAAATTGATTCGATAATTTTTTTTATTTTCGATAGCTAGCGAAATGAGGAAAATGAACAGTGTCGAAATTTATTCTAACAGGTTGAGTTTGCAATTGACGATTGTAAAAGTAGGCTAAGCTCCTCTCGCGGAAAAAATTAATATTTAAAAGAACGATCCATTTGAAGTTTGTGTTGTTGTTTCTGTATTCGAAATTAGGTGGCTCTGTGTTTTTAAACGTCAATGGATAGTTAGTTTTATTTTAATTTTAAACGTCAATGGATAGATAGTTTTATTTAGAAAAATTCCGCTACGTGGAATTCGTGATGCTCCAATCGTCAATAGAAAATGCGTAATTGAAAAAACGCAACACACTACAATTTTGGTCATGAAAAAGAGAACAAATGTCTATCGAATATCGAAAGTGTGATGGTAGAACATTCCAGCACTGCTTTTCAAATAATAGTAAATATAAAATTTGACATAATTATTTACCTTCATTATGCCAACGACAAATATAGTAAATAACCAAAACTAATCGAAAAGCATACTTAATGGACTGAAATTAAGACACGCGTATTTACCAATACCTTTATTTTCCGGTTGATTTTGTCGCACGTGTGAAATTAGTCTCTGAAATGATCAAACTCGATGTTGTGAACGGGCAAGACTTACATGTGGTTGCTTACGTTTATAATGTTGCTATTAGGCTCCGGAAAATATCCCTGTATGGTGAGAGAGCGAATGTAATATGCACTTGGCTTTCTATTTAAGTAGGCCAGCAGCTATATTTACAGAATCCACAGAAAATTGACTTTGCTCTTTTTAAATACTATAAGTTTGACCTTTACGGATAAAGCAAAATAACTTGGGTTTATTTTGGAAAGCAAGTTAACCGGCTGGAAACCAAATATGTATTTAAGAAAGGCTAAACAAAGCTTCTATAGTGCTCTATTCCTGTAAAAATTACATTGGAAAATCGTGCAGGGGCTGGAGCCTCACATAGTACTAAGCTTCAGTGGTCAAATCAGTGGCCAGCTTGCTGAACTTATCACAATCATGGAAGCCATAGATTGGCTGATGTATATGTATGTATGTGATATCTATAAGGTATATTCACATTTTTGTGGACTTCCATGAGACGAAGGTAGCTCCGGATTGTCTTTCATCTATAAATGAGATAACTGATCAGTTCAACATCCACTCGAAGTGGGTGTCAGGGCATTTCAATATTGCGAGGAATGTAAAATCAAAAGGACTTGCCATCAAGGTATAACATGAAATACCGCTTGATTCAGATAGCAACGAACTGCAGATGATTTAACACCAAATCGCGCGTAATAACTAAACAAATCTGGCTCAAACTAGACTGGTCTAAATACGGCCAGTTGGTGTCGTTTCGTCGGCATCATATTAGCATGGTCGTGATAGTTCTGTGCACTATCTTATAGGTAAACGCGCGGTTAGACTGGGAGTCTCCACGTATGATTACTGTCGTCGATGCGAAGATCTGTATGCTCTGGCGGTTCTTATGCAATTTTAAAAGTGGTTAGCAACTGATCAGTTTGTATCTATGCTAGTCAGCTTTCCTAACCTAACCTAACCTAACCTGGCCGATCATCTTATTTTTAATTTTGAATAAAAGTATTTTTATTACACTAAATATACAATTATATACAGTCCGTTTCATAACTACTGGTGGTGATAGCTAATTTAAAAAATTTAGAAAAGATAGTTACGATACATACACTTAATTAAAAACAAAAATGTTCGCACTTCAAAAAAAATACAGGATGTTAAAAATTATTATGTTTCATAAGGTGATAAAAATAAAAGAGACAATTATAGTTAATTTTATCAGAAATCCGGCTACAATGGTACAAATAAAAGCGTAGGTCCAAAAAAGATGGCATCACGAGAGATACGTAGACCAGTTAAGCTCTCCAGTTGTTAATCATCAAAAGCCTTACTTAAGCGACTGAAAAATAATTTAAACTTAAATGTATCGCGAAGCACGATTTTTTAGGACTCTTTCAAAGGTGTGGACAACTAAAATATAAAACATGGAAGCCAGTTTCATAATTAATGGCTTACCATAAAATTGAGCGACGTGAAATTTTAATATACATATAATTAAGCATAATTCAATCGGCAGGTGGTTTTTTCCAATGGGAATCTTGGTTGTCCAGATGGTATTCAACATTATTGTTCGAGATCCAATGTATTTTTCAAATCGAAGTATTGATTGCACAAGTCCAATGGTATGAAGGGCTTATTCTTTATCTAGTACCTTTTCATTAGCCTTTTTATCCATCACATTGGACAGTAAGGATTATATTGGCATCGTTGAAAATCAAGTTAACTTTCATCGATAGCTGGCTTTCCAATCGGATAACGTTCTAATCCACACAAGTTGCAAAATTAAATCTTCGTTTTTGGAAAAGATTGGCCAAACCAATTCTTGATTTGGCCACTCATTCGTCTAACTAGAACTCAGAAAATCTGTGCGATTATTAATTAGAATAGTTTATGGAGATAACCACCAATTCCAAACGGTTAATGAACTATGAATCGCGGTTCAACATGACTGAAGTGAATTATCGTCCGAAACTATTATTGATTTATTAATTCGAAGAATTAAGCGTTCGCAGAAAACAGAGAAGGGCTCACAAAACTATAATTTTGTCATTTTAATTTATTTAGTGAAGTTTTTAGGTTTTCCAAAAAGTGATGGTATAGGTAGTATGATAATTAGTAAAATTTTAAAATCCGAAATTATTTAGTACTGATCGAAGTGAATATTTATGTTTGTAATTAAGCGTACTACGTAGTCCGCCTCCTTAATTTAGCTGTTTAAAAAAAATCGAAAAATATAGTTATGAAACGAACTGTATGTACTAAATAAACTTGGCATTCTACCAACAACGGCTACGTCAATAATGGAATAATGTTATCAAATTTATTTTGAAATATTACATTAACTAAAGTGTTTATTAATTTATACAGAACTCTAAGTTGCATAAACTACCTGTACTTGCAGTGAGGAAATTAATTTGTTACTCTGATAATCTGGATATCAAATAATTTCGGTAAAATATCAACAATATTATAAAATCTGCGTTTAATTAATCATTAATCAAAATACTCAACTCAGACAATGTGTGTCTGATGTGTGTTAGTTTTTCCAATTTCGTAACGTGATGAACTTGATTGCCAGCATAATAATCAGAAAAAAAACGAAATCACTCGAAATTTATGCGGATGAAGTCAATTTCACGCATCATAAACATTATTATGAAATTATAGTGTCAGAATTTTATAAAGAACGTTTTAGTAAAAAGTGTAAAAAATTTATGAACTTATAGCGTTATAAGCAGTATAAATAAAATGTTTAATTATTAGCGATCGATGTCCAAATTCGATATTTACAAAATAATGATGGTTTTATGCTGTGGATAATATATAAACTATTAAAAAACATATCGAAATCAATGTTCTAAATACCTACATATCTCTATATACACAAAAGAACAAATTAAATTGTTTACAAGTTCAAAATACTAAACATTAGAACAATTATTTTTATAGTTAAAACTATAATAACAATAACGAGCGCAACACAATTCAATTTGATTAATCGATGTAGAATTTAACTAACTATAAAATAATCAAATCAAATATAATTTTTTATGTTTCGAAAATTTAATAAAATTATGCTGTAACAAATATAGAGGAGAGGTTCACGCCCTCAACAACATATAAACTAACCAATATAAATCGAATTAATTTAATTAAGCTTGTTTGTTTATGTGATCAAAATTGTGGGGTTCATTTAATTTAACGATTTGTATCTTATAGAATAAACGTACAATTTTGTCGGTACTGTATGATTATGGAATCCGCTAGGTTAAATAGTTGTAATTTTTAAATTATAGGGAACAAAACGAATAAGTGGTAATCGGAATGCAATTTAAATAATCCCTATACGTGTATAGACGAAGTCTATTACATTTAAGCTGTTGCCATTATTTTTGTATACATTATTACTAATCAAATGAAACCATAATAAAATCGAGCTCGGTTTGTTTAGTAAAATAATTGTATTTTATATAATAATTATTATTATGTTATCGTTTATCATTACCTTTTAAACACTGCCAATTGTTTCTCTATATCACGTTTTAGCCAGCTAGACACGTTCCGGTGGGGCAAACACCAATTGATGCTGTCCGTATTTTATGTTACGTATATATATAGGAATAGGAGAGTTAAACTATATAGTTAGTCGAGTTAACGATATTCGAAATATCAGAAAAACAATAGTTTTAGGTTAATTTAGATTCGATATTTCGGTCGCTGGAATTTGATTTGTGTTGAACAATGTAAAGAGTCTTCAAATATTGTAAGACTCCATTCAATATACTTAAGGACGGCACCGTGTAAACAAATAGTGCAATGCTTACTGAACAATCGAATGGAGAATATTGTACTGTCCAAATTAAACGGGGAATGTTTGCGAAACTTAGCCAAAATCATTAGCCTATAGAAAAATTGTAGATATTCGGGAAAGAAATAATAAATATTATTATACATTCAGGATGAAGAGCGCCACAGGTATCACGGTTGTGATCACAGGATTAGAATCTACTGTGACAATTGCAAATATACCTTGCCTGTACCGTATTTGACGCGCATGATCTTCAATGTTTTGATCACTATTGCTTCACTCCGACTTCCGAAATGTCGTACATACAATGTTTTATTACAATCCAAAATATGTACTCGAGACAGTAAATATTCACCAACGACCGCTTGTTAGCGGAAAACATATCATTTCAACAGAAGTGCCTTTATAAAAACAATTAGGTACTTATCACAACCTTGCACTAACACTTAAACCATGCGGTGGAAACTAGTTAGTGGAAAACTTTGTATTTGAATATTGGTAAATTACTGTACCAAAAATAGTCCTTGTAGATCGCTAAAATCTAGGTTGCAACCAACAAATAAAACGTTTAAGACAAAATGATAAAACGGAAATACAGAATCAAGGCTCATTCAAGTAAGTCATTGTCGAATTGATCCGGATATCTAAATCAAAACACCTTTATGTGGAAATAGACATGCATACCAATGCGATAGGTAATAATTAAAAAAAAGCTTCTGATTTTAAACCTGTTAAAACTCTCGTACCGTGCTATAATGTGCCGTATTCATAACGTCGTAATTAATTGTTTTATGTTTCGTTTAGGCGCACTGTAAGAGTGACCAAAAAGGGTTCAAAGTGAAAAGTATAACCACTATCATAAAGCGCGATAAAATACCTCATCCAATGTTTAGAGTTGAGCTATAATCTGACCCAACCAAAACAAAAGGCAAACACAAAATTTATAATTTAAGGTATTTGTTGTACCAAAAAATTATAGTGGAGAAGCCACACAAACGGAAGTCAGTGTTAAATGCACGAGAATTAGCTATGTGTAAAATATGTAGAAAGTAGCATAATACGAACAAGTGCGACCTAGATAAAAGGAATAAGTAGAGATCCAGCAGTTGCGCAAAAAAATCACACTGCTAACTAATAGCGGATGTGTATGGTGCACAAAGGATTAAGAAATATATTGACTACAAAGCAAAGAGCGAACCATCAAGTTTTCGACAAAATATCTGCCACCATAAAACCAAAAATCTCATACGCAAAAGCAGTTAACCTTTAAACGAAGATCAGGAAGTTTATAAAATGATAAGTACCCTCACCGAATTCATGAACCAATTTATGCATATGATGCAGACCAATTATACAAATAATACTCAACTTTTCAATCAACTTTTAGTGTGTACCAATGAGTAGAAAATATGGAGTGTTGTAAATCAGGTTTTAAGTAATAATTTTGGGAATTCCATTGACAAGACTTTGTCGTGTGATTCTATATTCATTATAGACATCAAAGCTATTGCTAATGATGTTTAATGATCTTAAACCTAGTAATGGGATGGATGCACTGGACCAGTTCAAACATGTTTAAATTAAATATTATCAGTATAAATCGACGATATAAACTTAAGATACATCAAGTGCCTCTGAAATTACCTCTCAGATTAATTACGGTCTGATTTTGGTTTGATAGTCATTCTATGATTTGAACTGAGAAAACTAAGATTATGTTTTTTAGCTTAATTGGTGATCCATACTTGAACTATGTTCCTGAGATTATTTATCATGCTCAGAATTGGAGTTTCGTAAATTGTAGCAGTCTTTGTATTCATATTGATCCTGTTTATAATTTTTATCTCAGTCTTCATCTGGATGCTAATTTAAATTGGAAACTCCGCTTTCTAAAGATTAAAGAGCAATTAAACTACTCTTTACGTGCCTTGTACTTGTTGAGGCCAATTTGCCCTTCGTCAGTTCTAGTGAACTTTTATCAAGCGGTTGTGTGAAATCCGAGCTGCGCTACGGACTTCCTTGTTGGTGTGGGGCTTATATTAACACTCTGGAACCGTTATACCATTTGCAGAAGTATATTGTGCGTGTTTATTTTTTAAACGACGTCTGGATCATTCGTGGTCTATTTTAGTGTGTGCTAAAATACTACCATTTCGAAACCTATATATTTTTAAAGTTTAGAAGTTGTTTTTTCCAGGAGTGGACACCGTCTGTTGGGGATATGTAGAGCATGCGGTATTCGCAATAATTATCGTAATTATTGTTTGTTTCGGTTTTTAACTTAGAGACTTTTCGAAAGTAATGTTTGGTCTCAGCGGTCTTTAACTTTTACATAAAAAAGTCCTAAATTAAAATTGAATGGACTCAAATTTGAAAGGATACCGATTTTTAGCGCCGCCCTCGTTAGCACAGTACGTAGCGTCCTTGGTTTAGTATTCGAGAGTCTCGAGTTTGATACCTCATGGTGACCAAACTTCCCGATTGCGTGCTTTTAATGTGTAAGTATGTGTGTTTGTCCGGGTATTACACAGTGAGCCCGTTTGTGGCATTGAGTGCGGGACTGATCCGCCCAATTTTAATTTAATTTAAAACCGCTCCAGCGGTAAGTTATCATTAAAAGAGAGAGAATAAGACACTATCTACTTCAACAGCATAGTGAAAAGCATATTCAAGCAACTTACCCAACAATGCGCTCAATTAAGAGGGATAAATTTGGAAATTTTTTAAAATCTTTGGGAGATAAATTTCATGCAGGTGATGACTACAACTCTAAGCGTCCTCAATGGGGGTCAAGTTAGTAACACCAAAGGGAAAATCATTCTGGGCATGTATGCAACACGAAAAATTGGCATATCACCGGGCAACAGATAAGAGAAAAATTACTTATTTAATAAATTTCTTCAATTAATATTGATATAGCTATTGACGAAATTCCAAAATCACCATTATCTATACACTTAAAAACTAAACATACAAACTGGGCACAATTTAAATATGTATGTAGTAACAAGAGGTTCGTTAGCCATCCCATTAACAACAGGAGATGAAATTAATGAAGCTGTTCAAAACAGAACACAAGTATTACAAAAAGCTGCCGCGGATACTACACCCACTAACACTCACGTGAAGACGCACAAGCCAACTCAGAAGATACAACAGCTATTATTGGATTTAAATGGGCAAGAACCGTTGTAGATAAAACAGCAAAATATTTCCTTATCACCTCAACAACATATTTACACCCAATGAACAAATTGGAAACACAGAATTACTATACATGATGAAGAAAATAGTTTCTTTATACCTACGTCCTACATCGCAATTTATTTGTTACCCAAATAGTTATTAAGCACAAAATTGCAGTGTAAAAACTAGTGGTGGTGCTTGATATAATACATTGATATAAATTACTATTACACTATTACATACTATCAAGTGTGGATTGAGACATATTACACGATACTAAGAGTATCAGACTGCGGCCAATACTATAGTTAATAACTATAAAAGTGATTTGCGGTCTCTTGAATCCTTTAGTATAATCAATGTCTTATTAGTATACAGCTTTAATAGGAATCAAGTTTCTGATTTAACCGAGCCAAACGTTCAATAAACCAGCAAATCTTAACCTGGTATCCGAGTAGTTGTATTTCATAAGCCGAATGATGTTTTGCTTCAATTTGTTCCTCCGTATATTCGAAGCACGAAAGCACAAATAAGAGTGGCGAAAGATAGATAAGAAATTCGATTGATATATAGAGAATACTCAGTACTAACCTACTAGTGCAAAAGTATTTTCGCAATGTGCAAAACTCCGACGAAACCAAGATTAAGATAACTTGATGTAATTATAATTCATCAATTTTTGTATTTTCCACAAAACTATTTCACTTTTTTCACAATTGGATTACCATTTGTATTTAAGTGTTGATCCATTTTGGGTAAGAGAGAAAATAGTTCACGTTTATCCATTTTGGAAAACGTGACAATAATAATTGGAAAATGCATGTTGTGGCACATAATAGTCCGCGATAAGAGAAACATAAAGACATAATATTTTGATTAATTATTTCAAATGCTTCGCCAATCTTGTAAATTTCAGAATATGTATTTTTAAACCATAATTATCTGTGCCATAGTCATAGATAATAAAAACAAAAATGGCGCTGGTTAACTAACGACTTGTAGATTAGTAAGCTAATGTCGCAATCAATTGTCTCGGATTAGAAACGAAACCTGTATATTATGTATTAAACAATTTACATATTTACATTAAAAACTAAACACATATTGAATACGTCTCCAGTTTTAATATTCGAAAATTGTTATCAGCTTTACCAACAAACCGCATTTACATACAAAACATATGTGAACCACTAGAATATTTGCTTTTTGCACCATACGATGCCAACTCATTACAATAATCTAGTTTATATAGTTTTTATATTAATATGTAGGTCTAAAATTGATATAGAAAACATGAATTTGATAAACAGTTATAATTTTATGTGAACCTCACCTGTGACACAATGATAGGAAATTGGTACACATTCGGACGATACTCGATCAAATTATCCAAACAAAGTTTAACAGATTCGCGATTACAGGCAAATACTAAAACGGGTATAATGGGGCCCGTAAAATGTTTATTATATTTTAAGCTATTAATAACACTATTATTATTATTATTATCTAATAAAATTTCTTTTATATTATTTTTACTAAATTGACTATTATCATCGTTTTCAATTAGATTATTTATATTATACGCATTTCTTTGATTTTTTATTTTAATAGCATTTAATACATATTTTATTAAATTATCATTTAAATCAGTCTCTTCTTTTAAATTATTTTCTAAATTATTTAATTTTTTAATTAATAAACTTTTATTTAAAGTTGATGTATTATTTTGTTGTATTGCAATTATGTATGTAACTAATATCCATATACTTAATACTAATATTATTAGAAATATTCGTTTTGCACGCATAATTTAATTTAAAATAGTATATATTATATATTTATATATATATATATAAATATACTATAATTTAATTTAATAGTGTTTTGTACGATAATTTTAATAAAACATTTTTTTTTGGATAATTTTCTTTTTTACTTTACACACAAAAACTATATACATTTATGTATAACCTCACTTTTCAATTATTTTTTCTTTATTATTTTTGTTTCATTTGAATGAAATTTATAAAACTAAAAAAAAAAAATCATACACCTAATTCATTTTAATGTTATTAGATAATATAAAAAAAAAAATTATGTGGCACACATATTAATGTGATTAATAAATACACTGTACAATATATTATTATTATAAGTATATAATTGATAATAATAATCTTATCATTTTTCTAATAGTTTATTGTTGTCCATAAATAAAAATGTAAAAATACGTGGATAATTTTAATTGCAAGACAGAGAACAAACGAAAAATAAAAAATATTGTACAAAAAAATAAAAAATTTGACAGCTGGTTTGATGTTCTCAAAGAGGATTTATCATGTAGAAGACGTACATGAAAACACCGGGTGGCCCTACGCTACATCGCAATTTTTAATACGTGTATATGTATTGTGAATTATTTGATTTGTTTCAGTGGTTACTGGTTTGACTATATAGTATATAGGTACATACTTTAATTTTTGATATATGTATTATTGTTAATTTTACATTTTTATTTTATTTTATTTATATGTATAATATTACAACTGACTTTATTCTAAGTCATCTAGTAACTTTCCTATCATAATTATTTTAACAATTGTTGCGATATAGCTCAACGGCTACGGTTGCCAGAACATCTCTTTTAAAGAGAACATGTGCTCTTTTTTAATGCGATCTATTTTGCTCTATCTTTTTTCTGTCATAACCTTTTTTGTATTCGTTTTTTATGGTCCATATTATAATAATCGAGTATAGTTAATCGTGATTTAGTTTTAAGTCGGGCACACGAGTATGGAATTAAATCCTAGGAATTAAAGCCCATCTCTCTCAATGAAATCAACTAAATTGACAAAAAACGCTATTTTTCCTCTTCTTGAGTTAAAATACTTATAACTTTATAGTAAGAATTTTGAATGCTAGAATTTAAATCCATACTCGAGTATCAGACTTTACAGATGTTGCTATTGTTCATGTAACATGATACTGAAGAAATGTTAATATTGTTTTCCTATTCTGTCATACAGTTTTTTGTTTCTTTATTTATTGTAATTACTGTTGAGAGAGGAACCAACCAGTGGTAACATTTTTTCCGAATCTATGGAAAAGCACGATTTATATCCATCTCTGAAATATTATTTTCTAACTTATAAGAAATTTTCAAACTTTGTTGAAAACGTATTGAGTAGCAGGTTCTACCACTAAATATTATTAGTATTATACCAGCGTTAATTTCACGTGAATAGTTATTGATATCAAACGTGTTTAGATCAATACTTGGAATCGTGTGCGGATCAATTTCAACAACTAACAATTTTTGATTTGATGTCGTAGAATAAAGCACCTGAATATGGGACAAAATCTAACAGTCACAGTAATAAAAAAATAATTCTTGGCATGTAACCATATTTCATACAAGCTCGCTTTAGGAATATGGTTGTATTTATTCCGATTTTTATATGTATACCGAGTATCAGCGTGTTTTTAAGGAAGAACGTTGTATAGTGTTCGATACAAACAAGACCTCATTGGATGAACTGGATACTAAGATATCACAATTGGTCGACTTTCTGCCCTGCAATTATCAATCAAGCCGCCAAGATGTTATCGAACTCTTGCACCGCGGATCAAATTAGTGATTGTTTCGCACAGGCGTCAACCTCAACGGTCCGTCCTAACACGCTTCCTTCAGCGTCAACAGAAGAAGTGGCTATAACAGTCGTTGTGAACGATAAGTTTGGTATATCGAATGCCACAGCTATCAAGTTGACACCGAATCGGCGAAAGCTTGCTGATATTAAGTGTGTTTGTTACAAAGTAGAAGTTGACGCCGATTTAAAAGATAAAATCATGTCCACGAGCAAGTGGCCTAATGATGTTTGCAGAGTCAATTCAACAAATATCGTGCCGGTTAATAAGGTGAGGTGCTCTACTAAACCATCATTCGACGACTCTGGATCCTCCAGTGGTTACGTTTGGACGTGCTTTACAATGATATTGACATCATTATAATCTGCGAGCTCTGGCTTACCTTTAATTTGAATTCCGAAGAATATTTTCCATCCGACTATATCGTTCACAGAAAGAACAGATTCGATTTAAATATCAGTCTTGTAGAGGTGGCGGTGTACTAATTGCTGTAAAAAATCGGTTCCTAATAGATTGGTGGCCGTTCAACCTAGCCTTGACGCCATCTGTTCGTGTTAAAGTGACCAATTAATCCATCATTAACGTTGCCGTGTACGCTCTCTACGGATCCGCCTTTGATTATTAGAACATGATCGTCAACTTCAGTGACTCAGCTGTGATGCCCCTCGTACTCCCCAATGATCAACTTATTATTACGGGTGACTTGAATCTACCCGATATAGATAGGCTTAATATCGATGGTATCTTTAGACCATCTTTGCTCATGAATCTCCACGACTCAGCTACTAGTAAGCACTTATCAATAATTTGCAAAGTTGCTAAGAGTCATTGTGAACCAGCACCTCTTCTTGACGGCCCATATTTTGTAGTATGTATTGTTTAACTGTTGAATACAAAACGCCCTATCCGCAAATCTGGATTTTCAGAATATCCCTCAACTTCAAAAAAGCTTGCTTTAAGACAAGGGTGTCACCTATCAAAACAATTAGCATTCCACGCTTGGTGGCCGTGCTGTTATATTACCAACAAAGCTAATGATATCCATCTTTTGTATGTATTAGAAACAAACCCAGCTGATGGCATCTCGCGACTTGCAAGGTGTCTCCGGAGGAATTAATCGAGCACAAATTATGATGAAATGGTCCAAATTGGTTAAGGGCATCAGAGTGACATTAGCCAAATAAAAGTTCGATAACTTCAGAAAGTTCGGAGGAAGTACTTAAGAAACAAACATTAAAATTCGCATTGGTCAACATTAAGACCTATACAAAGATTGGCTTTCCAACTTTTTCGAAAAATGTTCCAAATTTTCAAAGATGCTGTTTGTTATTATTCAAGTGTTATTCTTCGTTCAGGGCAGAATGTCAACAAGAGTAGCTGATAGCCTAGAATAACGAAAACATATAATGAGGCTAAATTAGACGCGTTCAATTTTTAAATATAGCACTGCTGTTTTACTTCGGAGATCAATGCGCTAATTAATAATAAAGCAATCCCTAACAATTCCAAATCGAAGAGTCTTTCTTCTCCTGAACTGTGTGCAAAGGTATGCTATAAAGGCTTAAATGGCGTCAAACAACCATAGATAAACGTTCGGTAAAAACAGGTAAAAATCTTTTCGTTTTCAATAAGCCTGAGGCGTATGTCGCTTAATATATAAGTACATAACTGGATTTGATTTCCCCACAGGTTATGTCCCGTTAAATGTTACTTTATAAGAATATACATATGTATAGACAGTTAGATACTGCTCCTTGGAGATGGAAATGGAATCTGTAGAACATGTCCCGTGATATTACAAATAATATATTATTGATTAAAGTTTTTTATTTAACAGCCGTAGTTAATTCTTGAGACGTCTGGGTGCGAAAAATTATCTCTTTGTTGTTATATATGGTGTTAACAAATTGTTGAATAACTCGATAGAATAAATATAATAAAATAATTCGCATCCTGCTTTACGTAACATGTGTTCAATATAACTTTAATTTTCCTATTGATCAAAACTAACAGTTGTTTATTGAATAATACTGATCCAACAAAATCTATCTGCATGTTTTGTATTGAAATTAATTCACAGAGATATACAGTTTAAATTTTACATAATTTTAAGTTAAAACGAATCTGTCAAGTAAAATTCATTGACCTTAAATCGTACCAAAAATATAATTTGCTAATTAAGTACATATCTAGATGTAGGACGTACATAGGACTATAAACGCAATGCGGATGTCATATTCACTTTTTATTACAGTTTATGCTAAACTGAATAAAATATTTAGTATTAGTTTATGTTTTTATTTTTATTCATTATTCTTATAGTTTTTTTTTTACATTTACAACAATTATTATTTTAATTATTATTTATTTTTTATGTATTAATTTTATTAATTATACTTAAGAGACTAGTTCATAAATCGTAAAAATTAAATTTTGTAAAAATTATGTATGTATTGCGAAACATAAAATTAAAATAAAAAATTATTTAAAATAACAATAGTACTGTTATTTATGTACGTAATAAATCAAAAAATTTGTTCAAAAATTACAAAAATTCGATTATCATCAAATAAACAAAATTGTCGCCATTTTTTTTAACGAACAGAAATGACTATATAAATTGTTAAAATTTAAAAAAAAAAGAGTATTTTATAGAAAATTAATTAAAGAAAATTCATATCACAATTTGACTTTAACATAATATTTCGAAGCCATTCTTATAAAAAAAAACACCAGCACCTTTAAAGCACCATTAATTTGGGTTGTCCTCTGAATTCCTCAAATAAATTCAAATAACAAAACCAAATACACCCCAAATGTGATTCACGTGTTTCAATTTTAAGATTTAATATCAATAAATCTAATCAAGATTGATTATTTCGATTATCGATAGATTTAGTTTTTATTACGCGTGCGAGAATGAAAATAATCATTCTTCATTAGTCGAAAGGCACTTGAATCAGCTGTTTTTATAATAATAAAAGAGTAGTAAATTTAATGAAGGAAAAATGGTACATTAACACTTTTTAAGCGCAATTAGTATATAATGTTTTTTGTATTATAGAGTTATACATATATGTTAGTCCGTAATTCTTATAAAATATTAAACGTCTTTGTTCCACAGCATTTAGTGCGCACATCATTGACATTTACAATATTATAAAGCGATATATGTAACTAGAAATACTTAAAGCTAAAATACTTGAGCCGGCTTTAAATATGGCCGCCGAACTATTTGTCGAGTTTGTTGCATTTGGATCGGCATTCTTTAGATCCATTGTGATCACATCGAATTTAGATGTTTCTTCAACATCCGCCGTTTCGACGCTCGAATCGGTCACCTGTGATGTTGATTGAAAACGATCCATACCATTGTTTTCCTTTAATTTCGGTTCAAAAACACTTCCGCGACTATTCCGTGCTAATTTTTGATTTGTAATTTTAAGCTCTTTAATTTTTTGTTCCAATTCGGATAGCGTTTTTGGATCGGATTCAGTGTCAACTTTAATATAAGTTGTCATTGAAACTTCATAAATTTTATTTGGATCGGCATTACTGAGTTCTCGTTTTTTACGTCCATATCCAGTTTGACCATTACTGCATGATATCTATATGAATTGAAAATAAATTAAATTAATTATAGGAACAAGTGATGTAACAATATGCGTATGTATACTTACTCCATTACACTTGTCCAAACATACATTTACTGTGCCTCTAAATTGCACGTATGTCGAATCAGGGAATTTGAATGCACGGAATTTGGCTGTCAAAAAATCACCATCAATGGTATTGAAATTTTCAAATAAAAATGGATCAACCGAACAGCTATTGAATATAATTGTTTCTTCTTGTGTATTCATGTCGGTTACTTGCATGTGGGTTACGCCAAGACCATAAACCGGTGATGATTCTTTGTCCAAAAATATTTCCATCGATAAAGGTGTACCGGGGCTGACATTCAATTCACCGGATACAAGTTCACCATTTTGACGAACGCCTACACCTAAGACCGGTTCGGGTGCCTTCCCAATATGAGAAGTTATAATGTCCAGAGTTCTGTAAATGGAAATTGATTTGAAAATTAAATTGTATTATACATAAAATTGAAGTTAAGTTAAAGCTGCCCTAATCTACAAAATATAAATTTTTAATTTAGTTCAGATGTTCTACAACCTTTATTA
Source organism: Tipula unca (assembly GCA_951394425.1). Lineage (NCBI taxonomy): Eukaryota > Metazoa > Arthropoda > Insecta > Diptera > Tipulidae > Tipula > Tipula unca. The sequence goes on from OX596382.1 coordinate 152,554,039, forward strand.
ATTTTAAATTATGCGTTTGATATGCAATATCTATCTACTGTATGATGTTTGGTATAAGTTTACAACACCTATTGAAATCTCGACAAAAATTGAAAAATAATACCACGAACGAAATAGAGAAAATAATATATTTCCCCGGAAACCCAAACTAAAAACGTATGTCCATTTTCTAACATTTCAAAATCATTTCATCTTCACTCTGACCAGAACTTGTAAAACAGCTGTGTCCTACTATAGGTGAGCGGGGCCGCTGCGCGCCTTTAAAGAGCTCCGTGTTGCGAAGCCGTCGATTTTCGTTTGAAGCACGTCGCGTTGTTTCAGTAAATATTCAGCTGTTTTAAAAATAAATAAAGAAGAAGAAAATGATGATACCCAGCTCCCACGCTTTACTAAGTAGAGATATCAAAATCAATCAATTGAATTGCGAGGAATTATAACTATCTCTGGCGCAGCCAGAGAGAACTGTATAGCTTATTCTTCATAGTGTTCAGATTATTTATGTGTTCCAACATACAGTTTTGGTTGGTTAAGGTAGCCCGCTGGTATTAAGTTGAGATTGAGTGAACTATTATTGGGATCGACTATCTTATCTATAAAATTGTATATGTATTCTGAACGATCCATCAAATATCTCTACAGGACATGTTAAATGAATGCTATTCAATGTTTAATTAGTTCATGCCTATATTGTTCTCTCTCTCCCTCTGATTCACAAAAGTGGCTTATACGGGAGGTCCCGGCTGTTGCGGATAGACACTACTGGGACACGCGTCTACACCATTTCACATAATTTAAATTGGGTCATCTTATTGTAGCCTGCACTACGTCTAGAAAGATGCCAGAACATATCGTTTTTTTCTCTAATGTATTCTACCTATCACAACAGTAATACTATGTACTTGATCTATGGCTGAATGCCTTTCTCTGTAATTAGATTCTGTCTTTTAAGTAATAGTTTTTCAAATAATTTGAATGTCAATGGAAGTAGGGAAATTGGTCGGTTATCATTCGGTGGTTTATCTGGTTTCTGAATCACCGTTACTTCCACTACTATCTACTGCCTGAGTTCAAACTTATTTGGAAGACCAACACATTCTAATTATTTATGGAGGACCAACACATTCGAGTGAAATGTGAATACTCTAACCTCATGAAAATCTCAGAAGGAGTCCCTCAAGGTAGTGTCTGGGAACCGATACCCTATACCTGCATTACACCACAGCAACGATTTGCTGACGATACAGCTTGTGATAAAATAAGCTAATGAACAAAAATTTGGCGGATCAGGTTTAACAAATCAAAATCCACATACATGTAAATTTGACAAATTTAAAAATCGGTAGTTATTAATTGGATAGCAGATTCTATTCGCAAATACAGTTAGTACCTGGGTTAGACATTAGATACCAAGCTTAGGTCGAAAGAACACGATAAAAAAAGAAAGAAGAACTTAATATTAAATTGAGGAAAATATTCTGGCTGTTGGGCAAAAATTCTGAATTGTCAATACAAAACAAATTGATATAGTACCAACCGGTGCTGAACCCAATATGGAATTACAAAATACAGTTATGGAATTGTACGAAGAAAATAAATATCAGAATGATACAAACCTTCTAAAACAAAGTGCTACGTTGCATAGTTAATCTTGCGTGGTATTCAAGGAATCATGATCTGTATAGGGATCTAAAGATAGAAGTGGTTGATGAAGTAATAAAAAAACTTAATATGTAAATGTGGATAAGCTTAGTATGTTGGACATCGCACAGATGCAATGAGACGCGTCCAGAGAAAGAAACCAACTGATCTAATGAATTAAGATGATTAGCTCACCGAAAGTAAAATTATTTGATGAATTATATTCAGTTGTAATAAAATAATAACAAAACACAAATCTCAATACCGCGCCACAGTTGGTTTAGAGGTTTGAAGTTCATCACGATAAAACAATAAAGAGATAAACTTTCTGATTTATAATATGTATATATGTATGTATATAGAGATAGAGATAGGTCAAAAACTCCTGCTGATAAAAATCCGATCATATAGTTAGACTGTGGCTGAGATAAGCCCGAACCAGTGAACAAACAGAAGGACATGGAGAGAAATGAAGAATTATGGATTAGTTTATCTCTTATTACGCGTTTGCGCGTGGTTTCGTATCTAAAAACACTGTCAAGAACTTCCATATGAATTAGCCTGTTATAGATTGGTACTGCTGAAGAATAATATACAATATTATACGCGGATTAAACTACAAAAAAATCTGGTAAACACGGCATACTTGAGATGTTTAATATTCCAAGTATTAATAAATAAACCCTATTTGTATAATATAGAAGGTTCCGCATACACAAAGAACATAACACCAACAAATGTATCGGCACCGACCAACAACATCGTTGTATAACATAAATTCACATACGTTGCCTACTATCTAAAACCGATCAGAGGCCATGCAAATTGTGTAGGCCACTATAAAAATTTTTAGACAAATTAAAAATAATGTTTCGACACAAAAATATGTAGTTACGTATTTAGATATAAGGTAGTTGGTAATAAATGGATAGATAACTTTTGTCACTTTTGTGTTTCACCACTGTGTATTTTTGTTTATTCTTGCAATTTGTAAATAACCTTATGTCGATTAATGTGTCTTTGGTAACTCTTTCCAAAGTGTGTTTGTACAGTTCTGCCAAGTTTTACTTTATACAAACAGTTAGAATTCTAATAATATATTTCGAAACACATAAATGTTTGTATTTGCACTTTTTTTGTAAGCATATGCTCTCCAAAATTTTAAAAATGACAATTTGTTGCTTATTGTCATTGGTGAACGCCACATTTGTAACTGAATTTAAAACAAACAAAAAATGTATAACTTCGATAAATTTAAATCGAATACAAGATAAAACAAATTTGAATTTTGCTGAACAAGTAACGGTTCGTATAGTATAAATTCGTTCAGTTTTTTCTATACGAAATTGTTTGAACTGTTTAATAAAAAATAATTTACGTTCAATAGGTAAGTAAACCAATTAATTGATTGAAACATTCATTTATGACAAAGCCTTTGTGATTAATTGATGATTAATTGAATCTAGTTTGGAACAAAAAACTGCATGTTTGCGCTGACTTAGTGTGATTATATTTTCTAAAGCCTATATACATTAATGTTTTGACCTATATGTACGCAGTAAAAGTGAGTGTAAGTAGAAAAACAAAACACAATGCGCATTTATACATTGAAAGTGAAACTCACAAAATTTGTGATAATCAATCAAGAAAAACCAGTTTTCATTGTAACATTTAAATCACACAATTGAATGGCTGACCGTACACCTGGTGAATTATATTCCATTAAATGAAAAAAACAACAAACGATTATAGTGGTGTTGTCAATGCAAACCGCAGGGTACCTTACCCAAATTGGTAAAGCGAAGCATATAAATTTAAAATTTGAGTATCCAACCGATTTTGTCAATCCTATATGTAGTCAAAAACCCATTTGTAATAATAATAATCTGTTTAGATGCAAATCATTTAAATTAACAGTTTTTTCGAGAACAACTCTGATGAAACTATGTCTCGTTCAAGCAACAAATTATTGTTTACTGTTATTTATATAAAAATCTTATGATTTATGTTGCCTCAATATGTACATTTATACAGGCTTTGACAGTCACAAATTTCATCGTTTATCTTTGTACTACAGACATTAAAAAAACCCATTGTAAGATTTTTAAAGTGAAAGACTATGTTGCAACATAGTTTTATGAATTAGATGAGACTGCGCACTGCAAGAATATGATATAGAATTAATTAATGTTATGCAAATCTAGTAAATAATTTTGGTTACTAAGCCAATGTGTCCGAATTTTGGAAATATTCAAATATTTAGTAAATTTATGTAAATATATTTTCCTTGCAAAAAAGATAAAAGAGACAACGTCACTATATCATGTATATGGTAGATTACAGTGAATTTAATGTTAATTTTAGAACATAACAATTTCTCCGAGTAAAAGAAACCAAATTCCGTAAGAAGCCCGAAATGATTTAACTTTGGCCAAGGTATACTGTCAAACTGATTTAAACTATAAATTATTATTTGGCTTACACCACAAATATGACGAAATATGTTGTTGACCAAAACTTTAAAATTATGTATTTATATTTTCAGATAAATTTTCCAAATTTCCCAATTTCTACAGTTGTCTAATGCAAAAATTTTTGTTTTGTTAAAACTTAAAACTCGTTATCTTTATTTAAAAATTAACAAAGTTCAACATATATGTTAATAAAACTAACTATCGGCAGATATCAACTTTATGTGAATTACACATATCTGACATATTTTTAAATCACAGCATAATAAATATATTTTTATTGAACATGTTTATATGACGTGTTAGCTTTAAAAACAAAAGCGTTTTCAAATCAATTTTGTTTCTAAGCCTGTTCCGATTCGTTTTATTCATGATATGTACAACACATTTGAAATCGAATGATAAACATAACAATTTGAAAATTTTGAAAATGTTTAATTAAATAATGTATTATATAAGTGTGAAAAGCGTGTGTCGTGAATTGACATATTTTATTAACTATTTAGATTTTAGTTGCGTATGACATACATATACCAATACATTTATATGAACTAACAGCGAATCAAAAAAGTTTTCGTTCAAATACGTGCTCGATGGGATTGCAGTATGGTGATTCTAGCGGTGTGTGTAACTGCTATGGAACATTGAATATAAATATTTCGAATCGTTATCCTGTTGCAGAATATGCTGTGCTTTGTATCTCCTAAGGTCACTGCTAAAATATAAACACCTATCAAGTGCCGTGAAGCTGAAGCTTTACAAAGCGTTGATCAGGCCCGTTGTTATGTTTCGATGTGAAAGTTGAGCGCTGACGTATGAGTACGAGAGATGGCTCCTTACATTTAAGAGAAGAGTCATGCGTGTGATTTACGGCCCAAAACGCGAAATAGATGGCACATACCGAGCTCTGAACAATATCGAGATCAGAGATCTGATGAAGATCCCCGATATTATGCATGAAATAAGCTCTCAGCGAGTACGCTGGCTCGGTCACGTTATGCGTGCTGATCCGGAACGAATATTTCTCTGTGATCTCTGATAGGAGAGCCACCATATGGTAGGCGCAGAGGTCGTTGCAGGCGACGATGGCTCCACGGTGTAGAGAATGACTTGGCTTCTTCTGGTTGTCTAGGACAGTATGAAGACCAAGCTCAGGATCGAAACCGTTGGAGCCAGATTGTTGACGCAATCAGGGGCCAGTAATGGCCTTTCAACACTGTTTTTATTTTATTATTATCCTGTTGAAACACATATTATTATTTTCTATAAGACCCATCTTTGCCACACTATCAGCTAAATTTATTTTTAAAATTTTATCTTTACACCCTTTACAGCGCTCATTCATTATTTAAACAATTAATGGGACTTTCAACAAACAATTTTTAAGTGTACGAAAACTTATTTGATTAACTGTATAATGTATACGTATGCATCATGTATGTCGAAAATAAAATAAAATGGAAAGGCGTAAGAATGTTTACACAATTAATTAAACAAGTAGGCATATTGGTATGCATAATTGAATACCATTTGGATGACAAAAGTGTATCAACAATTTTATTATTACAGATAACAAAAACAATTTTTTTATCTAAAATGAAGGCTGAAACTTGGTTTCAGTTAGTTTCTGATTTCTGTGAGTGATTTAATACATACTTGTTTTGAAAATTTAAAAGTTTGGAAAATATTGAACATCGTCCTGTGATTAGTTCCTTGTTAAGGGAAATAATACTTTTAAGGATATTGAAAGAAAAATGAAAAATGTTTACGGAGAATCTAGTCCGTCTTATAAAATAATAACGAAGTGGGTCAAGCGGAAGACCGGCAGACGCTGTGACTCACGAAATGATAATTTTAACAGAGGATCTTACATTGGAAGACAAGCGGATCATCATTTCAAATTAAGTATAATATTAAACATATCTATTGGCAGTGTTAGCACAATTTTACACACTCATCTTAAGCTGTCATTAAATTGTGCAACATGGGCTCCCCAAATGTTGACTATGAATCAAACAAATATCGAGTGGAGACTTCTAAGGTAATTTTGGAAATGAGTGAAGTTAAATTTATATAAACCAAATAGTCACCGGTGATGAAACGTGGATTCAACTGCGGATAATGGGAACAATTTGGGATGCTGATGGAATTTTGATGATTGACTACTTACCTCATAACACCACAATAACAGAGGTTTATTATGCGGAGCTTTTGAATAAATTGAAAATTCTATCAGGGAAAAACGTCCAAGTCAAATTTACCGTTATTTCATATAGATTTACCGAACTTATTGAACACCCTTCCTACATAACAGCTATTACACCAACGATTTGAACGCAATATGCAATATACAGATAATAAATTAAAATGTAAGCACCGTGCATATCCTTGTGCATATACCAAACGAAAAATGGCGTCCTATCGGTAATTTATTGAACTTATTTTCACGGACAATTCTGTAATATATTTACAATTATAGATTCAAGTTTATTATTGTGAGAGAAGTTGCGTATTGTTGTTATGTATTCGCATCGAACTTGCACAACTTTGTTCAAGTTTGAAAGTTAATTACAATACATTCAAAGGAAAGTTGTCAAACTAAGCACGAAATTTACAACATTTTTCATTGAAAATAACAAAACTCTAAACTAAAACATTCATACGAACCAGCACAATATACCCTTAGTATATAACCCTCTTAAATGTCTAACTTTCAATAGAGCTGTTAAATTAGTCATAAAGGAGGATTGCAGTACCACTTGAATCAGCAGTAGAAGAAACGATTGATGAGCTCCTTCAAAACAACATTATAGAAACGGTTATACTGGATCGGTTTATCCAATAGTTATTATCGACAAATGAAGATATTCGAATCTGAAAAAATATCCGGTGCCGATAGTTGAAGAACTTCTATCTAAATTGAAAACTGATAAATTCATATAGAAAAAATCTCTTTATTATCGTCAAAGTGAAATGGTCTCGATCTATTTACCTCAAAAGCAGGCGCGACTCATTATATTGGGCATGGCGGATAGTGCTCAATACATTTATATGAAATTTTACAAAAGAAAAAAATTTCGTTTCCAAATTTTAGTTGACCTTGCCAAGCACTCACATAGTAAAACACACAAAATATTCGTGCATTGATACATGACCATTTTTCGTGTGTTTTATTATGTAAGTGCTTGGAAAGGGTTGATAAAATTTGGTATCAAGAAATTTTAATATATTTTTATTCATTATTATTGTATGGATTGTATTTTGTATATCGTTTTGGCTACAGCACGAGACTAAACCCTATCTTGAAAATGAAGTTGATTGCAGATTAGCGATAATAGCAATTATCAAATACCTTTTCTGTTTTTGTTTATTTGACAGCAATCAGTTGTATTTTTAACCCCGATAAAAAATAATATCACCAAAAAATCAAATTCAATTCTAACGAGATACAGAATTGAAAATTAAATTCCAACGAAATTTTATTTTCCAGTGAAATTTTTCCAACCGATTTACAGAAAAGCCATGAATATTATCGAGATTAGTATGAGCGCGAAAATTTAAGGAACACTTCTAAATAATATATGGTATATCATAATAATTAGCTGCCTTTATTATTTAAGAAAAAAGAGATTAATGGGCTAGTTACACTCATGAAAACCTACATGGGCTGGGTGTCAAATATGTACATTTTGATTTGTGTCTTCGCTATGAAAATGAGTCCATTATTGAAAGCGTATAACTGAACGCTGAAGTTTATGTAGGAAAACGACCGGATGTGCCAGAAATTATGCATTAAATCTTGTTCATCGGATATCTAATCAACAATCAGCTAAATCAGTAAAACATAAGAAATCCGAGAAATTTACGATATACTTCCAGAACGTGAACAAGATGGCATCAAAAGCTTCTAAATTTTTCAATTTTGTTCTGAAAACTAATTATTTAATTTATGTAGTTGGTGAAAGTTTATTGAATCCTAACATTAACAGTAAGGAATACTTTGGAAATGATTACGCTGTTCTTAGATGTGATCGTTCATCATCAACAAGTGATAAAAAATCAGGAGGTGGTATACTTATCGCAGTGCATTCAATGGTTTCCAGTATTGCCATAAATTTAACTCCATATTCTATCGAGCACGTGTGCGTAAAAATCAAAATGAATCAGACGAATCTGATTATTTATACAGCCTATACATTCCACCGAGTTCGTGTAGTGAAATATACGGCAGATGCAGTGATGAATGGAATGACTTAGTCTTAGTGACTTTAATCTTCCAAATGTAATGTGGAATTATGATCAAGATATGGGTCCTTTCTACCATGCAATATCACATCAGAATCGGAATATGTCTTTCTTGATGGTATGTTTGGTTTTAACCTAAAGCAAATCAACAACATAGTCAATGCTCTTGAGAGAATATTAGATTTATTCTTCACAAATGATGCAAATATATTTAAAGTGACAGAATCACTCAATCCATTTATTGTTAATGATGTTAACCACAAATCTATGGAAATAGTTTTTGATTCAAATGAAATTAAGTCAACAACATCCGGGCATCATATGCATACCATCTATAATTTTAAAAAAATAAACCACACTGGACTTCAGCAGTACTTAGAAGGTATACAATGGGACGCTGCTTTAAATACTAATGATGTAAACCAAGTTGCTAACAAATTCTACCAAATTTTATTACAAGGTTTTGAAACCCACATTAAATTGTGCCGGAAAAAATCTAATATGCATCCTCCTTGGTTTGACGACCATCTGATTAATCTGAAGAACCGTAAATCTAAAGCCTATGTCAAGATGATTAAAAGTGGATTTGAATCGGATAGGACTGTGTTTCTCCAATCTAATGAAGAATTTGATACATACTTCAAGGAAAAGCACCTCTCGTTTTTTGCAGATGTACAACGAAGCATTACAACCAACCCTAAACAATTCTGGAAATACTTTAGATCCAAACGAGTAATTGATGGTTATCCAACTAATATGTATTTGAATGATATTACAACATAAGATCCTAAAAAAATTGCTGACGTATACATGACAATATGTATACAAACCTAAAAACAGTAATTGGTTTACCACTCAATCAAACGTAAATAATAATGTACTTATCTGTTTACCGGTTATTAGTGATGAGGATATTTTATATGCACTTAATCAGTTTGGTGACGTATGGTATTCCAACGTCTATATTAAAAAAATATGCTAATATTTTAGTAAAACCATTACGGAATATATACAATGTCTCGTTAACATCCGGAATATTCCCTGATACATGGAAAATATCTAAAGTTACACCTATATTTAAATCGGGTAAAAGAGAAGACATCACCTGTTATAGAGGGATAGCAACCACTTCAACCATATCAAAATTATTCGAACAGGTTGTGTGCAACAGCTTTAAAGGAATCCTAGCCGAACATATATCACTCAATCAGCATGGGTTTATGCCTTGAAGATCTACATCTACTAACCTTGTTGAATTTACCAACAAAATTATTAATGAAATTGAAAACCGCAACCAGTAGACGTAGTGTTTACTGATTTTAGTAAAGCATTTGACTCAATCTGCCATCACAAGGCTCTAGAACGTCTTTACAACTTTGGCTTTGCATCCAACTGCATTAAATGGTTCAACTCATATTTGTCTAGTCGTGTACAATATGTGTCAATTGGAAGCGGAAAATCTAAAATAATCAAAGTAACGTCAGGAGTTCCTCAGGGTTCCCATATTGGGCCATGGATTTTTCTCGTTTTCATAAATGGAGTAACTGAAGTCATAAAATACTCTAATCTTCTCATGTTCGCATATGATATAAAAATCTATCATACAATTAAAGATATACATGACACAAAAATATTACAAGAAGACATCGAGAGATTCAGTGAATGGTGCCACAAAAATTGTTTGCTGTTGAATATTGACAAATGCTTCAAAAGGAACTTGAAGAACTATTTTTTAAATTTTAAAACGTAATTTATGAGAAATTATCTGGTAACATCTTTTCAGTTTATTTTTTGTAAAAAATATACTTTTTCAATCTAATTTTCTTGACAACTTCTAATCTGAAGTACTTAACTTTTATCTTGTGTGTAATAATCAATACTGAATTGATTATTTTTTTGCATATGAAATCATACTTGTAATGTACTAAATCGATTTCTTTAATATAAACAAAAAAAAAAAAAAAAAGAATTCCTATACTGATTTAGCTAGTTCACACACTACTTTAATTAAGTCACTGTTTTCGAGCTGTCCAAAAATATTAGCCAAATAGTGGAAATAATGCTGAAGAAGAATGGAGGATGCGATAAGATTGTGCAGAATATCATGGGCAGCATCATACAACATACTAGTATGTGCGTGATTTTATCCGTAATAATAAAATTTGAATTTTAGATCGTTTGTTTTAATTCGACATATATCTCATTTTCCATTTGTTTTTTCCACCCTTAAACAAATAACCAAACGGTCAGTGTCAAAACATTCAGTAAAGACAACATTTTCATCATGGTGAAGTATATGAACGAACAACGTTTACAAATAATTAAAATTTACTACAAAAATTCCGAGTCGGGGACTGCAACTTCAAGAGCGATAATTCCAATTTTTGTTCAAGCGTTATAGAATATGCGTTATTGGTCATGTGAAAACCCTCATGTGCTTCAAGAAACACCATTTCATCCACAAAAAATAACTGTATGGTGTGGTTTTTATGCTGGTGGTGTTTTTTTCGCACCGTTGTTTTCGTTGATGAAAATGGCTGTCACTTTACAGTTAATGGAGATCGCTATACAGACTGATGGAACGTTATTTCTTTGATCAATTGCATGAGCTAAACATTAATGATATGTGGGTCCGACTTATCAACTTATTGAAATCAAAATTCGATGAACGTGTTATATCCAGAAATGGTTCTGTCGATTGGCCGCTTCGGTCGTGTGATTTAACACCTCTAGTCTCTCTATAAGTCCCTCTATAAATTACCTAGCCCATTCCTGCTGCTGATCTTGATTATCTAATTTATATTCAAAGTTAGGCCCTATAATCCGACAGCATTACATATATATATAGTTATAAATATTAGCAAATATATATAAATAAAAATCTTACTCAGGCTCTTGGAATCCAATCGGTAATGTATCCCGTCGACTAACACTATGTTTTGTTCCATTTTGAATAGTTGTGGTCGTCGTTATACATTTCACACTGACAATCTCTTTTCCAAATTCGGCATCACCTTCGATTATGATTTTATGGTAATACACTTTTTTACCCGTAATTTTATTAACCACCCGTGTCACACCACACTCGTAAATATCTTTCAGCGATAATTGAAATTCGGCCAATGATTCTGTTACAATTGGATGACATTTTGGATTTGGATACGTTTTCATGCCATCTAAGTAGATGTGGGTATTTGCATTGTTAGCCGGCAGCGATATCTCAACACGCATTACATCTGGTGTACAATGAACTTTGTGTGTTCCTATATAAATAAATAGATAAATAAATAAATAAATAATAAAAATTAAACAAAATATTAAAACTTAAAAGTGAAAGTGTGGTTACAGTTAATTTAATATATATCCATGACTAAGACGCTATATTTATGTACATTATATTGATGTCATAGAATTTTGTTGTTGTCATTTTTATGTATGTACGTATCCATACGTAATATGTAATATTCTTAGTTATTTAGAATTGGAAATGATTTATTATGATATTTTATGAATTGAAATACATACTCGTATAATGTCTTGTGCGATCACCTATCGAGTGTTCTACAAAATCATTAATGTGAGACTACTGTGCATAACGAAGATATTATATACTTGGATGTATGTATACATATTTATGTATGTATCTATAATATATGTTTTGATGTCATGTAGAAAATTGCAATTATGATAATGAGCTGATGATTAGCGATCGATTCTTTCTTGACATTCTACAAACTGGTATCGGTCGATTAATTATATATTTTTGTGTGTTTGAAGGTTAAACAAATAGAAAGACATTTTACATGAATACATATGTATGTATGTATGTACTTTGAAAAGTGTTAATTAATAAAACAAAATATCACCGCATTACCATGACCCTTTCATCATTATTTTTGTTGAAAAAAAACAACTTGTTGCTGACTAAATATGTCCAACTATATATATACATACAATGCGACGCTAACCATTAAAATCAACAAACGAACAAAGTTGATGATCTCAAAATTTACGATCATCTATTTTTTGGGTGAGCATAATACCATATATACATACAAACATATATGTATATGTACGTACGTATATATATCGCGGACGTAAACATTCTTTTGCAAAATACATAATGTTAAGACGGTTACTTTCTTTTATTAGGTTTTTGACCACTATATTATGTACATATTTCGCATTCAATTTATTCACATGAAATGTTTCTTATTTTACATTTTATTTACATAAATATGTACCTGTATATATGTATATATATGTATAATTAAATTAAAATCAAGATAGTTTAAAAATTTAGATTACAACAACAAAAATCAACGTATATAACTATAATTCTTAGACATATATTATGCAAATGATCTTTAAAATAAAAAAAACAAGATCTTCATTCCGTTGGTATATGATGTGTGCGCGTTAAGTATATATGCATACAGTCATATATGTATATTTAATATGATTAATAAATAAAAATGAATATCCCAATAACTGTAATTTTAAGATATTTTTCTCTTATTTATTTTTTTATTACCATTTATTGAAGTCTAAAAAAAGAAAAACAAGTGTTGATGTTATTGATAATCGGGATTTTGTGTGTGACGACGATCTAGGTACACATTTTTTTGAATTCTGTGCTGTGTAAGTAAAGTGGTGAACTCTATAATTTGTATGTCGATTATTGATCAGAATTATTGAAGTCATTCTGGTAAATTATATGGTTTAGAATAGATATTGTTGTGAGATAATTATAAGTTAATGTTTTTAAAAAAAAAAGTTGGAAGTATTATTTTATATTTTGAATGACTCTCGCCAGAACGTGTAACCGGTAGGGACCGCGGATAGCGTAGTATTCGTTAGTCTCCACTGATTCTTCTGAAGGGTAGGAAGGGCATAACATATACTCTCCGCCGACCAAACGCAAAGAGTAATGCAATGGTAAATACAACAAATTTAACTAGTCCATGTGGAAAACCATGGTTTCAATTGCATTACAATCTAGGAGGATGAACTAGTCACAGCGTAAGATAATATCTTGCACAAGGCTCAAACAAGCAAAAACGCAAAAAATTAAACAGATCGATGAAATGTAAAAGCACCGTGAAATAAGAGATATAATGGATTCAAATTAGACAAAATATTAAAGAATGGTTTTATCGAAACACATATATATAATTCCGACATTTAAATACGAAATTTTGAAAAGATATTCACTCGAGTACAAAAAGAACGTTTCGGGATTTTTATTTATTTAAGAACGCAGAGAAGATCTATTTGTAAACACTAAATTTAAAAAAATAATTTAATGTTGTCAGACATGCAGGCGGTTCGACAAGACAAAGAAAAAGCGGAACTCTTTGCTCGAACACCGTATTTCAACTCCATGACATTCAATCCAACATCGACGTAACACCTGTTTATCAACCAAGTCAGGATTTTTAAAGGATCTCGCCAATGGAAATTGCCGAAAAAATCGAAAAAAATCTTAACCAAAAAAAGGCACCAGGAATTGAGGAAATATCACCGGGTCTATTCAAGGAACAATCATCATGATCACATACTTATTTAATGTCTATATGAGGTTAAAGTATGTACCCAAACGATTCAAAACGGCCCAAATAATAATGCTGAAGAAACCAGGCAAACCAGATGAAGAAGTATCATCGTACAGACCAATCTCACTGCTTCCGATGTTATCAAAGCTGTTTGAAAAACTACTTCTGAAACTTCTCAAGTCAATGGTAACCATTCCTGATTTTCAATTTGGATTCAAGAGTAACCATTCCATAATAGATGAAGTCCATCGAATCACTACGGTGATAGAGCAAGCGTTAGAAGAAGAGAAATATTGCCCCGCTGTATTTCTGGATGTATCCCAGGCCTTTGATAGAGTTTGGCACGAGGGATTGACATTCAAGATGAGCAAAATGCTATACCACAAATTTATTGCCAGCTGCTTGAATCATACCGCTCTGATCGCAATTTCAGAGTCATCCATGAAGAAACATGCGTTCCGACTTTTATTCGACGCTAGCGAGAGTTCCGCAAGGAAGCGTATTAGGACCCCTCCTATGCCTCCTCTACACTACAGACATACCTACAACGAACAAAACATTCATCGATACGTATGCTGACGACACTGTTATTATGGCAATAGACGAATCTCAACAAAAGGCAGTGGAAAATCTTCAACGAGCAATGAACAACGTTACTAATTGGACGATTGATTGGAAAATCGCGCTTAATGAGCTTAAATCAACCCATGTGACATTTACGCTCCGACCCAAAAATATCAACCAGCACATATACCTTAACGGTCACTAGTTTATCAGACTATCTTCAAACCAATATGGATGTATGGTGCGCTATGTTGTTGTACTCATAAATCCAATTGAGACATTATCCAACGTAGCCAACTAACCGGGAAATACACAATGATTTACAAATATAATTGATAGATGACGTCATTCGCGAATGTGTCATCAAGCATGAGAAAATACTTCTCATCCACACCAACGTTGAGGCCATACAACTACTGGATAGTACAAACGAAGTAAGGCTGCTCAAACGAACCAACCCACATGAATATCCGAATGAATATCATACCTCAGAGGAACTGGACACTGGTGCAGCAAACCCACACATATCTCATAAGCAGTAATGTTAACCTTACTAATGAATTAAATGAATTAATAATGTTTAAGATTGTAGTTGGTATGGCTACTAAACGTGTTCAAATAAAAAAAAAGAAGACATCCAGGCCTTCCAGAGCTACCATGAAGACCAGATACTAAAGATTTTTGAGACCTCCAAATCGCCTCAAAGTTAAGCTGCAATTTCAGTTATAAATTCAAAAAATTACCATTTTTCGGATTTAAAAAGTAAAATTTCCCTGAGCTTCGACACCTCAAAGAGAACGAAAAATTTATACTTTTAACTTCAGCTGAATCCAAAAATTTAATTTTTGTTTTTTTCCAATTCGTATAATTATCTATAACGTGCCTATATATAGGTTTCTCGATCACCAAAACGTGTTAGGCCAACCAATCGCTCGAAACCGGAAATAATAAGAAGACTCAAAAGGACGAATCTATTTGATTAAGCCATTTAAGTCAAAAAAGAAATGTTGTTAGTTTAAAACGACTACATATATATAAGTAATAATAAATTGTAAATATTTTATGTAAACAAATAAAAAATGTAAAAAATAAAAAAAAAGGTGAATGAATTTCCTTTGGAAAATATTTATAATTGTCGGTACCTACTTTCTAAATTATTCTACCGATTTTGAGATGATATCATCACGATTAAATCAAAAGGTTATTATACTTGACTAATGTACTTTACATATACATGTATACGTGTAATGATATTTATAAATATTATAATGTATGATGTCATATTAAAATGTCATAGAGAATGAATTTATTCCATTATACTTAAACGTAAAATCATTTAGCCGACAATTAATAAGCCGTGTAGAGTGTAGACAGTTTCATTCGTTTCAAATGTAATAAAGGTATGGATAATATTTTAAACTAGATGATAGTAAAATTAGTTTGCCGCTTTTTAATTATAATTGCAGAACTATGTAAATATGTAATAATATTTTATGATGAATGGAATGAAAGTTATGCAAAAAAATGAAAGTACAAATAATACTATACACAGACAGACAGAAGCATAATATTATAATATGATAACCATTGGTATACTCCTATATTACATGAATATTCTTGTTGCACGATTAGTATGTAGATATATATAGTAGATGTTTATAACTATCAGTGTTAAATTCTTGTTGGTAATTGTGGATAACAGAACACAAGTAAAATTAAATTTAAATATATGTAATTCTAACCTCTATATAATACATAATAAGGGCCAGCGGCTCTTCTAATAAAAGAATCTTAACTAACTTTCATATACTCGTAGTTCGGTGTATAGGTTCTAAGTTAAATGTAATCGCACACATATTCTGCACATTTAGCAAAATAAAAAATCACATTGTCAGTAAAGTCTTCAACTAATCAAATCTATAAAACTTTACATTTACAACAGTTAACTTTTTGACTTCACTTTTTTTTAAATAAATTATTACTATTTACAAGAAGTCAAGAAGAAAGTCGAGAACATGACGATAAGAACCGATTTGCCAATTTGTGCCTTTAGCTAAAACATTAGTGCATAGCATATACTTTACGAAATACAAGGGGTCTTCTGACGTGAGTAGGAATGGCAAAAATCCCGGGCATTTTTAATCCCCGGATTCGGGATTGAAATGTATTTCCCGGGAATTCCCGGGTTATCCCGGAATAATTGTTTTAACCCTGGAGTGTAGAAATAGTGTACAAAATTAAAAACTAACAGATTGATATATGTTATGCTATTGACAAAAACAAAAATTAAAACTAAATTACTGAACAAAAATTAATTAATTATAATTTATTTAACAAAATAAAGGTGTAAGTCACCACTCCAGGTTCATTTTATAAAAAAGGAACAGATAATTTCCGTTTATCGGACCGAAGAAAGCACAGTGCATCAACACACATCACGCAGTAGAACAATTTTTCTCACTATTCTTATAATTGGTTCATATTGTTCATGTGGGATGAATACTTCCGATGTGTTCTCATTGGGGTCATTCTCAATTACAAAATAGTTTCCCTCCTCATTATCACTATTTTCATAAATGTTTCTTGATCCTCCTCCGTTTCCTCGGTCGTTATATCATCAATGTCAAACTAGCATCAGCAACTTCAGGTGATTCTAAATGGTTCGGTTTTAATACAAAGTTGAAATGATTGCTAAATGTATGGCGTGCGCGAAGCATAACTGTTGATCAACACATATGATCTTTCCCACTTTCTTCATAACACTTGCACCATTTGTCATAATTCCCCCAATATCGTGGTCCAAATTGATCTTGAACAATGCAAATCTTTCTTTTAACAGAGAAACACACTTCTCAGCTGGCATCGATCCATCAACCCGAACCAATCCCAAATTCCAAATCTCTGGTCCGCCTTCATGAAGATTTAGATTCTTATACCTACAATTGCGAGGCGAACTCCATTCATCAAATGATATGGAAAATTTTAAGGCTTTTTTGGTTTTTTCCATCAATTCCTTAATGAGATCGGATTTAATTTTTGTATAAAATTCTAATATCATTTTTTTAATAGTACGTATGTCGAGATATTGGAACATTTTGAACACCCCGGGCAGCCAGCCAGTCCAGCTCGTATTTCAATGGAATTGCATACTGTGTTGAAGGAAATGCCATCTTTAGCTGTCATACGAGCGAACAATTCAGATAAATCAACCTTATCTTTTTTCATGGAAAAATAGTTTGTAATTTTCTGTTTTTTAGGTTCTGGTTCTGCAAATGGTGCTGTTGAACTGGATGCTTCCGTTTTCAAATTGATTTTATGTTGTGAAAGCAAATGTGTATGCAATCCTTTTGTAGACCCGCCAGCGATTTTTATAATCCTTTTGCATTGTTTGCACATTGCGTTTTCACGCTCTTTGTCGCGGATATAATGCTGCCATATTATAGATGATCAGCACTCTTGAATTCAGTGTATTTTGACATGGCGTGCTCAAACTTTGAACCGTATGGAAATACATAAACAAAGCTTCAAAATGTGTGCCTGTACAATACTAAAATATTTACGGATAGCCCAACTTTTACGAAAAACAAACCTAAATACACATTTAAGCCCAGTATCGCGTTTTGCATACTCGACATTGGCTAGAATCGGTCATAGACTATCCAGAATATATTAAATTTTTGGTTTGCTGAAATAGTTCTTGGATGATTTTCGGAAAACCCAACTTTTATTAGTTACTTGATAACTTAAAAATCGTTTTCCAGAAATCATCCATACAACTATGTATTATACAGAAAACCGAAAATATGATATGTTCTAGATACTCTAATGAACGAGTGAATCACGTCAGAAAACCCTTCACTAATTTTTTAGCTAATGGTCCAAATATTTTTATCAAGTCCCTTGAGCGTCTCAAGACAGGTATCGAAAGGTTACTAAACCGCGATTTCGAGAGCCATGGTATAATGCTGATTTGACACGCTTTGAGAATCGTCGCAATAAACTCTACAAGGTATACAGTTTACACGGCAATCAGCACTACGTACTCTTCTTTCACTAAAGCTCGCAAAGAATTTAAAATTTGAATGAGTATCCTTTTTAATAATTACGTTCTGCAGACTGAAATGGAGTAATCTTGTTTTTGGCATTTCATTGCTATTTTTATAACCGTATCAGACGTTAAATTCAAAGTCTTTTAATCTTGAAAGTAGCCAGGAATTTACTCAACTATCGTTTACCTCAGAGGAAGTCTGCGATTGTTTATCTCCAACATTGACATTATTAAGGATGCAGGTCATAATGATTTACCGCCCATCCTTATTAGAAACTACGCGAAGAGCTTGTGTGATCACGTTACTATTATCTTTAATGAAGCCTTCGGACGCAAATTTTTTCAATTTTTTCGAAAATATCCTTCATACGTCCCAAAGTCAAATCGGGTAATCGAAGCCGGATCATCAGCTATCGTGGA
This sequence comes from Tipula unca, assembly GCA_951394425.1. Lineage (NCBI taxonomy): Eukaryota > Metazoa > Arthropoda > Insecta > Diptera > Tipulidae > Tipula > Tipula unca. The sequence continues at coordinate 152,572,980 of OX596382.1, forward strand.
ATTGCTATACTTTCTATCATACCAAAGCTCTTTGAATCAATGGTTCATCGATTTTTGTTTTTCTTTGCGAGGAAGTCGATAGTTAGTGTCTTTCTGCGGCCATCTTCACCGTATTATTGATTCTAGAATACAGCTGCCATATTAAATTCCAACTTTATCACGCAGTTAGATGGTTGCACTCTAACATTTTCTATATCAATATTTCTTGTATAATATGTTAATTAATCGAGTCGAATTTTGGAGTACCGTGGAATATTTACTAAGCTTATCGACTATGCTATTTCTAAAGCGTACATTACGCTGGATTTTATCAAGTGGAATGTTTATGAATTTTTTGATCCATTAACATTAAAATGTGTCATTTGTTCGACCTGTTTTGGAATACGCCTCTCATGTTTGGTCATTTTGTCATTTTTCATCGATGCAATTTACTGGGATTGTCACAACTCAATTGCTCGTCTAAATTGGTATGCCCCCGAGCGAAGCTTGCGTCGTCGTGATGGATTTCTATACATCGATGGTACACGTCACGTTGTTTCAATTGCATTTTGGATGTTTTGGTTTTAATATATCTAGAAATTGCTTCAGAGTCGGGTTGGTTAATATGTTTAGTACTATAGTAGTACTAATTAAATCATATCTTGGTTTCTTTTATATTTTTTAATTTTTTTTTATTTTCTATATTGTACCTCTTATATTTTTTGATGTTAATTTTTAGTTTATCGATTGTATTTTTTTTGTACTCTAGGCAACAAATAAAAATAAAATTAAAGTGTGATAAAAAAAATATGATTGTAAGGAAAACGCTCCGAGCAGCCGATAATCTGACATATCAGACCCATACTTATGGAAAAAGTAAAATATTTCCATTTTGAGCTAAAAATAACAGCGGATTGTAACTATTCATCATAACATTTCACATCCGATCAAATCTATAATGCAGATGAAACGGATATTTTTTGTAGGCACGTTGGTATCATCTGATGAGGTCGACATTTCTGGAGTAAAAGTAGATGGCTTACTGCCTATGGTATTTGCGAAAGCAGCCGGTATGCACAAGTGTAAACTTTTGATTGTTGAAAAAAGTGCGAAACCTTGTGTGCTAAATGGTATTCATAGACTTCCTGTAGTTTATAAATCGAATAAAACAGCTTGGATTACACAGGGAAATGATCGTCGTTTGAACATAACTTTGAACCATGTTAATATATGCATGTAATGTATCAACCTTAGAACTGTACATCAGGAGTCAGGAGTTTAAATGTCACTATAGGGTACTATTGAAGGTATTCTGACTTTAGTCACTATAGGGTACTATTGAAGGTATTCTGACTTTACAAAAATTGTACACAGTTAACTGTCGGTTTTAACTATTAGCTGGTACAATATATGACCTGAATTGAACAACGCAAATGTTGTAGAGACAGTACGTCGCCACTCCAATTAGATGAAGAACAATCCATTACGGATCTTGTTGGAATTGTGGGCAACGTTGAAACGTGCGATCGGGAAGATATTACAAACTGATTAAATTACGATGAAAATGCACCAGTTGAATATCTCGGAAGACAATATAATAGAATTAGAAAAAATAAGCATGGGTCTAATCTTTGGAAACTAAACTTTTATTGATGAATCAGAAATAATCAAACTTAACACTCATAAAAGTAAATAGAACACAAAAGCAGACCACTCTGGATCAATATTTTACATAATAACTATAAATATTACATTTCCTAATACGTAATTAACGGAATTTTTGTTTAAACGAAATATATATTTTATTTTTATGTAAATGAATTAAATATGCAATAAATAAATTTTAATAGTTAAGAATTACTTAAGTTTTGTAGTTTCCTCGCGAAATCACATAACCATAAAAAAATGGAATCAATATAATAAAGACTAATAGAACAGAATTATCAACTGGATAGCCTCATTAACACACAAAACTTAAAACTTGCTCTGAAAATAGCTTAGTTAATAGCAACAGTAAAATTCACCGTTGTTAAATAGAAATTAAATCGAGCAATTATAACACTGAACTTAGTCCTGAAGAAACAAGAAAAATAAGTTATGCAGAATTATTTAAGTGAACCTACACAACATCAGAGAGAACGGATTACTCATTGTAGAATTATAAATTAGATGTGTGTTACACTTACACAGGGTGAGTTTTAAAAAATTGCAATTCTTTTATCTCCTAAGCGGTGCTAGATAGGAGGAAAATAGTTCGAATAAAAACATTGGGTGATATTCAATGACCTTGAAATTCATTAGTTTCGATGATATAGGCTAAAGTTATGTTTTTTTTTCTTAAAATCTATACTTTTGACCGCATTGTTGGATTGAGAAATATGTGCAAAAATTAATGGAATATTTGGATCGGCGTGTAATCGAAGAGAATTTTTTTGATGAAAAACTTTCAACATTTTTACAACAATATATTACTAATTTATTGATTGGGATTCCGGTGCAAGAAAGGCAAAAAATTTGGCTTCAGTTGGATGGTGCACCACGAAATTTTGGAAGGGCTTTCCGGAGTCAGATAAATCTTATGTTTCCGAATTAATCGATCGAAACAGTAGGTCCTACTCTTTTCCAGTATCAGATTTAACTTGGGTGGCGTTTTTTTTATGGGAGAAAGGTAAAGACTTATCATACAAATAATGTTGCAAATGCGAGCTACAAATAATGTTGCAGAAATATTTTAATTTTTTAAAAGAATTAGAAAAATGTTTGGAATTCAATGAAGTGCATTTTAAATGTTCAATCCATCAAAATATACACTTGGTACTATAATTATGTAGTTATTTTTATTTCTTGACATAAAGGAACAGTGTAGAACTAAGAGTAAATTATTTATTTTGCAAAAAAATTGTGTAAGCAAAAAGTATTTATTTTTATCTGCTTAATCCAACAATGTCAATAGTATGTAATCAGTCAATAGTATAGGTTCTAATTTAAAGAAATCATGTGTGTGATGAAATTATCCCGAAAAAGTACAATGGCAACACTAACATACCACTATCACGATAGTTTTTAATATCATCCCGAAGAAACTATTTCTGTCACAAATATTAAGTTTTTGTAACAATAGTTTATAATATCACCACCATAAAAAAAATTCATTGATAGTATCATAATATTTAAAATCTCGCATAAAATAAAATAATCAAAAGTCGCTACAGATGTAAGAAAATTTATTAAATATTGCTTAAGCCTCATTTGATATAGAATTTTTAGGTAATGGACATATCTTTGTTTTGGCAAAGCAAGAAAAAAATTCTAATAGTCGAATTCTCGTTATTGATCGCTCGATATGGAATTGTTAGGTAATGGATATGTATATCTTTCTTATAGCAAAGCAGGAAAAAATTAGTATTCGATCGGTAATGTTCTACAATTTGAGCTTATCAAAAACGGATAAACTTAAAGTGATATAAATCTCGCTTCATCGGCGATCGTGAATCCATCTCCATGGATTCCAAACTCGACCATAGATTGCGCACGTGTAATTTATTAGTATTTGAATATTTGTCAGATGATAGACGAGGTGAATATAAAATGCGTCATATTGCGTGTTAACTTTCTTTTTCTTTCCAAATTTGGCCGACATCGAATGTTTGATAATATTAATAATATTCATATTATTGCAATTTAGGAAATTTGAAGTTTTGATTCCAGTTCTTCTGTATTCAACATTTTATGTATCGATGTGAAACCCGCATAAATAAAAAACAAATTCGATATTTTATTTGAAGACCTGTTGGTCATATTTTCACAAGCTAGGTTTATAGGAAATATACATCACAATACGAAAAATATCGACAAATGAAGGCGAAACATGATACATGACAGAAGAAAATAAAAGTAATATAACAACGATTTTGATAATTAATTTTTTTTTGGTTAGTATCGTTTGAAGCTGTGTAGATAGATGCACTAAGTCCGCAATACGGAGGCCAATGTGGCCTTTACACAATGCTAACCGGCCCGCTCGATGCAGTAAAACAAAATTATTGACTTTATCACAAAAACGTGAGGAATTTAATTTTTCGTTGCTGAGCAAATATCTCAAGATTTTAAGGAGATAAAAGTCCTGCAGTATACATTTTCGTAAAGCAAGCTTCAGAGAATGTACACAGTTTGAAATATTATTAAAATTTGTAGGTTAGATACACCCCAATGAATCAGCAGGAGTACTAAAAGTGCCGAGAGATAGACAACTGATGAGAAGAACTTATATCCACCTGGACTAATGAATCTAAGTCCTCAAATCGTGTACCGCGCAAAGCCACATAGTATACCCGAAATTGCAACAGGAATTAGACGTTCATATAGAAATGGAAACCGACAGCAGCCCAGTAAGAAACTTTTTCGAACAAAATGATTTGGTACGACTGAAAAATGCATAGAACATATCTTTACAATCAAAATGTGTATATATAGGTTATATAGGATATTTGCATATACATATATACATACAGATAGTTTAATTATAGGTCAGTTATAAACCAAAAATCACAAATTGAACCGTTTCAACGGTCAGTTCGATATCATTTTATTGTTATATACATTGAAACTGAGCATCTAAAAACAGAAATTCATTTTATTTTATGATATAGAGTTTATACCTTGGCTGAACAAGAAAAAAAAAATTTAAATCATAAAAGAAAGATGTATCAGTTATTATAAAACTCTTAAACATAGGGCGTATACAAATGTGTTTCAACAAAAAACACTAATTAATAAATTTGAATATTTTTCTAATAAAAAATAAATAAATCGATTTTTAAAGCATTTCAAAAATTATTCACTATCTTATACAGATAAAATAAGATCTACCACAAAAAGTTGTAATATCCCCCAAAAATATTTTGCCAATGATTAAAACGATGCCACTATATAATAGTTGATTTCAACAGAGATAAGCATATTTTCCATTTCCTTAACTTTTGTTTCTACGACGAATAAATATTGCCAAGCATCGTGCAAGAAGCACAAATTGTGTAGCTTCTTAGTTAAAGCTCATCTGAAATTGTTGTTAATAGTGATGCGGTAATAGAAAACCGATCAGTTTACTTTGTCAGCAAAGCTGTCAAAAGTAGTCATTTTTATCCAAATGTACATTTGTACACAGCATATCAGATGCGTATAAAAATATTTTTGTTCACCATTTTCTATTCTAATTCTAATTATATTTCTGTTAGTAGATTAAATTTTCAAATTATTTTGTTTATTTTTAATTTGTAGTTCATCTCCTCTCAATTTGTAAATAATTAAACATAATGGGTCGACTCGAAATGCTCATTTTGCTTTCAAATGCACATTTAGCCAAGACTCATCGACAACTGCATCCCATGCAGGGTGAGTTTGAAATATACTTCGAAAATGCAAATTTTTCCAAAATTTTAAAACTAAAAAAAATAATTAAAATCATTAAGTTTTCGATGTGTCTTGGCTAAATATGGAATAAAACGAAAATTAATATTTCGAATCGACCCGCATTTTGTTCGCAATTCATTATATTTATTCGTACACTAAATTTTCGAATTTTTTGTTAATCATTTCAATTAATGTTTTTTTAAATTTTCTAGAAAAACACCCTTTTTAAAATTTACATTTCAAACGCATCCAATTATGTTAATACACTATATACAGGTCAGGTAGGCATACATACAAATACAATAAAAAAACGACCAATTTTAAATTTAAATAAAAACTCAACCATTATTTTTTTTAAAAAGAAATCTTCATTTAAAGTCTTTATTTTTATAAACATTAAGACACCGCTTAGAACGTTGTACCATTGTTAACGAAATTTTGTTTGAAATTGTCGAAACTTTATAGATTTATTAACTTGTGAAAGTAGCTCTATAAGTCTTGGAGTAATATCTAGTCACCGTTAGAATAGTAATCTACATGCATCATTTATAAAACCACTGTTATCCCGTCTATACTATGTAAATCACTGATATTTTCTATTATGTGTGAGTAGATTATACACATTTTGACAGTATCAGCAAACGATTAGGCTGACATGTTGTTAAAAATTATCATGAAGTGTCATAGGAAACTAATGATTGAGGTTATGTTTTATCACTTTTTTTATCAATTTTTGTTGCAGAGTTAATTCCTCCCTTGTTTGCCCGAAATCCATTTATGTTTCTCCATCTATCGGTTTTGCCAGGGGAAAACCGATAGATGGAGAATCATAAATGTACCCTCCGCCATTTTGTGCAGAACAACCAGTATACTTTTGAATTTGTAAACAGTTTTAAAACTAATTTATTTTTCTAAAAAGAGAGAGCAATATGGCATTAAAAGATGATTTCAATATTTAACCTCGAAAAGTAGCCTATTAAATTGTGGAATTCCATTTTTCTTGGACGACGGACTGTTTAAAATAATATCATAGAAAAAATATAAACAAATACATATGTATATATAGTTTGTTTAATAAACGGGCTAAAAAAAATAATTCTTGCTCTTTTGACAACACTTTCACGACTATCTGCACAAAAGCAAACTCAAATATAAAAAAAAATTGCATTACTTCAATAACATGATAAAACGTGATTTTTGGTTCTATGGAAACGAGTTAATTGGATATTAATGTATATTAATAAAACTATTTTTTATTTCTTATTTTATTTTATTTTTATTTTTCTTCCTTTTTGTGATAATATTTTTGTTTTTATATTTTAATTTTAAATATCGATTTCGGATGTCTCCTTCTTCAGTTTTTTAAAATTACTAAAAGAATTAGTAATTTTAAAAAACTGAAGAAAGAGACATCCGAAATCGATATTTAAAATTAAAATATAACAACAAAAATATTATCACAAAAAGGAAGAAAAATAAAAATAAAATAAAATAAGAAATAAAAAATAGTTTTATTAATACATTAATTAAACAGTGATAAAAGTACACAAAAATAATAAAAAATGGATATCCATAACCCAAATATTAATTGGATAATTCAAATTACGTTTTTATAATTATATCAAACTCAAGAACATCTCTCTAATAGGAACATTTCATATAGTTGAAGATTTTTCCAAACGGAGGATATGAAATGAGTTTTCCAGCATTTTTTACTTACAATTTGAATTATTTCTTAAGATCTTTTTTCGTTAATCCAGAACTCCGGAGATTTTTAGAGTAAATGTAAAAAATATTTAAGAAATAACTCAAACCATAATTAAAAAATAACTCATCTCAAATCCTCCGTTTGGAAAAATCTTCTTCTATGATATGCTCCCTAACGATAGGCCTATCAGATCTATATAGCGGGATCTGGCCCAAATCTCCGAGAGTGTCTTGTTAATTAGTGTAAATGTTATAACAAATTTTTAGAAATAACTTAAACTATAAGTAAAAAAATTCTGGAAAACTCATCTCAAATCCTCCATTTGGAAAAATCTTCATCTATGAAATCATCCTTAATGATAGGCCTATTAGAGCTATATAGCGGAATCTTGCCGAAATCTCCGAGAGTGCCTTGTTCATTATAAAGTTGCTAACAAAAAATTATAAATTTTCGTATTCGATTCCAGTTAGTGAAAATGTTAATGGAAAAAAACCAATTTCAAATAATTCGCTTAGAAATTTGTTTCTACGAAATGTTCCCTTAAAACAGGCCTATATTTTTATGTGCTGTATGTTTTGTAAATGACTGATATATTTTTTGTTAAGTTTTATTTTTTGTTAGAAACTTCACTCCGGTCTACCTAATTGAATTTCTTAATTTCTTAATGTTTTATAGCATGTGTGAATGTCGTTTTTTATATAATATTTATTACAATTTTTGTTTTTTTTTATAATTATTATATTGCCATAATTGAAAAATCACTTTATGAAATAATTCACATTCTTGAAATTCTCATTTTAACATGGCGGAATTTACGAATACATATTCATTTCAATTGGATTTCAATGGGATTTTCGTTGTTATTTTTTGTTAGAAACTCCACAGGCTCCAGATTTTAGCTTATGACCTCGGCTACTAGATGTCAACATTTATTTTTACTGATGAAAAAACTGACATTTACCAAAAAATCATTTAAATTTTATTTGCATTACAGTGCTCTCACAATGGAAAAAAATTTATTTTTTACATTTGCCTTTAAATAAAATTGAAGATAACAATCATATTATTTAAACAATTTTATTTTAAATTAAATTAAAATTCCAATACATTTAAATACTCATTATGCCTGCATAATACATTTTTTTTTTACATCTGTGTTTTTGTATACTTTTGATAGCTATTTTCAAATGTTGTTAACTTCATTCATTTATTATTAAACGCTAAAGATTGGAGTTTGTTAATTTTTTCCTTAAAGTTGTCACCAACATAACGAACAATAATTTTGTTTTCTAAAAATAATTTTTTTATGTAAAAAGCTTTCAGAAAGAATAAAAAATGAACAAAAATCGGTAACTGGCTATCGAGTTACGTGCAGCCATTACCACGTTACGTACTCACATTCACAAATTGCTAAGAAACTGAACATTTCTAAGTCTACTGTGCATTGTGCAATAAACACTGTGAATACACACAGACCGAAAATTTATTGGTTAAATCGTCACACTCGTCTGATATTAATCCGACCGAGCTTTGCCCAACATCTTCGAGTTATCCCTTACATAAACTGAGCAAAGCATGGTATAACATAACTTCTGCAAAATTCAATTAATCACTAGAGAGAATGCCAAGATTCTGTCGCGCATTTACTCAAGCAAAAAAATCTTTTAGTTACAAAAATACCATCGACCAAAAACTATTGGCCTGTAGTGTACATAATTTTAATTCCTATTTTTTTTTTTAAATAAATTGTTGTAAACGTTCTACGATACTGTTACTGCAATATTTTTTTATTAAACCACCGATTAATTAATACCTACACCTTTATTATATATATAATGTGCTAATATACGAGTACTTCCAGTCTATTTAATTTTGTCTATAGCGCAAAACAGGTATAGTTAATGTGATTTCCATATAATTATATATAATAAAAATATTACAGATTAAAAATATAAATTTTATTAGAGTTCGGTGCGAGGATTAATTTAGACAAGAAAATCATTTTATGTTGATAATATCATTAAAATTATTTAAATGCTGCTCATTACAAATTATACGTCCGTTTTATTGCAAAATTTCTGATTTAATGTTTAAATCACATTCACTTTTGCGATACATTTGTGCGGCAAGTTTAATAATTTAAGCCGGACTCGCAAGCATTGTATTTTTTATACATATATTATCCTGGTGTGTGTGTAAATTTCTCCTAGCCAAATGGTAACGGTATTATATTTGCACATATTTATGTATTTTCGTGGAAAGATTTGCGATTTGTAAAAACTAACTTTTCTAATTTATCGGTTTTAACCTTTCATATTTTTATGGTTTAGATTGAAAATATAGAAAGTGTTTCGAACGGAACATTTGTGATTTTATGTTCTAACGCCAAATATCATTGTGCTACTAATTTAGCAAATGTATGTTCATATTACGTATGTGTAGATTTGACAACAAATGATATTTTGAATTATATAACACGGTGTGATTTTTTACAAAGTCAGACGTTTGCGTTACTCTGAAAGTTTGGCGAATATAGGTTTACAAATTTGATTCAAAATATTCATGAATTAGTTTCCATAATATAATTAACAATTTTCTTAAAAAACGCTTATTCACTAATTAAAACTGCAAATAAATAATTGCTCGCACGAACTTTCCAATATGAGAGCGGTGCTGCATATCGTGCATGAAATTTAATTTAACCTCACTTTTAAATTTATTATTATTATTTCGTATTATTCGCATTGCCACATACAATATTAATATTTTTCAGGAAATCAGGAAAACTAAATAATGGGCCTATACGCAGATAATTAATTAGACTGTGTGCCAATTAGTTAAAAAAATGGTTTCACACCATATGGTATTTGTTCACTTTGTGGTGGACAAACAAAAATAAATTTGAGGTTTCTGTCATAATTTTAAATTTTAATTATTTTTTTAACTAATTGACAAACAACCGACGTTGAATAAAAAATAAACGATAAAAAATGCGGACGCAACGAGAAGCACTCTAGTTATCGTTCGGGTTTTGAAGATCTAATACTTCCCATACTACCCAAAATTTGATATTGCCAACGCGATAGGATTACCAGTTAAAAATAGTTAGGGATTAAAAAGATCTGTTAAAGACCTCCGCTGTCCAGTGTTGCTAATTTAGCACTTTCAGTGCCAGGTTTAGTACAATTTGGCACTATATAAATCTTTTTACCACTATTTCTAGCACTTTAAAAACTTTTTTTAGAATGTATAGGCCCATTATCGAGAATAATTTTTCATTTCTAAAGTTTATTCTTTTTTGTTATGAGTCATAAATTCGAAGGAACCCACCTTATTCGAATACGTATGCTAAAAAATCTACTACATTTTTCTACATTTTCAACAAATGTACGAGTACAGTTAAACTAAACGTTCTTAAGTAATGTATAATTCATCATTTAATAGGGATTTTTATGCGAGCGAAAGTGGCAAGTGATCTTAAATATCAACATAATGTGCGCCAATTCAATTTTCGTTTTCTTCTACCTTGTTTTTCGCCGAGTAAAGTAACCTCAATGGTTCAAACTTAGAATCAATAACCGATAACTTTCCGATAGATGTATAGACCAAAATATTTCAATAGAGTTGAATAAAGCGTTTTAATAGATTCTGAAAAATTGAGTTTTTTTTTCAAAAAACTGTCAATTGTCGTTGAACATTTTGCTTATGATAAGATGAACTTTTTAAGAAAGGTTTTACAATTATCCTCAAAGTTTAGGTATTTGTAATCAAGCGCTTCTATAATTAAAAAACGAGTGTAACTATTTTATTTCACTCTGATCTGACATAAAAGTTATTTCTAATTTTTCATTAAGCTTTTGTTCTTCGATTTGGAAATCCCCTTTTAGATTTTTCAATTATCTGTTTATTTAAAGAGAACAAATATTTGTTTACGATCCAATATAAAAGTTATCTTATGAAACAATGAGCTTTTAGAAACAAATTTCATGTCTGCCCTTCAAATTGAAAATTAAATGTCTAATAATCATAATGATTTGCTTCTAAATTAAAGAACAAGCGTAATTATTCTAATTGATTCCGCTGCTACATAAAAAATATTTATTAAAAGCAGAGCTTTTTGAAAAAAGTGGCTCTTCCACTTCGAAAATTTACACATCGAATTATTTAGTTAAATCACAAAGTCTTAATATTTCAATTGACTACAATCCAACAAAAACATCATTTATAAAAGATGAGCTTTTTGTATTCAATTCCGACCGAACATAAAAGCCCCTTTATGAAAAAAAAACACTTTTTGATGAAATATTTTGCAGTGTTTCTATTTTGTAATTATCTGTTTCTCTAAATTAAATGATAAGTGTATTTATTTTATTTTAATTGAGACCAATTCGACATAAAAGTTTTTTTTATGAAAATCTAAGCTTTTTAAGAATATATGTTTCACAGTTTCTTCCAATTGGAAATTTTAATTAAAGCATAACGATAAACATTTTAATTGATTCCGATCCAACATGCACGTTCGTTCTCTTGTGAAAATATGAACTTTTTTAATTACTAGCTTCTTTTATTAAAGAGTAAATAAAAATAGTTTGTTAAATAGTTTCCAGTCCGACAAGTTATGTTTTTTGAAAAAAGGATTTACAATATTGTTCCATTAGAAGTACACACATTTTGATATTTGTAATCACTTATCTGGTTTTTTAATTTTAAACAGAAGTGACAATGTTTTATTTACCCCTGATTTCCTCTAAAAGCTATTTTATGAAAAGTTGAGGTTTTTCAAAATAATCTTCACAATATTGTCATTCGAGTTGGACATTAAATTCTTGATTTTTGTAATTATCTATAATGTGTTTATAATTAAAAAACAAATATATGCTTCCGATACGGAGCTTTGTGAAAACATTTATTTGTCCTTCCAATAGGGAATCAAAATTTTAATATTTGTAATTGGCTTCTTTAATTAAAGAACAAATGTTTATTTTTATATTTTGAACAGTTCTTTTTTATGATGCAAAAATCATAAGTTTTACCTTGCCGTGTGATTTATTAATTGGTGAAAGCTCTGCTATATGGACATTTCAAACAATTTTTAAAATGGGTTTTCAACTGTTTGGGGTCCAAATAGTGATATCGAGAAGTTTATAAATCAGCTCAAAAAATAATTTTATGGTACGAGGAGGTATATAGTTATAAGCAAAGAAACTCTTTCTACATTCGCATTGTGTCTAAAAATGAGCACTTCATTTACAAAAATTAATAATTTTTTGAAAAAAGTTATATTCATTCCGAAAAAAGTCTTATTCTAATTGCAAAATATTCAATTTGTAATTACTTTCTAACAATTTATAAACATGGCAATGGCAATCTAATAAATTATCAAAAAAAAATTCGAATTCGTAAAATGTTTTATTCAGTTTGTGAAAGGGTTCGAGCAATTTGGAAATATGTAGCTTCACTTATTTTTGAAAAATATGCGTCAAACATGGGAAGATAAGTAGTAACGTTTTATCCATAAAGAATTTCAGTGCAATTAGGGATATAGAATTTATACATTTTGTAAATGAACACTGCGGCTGTCGGTAATATTTGTCTTTCTGGTCCGTTATTAAGCGTTACAGATCGTTATGAATTATGGGAGTATTTATATTGAGTACCGTATTTTTTAAAAATTATTACTGCCCTGAATTTATGTCTTGTCTGCTGTATTTATTTTGAATTGGTCGAATTCACAAGAAAGTCAATGGTCTGTAAAAAAAAATTTGACCATATATACCATAGCATAACGTATGAATATGGTGATTGACGAAATCTTTTACTGTGACGAATGAGTTAATATGTTTTTATTACAGCTGTTTAGTTCGTTTACTTTTAACGGTTATAATTTGTATTGTTTAATATAAAATCCTTGGTTGGGTACAAATAGTGCAGCTCTTATTGGAACTCCTTATAGTTGACATATACACTGCAGTTCACTTGATTAGACGCACTTGAAAATTTAATTTAACATGTAAATTTGTTTATCATTTATCAAATTTGGCCCAATTTTTTCGGTTCAGTTGATTAGACGCACCTAGCAAATATAAAAAAAAACACAATATATTTAATTATGTTTGTTAATGTTTTTTTATTAATAACTTTTTTGATCCTTTATTTTTATTTTGGTAATCTGTACCTTCATTTTTTGAAATAACTTCAAAATATAATAGTTTTAAGTAGTCTAATAAAATCTTTGTCCAGATACCGTCTATTCTTATCATAAACTTTGTGAGTGAGCCAGCCCTAAACGTTTTCGATGACACTCAAATCAGGTGAATACGGTAAAAATCCTACATTAAACGTTGACGAAAATAAAATTATAAGCTCAGTATATTTAGCATGAGAGCTACATTTTATTAACATTTTGTGTTAGAATGTGTCATAAGTTTACAAAACGTATTAAATTTTATTTATTATGGTTATAACTAAGTTAAGAAATTAAATCTTAACGTTTCAAAACTTTGAACACAGTTCATAATTTAATTCTCTGTGTTTTAAATATGCAATCATTGCAACGCAACGTAAAAAACGCCAATTAAAAACTGTCTGACTGTAGGGCATACTTGTATGTACATACCTTTATTTTAAATGTTTGTTGATCAAAAATAAGCTTCATTGGATTCTTATTAAGTATATTTTTATTTAATTAAATTATTTGGATGTTTAGCGTCAAACCCAAAGCCATAAAATTAATATTTCGCAATTAATGAATAACGCATTATTTAAAAGCTTAATTAAACTTAAAAATAAAATATAAAATAATTTTGTAAGCCCCATTGAGAGCGTCCCCAAATAGCGGATAGGGGAAAACTCGCTGAATAACACCACAGGGCAAGAGGAAAACAAAATACCTTCCGCGTAGCAACAAGGCCTATCATGCAATGAGTACAACAAAAGGAAATAACACCTCAGATGGAAACTAGTCAGTCAATTGGTTACTCCACCCAACTAATGGATTTTGGGTAAGGCCATTTATTGCATAATTCAATCAACGAAATTAATAGCACCGACTCAATTATTTTATCAATTATTAACCATATCTCTATTGGTTTGCTACAAATATTAGTTTTAATCCTAAAGGGGACAATGGTGCTAGGTATCCTGCTAAAATCATTCTATATCAAGCAAAATATCTGTATGTATAGCCAAAGAAGCAGGCGCGGCCCAAGGTGGATAGTGCTCACGCATTTGGCATCAAATAAGCTATTTTATACTATTGAATACCAGATTTTAGTCGGCCACGCTAGGGATCCACATAGTAAATCACACGAAAAACTGTTTAGCACTGATAGATGATAATTTTTAGTATCGTTTACTATGTGAGTACTGGGAAAGTTCGAGCAAACTTTGGTGCCGAGATAATAAAACACACGAAAAACTATGAGTGAATGAATTATTAATTCCCAAGTACACTGTCTTTCTAGCTTTACTTCCAAGGATTGCCATTGCAGCCCCACTCCCAATTAAAATTGTTATGGTCCAGACAGTCATCACAAAGATCATCCTGAGCTAGTCCCATGCGTTGGAGATGAAGCTTAAAATAAGTTCAACCAGAATTCTGAGTTGGCTCTTTTAATAACATATAACACATATTTAGTGACCCTCACGTTGGGTTCAATGATGAATCGTTTTGCCTTTCGACAGCTACAAGTAGAACGCCACTTCTTACCACAATTGAAGGATAGAGGAATTGCTGGCTTGGGACCACAAAATTTACTGCGCTAAACCACTAAACTTAAACGCCTCAATTGCACTATGGGTAAGTGCAATTATTTCAGCTTCAAAAACGGTGCATTGTTTACCCAGACTACTCGAGAATTTGAGCCCATACTTTGGACAAAATAAACCAAACCCGGCACTGACTTCTAAACAAGAGCCATCCAGAAAAAAATATCGACTCGGACAACTGTCTATAGAAAACCTGAGAGAGCCACAGTTCTCTCGAGGGGAAAACGACGGATGAATGAATTGGTGAAGTTAAATTCGGGCAATAGCCTGTCATTCACCATTTCAACCTTCAGAATATGTGATTTAAACTTATTAAGAATCTGTTTATGCTCCGTAAAAGTCCCGAAGGCATTACATGCCCCTCAGTCAAAACGCAGCAGAACACGCCATACCAAGAATGTAAAATTGCAATTCGGGCAAGCGTAGAAGTTTGCAGTCCATCCAGCCTTGCTACAGAAGACGTCTGTTTAACGACTGGCCACCATACAACTGCTGCATACGACAGTAAAGGTAAAACCGGTGATTTGTAGATGAATAACTTCTTTTTGGGGTCAGACCCCAGGAATGGCCTTTTGTAGCCTAAAATCAAGGTAACATTTCCAGGAGAGTTTACTATCTAGAATAACGCCTAGGTGTTAGACGTGCTCTGTCCTTGTAATTACTCTACTAAATAGAGTGGGAACAGATATATTAGCACTGTCTTTACGTCTGAAAATCACAACAATCAGTTTTCGAGGGATTGACGTGCCACCCCTTTTCAAGACACCAAAATTCCACTATATTAAGGGTGTTCCACTATATCAAGGCTATCAAGTTTACAAGTATCATTCTTAGCCAGAGTTTTGTCCAGCGAGAACAGATAAGCTATCAATTTCCTCATATAAGTTTTTCACGCCCTCTGCACGGATCTTAGGGTTTTTTATAGGATTTTTGAGCTACCAAAAATCGATTCCATTCAGAAATGAGATTCGTATTTTTGGCTTTATTTTTAATTTTACGCACACTCTTCCTTAACTTTTTAAGTTCAGAACACCAGAAGGGTTTGTTAAGCTTCTTCTGGATGTAAATAAGAGGGCCCGACTTTTCAAAAGCAGTCGAGTTTGCTTTCGTTAGTACAGTTGCCTGCAATCCGAGATCTGTGATATAGATCTAATCTGATTAGGCAAATCTAGTAGTGAACCGAGCCCAGAGGAGAACGAATCCCAATTTGTAAGTTTCCTATTACGATATGGTTTAACCGGTGATCTTTTAAAGTCAATATTAAAAGAGTCGCCCTCCAATTTAGAATCAAGTCAACGATGGTCATAGAGCACAAACTAATATCAATCCTATATACTTTCTCAAATCCATCATTTCTATATTTTTAAAACGTGGAATTTTTGTAAGACGAATAATAGATTCGACCAAATTAAGAATTATGCGGTATTTTTAGAAATTGGTTTACCTTCAAATATTGACAAACCGTATACACAGAAAATGATTCATATGGGTTGTTTGTAGGCAGATACATATGTAAGTATGCCAATGGTGTTAAATTAAAATTGATTATAAAAAATTGTTTAGAGTTTAGACCAATTCCAGATTTGGACAATCATTTTTAATTTGAATACATTATAATCGTACGTATATATATGTAAGTCGTGCGTTCAAAATTATTCCGCCATTTTTGGTGTTAACAAAAAATTCTTTACTAATTTTTTGTTTGTTATATTTAGATCATTTTAAGCACGATCCAACAAAGGTCAGTATACCCATTCCAAATTGATATCAGTTTAATGCAATCAAAGAACGGGAATAAAACATCTAAAAATAGTTATATAGTTTTTTTTTTTTTATGAGTTTAACATTTTTAAAATATTCATCAAACATTTTTGCGACATTTTAAGTTTTAAGTAGGTATTACACTACATATATATGTATATTTATGTAAGTAACACGCGAATGATGTGATCGCGAATGATGTGGTAAAGTAAAAGGTGTATACAAGAAAAATAAAAAAAAAATTAATAGAAAATATATTTATAATGTCCATGGAATATATGTACGTGTATATATATTTAACAATATGAATGTGTATACTGGTATAAGACGAATTGTATATTGTATAGAGAGGCTTTACATATAACTTTCAAGGATTTTTGTTGTTGTTGTTGTTGTTTCGCGTAAATATGAATCATAAAATGGAAAACATGTATGTAATTCAATAAGAATATATCCATATATTTTTATCTTAGTGTATAACGTTTTATGTTATTACATCCAATTATCGAACATTAAAAAATATGCAAAACTGATTAAACGATAAGAGTATACTCGTATATGTAATTACTTAATCAAGGGCTTCCTTTGCGAGTCAAATTTAATGGGCGCAGTAAATATGTATAATATTATTTAAAATCAATTGAAGTCTATGTATACATAATGTACATATACAAAGTGCGTGTATATACTCGTGTGTACATACATACACTTTATAAATAAACACCAAAGACAATTGACTGTTGAATGCGCGACTTAAGTACGTTAACCATCCGCCTTTTGTTATATGTATGAACATATGTATATATCATTGTATATAACGCTAGTCAAGTAAAAAATCTTACATACCTATAGTAATTTGATTCCACATATGTACATAAATAACCTTAGCAGACAGACATTTTTACTTTTTTTTGTAGATTGGTAATTGATATTCATACTTTTATATACATACGTATATGAATGAACTAACTATTATTGTTGTATTGTTACGTTTTTCTATATATTTTTCTTCTCAATCAAATATGTCAATGTTATTCATATAACGATGATTGCGTGGACGGCGTTTACTTTTTATTCAGAAAAATTATAAGACATTCGAGTATAATAATAAAAGGTTTTCCAATAAGAGGTTTCATTTTGATATTAAATAAAGTATTTTTTAAGAGAAATTAATGAATGTTTATTTCATTGTAAAGAGGAAGGTATGCCGCCACGGCTACGGTTTTATCCTTTTCATGAAATTTTTCATAACCAATTCGCATTGTAGTACCGTCTTGCTGAATAAACGTCGTTCACATCAATATCTTCCAATTCCGGCCATAAAAAATCATTAATCATAGCTCGGTAGCGCAATCCATTCACCGTAACAGTTGCACCAGCCTCATTTTCGAAAAAGTATGGTCCAATCATGGGCAGTGATGCTAATGCGCATCACTCAATCTGGGGAAGTACAGATATAAACAGGCGAGGTGAGTTACTCCTTGATTTTATTTAAAGTACTAACCTAAATATATGTAATATTATCGGGTGTAAGCCTATACCTTTATTACTAAAAATAGACAGGAAGTGTTGGACATCACACTTGTCTCGGATTTTATTAAGGAGAGGGTATTGAACTGGAAAGTGTCCGAAGACCATTCCTTTTCTAACCATTGTTACCTCCAGTACGAAGTGAATACAAAACCCACTAGCTAACCACCCTTCAGAAATAGGAGAAAAACTGATTGTTTCAGAACCATTCTGGGTAACTTATTACCGGTATCGGTTCCAAACCCTCCTGCATCTACACAGGAGCTTGATGCTCTAGTAACCATGTTAGGTGCATGTCCTATCAGTAGGCCCTTGGGTAAATCTCGGCCACCCTGGTGGTCGCTCTCACTGACTTAAGTCCCAAAGACTTAAGGCCTATAAGCTTATTTTCTTTTCTGTTGAAAACACTGGAAAAACTAATAGAGCTTACATTAGAGGCTCAATCAAGCCGGGCGAGCTGTCGGGATCTCAACACGCATACTGTAAGGGACGATCGGTGGAAACAGCTCTCCACTCCCTTATAGGCCGGATTGTGAAATCACTTGAATATAAGGAATATTCAATGGTAACCTTCTTGGATATAGAGGGGGCCTTTAGCAACGTCAAACCGGGGGCAATCACTGGCCCTTGCGTGTCTGGGGGTAGACGGGACACTCAGAGGCTGGATAGATCATATGCTTAGAGGCAGGATCGTTGTCTCATTGGGATACATCCGAGCAGAGTCCACGATTTCTGCCGCAGCTGTAGTGATGAGGAGGCGGAGGAAAATGTGCTCCATCTGCTCTGCACCTGTCCTAGTCTAGCGTACAGCAGAACAAAATTTATGGGAACTTCCCCTTTAACCGACCTCACGGATCTTAGTAAGATCGAGATCCGGGACTTTAAACGCTTTTTGGTAAGCGCAGGATGGTTTAGCGAGTGAAGAGGAGGAAACTCGAATGTGGTACAGCTACGGACCAATTTTGTGTGTATGCTGTATGCTAGTCCTTTAGGACGGCCACCTTTACCTAACCTAACCTAAACTAAGGTCCAATCACACCGCCAGCCCAAAAACCGCACCAAACAGTGACACGTTGAGGATGGAGAGTCTTTTCAACAATCATTCTTGGATTTTCTGAGCCCCAAATGTGACTATTCTGACAATGGCAAAATTTTCACCATTTTTGTAGTGAATTTTAACAATTTCAATACGTTGTTGAAGCGTGTATCGTACCATTTTTAGTAATGACGTAGCTTTTACTTGTCAGATGTCTAAAGAAGACAGCTTTAAAATTGACAGCTACCCAAATAGCGGGCTATTCAAAATGAAACGACTTATTGGAAAACCCTTTATATCTGTTATATATCATACACATAATATATATATGTAAGAAATAGTTTTGTTGGTGTATACAAGTACATATATGTATATATGTATATGTATACATACATACATACATATAAAGAAATGTGGGTGTAGGAATGAATTTTATTAGCTTGGGAATTATAGTTCACTGTATGCATAACTATCAATATATGCCGCTATCGCCCTAAAGTATAGTTATATTCATTCTTCATTGTTTTAAGTATAAAAAAAAATGCAACAAACAGAAAACGCGAAGGTAATACCGGTAAATAAATAAAAAAAAAATCTCGGTATTAAAACCTACGCTAATAATTATAATTGCACTGTATTTACTATTTAATATAAAGGCCCAAGGCACCGTACCACCAATGACATAATTCTGCAATATACATATGTATTATATGTTCATACATATGATTGTTTTGTTGGGAGAAGTCACCATAATAGTTTGTTTGGGGAACTCAGTTATGTATCCATACATACATAAATGTATCGTTTTAAAAACGTATATTAGCAGTAAATTTTTGTTGCAAACCAATTTACTCGATAAATCATAAATAAATATAATTTTTTTTATTTATGTACATATACCTACATACATATGTATATATATATATGTATATATAAATATATATATATATATATATATATATATATATATATATATATATATATATATACATATATATATATATATATATATATATATATATATATATATATATATATATATATATATATATATATATATATATATATATATATATATATATATATATATACATATATGCATGTATACACAAGTTTAAGCGAAATAAATAACGATATACCCAAAAGTACAGTTTCCAAGAAATATTCAATGTATTTTTTTTTATTTATTTATTATTAATCGTTAAAAAAATGTTCACATTCAACAAAACCTCGAAAAGTTAAACAAATCCAGTTTATTGTATTATTGTGAATTTGTAAAAAAAAAATGCACACAATGTACGTAAAGCAATGGCGCGACATTCTACAGGGGGGCTCCATCATGCAACTTTAAATTATTGTATTTGTCATCTCAAGATTATATTCTCTATAATACCTACCTACATATATATACATTAATGGATAACTGATAAAACATATATATATATATATATATATATATATATATATATATATATATATGTATATATATATATATATATATATATATATATATATATATATATATATATATATATATATATATATATATATTTGTATGAACAAAGACAACCATTAAGCAACCACCCACACTATAACTGTAAATTTGTAAGTTATATCGTGTTAAGACGAAGAATATACAATATTATTTTAAGCTTGTAACTTTATCAATGAAAATTTTGTCACACTGTCATTGTAGCCAGACCAAAATCAAAATATCGATCGATAGAAAATTATAATTTAATTTTTTTGTATTTTTGTTTAAGTCTGACCTTTTATACGTTATTGAGTTATGCGATATTGATTTAATAATATATTTTTAGAGGCTATTTCAAAACTATGAATTAGCATAAATTAACATCGCATGATTTGAAAGGTAGCTCTGCGCGGTTCGTAATTAAATTAATCATTCATGGGTGGACAATTTATTATTCTGGTTTAAATGTATACACAATGAATTGGTTGTCTGCATATCTGGTCATCTGCACATAGAATTGGGTTAATCTTTTGAAAAGACGATATCGATACCGATGATTCAATTGTGTCTATCGGAGAAAAATTCTGTTAAAATTAGTCGATAGTTCGAAGATTAAAAATTATAGCTGAAAGTTATCAGCCGACAAAATATCGATACAGAAGATCCATTTTCTTGAATACCATGGAGATACATATACTACTGAAGTTAGCAGAAAATTTCAGGAGGGACAAATCTGCATTATCGACATATATTATGGTTCAGTAGAAAAATTACAGTAGAAATTTTCCAGCAGAAAAAAATATACATTTTCGACATAATTCATAATTATATATTTATTTGTTTGAAATTGCAATTACTTTAGAAACTAAAATAATTTTTTTCATAAAAATATTTTTGTGATTTTCTCTCTTTCAAATTAATTTATAGAATTACACAATTCACCCATTTATACTCTGTCGTGTAAGCGAAATTCAATTTAGATTAAGACATAGGTAGAGATGTTCCAGAATGCATAACTGGGCAAATTTTCATGCCGCATATCTGGTAAACTATGTGGGATCAGGTTGAAAATAATTAAAATCTGCACCCATGTTTTATTCATATGAAATGGCCCATATTCAAAAATTCGGGTAGCTGCAGACACTTTTGATTTGTCGTGTTACTTGGCTATAAGTTTGGGCTACCATCCTAATATAGATGGGTGGGGATTTTAATTATTTTCAACCTGATCCCACATAAAATGAGATGATACGAAGAATAGAAGTTCTCTATTAGGATAACAAGTCAAACTAATCCCAGGTAACATGACAAATCAAAAGTGCCAGCTAGCCGAGTTTTTGAATATGGGCCATTTCATACGAATAAAAGATGGGTGGGGATTTTAATAATTTTGAACCTGATACCACATAAAATATGACCTGATACGAAAGATAGAAGTTCTCTATTAGGATAGCAACCCAAACTAATAGCCAGGTAACACGACAAATCATTAGTGCCAGCTACCCGAATTTTTGCATATGAGCCATTTCATATGAACAAAGTGGGAATTTAATTGTTTTCAACCTGATACTACATAAAATATGACCTGATAAGCAACATAGAAGTTTTTTATTAGGATGGCACCTAAACTAATAGCTCAATGAAACGACAAATCAAAAGTGCCAGCTACCCGAACTTTTGAGCATATGAGCCATTTCATATATGAATAAAATATGTGTGGGGAATTTAATTATTTACAATCTGATCCCACATAAAATATGACCTGATACGAAGCATAGAAGATCTCTGTTACGATGGTAACCCAAACTAATAGGCCGGTGAACCGACAAATCTAAGGAGGCGGCTACCCGAATTTCAGTATATGAGACATCTCGTGATAGTAAAAGATGAATTATTTTCCATTAATCTTGTTTTTACATTTTAAAATTTTTTTGAAATATAATTAATAGTTTTAAAAAAATCAAATTATTAATTTTACATCTTACAAAAATAATTTGAATTTAAAAATATATTTAATTTATATAACTTATACTATTAAACTATGTGGATAAAGCAGATTTTATTTCTGCTGAAATTTTTCTGCTAAATTCAGTAAGGTGAGATACATAGATGGTTTAAAGTTATTTTTCAACATTTAAACCGTTGAAAAACAAAATTAGGGTTCGTTTTCATGACTGGAACTCCACGAGCATTAAAGATACCAAGTGTACTCCATGGTGTGACAATAAATTCATAGTTGCCTGAAGACTAAAAAGTAGGAGCAACGATTACACATTGTAATTGCGATACCAGTATTTCAACAATGTCGTGTACATACGTAATATACTCTGCAATACAACTTCTACCCAACAATAAACACTTGATTTATATTAAAACAAATATCAAATACACCAGCCAAATCAACCCACCACAACGAAACCTAGCCCATAATTTATTACAAATTTATTACAATTTATTACAACAGGTCCCAATTTTATTGCACTTGCCTTTCGTGAGAATAGTGTAGGTGGAGTAACAACAAATTGAACCTACACCGCCACTTTGTAACTTTTGATGTAATTGTGATATCGAGATAAAACTTGGGCCAGAATTTATTATAAATTAATTACAGTTCACTGGTAAGACGTCGAAAAATAAAATGTAATTATTTTGTGTAAAAATCAACTTATTTTATTAGAAATCTACTGAAATTCAAAGAAAATACTATTCAAATACTATTTGTGAGTGTTTGGAAAGGTCGACTAAAATTTGGTATCGAGAAATATTAAAAAAAATTTGACGGTACTATAGTAGTCTAAAATACTCCTCTCATTGCTTAGTTACTTCCACCTTCCGGAAATATATACATATACAGGGGCAGCAAAACCTATTTACACCCTGCTGGAACTATAGCTTCTCTGAATTCTTGTTGACAATAGTGTTGGTTGGAAAAATCCCTTTCTTTTCGTTTATTGTCAAGATTAACTTTAAATATTTATATTTTTTTTGTTGTTTTATTAGTGCGTTGCACCGTCAATTGCATATAATTCATCATCATTCGGTAATCATTTTGTTTTATACTAGTGCAACAATAATCAATAAAAAAATTTGCGTACTAAAAAGATGTAAGATTACTTACAATTTACGATTCTAATAAAATGAGTTATGGCAATTATAGCAGTTTATATTTTTATAGTAAAAAATATTCATTATGGTAAAAAGGTAAGTAAGCACTTATGTATACACATATTCTGAGCTAAATTTTTAATGATGCTATTTAAAATTATCATTTGTCTTTTATCGCTCGACCAGAAGTCCAATACAGATTAATTAAGGCTTCGCTTAAATTAATCTGTATTGACGCATTTGCCTATAGAGCGGAATAAGTTAAATAAATTATTTTAATTATATTAATTAAACATATTATGTATTTATAGAATATTCTAGAGTATTAATTGAGGTACAAAATCATAAAATTTGGGTTGTATTGGCGATAAATAAAACCAAATAAATTTTATGCTTTTATGTTAATTTAATGGTTTTCTCCCAGGTTTGTAAATTCAATTTATCGGTTTGGGTTCATTTTAAATTATGGCAAATTAATTGTTCTACATAAGTTGTTCTAGATTTTGAACAGCTTTAGAGCGATGTAGAAAAATATTTAAAATTAAAATTTAATTTTTATTATGTGAAATATTTATATACGAGTATGTACATGCTATTAAATTAAGTAAAATTTTAAAATTCTGGGAAAGGTTATTCCAGGTATTTATTGAAGTTATTAAATTAAAGGAATTTACTTCATTCTGAGAAGATTTTTTAATTCTAATTAATTCATTATAGGTTTCTATAAACATAATTTAAATTTCAGTTATAGAGAGATAAAATATGTTTTTGATGATTTTTAGAATTATAGACGGTGAATTTAGATGAAGTAGATTAATTAAAAAAAATTATAATTCAGGAAAATATCCAGATGTGATTAATTAATTTTAATTTAGAAATGTGTTGATGAATGCAGTGACATAGGGAAAATGGGTTTGTGGTGGATTACCCTTCCCTCGTTAATTCATACATGCTCAGCAAATTTGAAGTTTATATGCTCAGAATCGTATATGAATTCTAAGTCTATACTCAAAACTGAGTTCAATCTTTACGGTTATGAAAATAAACAAAATGAGGTGTTTTTACTCAATTATGTAATTTATAAAAATGAAGATGATTATTTCGAGATGATTATTTATTTCTAGCTTCCTAAATGATATGTTACTGGCAAAATGATATATGTATAAAGCGGGAGGGTAAGAAAAGTTTGAATATAATATAAAGCTTCAAATAAAGCTGAAGATTGCACATGTTATTATAACCTCCGGTTTAAAGTTATTATATACTCAAAGTAATCGATTTAGATCAATTTTGATGACTATACAAAAAAAAAGGTTAGAAATTAATGCAAATAACATTACGCATCAATTTTAGAAAGAGGTATGAAAAATTTCATGAACTGGACTTGTTAAGAGTTAAATCAATTAACTCGTCTTGTTGGAGTACAAAAATTTAAGCTCTGTATACACATGTATGATCTCAGATTTTTTAATTCTTTCGAACCTGAGTTTATACTCGAAAAGAATGCTCATATGCTCAAAGTAAATTCGTCTATACTGCGGTTTATTCAAACTAACCAAAAGATCGGCATTATATTAAATATTTACCATGACGTGGATGGATGAATCGATATAGGAAATGGCCCAAGTTTCGCGGCGGTTAATCCTAAAATTATTATAAATTTGTATTAAAATAAAAATGATTTGCGAATGAAATTGGAAACCCTACCCTCCGTAAATGAATGAGCAGAAAATGCAGTAATTTAGAAGATTAGAATTGTCTTGTGCTGGACATTACACGCATTGTTACGTGTTAAACGGCAGTAGGAGGAGGTTCAGCGTTATCGGAGACACGTGGTCTTACATAAATCAAAGTTTAATTTAAAAGCTTTTAAATAAACGCGAAATTAAAACTTATCCTATTCGCTGAGTTTTTCAATTCGCATCTAAGCCAAAAGACAGATAAGATAAGTACGACAATCTGAACCCCAAAAATATACGTTAAATATTCCTCAATTACACAATAAACTAAATTATCCTGCTATTATAATTTTACGAAGTTGACAGAAAATATGAAAGAACTCGTTAATCAGTAGAGCGGCGAGATTATCTCAATTCTGGTTTGATAGTTTAGTGGTTACTTCGTATAATCATATATTAAATTTACTATGTGTGACATCTTATGTAATGTGTATATATGGAAAGAAATCCGTAATATTAAATCATCACGTAGTATGGTTCTGAAATTGACTCTATATATGCATATGAATGTACTTACTAAACTTGTAAATTTAAATATTTTTTATTGAAAATATTCAAAAATAGTGAAAACGATTAAAATTATGGTGTATTGTTCGATTTATGGGTGTAAAAGTAATTCTTCGAAAAAGTTTTTTAAAAAACATTTAAATAAATGTGTTAAATTTATCCGCTTTCCATAAAAGTTAAGCCAACGTAAAAATTGACAAAATTTATCACAAGGAACGATGATTACAATTATTACATTCCAACAAAAATCATCATCGTTTTCTGGTCCTAATTGGACTTATTTTAACATAGACATACACGACTGATGTAACCAACACTCCTTATATAAATTCGTAAAACTGAGACATGTTTTGCGCATCGCATTGGATGTGTATAACATTATAGGAAACTGTAATCGCATTGAATAACATTATAGTTTCTGGGCTCAAGGGACTATAACTCAGATCATTCACATAACAAAAACTTCGCAAACTGAAGGTGCATTAAGCCTTCCTTAATCACATGGTAAACTATTCTGAGTTCAAATCTATCTCACCACATGGTAAATCGCATGGTATATTTTTCCGGGCTATAACAGCAAAATATATACTATCATTCATGACAGTAGAATTTTTCGAGGCTGAGAGTTGAAAAATATCTTTAAACTATCGTGGTATAGTATAATTTTTCGGGATTGGAAATGGGGCTGTCTTCACATATGTACATGTAAAATACGCCAATTTAATATTTATGATATTTCCGGCAATAACATTCTGTTTGGCAATCAAAGATGAACAATTTCAAACTTATCAGGTCGTATTCATTCAATCAGTTTTTTTTTTTGAGAGATCACGAGATATGATAAACAATTTACTATGATGTTACATTTAATTAAACTTATCGAAGTTTAATCAAGTCAACTTTTAAATTGAACTAGACTTGGGTGGGTTATAGTTCGTTTCAACCGTGGTAATAAATCGCAGAGCCATTGGCGTTATGCCATCCAATTAAGGATCTAAAATAATTTTAGTGACAAATCAAAACCCACCAACCGAAAAAAGGTTTGTTTTATTACAGCTGTTGGCTCTTCTGGTGACAAGAAGTATATGATTTAAGATCTTCAAATAGTTGGTGGAA
This sequence comes from Tipula unca, assembly GCA_951394425.1. Taxonomy (NCBI): domain Eukaryota; kingdom Metazoa; phylum Arthropoda; class Insecta; order Diptera; family Tipulidae; genus Tipula; species Tipula unca. The sequence goes on from OX596382.1 coordinate 152,600,111, forward strand.
AATTTACTTCTATATGAATTAGTAACAAATATGTTTAACAGATTCCCCGTTCACGGTATAAACATAGAACTGTACCTATTATTTAAGCCATGAGTTGACTATATAAGCTCATACTTTTATGTTAATGCGGTACAACTTTCGCGTAGCGTAAAATTACTATTTATATGCTGCTGTAATTTTTCTATATCACCCAAATTTCAAAACAATTGTTCCAAATTTTAAATTTCATCTTCGTTCCTAATTTTATAATTTCGTTTTCTATTATTTTCTTTTAAATTATTTCTAATTCAATTTCATGCTATGCTGTGTGACTTTTTCTTCAATTTTTTTTGGTATTTTGTCGCGTTTTTGTCTTAACAATAATAATGGTTTGTCTGTTCTATACGCGACTATATTATGTGTAAATTTAATATTCGAGTTTTAGCACAATTGTGTCTATTTTATGTATTTCTTTAAATTTATTAATATACTTTAGTTAATTTAAACCATCCATTGGCCCCTGTGGTCGGGGGGCACTCACATGTCTCGTAAAGCAAAATTGCACGAACATGTTTCCCAAGAATACCACCACAGTACCCTTTGCTTGTCGTAGGAGGCGACTTAACGGTTGGATCGCTGGGCTGACGACCCGCATCCGTAAAAAAAAAATATAGTGTTTATAAAGTCAACAAAAAGAAAAATGGATACCGCCAAAACGACACCGGACCCCCGCTCAAGTACCCGGACACGAGATTTAGGATCGGCACGTGGAACGTGCAATCACTAAGAAAACCAGGAGCGTTAGAGGGCCTAATCACGTGCATGAAGGAGTATCGGCTGGAACTCGTTGCTCTTCAAGAAACTCGCTGGCCTAAAAGTGGAGACCATGTGTCCCAGGGCTATACGTTGTTCTACAGTGGAGATGACCTCGGAAATCTTGGAGCTGGATTTCTTCTTGGGCCGCAGGTAAAGAAGGCTGTTTTGGATTTCCAAGCAGTCAATAACCGATTGTGTAAGCTTCGCTTGCGCATGAAGTTAGCTAACCTGTCGATAATTTGTGTACATGCGCCCACAGAAGTCAGCCAGCCCCAAGATAAAGACTCATTTTACAATGACTTGGACGATCTGATGGGATCTATACCCGAACACGATGTTAGAATGGTAATTGGGGACTTTAATGCTAGAGCTGGCAGAAATCAGACCGACTTGTGTGAAAACATAGGTCCGTACTCCCGACACGAAACTGCGACCGATAATGGTGAGAGAATGATGTACTTTGCGGTTGCTCATGATCTTAGAGTAGCAAGCACATTCTTCCCTCACAAACACATACATCTTGAGACATGGACACATCCTCGCGGAACTTCCCGGAGCCAAATTGACCATGTGTTAGTTTCTAAAGGACGGGCTCAGGTTGTGCAGGATGTGAGAACTTATCGGTCAGCAACCAAATACGTAGGCAGCGATCATCATTTGGTCGCTGCAAAGCTACGATGGAAGTTTTCGTACAAGTCTGGGAACACAGCGAAACGCATGGTACGTTTCGACTGTGAAGGTCTGATAAATGAAGATCAAAAGAAACGATATCAGGATCTTGTCAGCGACAACATTAATGAAGCTAATTACCAGTCTGACTGCGTGAACTCTGTCTGGGGGGTACTGAAAACTTCGGTTGTCAGTGCTGCTCAACAGACTTTAGGTATAGTGAAAGTCAGACCCAAGAATGATTGGTTTGATGACGAGTGTCGTCTTGCAGTTGAGCAACAAAATATAGCCCATAATGAAGTGCAACAACGTCTCACAATCGCGAGGAAAAACAGGGCTGCTCTTGCAAGAAGGGCAGCTAAGCGGATTTGTAGACGGAAGAAGCGAGAATGGTGGAAGGCCGAGGTTCTGAAAGTACAACAACTCAGTAATGAGCGCAGTTCGCGTAATTTCTTTAAAGGAATTACTGGACTGAACCATACTTTCAGGCCTACGTCAACCGCCATTCGGGACCGGGATGGAAACCTCTGTGTCAACATCGACGCAGTACTTGACGCATGGAGTGGACACTTTACTGACCTGCTTGATGTCCATCATGCGTCACAGACTGTTGTTGAGCCACCTCTAATACAGACTGCGGAGATTTGTACTGAGGAGCCATCCCATGAGGAATTCACTAAAGCCATGCAGAGATTGAAACGAAACCGTGCACCTGGAGTGGACTGCATTAATTCGGAGCTCTTGATATTCGGAGGGGATACTTTGTGGAATTGTCTTTTCGACCTTATTCGATTAGTATGGCGAACCGAAGTTATGCCTGACGAATGGAAAGTGGCCGCGATATGCCCCATCTTCAAGAAGGGAGACCGCTTGAAGTGTGAGAATTATCGCGGTATAGCTCTCCTTTGCACAGCTTACAAGTTACTGTCATACATTGTATTGGATAGAATCACTCCTCTAGCGGAGGGCTTGGTTGGTGACTATCAAGGAGGATTTCGTCCGAATCGATCAGTCACCGATCAGGTCTTTTCGCTGCGGATGATTCTATCTAAATATTATGAGACATCCATCCCCGTACATCAGGTGTTCCTGGATTTCCGGCAGGCCTATGACTCGATCAATCGAGAGAGTTTATGGTCTGCCCTGGAATACCTAGGAATGCCAACAAAACTGGTACGACTATGTAGGATGACAGTGACGCAGTCTCAATGCTGTGTTAAAGTTGAGAACAGGCTATCGACAAGTTTTGTAGTTAACTCGGGTGTTCGGCAGGGAGATGCTCTGTCCCCGATACTCTTTAATCTCATGTTGGAGTACATCTTTCGTAAAACTGAAACACCGCAGCGTAACATCTTATATAGCCAGTCCAATCAGGTGCTTGCATATGCAGATGACATATGCGTGATTGGACTGAATAGCAACGGAGTGAAAGAAATACTTGATCCGCTTGTAGAGTTTTCAGCTTCAGTTGGACTTCAGATCAATGAGTCCAAAACGAAATACCTGATCTCTGGTTTTAGGGACAGTGGTACACCAGATTTTAGTAGTGGCCACCACACGTTTGAGGGAGTGAGGAGGTTCAAATATTTGGGTTCTCTTATCACTCACGATAATAGTGTGGGTGAGGATATTAAAGTGCGGCTGGCAGCTGGCAGTCGTTCTTTGTATCCTCTAAGGCCACTGCTAAAATCTAAACACTTATCAAGTACCGTGAAGCTGAAGCTTTACAAAGCGTTGATCAGGCCCGTTGTTATGTTTGGATGTGAAAGTTGGGCGCTGACGGATGAATACGAGAGATGGCTCCTAACATTTGAGAGAAGAGTCATGCGTGTGATCTACGGCCCAAAACGCGAAATAGATGGTACCTACCGAGCTCTGTACAATATCGAGATCAGAGATCTGATGAAGATCCCCGATATTGTACATGAAATAAGATCTCAGCGAGTACGCTGGCTCGGTCACGTTCTGCGTGCTGATCCGGAACGAATTGTGCAGCGATCTCTGAAAGGAGAGCCACCATATGGTAGGCGCAGAGGTCGTTGCCGGCGACGATGGCTCCACGATGTAGAGAACGACTTGGCCTCTTCAGAGTGTCTTAGACAGTATGAAGACCATGCTCAGGATCGAAACCGTTGGAGCCAGGTTGTTGACTCAGTGAGGGGCCAGTAATGGCCTTTAATACTGTTTATTATTATTATTATTATTCATTTAAACCATTATATTTATATAAACATTAAGATTATATAAAATTAAAAATGTTAGCAATAAATTATAGTGTGTCTTAACAACTAAAACCCATAAAACGGCTGTAAATTACTCAACTCAAAATAGGGCCAATAATAGCACACAAACTGCCAAAATAAATTGGACTCAATTATAATGATTAAAGTTGTGATATGCATTTGTAACATGCATAAGTTAAATGTTTTATTTGATCATATTACTTTGGTTACTGGTATATAGTCAGTTCAGGTCTCGCCCAGGGCTGGACGCATCTCGTATATTTCATATAAGTGTTTTTTTTTGCTTTGTCTTATAATTTATCACTTAGATTCTTAATACAATTAAATTGAGATAAAATCAGAATGAAAGAAATTGCCCATCTTATGTATATGGGAATTTTTAGGGCATTGTTTATAGGGAATTTCCAGTCGCCAGCTTTATTTAATAATTCAAGCAATCAGTAGCAATAAACTTCCAGATCTTATTCAGTAGAATTGGTGGTAGTCCAGTCTAGCTCCTTTTAAGCTTATCTGCATTGAGCTAAGTAAAAAAAAAAGCTAATACTCGCACATCATTCGCCCACGGTCTGTCTGTGTGCATGTTTCAACTCGAAATTTACACTAAGAACATGAATTTTTGATTTTATATAAATGTAGGAGTTATCAGAAACAGCTCATAGCAATAAAATTCAAATTCTTTTACAATAAAATTAATGAAATTTGCGTTCAATCGGAACAAAGTTTTAAAGTAACATTTGTATATTTAATTTGAATAGAACAAGCAGCATTTGTCTGATTGAATAATTTAATTAAATACAATTGTATAGGTATATTGTTATTTTGCACCGGTCAACTGGAACAATATACCAATAGTTATAAATCTTTGCGATTGGAAGAAGAATGGCAAAAGTTCAAATTGTAAATGTAAAAAAATACTTCTTGAATTATTTACATTTTTAGACTAACTCGTAAGCTTTTTAAAATAGCAGCAGCCTGATGAAATCATATCAATATTATAGCATTTATCATTGTATCCAAAAATACCACCAAGACAAGTCATTACAGTTAAATTTTATTTTTGAATAGAAATCATTATTTTAGGAATATGATTCAGAACTTAATTGAATTCTTTGAACGCTATATGTGACTCAATTTAATTATTAAACAAATTCGTTTTCTTTCCGTGTTATTTGAATTAATACAAAATTGGTAACTTATCTGAAATTTGATTAATTGTTTATAAAGAAACCAAACTTTATTTATGTGGAGTAAATTTCGAAAATTTTATCAATGTTATAGAAGGAAATTGGAAAGAGCAGTTTGTGTCGAAATGCTTTTTAATCAAGAAAATGGACTATAAAGGGTACGGCATCGTTTGGTTCGCTTGTGAACTAGCAGTTATTTGTCATGTAATGTCATCTGTCAAGTGACAGGAAACTCAGAATTATATTCCCGGTGAACGATATGAGAAAATAATGAAAATATTGAAAACGTATTTCCAAATAAGATGATCATTTTTACCAAAATATCATATTTTCAGACGAAGCTCATTTTCACCTCACCGATTATGGGAAGCAAAATTGCCGTATTTCGGGCAATGAAAATAGTGACATCTACACGTGACAATTGAGAAGCCAATATATACCCAAAATGAATGACTGTTTGGTGGGCAATATGGTCCAAAGGGATCATAGGACCATTTGTCTACGAAAATGAGCAAGCTGCGCTAACAGTCAAATAACTTGACCGACATTTCGTTTTAACAGGATGCCACTACTCACACAGCCAATGATGTAATCGACATTTTGCGCTCTATCTTCGAAAATCGAATTATAGTCGAAATGGCTATGTCAACTGGACCTATAGGAACTGTAACTTGACTCCGTTAGACTATTATTTGTGAAGATCCATCAAGGCCCCTTCCAAATCTCCTTTAATCTACTATAATGATCTGTCTGTACTATTAAAATGATATTCCCTCCAAAACCATCTCTGAAAATAGATCGAAACTCATTATGCAAAATCACTAAAATGACTCCCATCTTTAAAACTAGTAAAAGTGGATATTTCATGCTATATGGGGGAATTTCATCGTTGTCGTCAATCTCTAAACTATTTGTATTGGTCGTTTGTAACTCATTTAAAATGATTATAGCATGTTTTTATCAACAGCTCAACACAGCTTCCTCTCAGAAAGATCTACAAGGACTAATCCGACAGTTTATTAGCAAAACAATAACAGTGATCGAACATACATACGATTGCAAATTTCAGCAAAGCTTTCCACTCGATCGATCATATATCAAGGTATTTCAAAACTAGTCGAAGTTTGGGTTACGGCATAAGTAGTAGTAATGGTTTAAACAACCAAAATATGTATTGAAATTGGATAAAATCAAGACAGCAGCAACATATTCTGAAGTACCGCAGGGCTCTGATGAGCTGATATGTGCGCTGTCGACATTAAAATATTTATAAGTATATAATTTATTAGAAACCTCGATGATACTTCGGCACTGCAAGATGATTTAGAGCGAGTTAGTAATTAGTGCGAATCCAATCGATTTCGACTAAATATAAATAAGTATGAAATTTGAGATTTGCGGTTTACGTATTTGCTGACTATTTAACCCTCAATAAGCACATCAACATATAATAATCGCCGAAGCCCACTCTATGTTGGAGTTTACTAAACGATAGTCATGGGAGTTAACAGACAACATTAAATGTCTATATTCATTCTGTATTTTGCCTATGTCAGAGCCCAAATTAAATTTGAGGTTCCAGTGTATGGTCTTCATATCATCATAACAGTCTTATCGATTGTTATAATTTCGATGATATGAAGAGCATTCCATATAAGAAACACTCAATTTAACACATAATTACTGGAGCCTCAATACCAATATATGATTTTAGTATATACATAACAACGGAAAAAAACTGAAATTAAATAAAACTATTTTTATAATTACAAAGATTTATTTAATTTATTAATTTATAAATTTGGGGTGGGGAGTAGATTAGTATAGATATGCGAGAATGATCGAAAATGGAAAGTATTAAGATGTTGATACACTAGAGCTTATAAACCAGTTTAGTCAAAACCAGCTTATCGAAAATTGAGTCTCAATCCATACCGCACACAATTAAGAATGATATTTTGTGATTTAGCATAATAAACTGAGCTCAAACTAGCTTTAATTAAAATTACAGTTTAAGCACAATTTTAAAATGGCTTAGCAGATACAGCGCACACTAAAAAATTAATAAGGTTTAGTGCGCTAACCTGGTTTATAAGAACTAGTGTGTAAAACACTTTACCTCGTATATGCGTATATGCTAAAACAAATATTTGAGACAGCTCGTTTGTGCATAATTTCCAAATTAAGGGCTAACCGCAGTCAATCAGTCTCAATATAACGTAGTCACACGATTCATGGACTTTGATTGTTATACCAATTAGCAATAATACCTTTTGCAAAATTTAGTTCAGTTTTGTTTAATTTATCTGTCATCGCACAGAGCAAAAACTATGGCGCAAACTGAAGGAAATGTCAAAATATATATGAATGTTGTTCAAAAGCACACTAAGCTTATACATGATAAATTGTTGTATTCACAATTTTATACCATTTAAGAAGTTGTGTACGGTTTCGTTCGTCGATATGTCTAGGCTGACCAGTGTGCTGGGATGTACTATCATCACTTCGATTCGCTTCGATAGACATTTGTGTCTCTGTTTTTACGAACAAAATTGTGCACCATTGCGTTTTTTGAATTACGTTTTGTCTATTGCGATCTCAGCCTGTTAGAATAAATTTGCTAACTGTCTCTTTTCCCTCTTTTTACTTGCCATCGAAAATAAAAATATTGGTGATATTTTATCGAATGAATTTATAGAAATAGAATCGAGTAGGCTATAATCACAATATAAATTGCGAAATAGAATACAATTTTGTTCGTTAAAAAAGAGACACAAATGTCTATCGAAGCGAATCGAAGTGATGATAGAACATCCCAGTACAGATATTTTCGAACTCAAAAGAGTATGTTTTAAAAAATTTTAATAATTGAAGACGTTCTAATTCCATAACTAAGCAACAAATAGTTTTTTCAGTTCATGCAGTCCAGACAATTATTTCATTCCTCATAAAATCAGTCCTTGATTTTGTTTCAAAACTTTCATAATCGTTAAATTTTAAGATTTAGAGTTTTTTTTAAAATTAAATACAAATGTTCAACATTTAAATTTATTACAATTACATTTCAAAATTTAACGAATTACACAAAATTTGATTTTAAAAATTTAGCAATTTTAAATTTTAGAACCGCGGAGAATACAAAAAAATTGTTCAAAATTCAATATATGCGATACTACTACATTGAACTGTCGAATTTTGAAATTGAATTCATACGCAGGGTTCCTAAAAATCCACTTCGATTTTAATATGACAAGTCGTTTTAAATTTGACATTTTAGTATGTTAAACAAATTATTAATTGGTTATCGTTTTAGAATTTTTGCCTTAACAAACTACACACCCGGAACACACGTCTACGCTTATATATGTATGTATTGATCCATATAGTTTCATATATTTTACTTTTCTCCATTCTCCATTTGAACGCGATTATAGCTACAAATATTTTAGTACAGCACAGCACAAGTACACTGAGTTTCTAGCTTAACTACCAATGCTACCCAGTACAAATTGGAACCTTAGGTTAGTGAATATTTCTTTTAACGTATTTTGAAATAAAAATATTTTTAAATGTAAATCCGAAAATTTCGTGTTATTGAACTATGAAATTGTTGGATTAAATACTAATTTCCTGATACTAATGAACCCATTAAATTAAAATTCAGAATTTTCAGAAAGGCTCAACAAATTCTTAAAAATTTTTCAAATGATGATTCGATTAAATATTTGTTCGAATTTCGAAAAATTTCGAAATCAGATCCAGAAAAATTAATTAATATTTCTACGTGGTATGCATTGAAAATTATTGAAATGCTGTAATTAAAATGGAAGTTTAAGAGCTAGGAATTGTAAAAATCAACCTAAATTCGATATAGTGAAAATTGAAAAAAGCAAAATTTTAAATACTAATAATTCAAACTGGAATATCAGATTGAAAATTGTATAACTAAAAAGTCGGTCTTAGTATCAATTCGACCGAAGTACCTGAAACGAAATTTGAAATTACTGGAATGTTAAATTTCCTCCAAAAAATATTGAAATACAATTTTACAAATCTAAATATGAAAACACAATTCAACATCGAACAATGAAATTAAACGTTCGATTTTGTAATTTAACTGTTAAAATTTTAATTTTATAATTCAAAATTCAAAATTTCTAGCCGATCAATCGAAATTTTTGGAAATTAATAATTAAATTTTTTATAAATTTTGAAACTCTTAAAAATTCAAATTTTTAAATGTTAAATTTTGTTCGATAATTAGGATTTATATTTCGCATTCAAATTTGAACAATTTAAAAACTAAAAATTTCCGTAATTCTGGAGAAAAGTTTCGTGTTTAAATTTTGAGTTATAATATTTTCAAAATATTCATAATTATTTTTAAATATTTCTGAATTTCAGACAAATGCATTTTTTGAATTTTATATACATATTTCGGGACTGTACAAAATTCGATTTACTAAATTTTAAAAATTAGTAAAATTGAAAGTTTTACACTAGAATATCAGAATTTAATTTCATTTTTAATTATCTGCCTTTGAAATTATTGGATTAAACATTAAATTTGTTGTAGAATACTTGAATTTATAATTATGAATTTGAAATTTCAAATCAGAGCAATATATTCAATATTTTAGCGGAAATATTGAATTTTTATATCGAAATTTGGAATTTTGATCTACCAAAATTGCAACGTTTAATAATAAAAATTGAAATTTCGTATTCATTGGTACGGGTTGGTTGGATAATTTTGATTTTACACGAAATTCCAATTGAAATTAATTATTGTTATTTTCGAATAAAGTTTTTAGATATTTTGTAATTTTCGCTAAAATTTTTTAATATGTTATATTTTAGTTGGAAATTTATGTTCAGTTAATATTTCATACTCAATTCGATATATTGAAAACTAATCAAAATTTTCAAATCTCAATGATTTAATTTGTAAGAAATTCAGAACTGGTAAATTTAATTCGAATTTTTAAATTTTTAACCAAATTTGTGTTTGCAAACTTGAATTCAACTGTATAAATATTTGTAGGAAATTTGATATTAAATTTTACCTCACATATTTTGGATTAATTTCAAATTTAAAAAGCTGACAAGATTCTAAATTTTACTAAATTCAGATAAAATTAAAATTTTGTAGTTAGATTTTTTTTGGCGTACAAACACACATGTTTTATAAGCATTTTGGTTGATAAAGTTTAATTGTTTGTTAATTATCAAAAAATTAATGAGTTTAAATTTAAATTAGTTTTTTAATTTAATTGACAAATAGTGAGATTTAAATTAATTACACATAATAGGTGGGTTAATTTTAAAACATATATTTTAAATGGGTTTAAGAAGATACAAAAAAATCGGTATATATAAACGTCATTTTAGGCGATTAGTAGCAAATAAATTGAAAAATACAAAAAAATCGTACAGTGTTTAGTCCAGTTGTATAGAAAAACTTCGAACAGACGATAGTTTTATTTTAAGGTCAGATGTAAAACATCACAGCGAAGACTCAGGCAGAAAGAACTTTGGAAAATATCAAAGAAAACTGAGCCCAAGGCACACAGTGAATTTAAAATTTCAGGTTTCAAGAATAGCTGTTTCCAGCTGAAAGGCTTCTTTTAGTGTTGATCACGTAAAATTAAAATCTAATTTAGAATACATAGTGGGCAAACGATTTTAGAATTGCACTAATTTTTTTAATAAACTTTTCGCATCACTGGAATATTTAAACACTTTTGAAGCTGAACTATCACCAACACTGCACTAATATCCGTTATAAAATATTTTATTTAAATACGAAAGAATAATTTTATTTTGGTTCCAACTTTACACTCGGTAGAATAAATATCAGCGATAAATTTCAACAAGATGGTATTAGTTACAGATAAACAATACTTGGATACACAGTCACAAGGTATGTTCTCCCGAAAAATTAAAAGAAGGCCAGTACCAACAAACAATAAAATTAAAATTTTGATGGAATCAACATGTAAGAGAGATTAAGTTCCTACTTTGACGTATTTGCTTAAAAATTCATTGTTTATATTTAATTATAGAAATTTACAGCAACGAAGATGACAGATCAGATTTGGATCCCCAGAACGAGGATCTGATCTGTCATCTTCCTATTATCCTATACAAAAGTTTTACACGCTATAAATGACGGCATAAAAGATATTAAAGAAAAACTAGAACACAACGGGGATTTAGTCAATCAAATCATATTAACATTTACATCTGATTTGGCAGAATTAGATAGTAAAATAAATGAAGATTTAAATTACGCACAACGCTTTGTAAGTCATAACTAAACTTTTTGTTCATTTTCTTAAAGTAAAAACCATTAGGCGAGTATTTTTAACAGATTAAACTTATAAAATTTTTTAAACCAATTTCAAATGCCTGCCCTTATTCTTTTGGATTAGCCAGAATATTTAGCGATGAGCTTTTGTCGGCATATAATTGGGACGGATCCCGCACAAGCGCAAAAAATTCGCCGATTTTAAAGCGTTAAATACGTGGGCTTATTTAGTATGGGCAAGTATTAACGAAAATTAACCAACATTGCGTTTATATTTTTTTTTATTATAGAAGCTTGGAAGATAGACATAATTAATAATTACAATTCTTACATAAAATCCATTAGAGCACAGATGTACACAGCTAGAATGAAGAGATTTAATCACCAAAAAAAAAATAAACTTAATTCAAATTAACAACCTAAAAAAATTACTATGTATACTATTACATACTACTATTCCATTGGCGAAGTATTAATTTTTAATTTAGTTTTTTATGAATTTATTATAAAATAAACTTCTTTGTGATATTGTTCTGAAATTCGTAATATATTTTATTAACGATTTGTGTTTCAATAAAAATAAATATCTTATTTCACGGAACTAATGTCGTTTTCGTTTGATTTTTTTCCCCTCATTGGCAGAGTACACTGATTTTGTGCGTCAATCGATTTACCCTCATTTATATTTGTGTTTCTGTTTTCTGAAAAAAACAAAAATGAATATTCACAAAGAAACCCCGTCTATAGATAGACGGTTTTGTTCACAAAAGTGTTCACAAAATGGCAACACAGTGACAGATAAAATTATAGTATTGGTGTAAAATAGGGGTAACTCGGTCGAAAAAACCAGAGTAGACAAAATTGAGTGCAAAAAATTTAGCTGTCAGGCAATTTTTTTTGGTTCAAACGAACGGTTTTCGTGTAATTTTTTGCACTCAGTGCAAGTTTTGATGTTCAAACGAAAACGACATAAGTGAAATTAATGTTAAATATGGTCACAATAGTTCGTCTTTGTTAAATAAACGTTATTCTAGAAACGTAAAATTTACGTTTAATATACCTAAATATGAGAACAACGATAATATCCATACGTTGAATTAACGTGTTCATCGGTACGGTACTTCTTCGTTCTAAATTAACGTAAAGTACCACTGATATCAAATTGTTATTTCTACGTGACACAATCAACAATAATTCCACGTTTCTAGTTAACGTTTACTTACACAGAGCTACCCTAGCACATCGTTCTTATAAAGTAAATTATGAGTAAACGTTCAAAAATCATGTTATCTACACGTAAATTTTACGTATTTTTTTTGCTTGGTTATATAGCTCAGAGAAAACTATATATCGCGCAAACTGAAGGAAATGTCAACAACAAAAAATACATAACTCGTTTTTCACAGCCTACTTCTTCCTACAAAACAAAAAAACTACTTAATACAGGTGATACTCGTATACAAATATACAATTTTAATTAAGGAAATACTGTAATTAAATTCTGTAAAATTTTTTACTGATTCGCTGGTGATTGGATTCCCTATTAATTTGTCCGAAAATTAAATATATTTATGCTTCCACTTTTTAATTTTTGCTATGATTTGTAATTTTCCCATGCATATTATATCTACACAATTATATACATAAATATATGTACATCTAGTTAAGATATTTAATAATGAAATATAATTAAATTACATTTTATTATTTATTTTTGCAAACTAGTAATGATTCCGAATTTTCCAGTTTTATAATTTTATTGATATCGACGACATTGAAAAGCTGAACGATAAAAAAAATGTTTTTAACAAATAACTATATACATATGTGTGTATACTTAACAGGTCAGCACAGCTTATTTAACGAACTACATAGAACTAAAAATATTAATTTTAATGCTTATGTTTTTCTACTTTTTACCGCTCTTAACAGTTCCAATTAGGTAGTTTTGATTTGTTGCATCGTAAAAATGTGATTTTTATAGTAGCCACCTTATTTATATTGAAAAAGAAAATTATCAACATTAACTTCATCAATCTTATAATATTGTATTGAATATATGAACATATATATTTCAAATTATTGATTAATTATTTCAAGGTATCGTTGTAGGTGTAGAATAAGTTTATATATGGTTGCTGTTCCGTTGTATATGTATCTGAGTACGGATAAAAGTACTAATATTCTTGTAGGCGATGAATAAACACATAATATGTAAAAATTGGATTTCTCTATATAAATGTTGGCTGTGGTTCGGTGACTGATTCAACTTTCAATTTTAATAGCATAAACCAGTCGTCTTCATTCGTCGAATAAACATAATCATATATCAGAATAAGAACCAATCGTCCCACACATATTCGTATAGGTTATTTGAGTAGGAGGATGAAGAATATTTTTAACATTAAGAGTAGAGGGTACATATAAAATTTGTTTGTGTTAAAATAGAATATAAATAGGAACAATTCATTTCCCTTCATATACCATTATTTCTAAATGACTGCGTGGTCAAATGTTTAACTCATGTCAAAAATTTTTAGCACTGTTTGCCTGCACATTATAATTTCGACTTAACCATAATTGAATAATCGAATGTGTCATGGTAAATCATGGTTTCACACCTAATTTAAATTAACTTTCGAAATAAAAGTAGTATATATGTTATACAGTTTGCAAATGATAATAATATGCTGTTGTTCCATTGAATGCTAAATGTTGAGCCAAAATAGAACATAAATAACATTATTTTGCTTAAGTATATATATACAAGACACATTTCTTTCAAATACTTCATTACATACAATGGATGGATATGAATAAACACATAATTAAATTGAATTAAATTGTCATTTTATCCATTTCGCCCCATTCGCACGAATTTAAAGTATAAAATTTAAACAATCATGTTTTGTTTGGTAGGTCGCTTAATCAAATTTCTATATACTGCGCGAATTTATTACAATTGACAGTTTTGAAAGTGAAAATTTTAATAATTTCATATACAAAATATGCAGCTTTCGATTTTAAAATAGAGAGCGACAATGACTAATAAAATGTGACGTAATTTAGATGGTTGCCAAATCCGCAATTCATTTAACTATATATTTTGATTACTAAAGATATAGACTTAGACAATTCCCAGTTCTCAATTATTAACGAATTAAGGATATATATAGGATGTCCGTTTTCAAAATTTGATTAGAATTAGAATGGTTTAAAATTTATGCGAACAAGAATGTGGCATACACTTAAATTAAAATTCAATATAGTACTTGCGATTTGCTTTTGTGAACCCTAATATTATGTTCTATAAATTGAAAAATTAGATGCATATAGAACACAAAGTAAAATTTGCGTAAGATTTATCTACATAATTATACATATATGTACAAAATTAACTGAGGTCGATTAGTGGTAATGTTAAGTCAATCGATAATGAATTTCACGTTGAAGGGTATTAAAAACAATAAAATTAACTTCAAGCTCAACTTAAACAAGTGAACTATACAACTTATAGTCCAATCAACTAATTCAAAGTCCGGCAAACTTTTTAACCCGCAGATAGGGTTTGAATTATTTTTCTGGGATCACAGGTCTGATCGTTATTTTCTTTATTTATTATCTTTACAAATTTATTGGTGCTGCTCGAGATACATATACACGGGCTTTAAATTATATTTTCAAATTTTACAAGTTTATTTATGATTTATGATACAAGTGTTAAAAGTCACCTGTTATTTTGTGCGTATGAAAGCTTGGAGTATACGACACCAAGCAAGTGTCGCGATCGAACAAAACAAAACCACTTTTCACACGTGTATCATACAATGTTTTTCCTACAAATAAAGTTAAAAGGTAAATTAAAGGAGTGAAAAGGTAATAAAACTACGAAATTCGCGAAACTTAACAATAACTGGATAACCTCAAAAAAAAAATCAAATAACCAAATATAATAACGTTAAATACATTTTTGTTTCCGCATTTTGTTGTCACAGAGTGTCATTACATATACCAAATGTAAAATGGACCTTTAATGAAATTAAAAGTGCCTGTTTAGAAATGGCGACCAAAAATTGAAGGCCGTTTTCAATTCTTAAAGATTCAGGATATATCAAAAAATCCTAAAACCTATTCGCAACAGTTTGAACACCAATTCTAAGCAAAAAATAGCAATTACAGAAAATAATATTTGCAGCTTTAAAAAAAAAATTAAATCTGAGTTACGTGAACGACTTTGATCTTTTTAACGTTTTGGAGATTAATGTTCAATTTTTCAAACAAGGCGTTATTATAATTAGGACGTTAGCCACGTTAGGTTTAAAAGACAAACATACAGGCGACTACATCGCAAATGAAGTACAAAATGTGTTAAACATGTATGGGGTCGAATTAAAAAAACGTGTATACGGTCAGAAGTAACAATATGGAGCTAATATGCTTAAAGTAATTAATAGTTTGAGTTTAAAATTACAGAACATAAATAATGAAATTCTTCTTAGTGCTGATAAGTTGAATCAGAAGATGAAGAAGAACCCGTTGAAGAAGAAGTCATGGAAGATGAACTCTTAGACGATACCATAATTAGCTTAATAAATTCACGATTATTAGGAGACTCAGTTAATGATATTATTAGTGTTTGATGTGCTTCATTCTCTTCAGCAGATTCATTTTAAAAATTTCAATCTGAGCAGCTCGTTTTAACTAATATGTATATAAAGAATGTCTAAAGTGTAAAATAGCAACAGCATTTAGTAGTGAATTTGCTGAAGTTCTTCTAAAAATTTTAAATTGTAGAGAACCCAATATATTAAATACGCATTAATATTGAAATCGGCTATTTTCATGGATCCAAGATTTCAGGCAATTCTATCTAGTACGGATAGATTGGAAGCTAAACTCCATTTAAAGGAAATTTGGAATTGGATTGAATTGGTATTACTAGCAGAACGACAAGCAGAAATCGGTAATACTAATACCAAGCCTGCAGACCAACACCACCTATAACTTTAGATGATTCAACATGTTCCGATCAAGAATTTGATAACACTTAAAATAATATTTCTGGACATACAAGATAAAACAAATTAAGCATATATTATCGTTACTCGAGGCTTTCGATAATGTGCTTGTTATTTCTGCCAAAACAACAAATTTAGAATATTGAAATTCAAAAACCTATCGGGTTTCCATTTATTATTTTATTTTGATAATTATTAGAAAATGATTTAAATTAAAAGTTAAATTTAACTGATCGTGTCCTTTTCTACCCGATATTTCGACAAATTTAATCAACTATTTGTCATTTCCGCATGATAAAATTATTTTATAACATTACAAACGTTAATATTAACGTTAATATACCGTTATATAACTTAACGCTAAAATAAATAGTTCAAGGTTATAACGTATCACAACGATTTTGGAATAATTGGGCCCATTGTGGCATTGAGTGCGGAACCTCTGTAGGTTCCAACCGTTTTAATAAAATAAAAAAAAACGACTACATCTATGGAACATGATTTTTGTTAATTTAGGAGACATTTATAAGTGGTTCCTGTTAGTGCTAATAAATGTATTTTAATTTGAATTGATACATATTTTTCTATTTTAGTTTAGTTAAAATTAAGTCTGTGTTTTATCTTCACGTAAAAAATTTTTATTTGTTTTAATTAAGAAAGTAATCACTCGAGCTAATCGAAAAATCGACCATCGGATGGTCGATCGTGTCTTGGCTAAATGAACATTTTTGAAAAAAAAACATTTCGTACCGACCCAAACTGATTGTGTGCAAGTTTTTGTTTTATACTAAAATCCATTGACAGATGCAATTTGGAAAAGTACTCAAAACCGTTAGAAGAATTTTTGGATTACTTCATAAGCTGGAAAATCTGATTCCTCATTACTACATTTCACCTTATCCTGTAATTAAATATTCTGTTTTTTTTGTTTAATCCTGTTTCTAAATATGGTATTGCAAACGGTTCCTCTCCAAAAACCATTTTAAAATCAAATATCGAATTTCATCATCAAATGCGAAAGATACATAAAAAATTTAAAACTAAACTATATTATACGATAAAATGTTATACGATAAATTGTTCACGATAAACTGGCTGGCACCAGTGTATAACATGATTGTGTTGTAAAGCAGGCCTTATATATACTTTCAGTAGAAATCTATACCCAAGGAAAATCGCGCTATAATAGTCATAAACATATCAACATAAATTTATATGTATACAAAAAATAATTCTGAACTTCGGAAATTTAATCTCACAAATATTTAATATATTCGTGATGTTTTGTAGAAATTAGAAGATACAAAGTTTTGTAAAATATCATCTGGACCACAGATGATGAATCAAATTTTTAAATCACAATATGGATAATATGTGATACATCAAAGAAGAGGTATTTTTATAAACAATTAATTGGCACCGGTAGAATTTTATTTTATTGATATGTTTAATAAACTTGATGTAAAAATGGTTGAATTTGTCTTGAAAATGCTATATATAAAAAATATATATGACCAAATACATGTATTGCGTGCAGTTATAAGAACAATAATGTTGTTTGGCTTTATAGAGTATATATATGTATGTCATTATTTTCATACGCGAGATCATTTTAATACAAATGACCGATAATTGGTTTTCTATAATTTACTCGTATATGATACATATATGCATGGATGTCCCGTAAATAAAAATAACTTTATATATGGCCAACAAGAGATATAGAGAATGAATATATATTTTAAGATTGTATTGTTCGAAATATGCGTGTTATTAAAAATCTATTAAACAAATTTACAATTGAAAAACACTTTTGATTTAAAGATATTTTTAGACTTGTGTGATGTCATTATTTCTAGATCAAAGTTGCGTTCCTCCCACAATATATATAGTCAAGGTCTAAGATAAAATTCCCACAATTTTAGCTGTGTAATTTCTATATTATATATACATACATATACTAAAATTTCTCATGATTTCGTGCGAGATGAGATGAATTTTTTTTTCATTTATATACATAAATAGTTGTTCTAACCATATTTCCTGATTTTCATTCTAATGTATATATATATACCATATGTGTATAATTAGTATAGTTTATAAATACATATACGTGAATATAGAACTATACTTTTATTCATTTATGAAGTATATGATATACACAACCAATTAACCAAAAATAGCATTAAATAATTAACTCCGCCACTGTCATTCCGTATGTACGTTATATTATTGGTATATATGAGTCAGAAAATCTCTTGTCTTATCTTTGCACATACTAACTTGTAGCCATTTATACATATAATAAATAATAAAAAAATACAATGCGGTTTGATATATTTCGTCAAAAAAAAAAAAAAAAAATTAAGATTATAGACTTAAGACGAAAAATAAGAAAAATAATTTATATATGTATATATTATATGCACTTTGAGATGAGATCACTCTTTATTTTTTGTTCCTTGTCTTATGCTTTATTTTGTTAAGTTACAAGTCTTGACTATATGTATTTGGTATTCATTGCCATATTATATAAATTTATATATATATATATATATATATATATATATATATATATATATATATATATATATATATATATATATATATATATATGTATATATATATATATATATACGCGCGTATATATATATAAAATCAACTATAAACAATCTAACGTAGGTTTTGAGTCCAGTTTCACTGGTTTTGTGTAGAACAAAAAATTAAATTAAATGACTATATCTTCATATATAGCATATACAGTACATGCATATATAATAATCTTTGATATAGGTGATTATATTTGGTAATGCAAAGGATTATGCCGAACATCTGAGTTTAATATATAATTTATGTATATATACATATATATATAATATATATATATATATATATATATATATATATATATATATATATATATATATATATATATATATATATATATATATATATATATTATTAAGTATTTCTTGTCCGATTTTAACGTGAAATATATAGCTCGTTGGAAAGACAGTTTTACATACTTCACTTACTTTACTTTACTTTAAAGTAAGCCTTTTAAACTTTGGTGTTAATGTACAATATATCCTTTAAATTTCAGTTTTAAATAGTATTTTGCTGAAAAATCAAACTACTCCCCTTTTATTTTATTTTTATCGTAAAGCACTTGAAAATACCTTTCCAATAAGCCATCTTACACGATGGAGACTCAACGCGTTCGAGTTTTATAGAACAAAACGTTATAACAAATTATAGCGATATTGAACATTTCAGTATAGTTACCACATGTAACAACTACATGTAACAACATAAAACCGGCAGAAGGTTGACTAAAACCCACAACAGATTCGCAAAATTGCATTTTCGAAATTTGCATTGTTACGGCTGGCTGAATGTCTTTTGGAACTCGACCACCACGGAACATATTCTGTTTGTGTGTGCTGTTATCATCAGAATGTTAAACTGGTATTTGAACCAATGAAGAAGATATTCGGTGTCGATACATATCGTGATATCTTCAAGATAGTGTTGTGTGAATTCCCAAACACGGATTGTTTTATAAATATTTGCAAAAATTGTCCTGGAATATTAAAAATGGAGAAACCTCTTAGTCACCTTATGGAAGATAATGATCTAAACATTGTGTCTTACAAACAGTGGATTAATCAAAATGGTAAGAATAAAATTTAATGAAACTTATACATTAGTTTAATTAAACATTTATTTCCAATTTTTAAGGAAGTTAAAACTTAGAAAAATTATCAAAATCATATCGGATGTTTTCATAGCAGAATTCAGCAAGCAGCATGCTGCCTTGATACCTCATGACTTCATAGCAAACCAGCAAGCTGAGTACCTATAGCTACGCGGAAACAACTATTGCAATAAAATGAGTTCATTGTAATCTGCGATTTCTCCGAGAATTTCTCCTTTGTCGTTCAAGTTGAGCATTTCAATTTTTGTTTTTCTATTTATTTATTTTTTATTATTATTTATTATTACTATTTTACTTTTATGTAGGATGCTGTCCAAGGTTTGCACTGGGTCAACGAATAATGTACCATTCATCCGTTTGCTGTCTATTACAAGGATGAGAATGGCGTCTTACACCACCAAAGCCTGCTAATAATCGCAGAAAGCTTGAAACACAACTACGAAGCTCAGTATCAGTTTCATCAGGTGCTATTTAATTTCCTGATTGAACGATTTACCACCATACCGAAAGTAATTTTTTTTTCCGATGGAGCAGGCGAGCAGTACAAAAACAACAAGAACTTCTACCAACTGGCAAGTCATGGGCTACAAATAATGAATCAAACACTATACTTTTAGCTTTAGCCATAAGATGACCTCACGATTATCATTGCGTTGTTCCATATCACAGCGCGTCGATATTCCAGTTCTGATAAATTTTATAATTTTAAATTAAAATAATTTGTAAATAAACTAACTTTATTGAATAAAACTGTATAAGTATAAGAACCAAAATATGAATTTCGTAGTTTAGAATTAATAATTCTACTGAAATGTTAAATTCCACCATATCTTGTTATGAGGTTTTGTTCTATAAAACTCGAACGCGTTGAGTCTCTAAAACTGAAATTTAAAGGATATATTGTACATTAACACCAAAGTTTAAAACGCTTACTTGAAAGTATTTGAGTTTCCGACAAAAACGAATTATAACGGAACTCCGCATATGTTGACCCCACCGAGTTTTTACTTAAATTATTTTTTTTTTTTATTCATACTAACCATCTCCCCGAATTTCAAAATAATTGAACACCTTGCATAAGTAAATGTCTTATTTTTGTCTGATTTCGCATGGAATGGCTGCGTATATATATATATATATATATATATATATATATATATATATATATATATATATATATATATATATATATATATATATATATATATATATATATATATATATATATATATATATATATACATATATATATATATATATATATATATATATATATATATATATATATATATATATATATATATATATATATATGTATGTATATATATATATATATATATATATATATATATATATATATATATATATATATATATATATATATATATATATATATGGTGAAAAATACGTCAACCCACAAATTCAGTATTTGGAGCCGCAATCATATCAAAATTTTATATTTTACTTTTTTTGTTGTTATTAGAAACATTTTATGGAAGACGGGTTTTTGTTGTTGTGTCGTAGCCTAAGATACAGGGTGTCAAATAATTGAAAAATACGCGGACATGGAATGTATTTGTGGCTGTCAAATAAAAACTATAGTTTGTTAGGTAAAAGTGTGGCGACTAAAAAAAAATATAAAAACTGCAGCATTATCTTCAAATTCTTCTCTCTTCAAATTTCCGCCAAAATTTTGTTTTTTAATTTTCTAAAAATGTATTATTTTTAGTAGACCATTTAATACTCTTTTTTTAGGAAGGATGTGGCATAGACACATTATTGGTCCACATAGCCTTGCCTTACATTCACACGGCATTCGAACACATTCATCCTATTCACAAAAACACAGTATACCACCTGCCCATTGCATAGCTCCATGTCACCCTGTACAGTGACATGGAAGTTGAGTCGGCCCATGAGTTCTACATTCCAACAGAGGGTCATTATACCAAAAAACAAGAGTACGGAAATTTTTTGTTTTCTTATTGGAATTATCACTTATTATCACTTTTGTGTCACAGGATTTTTCCAATTATTGAAATTAAATTAAAATTATTTACTCGTATAGATAATTAAATTCTACGAAAAAAATTGTTCTAGCAAACTATCAAATTCGTTACCATTAAGCCGTTATAACGGATTAAATATAAATAGAGCATTATTATTTGCCGTATAACGATTTTCCTTTTCATTATTCTACTCAGAATTATGTAAATTGTCTTTATCGAGGAAATAAGTTTTTATTGCAATTTGTCTGATAAAATGAATAAATTTAGATCTTAAATCGATCTTAAATCGAATTTAGATCTTAAATTTAGATCTTTAAAAATCATAAAAATTTACGTTTCTTATTAATTATCTAAAAAATAAGGTGGCTGATATAAAGTTTTTGTTTTAGAAATTGATAGACCTCAGCTTTCTAAACATAACAGTATAGACGATTGGGGAACTGATGGGTAAATATTTCTTAAGTTATGCGAGTGCCATCATACACAGCGCCCTATTTCAGATGTAATCCTTTATAACGGCTTAACGGTAACGAATTTGAAAGTTTCGTATATAGAACAAATTGAAAAATAAAATTTTGGCGGGAATTTGAAGAAGGAAGAATTTGCCGTTTTTTTTAATCGTTACATTTTTACCTAAAAAATGAGCTCTCTATCATAACTAGCTTTTATTTGACAGCCACAAATATATTACCATGACCGCGGAATTTTCAAATATTTGACACCCTGTATCTTAGGCTACGACAACAACAACAACAAAAATCCTCTTCCATAAAATGTTTCTTTTATTAAGTACTAAACAATAAAAAGAGAAAAATCAAAAAATTAAAATATGACTTCCACAAATTTGTTAGTGTCGTATTTTTCACCATATATATGCTATATATATATATATATATATATATATATATATATATATATATATATATATATATATATATATATATGTATATATATATATATATATATATATATATATATATATATATATATATATATATATATATATATATATATATATATATATATATATATATATATATATATATATATATATATATATATATATATATATATATATATATATATATATATATATATATATATATATATATATATATATATATATATATATATATACACACATAAATTATAGTGCTGGTCATTCACAACAAATGTAATGTGAGACGCGCACCAAACCAAACGAATATATTTTTGCAATGTAATGTTTTCGGGTTCGTCGTTTTCATATGAGAAATTATGTACTTTTCAAATTGAAATCTTTCGTTTTGTTTTTAATTTTTATGATTAATAAAACATTTTTTCTTTCTAATTTAAGTGTTAATATTAAAAAGTAATTAATTAAATTATTATCTGTTTAGATATATCTTTTATAATAAAATAGAAAAATTAACGGATTATGTATATATGTATAACATTTTAATATGTATATATATATATATATATATATATATATATATATATATATATATATATATATATATATATAAGAAAATGAAGAACTATAGAAATATGTTTCACTATAATAATCGGCCAGTGGATAGTCTGTTATTATTATTCACGCGTAAATTGTACATTTTCTTATACATGTATATATACATACATATATACGAATAGTGAATTATGAAGCAAAAACTAATCTTGTATATAATATATATATATATATATATATATATATATATATATATATATATATATATATATATATATATATATATATATATATATATATATATATATATATATATATATATATATATATATATATATATATATATATATATATATATATATATATATATATATATATATATATATATATATATTCTATATGGACACACACTTCGTATATAGACATAAAACCCGTAAAAGTATATGTACATATATATTTACGAATATATATATAAATATATACACATTCTTAACTGTGTTGCTTCTTTATATTTTCGTCTTATTATTATGAAAAAAAAAACAGCATGCAACTTGATATAAAATTTGCCCATTTTATAAATGGTTTTATGTAAGAAACTCATAAGAGCTATATAAACCGGTTCGATTGATAAAAAAGGTGCACACTTAACGAACAGGTACTAACAAATTTTTGGCGAACTTGAAGCAACTATAATAATACATACGACAGTATGATATAATTTATTTTTATTTTTTTAAATAATGTATATAGTAACAAAAGTATTTATAAAACGTGGGTGGAATTCAAGTGAAAATTAATTAAGTATATTTTTTAAAACTTTTTATATTATAAATGCATTTAATTTGTGTATATGTACATGTATAACATAAAGTGTAAACACTTAAAGAAATATTTATATATATATGTATATACATTTATGTATATAACATATTTATTTATGAATCTTAAGAAAAAACACTCACCTTTTGCATTACATACTATAATGATGGTTCCAATTAATCCAATTATATAAAAATAATTCATGATTACTGTATATGTGTATTTTTTTATTAAATTTTATATTCTTATATATTTCTTTATATATATATATTAATAAGTATAATTTTTAAAGACTTATTATTATATCCAATTGTTATATGAATATTTTTATTTTTTTTTATTTTTATTATAGAAAATTCATATCATATAATGTATTCCACTTAGAAATGATCACTTAAAAAATATAAATAATAAACAATTTAATGCGTTTAAACCAATAGAAAACTAATTAACTATTTTATACTCAATACAATTTTAATTTTACACAATTTTTTATAAATATTTTTATTTTATTTTTTTTGATTACGTTTAAGCTTAACGTTGTTATTAATTCAATAAGCCTTATAAAACTGAAAGCGGTTACATATCAAATACACTTAAAACGTATAGTGTATAATGAAATGGTTATGGATATATATAAAATAAAAAACAACTAAATAGCAACTTTTTTTTCTGTTTATAAAATATTATACATGTATAATACGTACCTATTATATATTGAAATAAGAAATCAAATAAGAAAAATACACGAGAAGAAAAGTGAGAGAGGAGAGGATATAAATGTTGATGTATGGAAGAATAAAAAAGCAATTTAATAAGATAAAATATACAGTATGTACATACTAACCAAGTTATTTGTACTATGTAAATGTAAATTGCCCGCTGCAGAATTTCGTTTTACCTGTGCGAATATATTGTTAACTAAAGGTTTTTTTTAACCGCGATAGAACTTGAAATTGTAAAAAATAACAATTAAATTGTACTCAAAAAATTTTTTTTTATCAAAAGATCAATACATGGCATTAATATTTGAAAATGGTTTCGGGCATACGGGCCCCGCCGCTGTTCTTAACAAAACACATTCTGGACGTCCTATTTTGGGCCTCTTTTTCGAGCACTGCTGGGCGTATGTCACGAATAACACGAACAATGCTGGCAAGGCGTCAATTGTTGCTGGATAACCAGCACAAACCAGTGACTTCACGTAGCCCCACAAGAAATAATCGAGAGGTGTCAAATCGCACTACCTTGGAGGCCAATTGACAGGTCCATTTCTCGCCAAATTTTGATTTTAATAAGTCGATGGTTGCGGTCGCCGTATGGCACGTAGCACCAGCCTATTGAAACCACATCTCATCCGGATCAATGCCATCCATATTTTCAAACAAAAAATTATTGATTGAGCCCCAATTCCTGCGAACGATGACAAATTGATAAATTTGGATCTTCTTCCACACTTTCGTTTACAGCGGCGATATTATCTTCAGTACGCACATTCCTTCAACGCGTTGATGTTCTTGCATCCTCTAGGGAGTATGTGGTACAAAATGTATCCACAGTTCGACGGATGGCTTGCTCAGACGGACGATTATGTGCGCCATAAAAATCACGAAGTCGTCTATATTAGCTGCGCGAATCGACGACTGATTTTCAAAGTAAATTTTAATAATTTCGTAGCGTTGTTCAAGCATAAGACTATCCATGATGATTTGCCAGAGTATACTGAGATCTGATAGAGTATATTTTTCGTAAAAATTTAATTTTGTTTTATTCTTTACAATTTCAAGTTCTATCAGGCTTAAAAACACCCTTTATTTCAAATTATTAGACTTATACTAAAGAATATTTAATTTAATCAGCGCTTCCAAGAACGCCAGCAAATATACCCGCACCATCAACTTTTTGATGGAAAATCCATTTTTGGTTTATAATTAATAATAATCAGTTTAAGTATTTCTTTCACTCCGTTGCTATTCAGTCCATACACGCAAATGTCGTCTGCATATGCAAGCAACTGATTGGACTGGCAATATAAGATTATGCGCTGATGTATTTCAGTTTTACGAAAGATATACTCCAAAATGAGATTGAGCAGGGACACAGCATCTCCCTACCGAACACCCGACTTAACTGCAAAAACTGTCGATAGCCTGTTCTCAACTTTAACACAGCATATAGACTGGCGTCACTGGCATCTTACACAACCGTGCCAATTTTGTTGGCAGTCCTAGGTATTCCAGGGCAGACCACAAACTCTCTCGGTTGATCGAGTCAGATAGGCCTACCGGAAATCCAGGAACACCTTATGTACGAGGATGGAAGTCTCATAATATTTACATCGATTCGGACGAAAACGTCCTTGCTAGTCACCAACCCAGCCCTCCGCTAGAGGGGTGATTCTATCCAATATAATGTAGGACATGTTACTTGTATGCTGTGCAAAGGAGAGCTATATACTACGATAATTCACACTTCAAGCGGTCTCCCTTCTTGAAGATGGGGCATATACCTTGGCAATTTCCATTCTTCAGGAATTACTTCGGTTCGCCATACTAATCGAATAAGATCGAAAAGACAGTTCCATAAAGTATCCCCTCCGAATATCAAGAGCTCCGAATTAATGCAGTCCACCCCAGATGAGCGGTTTCGTTTCGATTTCTACATGGCCCTAGTGAATTCCTCATGTTGACACAGAGGAATTTCTGATGTTGACACAGAGGTTTCCACCCTGACCCCAAATGGCGGTTGACGCAGGCCTGAAAGTATGGTGCAATCCAGTAATTCATTTAAAGAAATTATGCGAACTGCGGTCATTGCTGAGTTGTTGTACTTTTCGAATTTCGCATCCTTCCGCCATTCTCGCTTCTTTCTACAAATCCGATTAGCTGCTCTCCTAGCAAGAGCAGCCTTGTTTTTCCTCGCGATTATGAGAAGTTGTTGCACTTCACTATGGGCTATATTTTGTTGCCTGTATGGCGACACTCGTCTTTAAACCAATCATTCTTGGGTCTGACTTTCACTATACCTAAAGTAAGTCTGTTGAGCTGACTTGTACGAAAACTTCCATCGTAGCTTTGCATTTGTGTATTTGGTTGCTGACCGATAAATTCTCACATCCTGCACAACTCGAGCCCGCCCTTTAGAAACTAACACATGGTCAATTTGGCAGCGTAAAGTTCCACGAGGATGTGTTCATGTCTCTAGATGTATCTGTTTGGGAGGGAAGGACGTGCTTGCTACTCTAAAATCGTGAATTGAAAAGTACATGATTCTCTCACCATTATCGGTCGCAGGTTCGTGTAGAGAGTACGGACCTATGTTTTCACACAAGTCGGCCTAATGTCTGCTCTAGCATTAAAATTCGCAATTACCACCTAACATCGTGTTCGGGTATAGATCCCATCAGTTCGTCCAAGTCATTGTAAAATGAGGTTTTATCTTGGGGCTGGCTGACTTCTGTGGGCGCATGTACACAAATTATTGACAGGTTGCCTAACTTCATGCGCAAGCGAAGCTTACACAATCGAACCACGGTGGTCAATAAATAACTCAGTTTATTTTACAAATAAATAGTGAAGCGTAAAAACGAAAATTGTTAATTTAACAAAAAAAATTGTTAGTTAACACCTGGTTTGTAATGTTTATCGTTGTAAATTTAACAAAGCCTTTGTTAATCGAACAAATTTCAATTTGTAATTTTGATTTCAATACAAATTGAAATTTATTATGTGTATTTGTAAATTTACGAGGCAAATTGTAAACGTGAATTTTTGCAAATTCTTGGGTTAAACTAAGGAACCATCGTTTAAGTTTTCTATTTTTCTAACTCGTGCATTATTATTATATAATACTCGAAATGGCAGTGCCGTGATTATGAAAAAAGGATATTAAATACGATCTCCAACAAAAATTTGAAAGTGACGAAATACACGCAATTAGCGTCAGCATTAATACTCATAATGCTTATACTCACTTCTTCAAGCAGCTAGGTAAATAACTCATAATCGGGGGTGACTTCAACGCTAATTTCTGCGAAATATATTTATGCGTTTTCGTTTCAGCTAAATTAACTGATGTAGTAGCTACATTTGAAGTAACTGAAAAGAAGAGACTTCGATTAGCAACTCTTTACTTCAATTAAAAATAGAGCAACAGAATTAACTGAAGACTTTGCTCGCATAGATATACCTCAATTCATGAGTTTTTTGTTTTTTATTTTTTTATTTGACTTTTGACATTTTGAATTTGGTTTATGCCGTTAGTATTGCGATCGGTAATTATAAATATTAACTTAAACATTTTTTTCATTTTACAAAATATTGTTTATGTTTATATAACATACAATTTACAAATAGTAATATATTTTACCAAATGGAGAATATAGAGGTGATGCTTGATTTAGTATGTCTCTGTTGGAAGTTAAAGCATAAGTGGAACTACTGCAGCCCTCCAATATAAGTATAATATTTGATCATATGAGACAATAGATACATAATATTGTTTTACTTTAAAACCCCGGCTTAAAATTATTACATTAAGTTTTGGGGACCAAAGCGGAGCTTTGATGCTAATTGAAACAACAACGCGAAGCAACGCAAGTGTGCCTGGACAATGGTTTCGACGCATTTGGCGTGATGGTGAGTAAAATTCTTAGTTTTATGTACAAAATCCAGAACACAATTCTTAATCATAAATATTCTGCTTTCAGAAATCAACCACAAATTGCTCCAATAAATGAAACAATTTGCAAAGGACATATAAATGTTCCAAGGACAACATACATAGAACTGGACGTGGGCCAATCCGTTTCCAATTTTATGATCAAATTGACGCAATATTAGGTCAAAAGGATAACAATATTGAAGATGGGGTAGGTATATCTATTGGTGTCTCAACTCCAATCTCCATCCAGCGAAACATTAAATGAAAATACGATTGAATAAAAATTGAATTATAAAATCCTGAGCTAGATCCTCAATCAAAAAATAAAAGAAAGTGGCTAAGTTCGAAAGACGAATACTATAAGTTAAAAAAGGAAAAATGGAAAGGAGGTATAAGCGGAAGGAATAAGTTTTTCTAAAAGAAAAATTAGAATTAATTCGAAAAATATAGCCATTAGGTTTTAACATATTTTAATTGACATAAATTAATTTTATTGAAAATTATGTATGTATATTATTATGTATATTGTGACATTGCCGAATGGGGTATATCAATTATTTCAATTTGAACAAAATCAAAAGTGCTTAGAAAAATGTTTATTTTCTCATAAGGAAGAAAAGTGTAGTGTATGAAAAAACACTCAGGAAAGTAGGTACGAGAGCTAAAAATATTTTAGAGTTGATAGGCTCAGATAAGTTTAATCAAATAGAAGTCCCCTTTAATTTGTGGTATTCTGCTCGCCTTATGAGTAAACGAGTAATCACTGTTAATTCTCGTTCAGTGTTTGAAACAGAAGGTAGACATTTTAAAAAGTAAGGATTTGTGTATGTGTAAACTGTTTGGTGAAACATAAAACTCACAAAACAATTAACACAATTCGCACTGATAGTAGAACCTGATTGATTCGTTTAGAAGTTTTCTGCAAAACTCTGCAATATTAAAATTCAAAGAGCCGTGCCAGATAAACCTGAGCAGAATGGTGCTGTCAAATGTATAAACAGAACGTTAATCGAGAGAGCGCATCACACTTTGATGCTAAGTTTGAATAAAAGTATTGGGGTGAAGCCGCAGCAGCATATACGTCATCAAACGTTCAACAAACCGTATGATCCAGAATAAGACACCAGAACTAAATTATAGTGGAGTAACTAAAGCCTGATTTGGATATAGAATTCGAGTTTCAAATTGGGGTTATTTCCAGTTAAAATTCCCAATATGTGATTATTTATTAATTATCTTACTTTACCCAGCGTCAATGTTATTAAAATTGGCTTTATTTACATTCACTGGCGAATGATTCACTCATTATACCTCGAATATCTAGATTCAAAATTACATCAGTTTATAAAAATAACAAACTTTATTAATAACTTTAAATTTAATTTAATTTACGTGTTATACGGGAGGTTAAATGGTATGACAGTGGGGCTAATTCATATATAATCAAACTGCGAATCAGGCAATACGTTTACCATATGATGACAATCTAGTACAATTTTTTATTTGTTTTGATTTTCGATCCAAAATAAATTTCATTAGTCACTATTCACTAATTGTCAAAATAAATTAAATATATAAAAAAAAACATAAAGTTTACTTAATATAAAATGCAGGATAATCGCCCAGAATTGTACGAGGAAGTGAAATTGTACCGTCACGCTAGGGAACGTGAGAAATATGATAATATGGCAGATTTATATGCACTAATCAATACTCTGCAAAATTTGGAAAAGGCTTATATTTGGGATTGTATAGCGCCCCAAGAATATACGGCTGCTTGTTCCAAATATTTAGTACAGTATAAAGTGGCCTTTAAACAAGTTCAAAATGATGAGTATCCAACTGTGGATGCATTTGTTAAAAAATTCCGATTGGATTGCCCAGCCGCGTTAGAGAGAATCAAAGAAGATCGGCCAATTACAATCAGAGATGATAAGGGGAATACTAGTAAATGTATTGCTGACATTGTTTCACTGTTTATAACATTGATGGATAAACTGCGGCTTGAGATAAAAGCTATGGATGAGTTACACCCTGAACTCCGGGATTTGGTTGATACAATGAACCGATTATCAATTGTTCCGGAAAATTTTGAAGGGAAAGATAAAGTTTCGCATTGGTTACAAACTTTAAATTCTATGCAAGCATCTGACGAACTATCAGAAACCCAAGTGAGGCAATTGCTTTTCGATCTTGAATCTTCGTATGCTGCCTTTAATAATCTACTACACAGCACTTAATTTAACAAAAATAAAAAATACATATTTTAAACTGAACAATTTTTATTCTAAATAAATTAATTTAATAAAAATATCAATTTATATTTTTAATATTCCTGTTGCTTCGTAATAACCATCACATGCAGTTGTGTGCCGTTGCGACAAATGAATCTCGGTCAAATCTTGCGAACCAAAATCGTAATTCTTGTATTTCTTTAATATCATGCGAGCATCGAAAGTTTGGCGTTTTGTAGAATTCGGTTGGTCGTCTTCAGTTGTGTTGTCATCACGGAACTTAGAATTTATTAAAGTAACATGCATTTTGACGAAGTCATATTTTTTCTGGGTAACACCCTTTTGTATGAAATATTTATTTATTTCATTGCAAATAGTTTGAAGTTCCTCAGATTCAACTTTACCGTACAAGACATCAACTGCACTTGGATCATCATTCATGTATTGTATATCTGCGACCTTCAATGTAATTTTCCCTCCACTCTTTTGCACAACCGGTTGGATTATATTATCCTTGCAATGTTGCAGTAGCTCGGCACAAAGTGATCGATCCTCATTGTCCATTAAAGATAATATAACAATAGTTAAATGTAATCTATTTGGATTTTGGAATAATGACTCTTCCAGGCCGAATATATTAGGATCTGAAAGTATTTCATCACGAAATTTAATGAAATTTTTTTTAATTTTATCACTAGTAAATGGAATGCTTAGAAAATGTGTAAATTGTTGTTTATTTCGCGCTGCTAAAACAATAATTTCAATGCGCCGACGTGCTGTTATAACACTATCCCGTGTTGGCCCGACTACAACTATATCACCAATTACTCCTGGTTTTGGTACTTTGATTTGGGCTTTCGTTTCACTTTCAATACGCCGTCGTGTCATTCCTTTGGCACCAATAATTTGTGAAAAAAATACTTGTGGCACATGAAATGAGTTCTTATAACGTCCATTTTCCATTTCTATTTCGTAATCCTGCTGTGATTCATCTGCATCCCCGTACAGATCTTCTTCCATATATTCCGTTGGAGTAGATTCAATTGGAAGAGCTTTCTCCCCGATAGAATTGTTGATACGATAGCAGCGATTTTCAATCCATATTAGTTGAGGTAATAGAACATTCATTTTTTTATGTAATGATTCACAGTTTCACACAAAATAACTTTTGACTTTAAAATTAAGGAAGACACTTTAATAATAACCGCACTGCGGATCTATTGAGTAGAGTAGTAATGTAACATTCAACAATTTTCATTTTTTCATGTTGGCAGTACAATTCACTGAACTATAAATATCAAAACAATAACAAATCCATCTTAAATCCGGTATTGGCACTACATCTACATGAAGTAGATGTCAAATAAAAAATGAAAACTAATTAGAAATTATTTATATATCTAAATTAAAATTATAAAAATATCCTTTGCTTTAAAATCTAACTTATATTACCGATATTATAATAATAAATAGTATATTAATGAACCAAATAGCAAGAGCCGTAAGTAATATTATTTGAGAACAAACAAGATATAAATATCTTACATAATCTGTTGTATCCTATTTAGGTATTTTTTACTCAGCGCCGAAATGTATTGGCCAAATATTTCCATAATTCTTGTGCATTATATAAATTACATCATAACTTTGTACAAAATGGTAACTACAACTATTCTACACACTCAATTACAAAAGAAACTCCTGATCCTGGAGTATTGAAAAAATTGTTGAAAAAAATTGGATTAGGTGAAAATTCCAAAACGGTTAGAATTTTGAGGTACAACTAGCTGAAAATTATTATAACATACATGTATATTTTCTTCATTGTAGAAATTGAAAATATCCAGTTTCCTCCTATATGAAACTGTAGCCGACAATATAAATTATCAACATTACTTCAATGAGTTCAAATTGCCTAATACATTTAATTCATGGTTTCTAATCACAGAACTACATATATGGATGTTACTACTACGGGCAATGGCCGAGGGGTCCGAAACAGGAGAAGATGGTAGAATTGTACGAAATTGTATTGTTGAGGCTCTATGGGCTGATGTAAATACACGGGCTAAAAAACTAGGGGCAAATAATCCATCGGGAGTAAGGAAGCAAATCGAAGTGCTATCACAGCAATTTCAAGCTGCTCTAATCACATATGATGAGGGTATTATGTCCGATGATAAAGTATTAGCTGGGGCATTGTGGCGACGATTTTTCGAGAAAAAATGTGATTCATATCAAGATTTGGAGAAACTTGTGAAATACGTCAGAAGACAAGTCCATATATTAGATTGTACAAGTAAACAAGATTTTCTGATAAAACCACAAATAAAATGGATCACCTTTAAAGACACGTAATATTTATAAGTAAAGTATATAGTTCAAATTAATAAACACGGTTTAATTTTTATGAAATTTTTTGTTTTTTATTTGATTAACCTTTTATGCAATGGAACCTGCATTTGATGCAATACGGGGCCACAAATCCGCACATTCTTTTGCAACTGGACCTGTAATAGCTGATCCCTTCATTTCACCTTTGTTGTTGACAATGACACCGGCATTATCTTCGAAATAGATAAATACACCGTCCCTCCTTCTGAATGGTTTTCGCTGTCTGATGACAACAGCTGGCATTACCTTCTTCCTCAACTCTGGTTTACCCTTTTTAACTGTGGCAACGAACATATCACCAACACCAGCAGCTGGTAATCTATTTAATCTACCACGAATTCCATGGACAGCGATTACATATAAATTTTTACCACCTGAAACATAACTTGACTTAGCACCATAATTTTAAGTTATATTGTTTTAACGTTATAATTACCGGTATTATCAGCGCAATTAATTACAGCACCAACAGGTAACCCTAAGGAGATACGGAACTTTCCTCCGGCTGAACCACCGCGTCCTTAAAAACAAAACAAAATTATCCAAATGACATTTCATACGATCATAACAAAATATTCAAATATTTCGTCTATTTCCAAAAATTTTTTCACAAAAATTAATTTTTAATAATCATCGTTCAATATAACGTTACGATGATTATAAATTATAATTTATTTTAATGATTTTCAATGATTTTATTAAAAAATAAATACCTCTTTTAGACATCGTGTAGAGTTTATTTGAAGATAACTTTAAAAAAGAGAGAAAATATGTCTTTTCCGGTTTGAAGTTCTTTCGTTTCGAAAATAAAATTTCGATGTTCGAATATTTCGGAATACGATGAAGTTAGTCGCAGTTCGCAAATTTATTCGTAATCTCTTGTACGCATCCAATTTAATTGACATATCCCAATATTTTTTTAAAACTCAAAATTTAAAAAAATTTTATAAAATAAAATAATCGAAATGTCTCTGTTTTCGAGACAAATGTTGTCACAAGAATCTGTTGGTAATCCATATTTGATTTGTTATTTTTTTTGATTATAATATTTTATTTCTGTGTTTGTGTTGGTTGTTAGAGGAGGAGCGATGGGGTGACGCAATTATTTGTCAGCCATATGAATCGGAACAAATTTTATTGGCAGAGAATGCAAGTTGCTTAGCCGTTAAAACACTTCTTAAAATGTTAAACTTAGAATTTAGAGTAAAGACATATTCAAATGCTGAGTATATGTCACCCGGAGGGCATCGTACCAAATTGCCAATATTATGTCTTGGAGCATTTGTGGTTGCGGAATTTGAGCCAATTGCTTCTTTTGTAGAGAACAAAGTGCAGAGCCTCTCGGTTTGGATGGACGAAGATGGCAAGTTAGACATGAGAGCTTACACAACACTCGTAGAAAATATATTTACTAATGCAGAGGTCAGTGTAAATAATTTTGGATAAATTAAACAAATGTTTATTATTAATTTGGTTTTAGCTTTATGTTAGCTGGCTAGATAAATCTGTTTATAATGGCATAACATTTGAACGATACGGTTCTGTGTATCCATGGCCTTTAAATTATATTCAGTGCTGGCGAAAGAAGCAACAAGTATTACGGGAATTGAAAGTTTTCGAATGGGTAAATAATACACCTCAAAATGTAAAAGATACAGTAGAGAAGCTGTGTGATACACTTGTTGATAAGTTGGGAGATAGCAAATACTTCTATAGTGATTCTAAGTAAGTGGTTAATTGTCTTGTGAGTAGTATTGATAGTTAATAATTGTATTATTATTTCTAGACCATCTGAACTGGATGCATTAGTATTTGGACATTTATTTTCCATAATCACAACTCGACTTCCAAATAATATGCTTGCCGAAATTGTGCTTAAACGGCCTTCTCTATGTGAATTTTGTAAGCGAATTGAAACGAAATATTTCCCTCAAAAGGAATAAAAGTGTACCTGCATTTTTTGTAAATTACTTCTTTAGGCATTTTGTTGAGCATTAATAAAATAGCAATTATTTTCTGTAAAATATTGTAATTATATAATTTGAAATCTCAAAAATATTCTTGTTTTTATTTGAAATTAAAAATTAACAGAAAAACAGTTTAGTTATTTTGAGGTTTGGACCATTCAACATTCAAAATTAAATAATCATAACCGTGACCATTCAATAATTCAATCGCGTTTGCGGCATCTTTACGGGATTTAAAATGAACGTAAGCAAACCCTTTACAATTTCCAGTAATTTTATCACGAGCCAAATACATTTTGTTATATGGACCAATCTTCTTAACAAGTTCTTCTAAATCAGCTTCGGTCATTCCCTCAGACAGATTGCTAATCCTAATAGCGGTTGTGTCATCGCGACCACGGGGGTTACTTGATGATGCACCACCTTTCGAATCACGTTGACTTGGTGGAACATAAACATTTTTACTGGAAGTTTCTTGAGCCGGGGTAGATGGTTTAGCTTCTAATTGTTTAGCTGAATCGAATGATGTTCCCTTATATGGGCAAGAGACAGACCAATGCTCTCCGGAACAAATACGACATTTTGCGATATCTAGATTAGAAGACAAATAATTACCATAACCTTAAATGTTTTAAATTTCCATTCGTTACTTTTCAATGTATCCTTAATATTATCTGCAGCCTTTTCTTCTTCTTTATTCGAGACGAACTGCATGTAAATATCTTCGGAAATGATTGTTGTATGTGAATTCGGTCCAGGTACATCATCTATCGAATCACCAAATTTATTGAAAGTTTTACGTTTAGCAACAACTTTGGGCACAGTTTGTTTGGTTATTTTATAAGTTCGTACCGATTTCACCTTTTTATCATCGTTATTGAATTTATATTCGGTAACAATTTTCATTCCATTCTCATGAACTTCTGTTGTTGGCGGTAATCCACCCGCCTCGATCTCTACTTCATCGGCCCATGACGATTTTATTTCACTTAAACCAGGCATTTTGTTGCAAAATACTATTTAACGCTTTCGTATTATAGAATTTTACCTAGAAAAATTGATAATAAATAGACGAATTAAGGAAAATAATAAAATTTTAGCTTACAATAAATTTGTAACACGTTGATAAAAAATATTGTCAAGATATTTGGACACTGAACTGAATTCGCTTGACATACTTTAGGGAGGCGAACTGCGTTTGATTGGCAGATTATAACAGTCTGTATAATAGTTGTTGTCTCTCGATGAATACGAACAAACCTTCTGTTTTTTCAATCCGAGCCATCATGATGCAGATAACACGACGAAGCTAAATTATTAAAATATTTCTAATGAAATGGAAATAATTCTGAGCACCTTAAAGTTGAAGATCTATTTTCAAATCTTACTATTTTAGGGCATAAAATAGAAACGTCTGATGAACAAAACAATCCAAGTGCAAAAGACAGGTTCTGCTTACAGGTAAGTGTACCATTTGGGTGCCATCGTCTGTGCACAATATCAACGCAGAATGCAGATATGTAATATAATATAATCAGTGTCCAACCCTGAAAATAAAAACAGAAATACGCCTCTTTGTTTGAATGTCATAACTACCCATGACATTTGAATTGACATATGAAAACATGGAAATTTGTGATAAATCAATGTGTAACACAAATAAACATTTTATAAAATTATAGAAAGAATATTAATATATTAAATAAATTATATATAATAATAAATTAATTAATAATCAAATTATAAATATGGATAGTTCATTATATTATTTAGAATTGTGCAATAATCCGATACGTTTCGATCCAGTTAGTCAAATGACAAATGTATTTTTTGATGACTCAAATCGACAAGTACGATTAATTTTTAATCAATTATATTGTGTAAGGTTAAATCGAATTATATGATGCATATGTTATATTTATTTAAGGTATTTGCTGTACGTTCAGGTGGAGCAACAGGCATAACCGTGAAGGGACCATCGGAATTTCGTTTAATAAAATTTTGTATGAAAGACAAGGGAGCAATACGATCAATTAAATTTTCGCCTGATAATAGGATTTTAGCTATTCAACGTACCGAATTAGCGGTTGAATTCATTCATTTTATCGAAAACCAACCAAATTTAAATGATATTTTAATAACAAAAGAGAAAAATGCAGAAATTTACGGTTTCGTTTGGGTACATTTTAAAGAGGTGGCTCTAATTTCGAATTGTGGCATTGAATTGCATACAATTTCACTGGAAAAAAAACAGCTTAAATGTGTTAAGTCATTAAGTTTAACATTAAATTGGTTTGCATGGTGTCCAACGGGGAATTTTGCTTTGCTATCATCAAACAATGGTACAATATTAACACCAGTGGTGCTAAAACAGGGAACTATTACAAAATTACCACGATTAGAATTAGAAAGTGATAAGAACATACTAGAATGTGATGTTACACTTGCCCAATTGTATGATACTGCTGCAATACTGATTTTACGACAAACACCAAATCGCTTAGTCGAAGTTATAATTTACTTGTTGAATGGTCCAGGATTGGCACCACGAAAGGCACATATTTTAAAATTAGGCCACAGTGGTCGATTTGCGATGAATATTGTTGATGATTTAGTTGTAGTGCATCATCAAGCATCTGCCACTTCATTAATATTCGATATAGCAATAAGTGGCGAGGTGGATCCAGTCACTGGAGTGGTGATACATTCGCCCATAACTTTAGGGAAATCACTTAAAC
The DNA here is from genome assembly GCA_951394425.1 of Tipula unca. Taxonomy (NCBI): domain Eukaryota; kingdom Metazoa; phylum Arthropoda; class Insecta; order Diptera; family Tipulidae; genus Tipula; species Tipula unca. The sequence goes on from OX596382.1 coordinate 152,638,321, forward strand.
CGTTTAATTTAAAACTACCTAGTATTCCACCTGATGAAAAGACGATGCAATGCGAATTATGTATGTAAATATTATTTAAGTTTTTAATAATAATAATCAATTTATTTGAATAGATTCAAAGAACTGGGTCCTCTTTCAACCGAATGTAGTGATAGATGCCAAACTGGGATGTTTATGGTATTTAAATTTAAAAATTGATCCATTATGCACCCTAGTAACCGATAAAGTATGTTTGGTCGAATTTTTATTAAACCGAACGAATGGAAAAGAATACTTATTATCCGTCCTAAAGGGTCTAGTAAATGATCAAAATAATGTAATATATTTACCAATTTTTGAGAAAATTTTCGATAAATTAAACGAGGTTTACAAGTAAGTGAATAGTATGAAAATACTTGGAATATATAATTTAAGTTAATTTTAATTTTTCTTATGAATTCTAGATTATATTTAGATGACGAGATAAAAAATCAAATGGGAACTCTTTCTACTGCCAAAGTTTCCTCTTCAAAAACAATCAGTTTACCCCGTGTTAAGATCGATCAATACGAAATGTGTATTGAAATGTTTCTATCGATTACCGATTTAGATTATCTCGGTAAAATATTAATGATCTATCTGCAATCGTTGCTTAAACATAAAATTGCAGCTCAAGATGATCTCAGTAAATTGATCATAATGAATTTAGTAACTCGTCGAGATTTTGATACACTTCAACAATTATTAAATTATTCGTTATTAAGTGAATCAAAACCATTGGCATGTTTTTTGTTATCGCTCGGAAATGTAAATTCATGTATATCACAAATGGCCTTAGATATGCTTTCTAAATTAAAGGCCGACGAAATTATAATTGAGGTGTTGTTGGGACAAGGGAAAATAATTGATGCGCTACGTTTAGCTAAGCAATTGCCTTGCAATGATTTGCTGTCGGCTCGTAAATATTTAGAGGCCGCACAGAAGCTGAATGATCCAATTGTATACCATAGTGTTTATCAATTTTTTCAGCAACGAAATATACGGTTAAGAAATACGCCCGATTTTAGTAAAAATGAACAGTGTCACGAATATATACAGCATTATCAAAATTTGTTTAATAAAACATAAAAAATAAAAATGTTGATTAGAAAATGTTAAATTGATAATTTTATTCATAAATTAGTAGTACCATCTTTCGGAATTTTAAAAATTCACTGCATTTTTAAATAAACCTTGATTTTTGTTGCTTCCATCTATCGAATAACATTTCAAATAATAGTTCCGATGAACCTTTAATTGATGTTTTATTCGTTAATAGATGGGCCTAGTACCAAATAAGTTGCTTTTAAATAAAAAGTTTCTTTTAATCATTAGGTAGCGGCATCTAGCCTTCATAATTTTTAATTTTTTTTAAATAAGATTTCTTTTAATTATAAGGCAGCGGCGTCTGTTCAGCATTCTTGTAACAGTTAAGACTCAAACCGTTTTAATAGAAAATTAGCGTACTATTTACTCATAGAGGACTGTGTAAGCTAACATAGAGATTTTTTCACTAAATAAAGTTTTGTCGTTTTATTTTTAAAAATAAATTCGAATTTGTATTTTATTCCAATTGTATACAAAATAAAAAAAATTAACAAAAAAAAATTAATTAAATATTTCTCGATTGTCGTTGGCTAGCTAACGGTGATAATTCTTGTGATGATTTGGCTTTAAATGTAACAGTCGATATCGGTAATTCTTCTCGTGATTGATTCTTGATTAATGTTATTGTATGTATGACGCAAAATATTCCAGTGCACTATAAAAATAGTAAAATTATAATTAGTTTTACTACTTAAGGATATGTAGTTTAGATTAAAATCCAGTTTACCTGTGCCACCGCCATACAAAATGCAACAAGAGTTGTTTTTAATAATAAATCCCGTGCGTTTGATGATAATATGTCTAAACATCCGCGACTATATAAACCGGCACATATTTGATCTGTCGGATTTTCGGGTCTTACACAACATGAAAATGGTATTGAAGTGGATCCACCACGTCGATAATCAATTGAACCGTGTATTCCACAACACCGTAAATCATACTGTATTCGATTCCATGTATGAGTTTGATTCGATTTTGCATGGTTTTGTAAAAATTGATGGAATGAGTTTTCAACATGAAATTCGGCTGATGTCGGCAACGTGTCACGCAATGCTATACTCCATCCGCATATAAATAATTGCACACATACTAATATTATTAGCAGCAGACTAAACTATTATAATAAACAATAAGTAAAAATAAAATTGTTTAATTCGAACACGTTTCACAAACAAAACTTACCCATATTAGTAGGCATCGATTTTTTCGACTCGTTGCACTCCATCCAAGCCAGCAGAATATTAAAATAAAGGGACCAATGCATAATTGTACTGTACTTGGTGCCCAAAATTTATTTTCTAATATTAATGAATATCCTAAGTGTCCCCATAATAATAAACCACCTAAAATTATTTGCGCAGCTCCAGATAACTGAAATAGATAAAAATGAATATAAAACATTTAGAAGGTTTTCATGGTTTATGTATCGGCTAAACACTCTGCCCAGTGTGTGGAAATGTAATAAATTTAAATATTCCATTCATCCAAAAAAAATAAACGCAAATTTAAATTTATATACACAATATAGAAAACTGATTATAAATACGTGACTCAATGTTTATCGTGTGCATGCGTTTATTTTCCAAGACAACAACACGTCGAATCGGGAGAAAAGAATACAAAAGAAAAATATGTGTATATTTATAGCTCTCTAAACAGTTACTCAAGCCGCATAAACAATTCCTATTGTAAAAAAAAAGAACAGAATAATTACTATCAATTCTACGGACAGATAACTGATCTAATGTTTTATCATAAATGGAATTGGATTATTGGACGTGTATTTTATGTTATGTGACATGTTTCACCTTTTTCCCGCCGGTTTTATAATTCAAAGTCTATCGGATTTTGATTGCAGCTATATGGGTAATTTAATCTGATTGATTAATCGGATCAAACGAAATTTATATTTAACGTCATACATATGCTTATACACACACGCACAAAATAACACATTATACATACTCGTATGTAAATTAATTTATGCATTATGTATAATATATTTTTGGTTTCGTTCTACGTAATATTATTTCGTTTTATTTTAAGTTGGGATTCACGGTATAATTCATTATATATGCTGCTCTTTATACATATGTATTGTAATGTGATGACCTCGCAATAATTTTGGGTGATTTATAGAGATTATTTGCTGGATTACAATAATATGGCGAGTATTCAAACGAAATATGTATATATAATACACCGTTATGTGTCGTGTAGGAGGATGTGAGACCGATAGAGAGGGATTAGTAATTTATTTTAAATATATATTCTAGAGAAATAATCTGCAATAAAAATTCGGGTTTAAAACTAACAATCAAATTAATAAGTATGTACATATATAATGACTAAATTGTCAGAAATATTGTTTGCGTGATATTTGATGTTAAGTTATACATATATAGCTAAGATCTAAGGTTGAACGGAAATCGCAAAAAAACCAACCATAATAATTGTGGCGCGCGGTGCTTAATTATTATAATTTCGGTGTACTTCCGCGAATTGCATTAAACGTTACAGAATCACGGGCAGGGATGGACGTTTACGCATCATCTATTATTTTCTACAATGACGTGTCGACAACCCGTAGATATAACATAGACAACGTCGATAATGTAGGAAATTCCTAGATTAGTTTTGTCAATTAGTTCTAAACTATACAGGTTGACCACATTTCTTTAGGAACAATGCGTTATTGGTGATAGCTTTACAGAATTTCCGTCAATGCATTTAAATCTCTTTTCAAAAAGAGTGAAATTTAAAACTAATCGTGCTCAAATACCATGAATCTATATGCTTCAGCGTCGTGTTTATCCATTACAAAATTATTAAATTGACCTAAAACAACGATATATAGCGTTATATAGAGTGGGCCCTCTTTATAACGGTGGAACGGTATAGAACAGCTCGCAGAAAAATCGAAAAAAACGGCTCACAAAATATCAGACAAAAAGGTTATAACTTTCATTAAAAGTAATCCGGGGAAATTTAACTATGACCGTGCTATAAAATTCAACGCACCGCACTCCATGGTAAAACGTTTTCGAGTTCAGGAAGGCTATAAGTGCTACCGAGTTATTAAAAAGCCAAATCGTTGAGATAACCAATACTTGTTCGATAAAATATGTGCCAGACTAATGAGACAATTTTCACAAAATTTAGTGGATGTATTTTGATGGATGACGAAACGTACATGAAATTTGTTTTGAAACACTTTAAGTTATACATTTGCAAAAAAATGTATGATTTGGCCAGCAATTTGCAGTTGTGGAGCCAGGTTTTTATCACATTTTTCATAACGACGTAGTTTGCCGCTAATTCTTCAACACGATTCAGCAGTAAAGTTTTGGCCATATAGTTCGTTCACACGACTCTAATTCCAACAGAAGCAATAAATTTGCACGTGATTAATCAAATCACATGAGCTAAAAATGAAATACTTTAAGAAGACTAATTATGCCGGTTTGTAAGTTTGTTTAGAAGCAGTATATTATGGTAACATTTTAGATGCAGATAATGTGAATGTGAATGTCGACTAATTTTATAACAGGTTACACCAAGGCTTCGAACCCCATATGCCTATTTTCAATAAAGCACCGAACATTCATCCGCCATGGTTTGATGGCCTGCTAACAAATTTGAAAATCAAAAATGTAAGGCCTATACTAAAATGATGAAATCACGAATGGAAACAGATAAGCTGTCTGTTTTTTTCAGATTACTATTCAGTTATTAAGTTAGCCAACCTATCGATAATTTGTGTGCATGCGCGCTTACAGAAGTCAGCCAGCCCTAAGATAAACACTCATTTTACAATCACTGTGAACTCTGTCTGGGATGTACTGAGAACTACGGGTGTCAGTGCTGCTCAACAGACTTTCGGTATAGTGAAAGTCAGACTCAAGAATAATTGTTTTGATGACGAGTATCGTCTTGCAGTTGAACAACAAATTATAGCCCATAGTGAATTGCAACAACGTCTCACAATGGCGAGGAAAAAAAAAGCAACTCTTACTATAGGAGGGCAACTAAGCGGATTTGTAGACGGAAAACGCGAGAATGGTGGTTTCTGAAAGTACAACAACTCAACAATGAGCGCAATTAGTGGATTTCACCATACTATCAGGCCTGCCATTCGGAACCGGAATGGAAACCTCAGTGTCAACATCGACGCATGGAATGGACACTTTACTAACATACTTGGTGTTTATCATGCGTCATAAACTAGATTCGGAGATTTGCATTGAGGATCCATCCCATGTTGAATTCACTAGAGCCATGCAATGACTAAAATGACACCGCTCACCTTGAGTGGACTGCATTAATTCGTAGCACTTGATATTCGGAGGGGATACTTTGTGAAGCTGTCTTTTCGACCTTATTCGATTAGTCTGACAAACCGAAGTAATGCCTGAAGAATGGAAAGTGCCGCGATGTGCCCTATCTTCAAGAAGAGAGAAAGCTTGAAGTGTGAGATTATCGCACTAATATATAAGTTACTGTCTTACATTATATTGGATAGCATCACGCCTCTAGCGGAGGGCCTGGTTGGTGACTATCAAGGAGGATTTTGTCCGAATCGATCAGTTATTGATCAGGATTCTGTCTAAATATTACGAGACTTCTATCCACCAACATGAGGTGTTCCTGGATTTCCGGTAGGCCTATAACTCGATCAATCGAAAGAGTTTGTGGTCTGCTCTGGAATATTTAGGAATGCCAACAAAATTGAAACGATTATGTAGAATGATAGTGACACAGTCTCAATGCTGTGTTAAAGTTGAAAACTAACCATCAAGAATTTTTGCAGTTAACTAAGTACATCTTTCGTAAAACATCTTTCATCTTACATCGCCAGTTCAATCAGGTACTTGCATATGCAGATGTAAGATGACATATGCGTGATTGGACTGAGTAGCAACGGAGTGAAGAAAATACTTGATCCGCTTGTATAGTTTTCAGACTCCAAATAAATAAGTCCAAAACGAAATACATCATCTCTGGATATAGGGACAATAACACACCAGATTTTAGTAGTGGCCACTACAAGTTTGAAGGAGTGAGGGGCTCTCTTATATCAGTCACGATATCAGTGTGACTCTAAGGCCACTGCTATAAATCTAAACATCTGTCAAGTGCCGTGAATCTGAAGCTTTACAAAGTGTTGATCAAGCCCGTTTTTATGACTGCACGAGATGGCTCCTTACATTTGAGAGATAAGTCATGCGTGTGATTTACGGCCCAAAACGCGAAGTAAATGGCACCTACTGAGCTCTGTACAATATCGAGATCAGAGATCTAATGAAGATCCCCGATATTCTACATGAGATCTCAGCGAGTACGGTGGCTCGGTCACGTTCTGCGTACTGATCCGGAACGAATTGTTCAGCGATCTTTGAAAGGAGAGCCACCATATGGTAGGCGCAGAGGTCGTTGCAGGCGACGATGGCTCCACGGTGCAGAGAACGAGTTGGCTTCTTCAGGTTGTCTAGGACAGTGTATGAAGACCAAGCGCAGGATGGAGACCGTTGGAGCCGGATTGTTGACTCAGTAAGGGTGTATATACTGTTTTTTATTATTATTCAGTTATTTAACAAACATTCAGTGTGGCTCACCCTATATACATGCATCCATTCTGTCTACACTACACTGCATGCAGTACTCCGATCATCGTAAATAATCTCAACAGAACTAAAAAAAATTTTCTTTTTAAAATATTCTCACAATAAATCATCTTAAGTCTCTAATAATAATAAATAGCTAATAATTTTATTTATTTTAATTTCGATTTAAAAAACTAAAATTAAAAACAAATAAATAAAAAGAAATTTGATGAAAAATGAATTAAAATTTAATTAAATTGTAATTTCGAAGTTTTTCGTTTTCGTTTGATGATGCCTCGCGCATCAACATCAACTCTACTAATGCTGTCGGATCTTTATTAAAATATATATTAACAATCATAATAATGATGATCATCTGTTTATAGTATAATTAGGTCGCGTGATAATTATAGCAAGATCGTTGTTTTTTATTTTTTAACGATCAAAAATTATCATAACACCGAAAATTATTATGTATATTGTACACACATTCAGATGTTTTAGTAAAATTCTGTTAATCAATCGATCATCTGTGTTGTTTTCCTTTCGCGCCACCGTTTTACAACACACGATTAACATGTGTTAATTTATGATGATGTATATACACACAAATACAGAATTTTTTAAATTTTGTGTATCTGGGACTGGGATGATGCGTGCGCGTCTGTGTATGTGTATATCTTAATTTAGATATCATCGAAATCATTTCAACGCCACGATCTGTAATATGTTTGTGATCTTATTATTTGTTGACAATTTGATTTTTTTTTGTAAATTCGAAGAATTTATGATGTTTAGTTTTGCGTGGACGAAATATCATTTAATGGAATGCATGTTGTTTTGATGAGTGATGCGTAATAAAAAAAAAGATAATCGGAAATTGTTCTGGTTTAGTATCGTGTAACTATAAATTTATATACAAAATATGTGTAGTGTACCCAAAGTGGGCCCTTATAAACTCCCGCTACCGTGAAAATTGGTACTCGAACAAATATTTTTTTGAATGTACACACTTAAGTAAATGTATACTAGAAACAACGTATTTCCATTTCCTATTCTAATTATGATATGTACATAAATATATATATTTTTTATGGTCTAATGGTTGCATATGTTTATTCTATTGTCTATATACATTCTATTATATACGAGTATATATGTACATACATACTCTATGTATTGATGTATTTTTGAAATTTGATAATGTTATTAACCCGTTTCTATATTTGTATCGTATACTATACACGAAAGCGTCAACAAGTAGTTCTTGAAATTCTATAATTTTGTATATAGAGATAATAGAGGTTAACGTTTCTCTCAGTCTAAGCCTCTCTTATCTAGTTAAATAAAATAATGGTAAACTTAGAACTACAAAAAATATTATCATCTTGACAAAAGAGACCAATTATACATTGTGTCAATCAGCTATATGTGGTAACTTTGAGAAAAGATGGCTCATATACCAAAAATTAATTATTAGATGTTGAAAGAATTTTTAAAATCAGACAATCTAAATAGTATAGGCTTTGATACAATTTTTGATTTTTGAAGAGTTTCAAATGATCTAAATATTATAAATTTGTTGCACGAATGATTAATTAAAGTCAATTGATAGCTTACCCGTCGTCATGGCACAACATGCCTCAACTCATCAAACAGATTAAATATTGAATTTCCGATGTAAGCTGTTGCATCGGAAGGAAGTTATGAGAGCAACGAAAGGCGCAGATGGTCTATCGCCAACTAGTACGAAATAACTAGTATATCTGGCCAAAACAAGTCCAGTCCAATAGCTGACATTACTTTGGCAATATCATATTAGCATGGTCGTGGGAGTTATATTTGTTTTTTACTATATCAACTTACTTTTGATGCCTTAATATTTATTTTAATTTTTATTTAGTATCTATTACAACTGAATTATAATTCAACTTATCTATATAGTAAATGTGTTAACTTTAGTGGAGTTTCGCCCAGTGGTTAGCTCCAAACTGATTATACGATTACATTAACTGCCCTAAATCTAAAGGCTTCGCCCTTCGAAGCCGTCTGACTGGGTCTGTGTTGGTGCTGACCAACATACGGCGCATATCTCCATTTTGATGTTGACCGAGTCGCTGTACATGTTTCTTTGCAAGGTTCTTGATTTCTTCGGTAACATACTAAATCTTTAGATCCTTATGAAAGTGGTCGTTTCTAATGTACAATGGTACGTTCACAATCCAACGTAAAACTTTATGTTGAATGGTTTGAATTCTATCAACGTTGCTCTTCTTGGTACAACCCCACAGTTGTATACCATATGTCCATATAGATTTAAGTATCTGCCGATATAATATCAGTTTATTATGTACTCTTAGCTCGGATTTTCTACGGAAGAGCCAGTACATTTTCCTGTATTTGATGTTTAGCTCTTCTGTTTTTTTTCACGTGCTCTTTCCACTTATGAGTTTAGCATCAAGTGTCATGCCTAAGTATTTGGCCGTATTTGCATGCGGGATTCGCTGTGAGTTCAGATGGATTGGTATGCAGTTAACATTTTAACGTTGACGTGTATGGATATCGTTTCGTTGAGGTGAATGCGCCATTTCTTTGTCCAGCTACATATTGCATTAGTGGAATTTTGAAATTTACTAGTTGACTGTTCTATGCTATATCCAGTTGCTAGGATTGCAGTATCATCCGCAAATGTTGCAGCAATGTTTCTCCTTTTTGTATTTGGTACATCTCTTGTATAAAGTAAATACAATATTGGTCCCAAGACGCTTCTTTGTGGAACTCCAGCCGATATTTGTTTTAGATCAGAGTACTGATCTTCAAATTTAATGCAAAAGTATCGATCATCTAGATAAGATTTTAATATCTGGTAAAATTGCTTTGGCAGGTTTATTGACTAGAGGGCGTACTTTGCCACGCTGCTTGCAATATATTATTATTTAATAGTTCTAATTGGTCATCGAGTTGTGTTGCAGTTTTAATTGTTACTTGTAAGACTATGTATTTTCTTCGATCAGCGTTCGGAAAACGTTCTAATTTGTTTTGTTGTTCGTTAATCTAGGCAAGTTTTCTTTCTTGATTATGGTTGCACTCGGTGTCATAATAACTGGTGTATGGTCTGAACATATTCCTTCATTGTTTTCTATACGGTACGTAGTTTTCGGATACTCCTTTTGTTGTTACAAAGAAGTCTATTAAGTCTGATATTTTGTTTTGATCGGTAGGCCAATATGTTGGTTTACCCCCAGAATAAAACTCACAGTTTAATTCTTGCCCTGCTGCAAATAGGTCTTTACCCTTGCGCGTTGATAGTTTCGATCCCCAATATGTATTCTTAGCATTGAAGTCTCTCCCAATTATGAAGTTTAAGCAACGCGACATATTAGCATGGTCGTGGGAGTTATATTCGTTTTTTACTATAATAACTTACTTTTAATGCATTAATATAATGGAAAATTTAAAACATAAAAGACTTATTATTGTTATTTATGTAGTAACAACAAATAATTATATTCAGGAAAAAAAATAAATTTCAAATTATTATTGCTCGATAAATGCTCTAATCTTGGTCCAACATAGAACTTTTTAAAAAAATTTATCACTTAGAGTAGCTCGCTTCTTAGTGAGGGAATTGGTCGCAATCGAAAAATCTCTCTCACTATTGGTGAATGTAGGCTTTATTGATTTTAAAGCACAATGGTTAGATTAGACGTTATTTTGCTGGTGCATTGGTAATTGTTTAACTCTGTTTTGCCATCATTCTTGACTAGCATTGACAGCATGGTTGCATCAATTGCATTCTACAATTTCGTTGCCATAGATTACAAAAAAAAAACGATAGTTTTAGGAACAGAATCAGACTAATACGAAAAATATGTACATAAAATAAACCACGCAGTGAGAGCTTTCAGATCTCCCACCATGTTGTCATCACTAATCGGTATCACATTATATGACACATGTTCCCATCATAAAAATGATCGGGGGGCTTTCTATCAAATTCGGACTATTATGAAACTAAAAAATATTAAATCGAATCGTATTTTTCCGAGCACACCCATGTCAAAATCCGACTATTTATTTGTAGAATTTTATAATCGATTGACCGTATAGGGTATGCAAAATGAAATTTCGGTTTTCAACCACCGGATGACATTACGGTCGGTCAAGTCTAGGAAAAAGTTTGACGTTTAAATTTGTAAAGAAATAATTCTATTCTATAATATCGATTCTTACTGGCCATGGCCAGTTGAATGGTCATCTCCATCGCATAAGACTAGCCAGCAATGCCGTATAAGACGAATGAAGATGATGATGATAGCATACACTTCATCGGCAGCTGCCCTGCTTTCAAGTGTATTATATCTCATGTGTTTAATTCCAAGTCCTGTGCATCTAATATCCTCTCTGCCTTGGTTCAAACTTCTCCAATTTGCTAAAGATGCCAACGCGTGGGCGTGATTTGATAGAATATAAGGTTTGCACCATGGGCTCTTTGTGGCATTGAGTGTGGAATCTTAATGGGTTCCAGACAAATTGAATACTAATAATAATAAGGCAACGAAAATATGGATGACTTCGTAGAGTAGATCCACTAGATCTAATGTATTTCTAAATTTAATTTAACTACATATTTGAGCTAACACATTTAAATCAATTAATTATTATCAATGCATACTAACAATTAGTATTTAACATAAGTCCTTAGACTTGTTAATTTCGTATAAAGAAAGATTTTTAAAAAAACCATTGGTTGCCTTACTTAACAGTAAATATTATCCTATTCGCCTATTAACGCAGTGTCTGCGATATTTGGCGAAATATCACCAAACTAGGGCGATGAACTGAAATAAAATAAATCAGGGATTTTATTTCTAACTGATGGCCAGTAAGTTGGGTGTCCAGAAGATAAATAATCTAGATTTTTTTCGTTCATTGCTTCATATAGTTGGTTTCCTTTAGGTGTTGTTAATCTCGAACACCATGACAGAAGTTTAGCATTGTATAGTCATTGTTGTATAAAATAATCGATAAATTGCTGCTTTTTGATTGCACAATAATTTGCATTAGTGTTTTCATATTTTGCATCATCATGCTTATTTGTCTTCCCATCATCAACATGAAACTTTTGATCGTTTCGGTCAGTTTGCTTACGCGTTGCTTGAATATTTAATTTTTCTTTTTTGAAATGAACTTTCGGTTTTGGGGCGGTACCGTTTAGGACGTTAGCATAGGAAACTCTTGTTTGTGCAAAACTGATTGTAACATTCTCCAAGTCATTATGTGTGGTTGAGTGTGCATTCGCTTGTTGGGCAATTGTACTTCTTCAAGTCATATTTCTTTGATTGTAACGTGAGTTATGGTTTCGTTGCTCAGATCGCAACTTTGGATTGGTCTTACGCTTCAAATTCAGATATACTGGGTAACCTCTGTAGTTTGCTGTGTGATTTTTACCACAATTACTACTGCGTTTTACTGATGGATCATTTCTCGTATTTAATCACTTATCGTATTTTTTTAAATCATGAAGTTTGCCACAAATAACGCAAACTTCACTCAACGTGCCCGTGCCGTACCTGATTTAATAGATTTCTGTATAACAAAAGGAATTGCACGCACCAATGCTCAGGTAGAAGATTACTATGAGTTATCATCCGATCACTCATCAATAATAATAACTCTGAGTACCAGAACTTTAAAAGCAGAACCACCTCAACGTCTAACAAATAAATTAGCTAAATGGGCTTTATATAGAAATATAGTCGAACAATATTACCAATTGGATAGCCAACTTTGCACCCCGGAAGATATTGCTGCCCCGGTGAATGATTTAACACATAATACATATTAGAAAGAGCAGCCAAAGAGGACACCCCTGATATTATGAACTCTGAAAAAGTTAATAAGCCTTCACCTAATATACTGCAGTTAATCCAAGAAAAACGGAGAATACGCCGGCTATGGCAGCAGCAAAAATCTCCATTACTAAAATGGAAATTGAATAGGGCTATTAAAGCTCTTAAACGAGAATTGAGAGAAGAAGACTCAGGAATCCAGAGTTACCTTACTGAACTCTCGGCGACCGAGACACAGATTATCCATTATGGCAGGCAACAAAAAAACTAAAGAAATCAACCGTACCGAATCCACCAATTAGAAAACTAGATGGACATGGGTCCTGAAGTGACGTAGAAAATGCTACTGCTTTCTCTAACCACTTGAAAAAAGTATTCACACCCAACGAAAAAACTAACAATAGTGAACTACCAACGTTTGCGGAGGACCCTTCGAAACCAATTTCTTTAAACTTAAGTATAAAAAAGTTAAAAATACTATTAAAAATTGTATAAACCCAAAGAAACCTCCAGGACATGATTTTATTACCGGAAAAATGATCAGAGAATTACCTGATAAATGCATAAAACTCATAACATATATGTTCAATGTGATTATGAGATGTGGGTATTTTCAAAGCCTGGAAAAGACGAAACACAAGTCGCGTCGTACAGGCCAATATGTATACTTCCGATGATTTCTAAACTTTTTGAAAAAATGGTATTACAAAAATTAAAACCAATATTACTTATACCAGACCACCAATTTGGGTTGGACAAACATGACAAATATGGTATTGTAGAGCAGGTGGCAGGTGCACAGAGTTGTTAAATTTGTTACACGCAGTTAAATTTGCATTAGAAGAAAAGAAATATTGTTCGTCAGTTTTCCTAGACATTGCGCAAGCTTTCAACAAAGTATGACATGAGGGCCTTATATATAAAATTAAAACTCGTCTGCAAAAATATCACGCAGTCCTTGAAAGCTACTTGTTTCAAAGAAAATACCAGGTTAAAGACAATTCAGCCATTACTGAAATAAATGACATAAACGCAAGAGTTCGGAAATTTTGAGGAAAATTTGAGGTTATGAAAACTAAAATTGACATATATTACGTGGGGAAAAAACTTTTGAGGTGGGGAGATTTATTACACATTTCGGACAACATAATAAAAATCGTGAATATAGTGGAATAATTATCAAACAAATGTCAACAAATTAATTCACAATTTTTTATCACAGGTTTCGGACACAGTCTTAAAAACGAAAGCAGTGAATAAACAGTGAAATACTTGCCGCTCATGGCTATTTCGGTTTACGATATACTAATCTCTTAATTTTTTGTTGGCCAACATTGTTCAAAAAGCCATTGGCAGTTTTAAAAAAATTGGCAGTTTCATGTATAAACACACTTTGATCACCTTTCACTCATATGTATTAATAGCGCCTCTAGCGGCACTTATAGGGCCAATAAATGGAAGCGTGTGATCTTCTAAAAACTAGTCTTCTAGAAAAAATATATATTCATGGGTAGAGTACGGCTCATCACGTTTTAAACCCAAAGTACTGACATTTTAGTGACAAACATTGAATGAACGGTTTATATAGGATTTCGTTAGATCTTAAAAGCAAAACATTTCAAAAATAAATGTTTCTAACCTCTCCAAAGCTATGAGCTCGGCTGATCTATAATATACCATAAATTCCATTTGAATGATTAAAATAATAACGAAAACAATCGTAAAGATTTTTAAATTTCAGACCGCCGTGTACGTTCCCTAATTTTAATTTCACAATATATACGAGTATGTATACATATGTATGTGATGCATATATGTAAATATATACCGGGTGTTTCTTTTAAACTGAGACGATCAAATATCTCGAAAAATAGCCACTCTACGGAAAAAATGTCCATAATCAATATTTAATCATACCGCGAGGGAAATACATTAGTGCAAAAAAAATAGTCCCCCACCCCCGCTTTGTAGGTGGGGCGGGGGTAACTTTTAAACTAAGATGGGAAGCCATATTTTTTATTGCAGATACGGATTCTTCGTATGATTTGAATGAAATATTTTGTTCGGTTCATGATAGATGGCGTTGTAATCGACGAAATTCAATTTTTTCAATTTCTCCTTCTTAGAACACACGCATTCGATTCTGCAATACGTTTGAAATAAAAAACATCACGTTTTCATTGGAAATACTCGAAATTCGTCATCAAAACAATTTATTCAGTTTTGTAAATCTAAAATAAGTGTTCAAAATGATGGCCTGCGACTTCAATGCACTTATTAATCCGCATTTCAAATGATTGTACACAATTGAGAAGTGTGTCTGATTGAATTTCAGCACACGCATTTCTGATTCGCTCAATCATGTTCTCACGTGTTGTTGGTTTTTGTGTATAAACTTTGTTTTTGAGGTAGCCCCACAAAAAAAAATCTGGCGCAGTAATATCTGGTGATCTGGCGGGTCAATTTATCGGACTAGCTCTACCGATCCAGCGACCATTGAAATCACGATCAAGTATTTCACGTGCCATCAACGAATAGTGTGCAGGACAACCATCATGTTGAAACCACATGTTCCGTCTCACTTCTAAGCTCAAATTTTCAAGTAATATTGGCAGTTCATTTTCCAAAATGTTTCGGTACATTTGACCATTCAAGTTGCCTTCAATAATGTGGGGGCCTATGAGTTTGTTGCCAATTATTCCACACCACACGTTGACAGTCCAAGGACGCTGATGTTCAACTTGACGAAGCCAGTGCGGATTTGTAACACTCCAATAACGCATGTTGTGTCGATTAACCGTTCCATGGTTTGTGAAAGACGATTCGTCGGAGAACATTACGCAACGAAAAAAATTGGGGTTTTGTTGTATTTGTTCACGTGCCCATTGACAAATAGTTACCCGATTTTGGAAATCAACGCCATGAAGATCTTGGTGTAAAGACACATGATATGGATGATACTTGTGCCGTTTTAAAATTCTCCAAACACTGGTGAGGGGCAATCCGGAATCGCGAACTATTTCTCGTGTACTAATATGATGATTATGAGCCACTGCTGCCAATACAGCAATTTCATTATTTTCTCCAGTGACTGTTGGGTCCTCTTTTTCGATTGAACATTTCCATCAGTAATAAATTGTTTGATAGTACGGCCAAATGAAGCACGTGAACGAATCCTATCCGGAAAACGTTGAGCGTAAATAGCAACAGCATTTTCAAGATTTCTGCCAGCTTCTCCATAA
Source organism: Tipula unca (assembly GCA_951394425.1). Lineage (NCBI taxonomy): Eukaryota > Metazoa > Arthropoda > Insecta > Diptera > Tipulidae > Tipula > Tipula unca. Next base: position 152,654,146 of record OX596382.1, read on the forward strand.
ACCAGAACCATTTCAATTTTCTCTGTCACAGTTAAACGCTCCATTCTAAAGTATTTTGTCGTTTATTTTGCAATTACGAAAAACATAAAGATAAGAAATAACACAAACGTTAAATGTGATTTACAAAACTGAATAAATTGTTTTGATGACGAATTTCGAGTATTTCCAATGAAAACGTGATGTTTTTTATTTCAAACGTATTGCAGAATCGAATGCGTGTGTTCTAAGAAGGAGAAATTGAAAAAATTGAATTTCGTCGATTACAACGCCATCTATCATGAACCGAACAAAATATTTCATTCAAATCATACATACTTTTGGTCGTAGAATCCGTATCTGCAATAAAACATATGGCTTCCTATCTTAGTTTAAAAGTTACCCCCGCCCCACCTACAAAGCGGGGGTGGGGCACTATTTTTTTTGCACTAATGTATTTCCCCCGCGGTATGATTAAATTTTGATTATGGACCTTTTTTCAGTAGAGTGGCTATTTTTCGAGATATTTGATCGTCTCAGTTTAAAAGAAACACCCGGTATATTAAGTAGTTTATAGTATCTTGGATCTCTTCATTACTATAATTATATTTTTGTTGTTGTTGTGAACTATAATGGCAATAGTATGCGCGTATATTAATAGGGTTTTTGTTTAATTTTCAAGACACGTAATTTATGTCGCTCATTATTTATCTTACGCTATACGCAGAACTTTTATTTATATATACTTAGCTATACCGGGTGTTTATTTTAAACTGAGACGATCAAATATCTCGAAAAATAGCCACTCTACGGAAAAAATGTCCATAATCAAAATTTAATCATACCGCGGGGGAAATACATTAGTGCAAAAAAAAAAGTCCCCCCACCCCCGCTTTGTAGGTGGGGCGGGGGTAACTTTTAAACTAAGATAGGAAGCCATATTTTTTATTGCAGATACGGATTCTACGACTAAAAGTACGTATGATTTGAATAAAATATTTTGTTCGGTTCATGATAGATGGCGTTGCAATCGACGAAATTCAATTCTTTCAATTTCTCCTTCTTAGAACACACGCATTCGATTCTGCAATACGTTTGAAATAAAAAACATCACGTTTTCATTGGAAATACTCGAAATTCGTCATCAAAACAATTTATTCAGTTTTGTAAATCTAAAATAAGTGTTCAAAATGATGGCCTGAATTTTGTATTTTTGAAATTTAATAATAAAACTTGAAATTAATTTTGAACACTTATTTAGATTTACAAAACTGAATAAATTGTTTTGATGACGAATTTCGAGTATTTCCAATGAAAACGTGATGTTTTTTATTTCAAACGTATTGCAGAATCGAATGCGTGTGTTCTAAGAAGGAGAAATTGAAAAAATTGAATTTCGTCGATTGCAACGCCATCTATCATGAACCGAACAAAATATTTTATTCAAATCATACGTACTTTTAGTCGTAGAATTCGTATCTGCAATAAAAAATATGGCTTCCTATCTTAGTTTAAAAGTTACCCCCGCCCCACCTACGAAGCGGGGGTGGGGGGACTTTTTTTTTTGCACCAATGTATTTCCCCCGCGGTATGATTAAATTTTGATTATGGACATTTTTTCCGTAGAGTGGCTATTTTTCGAGATATTTGATCGTCTCAGTTTAAAAAAAACACCCGGTATACATATATATATGTTTTAGACTTATAGTTTATAGTATTTCGTAACGTGCCACAACATCATCAAAATCGTAAAAGAAAATATAATATTTTCTAATTTTATTTTGATTTAAGATTTGTAGACAAACTCTACACTAAACTACTACTGTATTCTATATGTTTGTATATTATTTTTATAATATTTAGTTAAGTTGAAAAGATCTCTGATGTATTTAGTTTTTTAAACATATGCATATGTATATCGAAATACCTACTTCAAAATTTTCATAAAGTTCAGAAGTCAGATAATCGCTTTATAATCTCATCTGTTTATTTTTCTTAAGAATATCAAAATAAAGCAAACAAAAAAAAAATTCTTGAAAGATGTGCACGACAGTTTTTTTTTTTAATTGTAATACGTTTTATTGTGTATATACTCTCGTATGGTGTCGACATTTTTCAAAATTGACAATCATAATAATTTTAACAAAAATTTATATAAATGAAACCACAATATAGCATTAAAAGGTTATTAAGTTTAAGCTGGTGGTTTTTTAACTGTGCGGTGAAGCTGGATTATATAGCATAAAGAGACACGCGTACGAAGTTTATTTTTATGTAGTTATAGTCACGCTTTGCCATCAACAGATCAAACATTTATTTTTATCTCAAAATCGATTAAAATGATATTGAAGTGATACCTTTGATTACATTACTTTTTTGCCTCAATATTAACCCAATATATGTATAGTCACCTCCAGAATTTAGATTCGCGTTTTATTTTTTATTTTTTTTGTACATATTTCGTTAATCCAACAAACAAACCAGCATGTTTTCGGTTTTAATTAGTTAATTTAAAGAAAATTAGAATTTTTATTATTAAAATTGTCTATTATTAAAACGATTTTATAATATGTACTAATATTATAGATATAAAAATAGAAATAATAGAAATAATTATAGGAAACAAGGTGATGGTTAAAGCTCTATAATTTTTGTAAAGGTGCGAGATCGGTGGGATCGATGTTGTGCGTACATCGAATACGTCATAGAAAATACGTAAATATATTGTACAGGTGAATGTGTGTTTGAACTCAGAAAATTTCAAAATCGAGATGTTATGAGCAGAATATATGTATAACAAAAATTTGTTTACATTTTTATTTACATTATGTATTATATATTTAAATTGCAGAGGTGGATTTCATATAAATTATATTGAAAATTCACGCAAACATAAATTATCCATTGTTAAAGTTTGTGATCATCATGTCGTCAAAATGTCTGGAATAATATTTTGAATTTATACGGTTTACTATTATACAGTAAGGTGACGTCCTCATTTGAAGAGGGCAGTCCTCTATTCTGGCAAACTGTCCTCTATAGAAAACTTGTCTCTTTTTTAAGTTTTCGAAACGTTTGTCCTCTATGGTTTTGTTACTTGGTAAAATAAAGATTATGATGTTGTTTTTAGGGTTAGCAATTTGTTATTGTGACTTGTCAGTTAGCAGACTTCTTTTTGGTTTATTTCAACCAAAATATCACATCTGGCGTCCAATGAAATTGAAGTTTGGTAACTTAACCCAATTAATAAAAAGCATGCAACAGGCGAACATCACCCCCATGTAGTTATCCCAGAATTTTTTTAAAAGACCTCTGACAACACAAGCGTAAATAATCCATCCCAGACTTTTTAAAAATACATATATATACAGTTGGTTCATCCCAGGATTTTTTTACATTTATACTATCCCAGACTATAAGTATAAGTGGTTCCGGTTTGTTGTTGCAGTACGTTCTAGAGAAGAACTGAAGAACAAAGCAAAAAAAAAGTCTAAGCGACATATTGATTGGGATAACTTCTAAACACAAAAGGAATATAAAAGTAGTTAAAGATCCAAATGAGGTTGAGAGAGCCTCGTGGCTGAACTTCTGAGAGGAAATCAACCTATCTGCTGTCGCTGGACTCAATAAGCTTTGACTAAGAACAGTGTGTGTAAACTTTATTCTCTTCGTCTACCGGATGGACAGCTTACCTCTTCCAAGAACGAAATTTGTGAGCTGCTACTTTCTTTTCATTTTCCTGGTGATATAATCAACTCGGGTGATGTTGCTACCGAGCTCACTAGGACGTCTGTTGCAATTCCCGATTGGAATTTGGCTCATAAGATGATCAGTCGTGATGTCTTGCGATGGAGCTTATTTTCCTTTGCATTTTATAAGGCTGGCGGCCCTGATGGTATTTTTTCTGCTGAATTACAGTAGGGCTTTCCTCTAATTCAGGATCATTTGTTCCACCTTTTTCAAGCGTGCATTGCCTTTAGCATTCATTCTAATTATTCAGCACTAGTCCAAATTTACGACTGATTTTAATTGAATTCAGATTCAACATTGGTCCTGCGAGCCCGATAATGTGCCGGATGAAGGACTATGCGGTATTGTTGGCATGATCAACTTCAATCTCGAACTTCGCGTTCACGACCAACAGTCGCAGGATAAAGTCGAAACAATCGAGGCGAGAATAATACAAACAGTTCTCGAATTTCACGACAAATGGTCGCAGGATAAAAGCGCGGGGTCACAACAAACAGTCGCGGAATACAATCGAAATTCGAGAATCTCATAAAAAATTCTCGAATCCCGTGTCACAGACAACAGTCACGGGAGATCTACAAACAAATGTACTCTACTTAATTGTATACTTAATTCACATCAGGGATCAACTTTAATCTCGATCTTCATATTATCGCCGCAAAACACAGGCAATCAAAATGGAGGATCTAAAAACAGGAAGATGAAGAATTACCTTCAAAGGAAACTCGAATCGAACCCATTTGGAAGGAATTGATGGACACCGACACAGGGATGAAGGACAACTTTTATGACGACCTGCTTCATTCATATTGGAACGAAAATAAATCGTTCGTGAAATTCTATGCAAACCATCGTACTGAGTTAGAGACGAAGCTAGAAACAATACTTGCAGTACCAGCACGGACTGATGAATACCTATCCATCAAATCCAACCACTATGTCACAACTTGCATCTGAGCCAACAACAGTCAGGTTTGCAAATATTGCCACCACACAAGCCAACAACAATGTTGGAAGTTATTGCAATTCAACCAAAAACAACAGTGGTTGAGATTCGGCTATACAATCTAGCAGTCAAGCACAGAAATACATAGCACAAGATGTTAATCTATACGTTTATGCTATATAGATTAATGGCCGAGGCAGAACAACTAATAGAAGCTGAGGGTAGCCACGATCAACTCCAACACAAACTGCAACAACCAGAATCCTGAGAGCTGTACGACAGTTACAATAAATAAAACAGACTACTCGGTTCAGCTAAACACGAATTAATATGGAGATTCACAGTCACGAACCCAAAAACGGTCGACTTAATAAGTGATCTTCAAATCACGGCGATGACATTGTAGCAGTCAGGAATGTTATTCTCATTCTAATTATTAGACCCCCATCCATGGTAATTTAATAGTTAGTCTACAGTTTAAATCTGCACTATAGTCCAAATTTACGACTTGAACATTAAAGTGAGATTTAACAACTTGAATAGAATTTCGTCAAAAATCGAACTAATTAAATTGAAAAAAATTGAAAACAATGTTTGATAAAACATTTTAATTTTATAAAATTTCGGGAGACATGAGATTCTAAAATTTTGAAAATAATAAAATTTAACACTGAATTGCAAACATTGCGTTCGGGTTTATGCGACTTAACATAAAAGTGTGCGCTACTTTAATCCGACAATTATATGTGTAATTATGATCAAGCATAGTTAACTGAAGCAAAGGCTATGCAAAGTATACTATGTTCTAGTCCTTCCATCCCGAGTAATCTACAACGACCGGATGGTTCATGGACTATGTGTAGCGAGGAATCGCTGGAGCTAATACTAGAAACGCATTGCTCGGTACTAGCTCCGGAGAGACCCACGGTAAACAGGAGTGTAGACTCCGTCAGTTATATAGTAAATATGCGGAATATCCTATATGGGCAATAAATAGTGTTAAGCCACACAATTCGGCGGGACCTTATGGCATTATCCCTGCGGATATCCAGCGAACTATTATTGAGTTAACCCTACCCTGGCTGGAAGTTATTTTCAAAGGCAGCTTAAAACTCTGTCACATTCCTATAGGAAATGGACTGAAGTAAAAGTAATATTTATACCTAAGGCGAGAATAAACTTTAACTGCTATATCCCCAAGTCTTTAGGTCTGTTAGCTTATCCTCCTTTCTATTAAAATCACTGGAAAGACAAGTAGAGGCTTACATTATAGGCTCAATCAAGCCAGGCGAGCTGTCGGCATCTCAACACACATACTGTAAGGGACGATCGGTGAAACAGCTCTTCTTTCCCTTACTGACTCGATTGAGAAATCACTTGAGTATAAGGAATATTCAATGGTAACTTTCTTGGATATAGAGGGGGCCTTTAGCAACGTCAGACCGGGGCAATCACTCGGGCCCTTGCGTGCATAGGGTAGATGGGGCACTCAGAGGCTGGATAGATCAAATGCTTAGAGGCAGGATCGTCACAGCTCATCTGGGTGGGACGTCTGCCGGCAGATACGTGAGCAGAGGGACACCGCTAGGTGGGGTTTTATCGCCCCCTCTTTGGAACTTGGTTATTAATGACCTGTTACTAAACCTGGAAGGGTAAATATCCTTGAACACTGAGTTGTACACTCGGCTACCTCTCTGAGTGGGCCCGCAGTTGCGGACTCAACGCAAACTCACAGAAAACGGAGCTGCTCTTCTTTACCAGGAAACACAAACTTCCTCAGTGTGACCCGCCAATATTAAATGGCACTCGCTTGATCTTAGTATACTGGCTCTCGTCTCAATGGTCAAACCTATACGGCTATATGGGGTTGTTGTTTAGTGACCAGCGTTAACAATTATGCTATTAAAAACTGCAATTAAAACGCTGCAATCATACTCCCTGACGTCGAAGGTAGCCCAGAACTGACTGGTATCTTTAAATGAGATTGCTGATCAGTTCAACATCCGCTTGACGTGGGTGCCAGGGCACTTCAATATCGCAGGGAATGTAAAGGCTGATGAGGTGGCTCGCAAGGATACAGCACGCCTTATATCGCAAAGCAGGCTGGACATAAAGATACCGGTTGCTTCATGTAAACTGTGCTTCAGGAAGAAGCCATAAAAGAAACGAACGCCAGACGGTCTAACGTAGTTCGTGTTTAATAACCATGCAGATCTGGCCTGGACTGAACCGGTTCAGATCTGGCCAACTGATATCGCTTCGACGGCACCATATTGGTATGGTCGTAGGAGCTATAACAGGACACTGTCCCATCGGGGTACATGCGACCAAACTGGGTGCCCCTGCCCATGATTTCTGCCGTAGCTGCGGTGATGAGGAGAAGGAGGAAACTGTGCTCCATTTGCTCTGCACCGTTCCTAGTCTAGCGTACAGCAGAACAAAATTTATGGGAACTTCCCCTTTGGACGACCTGACGGATCTTAGTAAAATCGATGTCAGGTACTTTCAACGCTTCTTGGTAAGCTCAGGATGGTTCAACGAGTGAAGAGGAAGTAGATCGAATGTGGTACAGCTTCGGACCAATTTTGGGTCTATGCTAGTTCTTTAGGACGGCCACCCTTACCTAACTTAACCTAACCTAACCGAAGCAAATATAATGCGCGTATTTAAAGTATTATTTAAAAGAGCGGGATTTTTGTTAAACCATTATCAATCTACTAGGAATATTCAACAATAGTTCCACAAAATACTGGTTAGCAGGAAAAATTGTTACATGCACGTCAAAGGTCCAAGCATCTAACTCCTAAATGTATTAAACTCGTTCGCGCACATGGATAGGCTTTATATAAATAAATCACATCTCGACATATTACGATATAATCAAATTTTATCTAAATATTTGAACATATTGTGTGTATAATACATAAATATTCTTAAAAATATGTTTTTAAACCGCACATAAACATTAATCTAATTACTCCAAATATAGCATTGATTTATGGTCGTTTTTTTTTCTCTCAAATTTGTTTTAAATTTGTCTGATTTATGTGTTATGGCAAGTGTGTTCATCATTCTAATTACGTTCGACATTAGGGTGCTGGAAACGACACAAGCGTCATATATATTAAAATTAATTACTTTATGATTCAATATTTTGGGAAATACATATACTCGTATACGTTTGCTCTTTATGTAATATGTATTGCACAATGGCCGTTTCTTCTTTTGTGTTTTTAGATAAAAAAAAATAATAATAAAATATGAGTTACATGGGATACGCGAGTATGTACGAGTTTATGCTGTATGTAAAATTAAAATGAAAACTTTCTCATGTCGCTGTAATTTTTCATATTGTTTGTCTTACATAATATTTATAATCGTATACATGTATAATTTTTCAAGAATAACATAAAACATAAAACATATGGGGGGGATTTATGGTTTTGTTATTTATTTCACTATAATATACACTATTATATACCAATATTATATGCGTATACACCATATATACAGCACATACAGGTTGTGTTATATAGGATTAAAAATGATTGATATTCGTTATTAATTGGGTTGTAAATTAGACGAATTAATCATTTATAAAATATTGAGCAAATCACATTCGAGATAGGCTACATTTCTAACTTTATATTTTTAAATATACGGATAGTTCTTGAAATACCATTTTCAATATGTTGAACATAATTCGACTTCCTCTTGAAAACAAATCATTCCAAATCAACAATCTTATAAATCAAACTGTATACGTATGTATATATTATAAAGCATAAAATACAACAAAAATATATTACGATAATTATCATCAATTTCTTAATAATTTTCCATTTAATTAAGGAACTATTTGTTCCTATAAATCTATCTTAAAATTAAAATCTTTTTAAGAAGAAGATTTTTTGTTACAAATTTATGTTTTTTTTTTGTTGAAAATTTAGTATAGAGCGTAGATCAATTAGTGTGTACATATGTATCATATGTGTATCTGAAGGCGCCTAATCCATATAATCCCGCGCGCATCTATATAACACAAATATCCATTTTAAATTTATTTATTTGTTTCAATTACGGACCGTGCTATATAACACCGCAGCAAAGTAACTAGACGTATTGTTATGGATTACTGATGCTAACCTGTAGCTTTATGTATATAATAATTATTCATGCAATAACTTTATGTTTATATACCTAAGTATACATAGATTATTAATAAGTATAACAGCTTTTGTATATGTATTGTAAGTACCAAAATTCTATAAATGAGCAATTTTGGTTCGTTGTATCAGTCAGTTCTGAACATTGATATTGTGTACAAATAATATTACTCTACAATATAACTTAATTTTTAATTTAAGTTATCAATAAAATCCTTTAAAAAATTAATAAAATATAAAAAAAATAATAAATATTATAAAGTGTTTTAAAACTTTCTTTAATTTCTACACCTATTCACAACAAAAATTTGGTGGCAGCGGAGGGATTGCTCTAAGCAGCAATTCGTGGTGTAGAAATTCCGCTAAATAAAGCACATTTGTACTCTCAGTTATACCGTTAAGTTAAATGTTACTTTTAACACAAAAGTAGTGCCATGAACACATGTGCTGTTCAAAAAAAAAAAAAAAAAAAATGTGAAGTGAAAATGATTAACAATTCCACAACAATTTTAATAATAAATCAATAAGATCTTATTTAATATACTGATCTTAAAACGTGATATTATCTTAAAAAAAACTAACTCAAAATTAAAATAATCTCATTAAGATTAAAAAAAAAAATTTATTCAATTTTAATATAAAAATAACAAGTGGACAATAATTTATAAGTTTGTGTGTGGTTGTTCTAAAAAAAAATATACATGTTTCTTGATAAATAAGAAATTCAATTAAACATCATTTGTCCGAAATACAAACGGAGCATATATGAATTCAATATCCTTATGGATCCATTATTATTATCGTTTTAACGTAATCAAATCAAACGATTGGATCTTCATAAAACCAACAATTCATCATCTACTGACCGTTGATTGTAATCATAAAGCAATCAAACGGATAAAATATATAAAACAAACAACTTCGTCGGTTCATCATTATAACGTATCATTGAATCATACGATATCTTCTATTTCATCACATGGATATAACTTCCGGTACATTCAATTACTTCCAAATAATCATACGGAATCAAGGTCGCAGCAGCAGTAACATTTAACGTATGATATAATTATCTCAAATCGCAGTATCAACAGATTCCTGTTTTCATCGAGTTTATTCTACAAATAATATTTAACAAAGGAATATAATCAAAGAATTCAGCATTTCATTATCAATGGATATTACATCAAGACGTCATCTTCATCTACCAATTCATTAAGGAATTTTGTCAAGGTTAGTTTAAATTTTTTCTTTATTCTCAATTTTGTTGGTTATCATTTACACAAAATATAGGTACATATATATTCATTTAATTGGTAACTGTTCTTCTAAATAATTTTGCGGTATAAGAATATACACAATTTTTTTATTTACATTAATATTGTTAAATTTTTTGAGCAATTCTAATCATCTTAAATTATTTTCATTTAATTAATTATGTTGTTGTTATCACATTATTCCTCATCTGTTAGTTGTTTTCTTATATTCTTTTAATTTTGAATTTTAATGTCAACCGAAAGTTTAAACAACTCGAAGAAGTACTCGTTCATTACCTTGCGAAATCGAAGTATAAGGAAAATCAAACGACGATCAAAATCTCTAGTTGATATAGATAGCTTAAATTATTCTGACGATATTAAATCTACTGATTTATCTCAAGTAAATATATATCTAAAACAATCTTCTCTTGTAACCATGTCTGTTTTAAATTTAGATGTTGCTCTAAAAATCATTCCTGAGTTTGATGGAAGCACAGATCGTCTCCACAAATTTCTATTATGTTCTGATATGGTGTATAACGACTTATTGCACACAGAACATGAAAAATTTCTTAATTTAATCAAAACAAAGCTTTCACATAAAGCGTACGACATAGTGAAATATACTAATTATAGCACATGGAAAGAATTGAAAGATGAACTAAAACATAAATTCCAATGTACCAAATCTATAGAGCAATTACAAATAGAGCTCATTAACGTTAAGCAACAAAGAAATGAAAATGTTAATACATATGCAAGTAGAGTCGAAAAATTACTTTCCGAATTGAATGAAGTATGCATAGCTAGTGAAGGTACATCTGTTTCAAAAACCATTGTTCACCTAAATTCTAAGACAGCTCTTAAAGCTTTTCAAGAGGGTCTCATTGATCCAATCAAACTTATCATTAAGGCTTGTCGCTTTACTTCACTTCAGGATTCCATAAATAAGGCTTGTGAAGAAGAACTTACACTAAGTAGACACAACACTTCCAATTATTTTGATCAAACGAATAAAGTTAAGTGTCAAATATGCAAACGACTAGGACATTCTGCTAAAAAATGTTATAATCGATACCCTGATCAGAAAAATCAAGTTTCTAGTAGAATTTTACCAAATCCTATGACGTTTAATAGATATAATGAAATAAGACGTCAAAAACCAGAAATCACGGTAGTTCAGAAAGCTTTAATTTGTGCTTACTGTAAAGCGCCTGGTCATCACATCAGTATTTGTAGAAAACGCCAGTTCGCTAACTTGAACAAAGCTAAAGATGCATCAAAACAAGATATTCCATATTCTTCGGGAAATGGTACGGGATCCGTTCCAGAAATTTCAACAAACACTCCAGTTCGGATCCAGCAATTAAAGTAGAGTGTTTTCCAGATTCCAATATTAATCATTTACAAAATAAATATGATAATTCGAAGTTCTTAATTGAGTCTACAAATCATAATTCAAATTGTTTAAACCATAAATCTAATTCAAACTCAATTCACAATTTTTACAATTCAAGTTTAGCCCTTTATTCAATCAATATTACGAATCAAAACCATAATAAAAAATTCGTTGAATTACGGCTTGACGTATTAAACCCTAAATCGTTTCTTTTCTTGGTCGACACCGGAGCTGACATTAGTATAATAAAACGAAATTTCCTGGTTGACGATACACTTTGTTATCCAGAAAGAAAATGTAAAGTTAAAGGTATCACTACCCAGTTAATCGAGACAATAGCCAGTTGTGAAGCAAATATAATTCTATCAGCTTCCATATCAATAAACCATTCATTCCAAATCGTTTCTAGTTCGTTTCCTATCTCATGTGCTGGTATTATTGGTAAGGATTTTTTGTCTAAATACAAATGCAAGATAGATTTTTCTAATTATGTTTTTGAAATTTTATATAATGACATTCCAATTCAACTGAAATTAACATCCAACTCATCTGTTCTAATTCCTGCTCGTTCAGAAAAAACAACCTCAGTTTATTCCAGTATTCTTAATGAAGTCGATTATGTATGTCAATCATCTCAAATTGTACCTGGCGTGTACATAGCGAATTCGATTATCAAATCACAAAATAATCTCGTTACTATAAGCATCATAAATACAAACGATTTTGAAGTTGAAATTGAAAATCTTAATTTACCTCTCACCAAACTAGACGAATTTGAAGTATTTCGATTAAATTCGTGGTCAAATGTTATAAACAATCGTTTACAAATTATCGAATCTCTTCTAAAAATCGATCACCTTAATCAAGAAGAACGAAACTCTATTATAAATCTATGTCGAAAGTATAATGAAATATTCTTTGTGCCTGGTGATAAGCTTACATCAACCGATATCATGATGCATAAAATAAGAATTGATAGTAACGTAGAGCCAATATATGTCAAACAATATCGTTTACCAGAGTCCACAAAAACTGAAATAAACAAACAAATAAACCAAATGTTGGAAGACGACATAATCGAGACTAGTAAAAGTCCATGGAACTTTCCATTAATTGTAGTCCCTAAAAAAGCGAACAACGAAGAAAAGAAATGGAGAATCGTGGTGGATTTTCGTAAACTAAATGACGTAACAATTAACGACGTATTTCCCTTACCAAACATAACGGATATCTTGGATCATCTTGGTAAATCTAAATATTTCTCCACTTTAGATCTTGCGAAGGGCTATCATCAGATTTTATTAGAGCCCAAAGATAGAGAAAAGACTGCATTTAATACTCACGTAGGACATTTTCAATTTAAACGAATGCCTTTCGGTTTAAAAACTGCACCAGCAACGTTTCAACGTCTTATGAATACTATCCTAAGTGGTTTAAATGGCATTAAATGTCTTGTTTATCTAGATGACGTGATAGTGACTGGTTATAATCTTATTGATCACAACGCTAAATTAGAATCGGTTCTTGAATGTTTCAAAATCAATAATTTGAAGGTAAATTTAGAAAAGTGCCAATTCTTATCTAAGGAGATCATATATCTAGGTCATACCGTCACTGAAGAGGGAATCAAACCAGATCAAAACAAAACTGATACAATAAAAAATTATCCTCAGCCAAATAATCAAAAGGAAGTCAAATCATTTTTAGGCTTAGCAGGATATTACCGCCGTTTCATTAAACAATTTTCCGAAATATCGCAACCTCTTACAATTTTACTAAAAAAGGGTCAACCATTTAATTGGAATGCGTTCTGCGATGAATCTTTCACCAAACTGAAAAATTGTTTACTAAACCCTCCGATTTTACAACACCCAGATTTTGCTTTACCGTTCACAATAACAACCGATGCGAGTGATATTGCAATCGGCGCGGTTCTTTCTCAAAACCCGAACAACTTTGATTTCCCAATTGCATTTGCTAGTCGAGTGCTAAATAAAGCTGAACTTAATTACCCAACGATAGAGAAGGAGTTGCTGGCGATAGTATGGGCTTGCGAACATTTTCGCCCTTATGTATATGGTCGTCACTTTTCCATAATTACAGATCATAAGCCGTTGATATGGCTGTGTAATTTAAAAAACCCTTCCTCTCGGTTAATGAGGTGGCGCATTAGATTGGAAGATTTCGATTATAAGGTTTACCACAGACCTGGAAATCACAATCAAAATGCGGATGCTCTAAGTCGAATAGCAATTGTACCTGATAAATCTTCAAAACTTCCTTCAACATCTAAAGAAATAATGGTCGTAACTCGATCAAAAAGTAAACAACATTCTGAAATTAGGTCAAATCCAGAAAATCTTGAAACCAATTTACCGAATTCTAAAATAATACATCTCACTGACGATTCCGAAATTGATAAACTTATTGAAGAATTTCATTCTAAACCTTTAGGTGGTCATCAAGGTGCATTCCGAACTGCACAACGAATCAAAAGATATTATCATTTTAATAACTTATACACTCGTATTAGAAAAGCAATTAAATCTTGTGAGTTATGTCAAAGAAATAAATGCTGCAAATTCAATAAAATTCCGATGCAAATAACTTCAACATCTTCTCACGCATTCGAAAAGCTTTTTTTAGATATAGTCGGTCCTCTCCCTGTGTCGTATCATGAAAACAAATATATACTTACCGTTCAGGACGACCTTACTAAATTTTCTTTTGCATTTCCTATAAGGAACCAGGATGCCGAAACCATAGCTCGAATTTTTGTAGAACGAATAATATGTGTTTTCGGTACCCCTCAACAAATATTATCCGATCAAGGGGCAAATTTTATGAGTGATCTGTTTACAAACGTGTGCAAACTTCTAAAAATTAAGAAGTTAAATACAACAGCGTATCATCCTCAAACAAATGGAGCATTAGAACGATCTCACAGAACGTGGACAGAATATCTGAGAAATTACACGCAGTCAGACCCACTCAACTGGGATACTTGGCTTCCTTATGCTATATTTACTTTTAATTCGACTCCGCATAGTGCAACCAAATTCATGCCGTTTGAATTACTATTTGGTTGGAAACCTATGATTCCTACAGTACTACTTCAAGAACCAGAACTAGTTTATAACTACGATGATTACTTATTAGAACTTAAAAGTAGAATGCAAAATTCTTTTCAGAAAGCAAAGGAGAATCTTATAAGTCAAAAACTCAGATCAAAAGAATACTATGATAACAACACACAAATCCAACATTTCCAAATCGGTGATTTAGTTTTATTAAAAAACGAAGTTCGTTTAACCAAATTTTCCCCACTTTGGCTTGGTCCTTTTGAAGTTAAACGTAATAATTCTCAAACCAATACTACAATATTAATAAAAAATAAATTGAAGACAGTTCACAATAATCGATTAAAATTATTCGTAAGTTAATGGTATTTCAATAAAGTTGAGAAGATCGAAAAGAATTTAAACTATAAAACAAATTTCATATTATAAAACAAACAAAAAAAAAATTTATTTAAATAAATAAATAACAATAAATTAATTTTGAATTCACAATTTATCATAATTAAAAAATTAATTTAATTAGTTTATAGAATTCATTTATATTTATATTATATGTATATTATTTTTATTTTTTTTTCTTATTCATTTCATATTACATACTAATTTTGAATTATAGTACATATAGTTGTTATCTATAAATTGAATCAATTTAAAAAATTTTTTGTATATTACTTTTTTATATATAAAATAATCTTAAGTATTATTTAAAACTAAGGGTGATGGTGTTATGGATTACTGATGCTAACCTGTAGCTTTATGTATATAATAATTATTCATGCAATAACTTTATGTTTATATACCTAAGTATACATAGATTATTAATAAGTATAACAGCTTTTGTATATGTATTGTAAGTACCAAAATTCTATAAATGAGCAATTTTGGTTCGTTGTATCAGTCAGTTCTGAACATTGATATTGTGTACAAATAATATTACTCTACAATATAACTTAATTTTTAATTTAAGTTATCAATAAAATCCTTTAAAAAATTAATAAAATATAAAAAAAATAATAAATATTATAAAGTGTTTTAAAACTTTCTTTAATTTCTACACCTATTCACAACAGTATTGTATATATTTAATGGAAAATCGTAATTAATTTATGTATGCTAATTAAAATAAAACAAGCAAAACAATCTTTGAAGCTGATTTAAAAATCTTATTCATGGTCATCTGTACACGAGATTCATACATACATATATATGTACAGTACCTACAGTCAGGACAGCGTAACTATAATTTCGATTATCTCATAATATGTATTTGTTTAATCGGATCACAAAATAGTTTCTCTATTTTTTAGTATGATATACTATCGGTAACCTTTATAACGGCTTGAAACATCAAATGAACTCACTGAGTTTAAACGCGAATGAATGCGTAAGTACTATTTTCAGGAAAGATCACTAAGGTACTAATCACACTTTTTTTAGAAAATTATGACATAAAAGTGATTTATTTATTTAATTTTTTTATATTAATTACAGTGAAATGATAATCTCAATCAAATAAAACCTAATTTTGACGAAAAAATACTTTAAAATAAGAAAAAGTTGAAAATTCGCATATAATTTAATGACGTCACAATATTATGTGCGAATATTCATATACTTTCTGCTTATTTTAAGCTATTTTTCTGCCATAGTTTGGCTTTATTTGATTGAACATATCATTCCAGTGTAATTAATAATAATAATAATAATAACAGTGTTAAAGGCCATTACTGGCCCCTTACTGAATCAACAATCTGGCTCCAACGGTTTCGATCCTGAGCTTGGTCTTCATACTGTCTTAGACAATCTGAAGAGGCCAAGTCGTTCTCTACATCGTGGAGCGATCGTCGCCTGCAACGACCTCTGCGCCTACCATATGGTGGCTCTCCTTTCATAGATCGCTGCACAATTCGTTCCGGATCAGCACGCAGAACGTGACCGAGCCAGCGTACTCGCTGAGATCTAACTTCATGTACAATATCGGGGATCTTCATCAGATCTCTGATCTCGAAATTGTACAGAGCTCGGTATGTAACATCTATTTCGCGTTTAGGGCCGTAAATCACACGCATGATTCTTCTCTCAAATGTAAGGAGCCATCTCTCGTACTCATCCGTCAGCGCCCAACTTTCACATCCAAACATAACAACGGGCCTGATCAACGCTTTGTAAAGCTTCAGCTTCACGGCACTTGATAAGTGTTTAGATTTTAGCAGTGGCCTTAGAGGATATAAAGAACGACCGCCAGCTGCCAGCCGCACTTTAATATCCTCACCCACACTGTTATCGTGAGTGATAAGAGAGCCCAAATATTTGAACCTCCTCACTCCCTCAAACGTGTGGTGGCCACTACTAAAATCTGGTGTGCCATTGTCTCTAAAACCAGAGATCAGGTATTTCGTTTTGGACTCATTGATCTGGAGTCCAACAGAAGCTGAAAACTCTACAAGCGGATCAAGTATTTCTTTCACTCCATTGCTATTCAGTCCAATCACGCATATGTCATCTGCATATGCAAGCACTTGATTGGACTGGCGATATAAGATGTTGCGCTGAGGTGTTTCAGTTTTACGAAAGATGTACTCCAACATGAGATTAAAGAGTATCGGGGACAGAGCATCTCCCTGCCGAACACCCGAGTTAACTGCAAAAATTGTCGATAGCCTGTTCTCAACTTTAACACAGCATTGAGACTGCGTCACTGTCATCCTACACAGTCGTACCAATTTTGTTGGCATTCCTAGGTATTCCAGGGCAGACCACAAACTCTCTCGATTGATCGAGTCGTAGGCCTGCCGGAAATCCAGGAAAACCTGATGTACGGAGATGGATGTCTCATAATATTTAGATAGAATCATCCGCAGCGAAAAGACCTGATCAGTGACTGATCGATTCGGACGAAATCCTCCCTGATAGTCACCAACCAAGGCCTCCGCCAGAGGAGTGATTCTATCCAATAAAATGTATGACAGTAACTTGTATGCTGTGCAAAGGAGAGCTATACCGCGATAATTCTCACACTTCAAGCGGTCTCCCTTCTTGAAGATGGGGCATATCGCGGCCACTTTCCATTCATCAGGCATAACTTCGGTTCGCCATACTAATCGAATAAGGTCGAAAAGACAGTTCCATAAAGTATCCCCTCCGAATATCAAGAGCTCCGAATTAATGCAGTCCACTCCAGGTGAGCGGTTTCGTTTCATTCTCTGCATGGCCTTAGTGAATTCCTCATGGGATGGCTCCTCAGTGAAAATCTCCGCAGACTGTTTTAGAGGTGGCTCAACAACAGTCTGTGACGCATGATGAACATCAAGCAGCTCAGTAAAGTGTCCACTCCATGCGTCAAGTACTGCGTCGATGTTGACACAGAGGTTTCCATCCCGGTCCCGAATGGCGGTTGACGAAGGCCTGAAAGTATGGTGCAATCCAGTAATTCCTTTAAAGAAATTACGTGAACTACGCTCATTGCTGAGTTGTTGTACTTTCAGAACCTCGACCTTCCACCATTCTCGCTTCTTCCGTCTACAAATCCGCTTAGTGTAATTAATATAAAAATTAAATAAATAAATCACTTTTAAGTCATAATTTTCTAAAAAAAGATTACTCGCATTCGCAATTCGCGCTTGGTGTGATTAGTCCCTAAAGGTATAAAAAATAATGAATATCTCCTAATGAAGGGTGCCAGATATACTCTTTTCAAGGGTATTAATACACTGTTTATTTCGTTTCACTCTTTACTCTGTTGTTAGGCAAAAATCATCTATCAATATTACGCTTACAATAACACTTCGACGTATCCAAGTCTTAACATATATACTCGTATGTATATAACCAAACAAAGTATCTCGACCATTGAAGGAGTGGTTTTGAAAGATTATTGTTTTAATAATTACAAGAAACATTAACTATAGTCTGAGGTTCCAATTTCAACTTGGTGTGAGAGGAAGTTAGCATTGGAATTGAAGCTAGAACTCAGTGTATCTGTGCTGTGCTGTACTAAATAAAATAAAATAAAGGGTGTTCCATCTAACTAATTTAATTTCGCTCTAAATTCAAAAATGAATGAATATTTTTCAAAGCGGTTTGTTTTATTAGAAAGAGTATACATTGCCATTAAGTATGACACACAATTTCATTCAAATGACTTCTAAGGCTGGCTTTACAGTACCCCATACTATCAATCCAATTTTTCAGAACATTTTCGATTGTATGGGCTCCTATATAATCA
Source organism: Tipula unca (assembly GCA_951394425.1). Lineage (NCBI taxonomy): Eukaryota > Metazoa > Arthropoda > Insecta > Diptera > Tipulidae > Tipula > Tipula unca. The sequence goes on from OX596382.1 coordinate 152,672,947, forward strand.
ATGGTACCTTCGATTTGATCTTTCAAGTCTTGGATAGTCTTTGACTGGATAGCATACCACTTATTCGCTCCCCACAAAAAAAAGTCCAACGGAGTCAAATTTCAGGTACATGGTGGCCAATGGACTCCGTTACGGCTGATTATTCGGTCCCCGCAGGCAGTGTAAAAATACCGATTGTTTCGTTTGCTGTGTGGCAAGTTGCGCCGTCCTGTTGAAACCAAATGTCGTGTGTCCTCCTATTGAATTCTGGGTAACAAAAACTCGTTTATTATGGCTCGGTAACGCTCTCCTCCACTGTAAGAGCGACTCCATTTTTGAAAAAAATGAACCACTGATGCCGGCGGTACAAAAGCCACATCACACAGTCATTTGTTGTGGATGCATCGGCTTCTCCATGGTTACGAATGGATTTTCAGAGCCCCAAATGCGACAATTTTGTTTGTTGACTTAGCCTCCGAGGTGAAAATAGACTTCGTCGGAAAAGATTATTTTTCGGTAAAAATGCTTATTTTCTTCCAAGCGTTGCACTGCTCAATTAGCGAAATGTTGCGGATGGTCATTTTATTTCAGCTCCTACTCTAATTGAACTTTAAACGCCTTCATATACCGAGGCCTGTATGAAAATTTCTCATCACAGAACTGCGTGAAATGTTCAATTCTTGAGCACAATAGCGAGTTGATTGCCTATTCGTAATGTTTTTTTTAAGTTAAATTATCAAGATATTTGTATAGAAAAAGAAATTGGTATTTTTCAAAATTATGTAACATTAACCTTGGGGTAATATCGGTTAGATGCTACCCTATGACGGGTAGCTGATATAACTCCGACCCAGCTACATAGAAATTGTCCTACCAGTTGGCCCACTGCGGCATTAACCCGAAGCTCAGGTCTGTAGGAGTAATATTTGTCGTGGGTTTGTGATGGGAACTTGTAGGAGCATATACAAAGAGGCAGGTTTTGAGGAGAAATTCGGACCCACACATTTTGTGGATCCTATTGACGTGTGCCGACCATTATCGTCCGAATGTGGCTTAGTGCTTATTCATTACCATGATGAATATAATAAAGAAAGTAAAAGAAAAGGAGTAGAAAAAAAACAGAATTGTAGATGTGGTAGGCGCTACTTCTACCTATTATTTGTTAGTAAGTCGTTGTTTGATCGGTGACGCATTGTCAGCAGAAGAGAAGACGATGCGTACGCAATAATTTTTTCCGTCCCGTTTGAAGAAAACTGACCCATCACCAATTGTGGCCTTTAGGTTAGTAGGCTGAACATCTTTTTGATACTTACCAAATTTACTTGTTAACCCCAAAAGAAAAGAATTAAATTTCCGTTTTTACTCTTTGTTCTATTTCTATATCAATATAACTAATGAGTATGACTAACTAATTAGTATCTCTTGTTCTTGACAAGTTGGACTCTCTCCTGGTCCCGTATCACGGACAAAATTGAACCCTCCCAAGTAAGAATATTTTTTTGGTATTTATGCCAATTTGGTGGTTTGTTAAAAGAAGTGAAAAAAATCAAATATTTACCGTTTCCGGTAAAGCCGAAATTCGGTAATTTTGCATGCCCTAACTGCAATGTTCTCGGCTGTCTGCGCTGTAAATACTCGTGCGCGTGTTAGTTTATCCAATAAAAATCCAGTTGCACGAACCCGCTTCACAAATTGATCCACAAATTGCCTTGTAGGCATTTGATTTCTCCTGAATTTTCCACATAAATTTCTTACAGTTTGGGTAGAAGGTTCACCACTTTGAAAGCATGTTTTCAATATTTCCCGATTTTGTTCAAGTGTAAAGCGAGAAATTTCGTAAATAGATTTCGTACATTAAACTAATTTGATGTCATAACACGGATGGAGTAAGTGTTGCCACACTCGAAATAACCGGTTGTTGAAATTGCAAACCAGATGGACCACCCGTTATAATACAGAAATGTAATTCGTAATTCGTTAAATTTTGAAATTTACTTATACATATATACTTAATTCAATGTTTAAAAATTAAATTTAAATTTTAAATTTTGTTTAACTTAGAAAATTTTAAAATGATAAAATTTAACAAATCTGAAATTTTTGAAACATTCATATGAATAGATAAAAGAAATAAATTAAATTTTAACTCGACTTTTAAAAATTTTGAATGCCCGATTGAATTTCGATAAGTCTTCATAGCTTGAAATGCTGAACTTCAATGCTTATGAAATTTGTGGACATTACTGGTACATTTATACAAATATACATTGTTAACCTGGTTATGCATAATCCTACTGCGCTAACACAGTAAACAATCTATCAACAATCATGTTAAATCATCATGTTAAAAATCAAATAAAATGCCGATTGATTTAGCACAAAATCTGGGAATGATTTTATAACGAATAAAATAATTGCCTCTATATGGACTACATGAACTGCAAAATATGTTTATTGCTTAGTTGGAACACCTTCAAATATATAGATTTTGTAAAACATACTCTTATAACTAGCGTACTCCGAAATAGCTTCATTTTTCGTCCAATCGTCTCTACGGAAATTAAAAAAACGTCTCATCATATTACAAAGGAAAAACCGATCAGAAGAAACGATACGAACGATAAAAATTAGACGGTTTTGGTATACTACATATATACAGAAATTTGACTATGAATTTATTCATTCGGTCGTTGGGGTTATCATTAAGTTATCAAAAAACACTATATTGTGATGTTCTTCAATTTGTTTTCTTGAAAAATTAGCAAATATTTTTGATAAAAGTAAAGCACGTCAGTAAATATAATTTCATAATCGGTAATTCTCGCGTTTATTAAATATTATGTAGGCTATTATTATCACTGACATAAGCCTAAATACCGTATATGAATAGAAGCCAACGCCAACAAGTAGAAATCCGTCTTATAAAGGGTTTTCCAATAGAAATGATACAAATCGTTTAATCAAAAGCAGTGCTCATTTCTGAATACTGTGATAAATTCAAGAAGAGTTTACACGATACAAGAGTACCAGTACGACAAATGAATGCACGAACACTCAATCGCCGCCTATTTATTAAAGATAATCACAACAATTTAACTTTTCTAATTAACACTGGTGCCGATTTGTCTGTTAATCCATACGAAAATTATCGTGAAAATCGGCTGTACTTTGACGATAATTTTGGAATGGATAATATCAAATTTACACTTTCTGCTGCAAATGGCTGTGCTATTAAAACATATATGGCATCAAATTCGTAAACTAAATATTGGACTGCAACGTAATTTCACTCATACCTTCATTCTAGCTATGAAGTGAACCGTCCAATCATATGTACATATTTTCTTTCAAAGTTTGGTCTTGTCATCGATGTGAAAAACAAAAAGCTCATTGACCCATCCACACAGCTGTCAATCAATGCTGTCATGGCTCGAGTTGATACGTTAACTCCTGGCCATTTTACAATCGATAATGGGTATGGTGCTCTTCTAAGAAACTTTCCAACACTAACAGAGCCACCGAATTATCATTTACCTGTCAAACATAATGTCATGCATCACATCGTTACTAAATGGCAACTTCCATTTGCTCGACCACGTAGACTAGACACAATACGACATAAACAAGCACAGTTGGAGTTTCAACACATAGTAGAACTAGGCATCTGTCAACCATCGTGCTCTCCTGTATCCAGTCCTTTACATATGGTTAAAAAAAAGAATTAGATTGGAGATCTTGTGGGGATTATAGAAGATTAAACGCAGTCACTATTCCTGACCGTTATCATATACCACACCTACAAAATTTCTCTATAAATTTAAATGGCTGTAATATTTTCTCCAAAATTGACTTAGTCCAAGCGTACCATTTAATTCCTGTTGCTGCTGAAGATATTGCAAAAACGGCAATTATCACTCCTTTTGGCTTATTCGAATTTACTCGAATGCCATTTGGTTTGCGCATCGCTGTTCAAACGTTTCAAAGATTCATGAACGAGGCAGTCAGACAGTTAGATTTCGTCTTCACGTACATCGATGATATTCTTGTGGCTTCCAAATCAGAAGAAGAGCACAAATCGCATTTGCAACTATATGTACTCTTTGAAAGGCTTGCTGATTTTGGTATTAACATCAAATCTTCAAAATGCGTTTTTGGCGTTAAAGGCTCTTAACTTCCTTAGCCACAAAACAACTCCTCAAGGAATATTTCCATCCGAGAAAAGAGTCGAAACTATAACGAAATTCCCAGTACCTACTTCCATTCAGTAAATTCAACAGTTCATTTGTATGGTTAATTAATACCATTGCTTCGTACCTAGCCTAGCTGAATTATTATCATGCACACCTAGCATCGCTACTCAAGAAACCAAAAACAAGAACCTTTACATGAACAGAAATTTAACAGAAAATCAAGCTTTCTCTGAAACCAAATGTGTGCTCGCCAATGCAACACTTTAGGCTCATCCTTTAGACGACGCAGTATTCAGTATTACTTGGTTTTACTACTGACGCTTCAAATACTGCGGTTGGAGCTGTTTTACAGCAAATCTATAAAGGTTGTAGAAACCATTAGAATTCTTTTCTCCAAAAAGTTACAACCAGACGAAATAGAATATTCCGCCTTTGATAGAGAATTACTAGCCATATACTTAGCGATTAAACATTTTCGATATTTTGTAGAAGGTCGACAATTCACAATTTATACCGACCATAAACCGCTAACTAGTGCAATCAACTCCAAAACGAAAAGAAGTCCACGACAAGCTCGACATTTGGATTTCATTTCTCAGTTTTCTACGGACATTCAACACGTTGCAGGCAAACATATAACGTTGTCACTGACAGTTTGTCACGCATAAACCAGAACGAAGCTGCCTTTGTTGAAGAAAAGCTAACTCTTAAATCAATTTCGAACTATACAGAAGCCTGACGAGGAACTAGAGTTTACTTTCTGGTTCCACTTGTCTCACAAGTTTACCTTATAAACTTGAGCGCTGCGTATTTCCAGATATAGATATTTATTGTGAAACTGGAAATGAGATAAATTGACTTTACCTTCCAGAACAACTACGCCGTACAACCTTGACGCGCTGTACAACATTTCACATCCTAGTTTCCGCGCAACTAGAAAGTTAATAACTGATCGTTACTTTTGGCCCAACATATGAATAAAGACGTTAACCGCTGGACCAGGACTATGTCCTGTGTCTTTCATGTCAAAAATTCAAAATACAAAGACACACGAAATCGGAAATTGGACATTTTAAACCGGCATCCGGTCGTTTTGAGCACATTCACTTGGACATCGTTAGACCTCTCCCACTATCAAATGGATATACCTACATCCTAACTGCTGTGGACCGTTTTGAAGCCAAGGAAGCCAATTGTCTAAGCTGTTCTAGGCACGCATCGAATTTGGACATCACCTTATCACCCACAATCTAACGGAATGGTGGAACGTTTTCATCTCCAACTAAAAGCATCTCTTAAAGCAAGAGTCGATATAGTGAATTGGAGCTCGCAACTGCCAATAGTTCTTCTTGTCATACGAGCTACCCCAAAAGAGACTATCAAATGTTCATCAGCGGAGTTAGTTTACGGTCAACCACCCAAAGTACCAGGCGAAATGTTCATCAGAGTTGATAAAATCCGAACTGGTTTGACACCGCCATATAAAGGCCCATTTTGTTCATTATTATTATTAACTCTTACCTATTTAACTTTTAGGATGACCTATTTTCTCGGAAGAAACGGGATGAATTTTATTCACACAAACAAAAGAGATACACTGTCACAAAAATTCATCCGTCAACAAAAAAATTAGCATGTCGAAAATAAAATGTTAATGCTTTTCAATTCTTGACTCTGTGAGATCAATTAATCATAAAATAATTATAAATAAGATTGTGCTTAAATTTAATAAAAAAACTTAATACATTTATTGTGAATAATTTATTAATATAAAATATAATAAAAGTTTAATTAACAATATATAAGTTGTGTCTATATAGTACAAAAGGCATAACAAGAATATTGATTTGGTAGCAGCAAGTGTAAGAGAAAATCCAAATTTATCGGTTCCACGTCGTTCTCAACAATTAAATCTTTCTCAAACAACAACATGGAGAAATTTAAGAAAAGATTTGGGTTTACGTCCTTACAAAATTCAAAAGTTTCAAGATCTGAAGCCATTAAACCACCAAAAACGTCGTTTATTTTCTGGTTTTGCTCTTGAAAAACTTGAAAATGATGAACATTTTTATCGAAACATTTTGGTTAATGGTTATGTAAACAAAGAGAATTGCAGAATTTGGAGTGATGAAAATCCACACGAAACTGTTCAGACACCATTACATCCAGATAAAGTCACTGTGTGGTGTGCAATTCATGCTGGTGGAGTGATTGGTCCATATTACTTTAAAGAAAATGATCGAAGATTAACAGTAAATGGAGAACGATACAGAACAATGTTAAATGAATTTTTTTCCTGCTGTTGTTGAGAATAATGTGGAAGATAAGTGGTTTCAACAAGACGGTGCCACCTGCCACACAGCCACCTCAACAGTCGATTTATTGAAAATCAAATTTGGTGATGAAATTATCTCAAGATTTGGTCCAGTAATTATTCTCCCATCTCGTGTGATTTAACACCTTATGATTTCTTTCTTTGGGGATATGTTAAGTCACAAGTTTATGCTGATAATCCAACAATATAATTGAGCAATTAAAAATCAACATTGAACGTGCTGCCAAATTTATATGAAAAATGATGATAAATTTGGCTCCCAGAATGCAGTACGTACGGAGAAGTCGTGGTGGTCCAAATTAACCAAAAAAATGTTGGTCTCACTGAATAATTTATGTTATATACGAATACAGAAATATTTCAATATCGCCATTTGTTATTAATGATATTAACAAATCCATTGGATTAATTTTGAAAAGCGATGAAATCAATGGAACTAATATTCACCAAAATCACAGAACTTACCACAATTACTACGAAAAGCCAATATAATAAACTTTCGTCTATATTATCAAAAAATTAATTGGCAGGATGAGCAATTCAGTAGGAATATAGAAAATATAAACGTGGAAACTGGTTTATAATATCTTATTTAAGAGTATTTAATTAAATATTTGTTCCCAAAAACACTCAAATTTTATTCTGAGAGCAAGCATAAATTCCGCAAGTGTAACTAAAATTTCGAAAGTTATACTTTGAGATAAAGTACAAAATCTATAAGCAATATACAGGAAAAGATAAGAACAGCAAATCATATATGGAGCATGTTTGCCGAATTTTCCCAATGGATATATAAGCCGGAAGAGATCAATTAGACTGTGGTCCAATTCACAATTCATTTTGTGTGAATAGATTTCTCGTTTAGTATATCCAAAAAAATTAAATTGTACACGCAACAAAACATAGAAAGATGGATGGGATTACAACCACGATATACCGTACCACCTTAACCTAAAGCAATTACCACCGTATCTTACTGGATTGTAAATCTACACAACAACATGACAATACTCCAAGATTCTAAAATATTCGTTTGTTGGTAATACATATCTTACTTGATCAAATCGATGCACCATCTACATATATATATATATATATATATATATATATATATATATATATATATATATATATATATATATATATATATATATATATATATATATATATATATATATATATATATATATATATATATATATATATATATATATATATATATATATATATATACTGGAATCAATTAAAATAAAGGCATGGAGTAGAAATTTCAGAAATCATGAGTTCTTTTATTTTGGCCAATACAGCACAAATTATGAATTGACCACATCTTCGACATTATAAGTAAGGTCATTGAGATCGAGGGATTGATTCAGTTCAATCACAATCAGAAAATTTAGAAAAAATATTTGATAATTTGAACAGTTTGAGCCAATTTACAATTGGTTATTTAAGGTTTCGCCTACGAAATTTCGCGAGGATTTGAGAGAATTTTAACTTTCCATATAATTAAAAACTCGAATAGGTAGTTACGAACCCAGCTAGAGTGCACAACTCTAAAACTGGTAAAGTGGTAAGTAAATGTGCCGTAGTTTTGGGCTCACACTATTTTCAAATTCGAAATTTTGAGAATGGGTTTCAAATTTTGGCATTAAGATTTTTAAATTTTATATGGTTTTTGTTTGCTTTTTGCAATCTAAAAATATAAATAATAAATTTTTTGTTTACATTTTAAGTTTTTGAATAATACATTTTGTTGTATAGTTGTAGATTTAGTACTTTCGAATTGAAACTGTACTTTAAGTTATGAATTTAACTAAACCTAAGTCAATTTGAGCAACGACAAGGTTAACATTCCCTTTTATAACTTTATAATTTCTAGATTTAATGGAATATACGTTAGCCAATTATAAACTCCAAAACTCTGTGTCACTCCTACTATGCTTGTAAAATTACCAATATTCTTGATTAGTTTGTAAGAGTTGTCTGCTCTTCCCTGCTTTCACCACTTCGAAATTGACTAAAATAAATTCTATGAAATTTTACTAATTGAGCCAAAGTGAGAAACTCAATGCCCATGCCATATATGCTATGAGATCTTGGTAATAATTGATCTAAGAAATGTATTCGTGTCCAATGATATTATTTATATTTAACAAAATAAAAATACAACATTAAAATATCTTCATCTCTTCTCTTCGCCTCTAAATTATTCACTATGAACTATCCAATACTCAACAGAGCACGAAAGGAATTCCAGGAAGTTCAAAAGATTAAAATATAAGATTAAAAATATAGATCAAAACAATTCGATTTAATTATAAGTACATTGGTCGGGCTAGCTCTGATCCATTGAGATTATATTGTTAGTATGAACATTTGCTAAGCTAACTATGTGAGTGATATGGAGTGTTCAACAGAAGCGTGCATTTTGAGTGCCAATACCTGATATATGATGCATCGGGTAAGAAAATATTATTTTGAAGTAGAAGAAGTATTATAATCAATATATACTAAACAATCAGCCTTAAATTATTGACCGCAGGATGAGAACTATTGGGTAAATATATTTGTGAATATTGAAATTTAAATCATCAAGGCTACTATAGGAAGTTAAAACACCATCACTCTATTCAATAATTAATTTTTTAAGGCTATATCAAAGTTTATTTGGAATTGTTGTAGTCCTAGGGACGCCAATGTTTTTCGTGGTCATGCTCTCTCTCTCTCTCTCTCTCTCTCTCTCTCTCTTTCCCCCTAGTTACGCTACTGACTATATCAGAGATATATAAGAGTAACGTATAGCACAATCGTAAAACAATGTGTTACACAATCGCGTACAACCTAAGATTTATATTTTCTTTGTCGTAGAGTATACATATCTATATAACTAATGAAGCTTTGAACGCCATTAAACGTTACTTATTTATAAACTAAAAACCGATAGAGCAAAAACACTGTTTGATGTAATAAACATACATATCTAAATTAAATTTCTAATCATAACAATATAAATGAATGAAAATTGAAAAAAAAACTCGGATGTAAATGTTTAGATTTTCTAATTAAATACAACCTAGAGACCCACGGTATAATATACATATTATACGAATTGGCATCGGAGAAGTAAAGCTGAAATTCGCGATTTTTTTCTGCTTCTAATGTTTATGTTAAAAAAAAAAGTAACATTTAGGTTTTGTTTTTAGATAAATTACTATAGAAGGTGGTTCATAATATATCAGTGTTTTAGAAATGAATTGGATTTGTGTATATACATGTGTACATAATATGTACGTATTCTCGTAAACATAGTTGATTTCACACATTATTAAAACAAACTGCATGCTCGATTTTAAAAATGCGTAGAACATTTGTTGACGTAACCAATTCAGATAAAAAAAAAGTAGAACAACATTATATATGATGTTGATGACCGTGTAATGCCTTTAAAAATCTCGATACATATATTCAATGTATATATATACATATATCACTATATTTGTTGTTCTTTTAGTAGAAGAAACTGGTTAACTGCAAAAACATCATTTTTTGGGAAACTGCATTAAAAACAAAAATATGATTGTTTTTCAAATAATTTAGAAATATTTATTGATTTAATTCGTATTCTCAGTTTAAGAAGATAACAGAACATACCTTACATAAACATACATATGTATATTCCATACAAATAGCTTTATTATGCTGAAATTTGAAAATATATCAGATAACCTGTATTGGCTAGTTTTATTAACAAACAGGGAGCACGTTGCTAATATTTAAGTAGAGATAACTAGTTTTAATAAAACTAAGATTTTTGAATAAACCAAAAAGTTGGGATCACATGGAATTTTATTATTGAAGTGACAACTGTACTTAAAAATGTTACACTACAATCCTTTATCGTCAAAACTGTCAAAAATTCAGTTAACTAGATTCTCAAAAAAAAAAACAACAGATATAAGCAAGCCACTTTCGTGTATCTGTACCTCGATTTTGTTGCCTTTTTGAGACTATGAGACTATGAGACTGCCAAATATTTTGTATACGTACACTGTGTAGGCTATTAAATATTGTTGTTGTGTGTTGTCATTTTTTGTATGTGTATTTGTTTTGAGAGTGTACAATAAGCATCAAAAATTATCGAATCGGTATAAATCGGTATAAAAAACAAAAATAATACAAACATTTTTGGTGCTTACACTCCGTTTTCTCCTGCTATTGCGACGGAGAATTGACGTTTATGTCATTAGTATAGTACATAAATTATTATGTTTACTTATTATCCTAATATGATATTTTTGCATCCGAAAGCTTTTGAAATTTTGTCAAAATAAAATATAAACAAATTGAACAGCGCATGCGCACAAATACACACATACTCACTAATATTACTATTTTCCGGTAATTTTTACTCTCCTAGTCCCATAGTCTCAAAAAGGCAACAAAATCGAGGTACTGATAACACTGGGATCCGGTTATCATTTCCTGTGCCTCGATTTTGTTGCCTTTTTGAGACTATGAGACTGCCAAATATTTTGTATACGTACACTGTGTAGGGTATTAAATATTGTTGTTGTGTGTTGTCATTTTTTGTATGTGTATTTGTTTTGAGAGTGTACAATAAGCATCAAAAATTATCGAATCGGTATAAATCGGTAAAAAAAACAAAAATAATACAAACATTTTTGGTGCTTACACTCCGTTTTCTCCTGCTATTGCGACGGAGAACTGACGTTTATGTCATTAGTATAGTACATAAATTATTATGTTTACTTATTATCCTATTATGATATTTTTGCATCCGAAAGCTTTTGAATTTTTGTCAAAATAAAATATAAACAAATTGAACAGCGCATGCGCACAAATACACACATACTCACTAATATTACTATTTTCCGGTAATTTTTACTCTCCTAGTCCCATAGTCTCAAAAAGGCAACAAAATCGAGGTACTGGCTTTCATTTCCCTTGAAAAAATGTTAAATTAAATTTGTATAAATGTGCTTTCTTTTGTTGCATACGTGTAAACAATGCTATTTTAAGAACTTTCAATTTCATAGTCCAGAATGTATTGTGATTGTCGAATCTGGAATTTTTAGAATTCGATCGTTCAAATCTAAACTTTTTAACATTAAGTTTTAATTACATATTTTCAAATGAAAATTGAAGGCAAATTTTAAAGTTTATTCTAGCGGTTTTAAATCATTAAGATCTTAAAAATTAAATTAAAAGTTCAGAATACACTCGAATTGCTAAAAATTTTCTCCTAAAGTTTTCATTCGAAATAGCTTAAATCTGAATTAAAAAGTTTTAAATTTTTTTAAAAATGTCCTTTTGTGACATCATTGTGTCATCATGTGTCATCATTGAATTTTGTAAGACCTCCTCGTATAACATGGTACACGACTTTATCGAATTTCAATGAAATTTAATATCTATTTTTTATCTAAATTGGTGGCCAGGCTGCTGTGTATGCCGTGGCAGCTTTATCTGCCGTAACTGCGTACAACGTCAGCAAGTGCTCACACTGCCTCTTCGTGGCGGTCGCTAGAAACTACTCTGTTACAAGAGTAGGCTAAAGTGTGAGGGCAGTGGTCCTCCTATAGGGGGTTAGCGTTGGGTTAACAGCCCAACCTGTCAAATGTTATTGTTACGAAACCTCAACATGAGCTTGAGATACTTAGCCTAAATCGACCGGCGAGCCTCGATCAACTCTTCGAACAAGCATCTAAGTATATGCTCGACCTCATAGCGCTGCAGGAAACAAGACTAATCGGCAACGGCATCGCCGATTATAGTCGCGTTACGGACTAACTCTCTGCCGCAGCAATAACATGAATAAACATGAATTCGGCGTTGGTTTCTTGATTTGCAACCGATGTCGTCAATTCGTGGCTGATTTCATCCCTGTCAACAATCGGGTTTGTACATCACATTTGTGAACGTTCATGCTCAAGCCGGAACAAATCAAAGACGCTTTCTACGACGAGCTTGAAACCGTCTTCCGTACGTCAATGAAATCTATCTCGAAGAACCAGACAATCTCACAACGTCTACATGATTGCAAGGAAAATTTCCAATCGGCAATGCAGACGAAAGAAACGAGAATGGCATGAACAACAGGCGCTCAACATCCAAAATTCTAGCCTGAGAGATAGATATTGCAACATAAAGGAACTAGCTACCGACCTTCATCCGCGTAGCAGCGCTATTCGCAACGAATCCGGTGAATTATTGATGGACACTAAAACCGTCCTCGAAGTGTGGCGGCGGTATTTTTCCTCACTTCTAAACAAACAGGCACCACCTTCCGAGCAACAACCTCTCTTACTTCAACGCGATATTAACGTCGAGATGACTCCACCGCCCCCTCCAACATATGACGAAGTGCGGAACGTGATATCGCAGATGAAAAATTATAAGAGACCTGGTGAGGATGATATCTGCAAAGAAATGCTCAAATATGAAGGCTATTATTTGTTTTACCATATGTTTGAGCTCATATTAATAATTTGGTCTACAGAAGACATCCCAGAAGAGTGGAAGACATCTCTTATCTGTCCGCTTCTTAAAAAGGGAGACCGGTTAAATTGCAACAACTACCGCGGTATAACTTTGTTGAATACAGGCTACAAGGTTTTGGCCAAAGTAATCGCGGCTATGTTATAAGCATACACCGAGACGATCTTGGGTGATTATCAATGCGGTAATCGCCCGAACAGATCAACAACCAATCAAACTTTCACTCTGATGATGATGCTAGAGAAATGCTATGAAAAGGACATCCCTGTACACAGTCTATTCGTAGACTTCCAGCAGGCGTACGACAGCATTAAGAGGAATACGTTATGGAACGTCTTGTCCTGTCTGGGCATACCGTCAAAATTGGTTTGTTTGTGTCAGGTTTTAATGGATGGCTCAATATGTAAGGTGCAAATAGAAGGCAAAATTTCGGATGCCTTCGAGATAACATCTGGAGTGCGGCAAGGAGACCCGATAGCTCAGATTCTCTTCAACTTATTATTAGAATATGTCATTCGTCAGCTTAATTAGAATATGTCATTCGTCAGCTTAATGTAGCGCAGCTGCCTATATTACAGAACATCCCAGTTACTAGCATACGCTGATGATATTTGCATTCTGGATCGCAACATCATCTTCCTGAAAGAAGTCCTCCTTCCGTTGGAAATGACAGCCCAACAAATTGGCCTTCAGATCAATGAAGCGGATATCAAATACATGGTGATTGCCAGAAGGCAGCCACTTGGTGATTTTATTTCTGGAGACACACAGTATGAAAAAGTAGAAGAGTTTAAATTCGAGGATCCCCGATCAATGAGCAAAACTCCATTATCACCTTTGGTTGCGAGTGTTGGACACTATAGTTATAACAGCGCAAAACATCAAAAAACTTGCTGTTACTGAGCGTAAAATATTTCGTATAATTCTCGGTTCCATTCAAGAGGGAGCCACCTTCAGGATGCGTATGAATCACGAGATCAGAAATGATCTCGATAAAGTTGACATCATCGGATTCATAAAATCAGCAAGGCTTAGATGGCTCGGACACGTTCTTCGTTCGCAAAACGGACCTCCAAACAGACCTTAGAGTAAGCACCAACGAAAGTAGAACCTCGCAGGAGACCACCTACCCGTGGATGGACGGCGTCGAAAGGGACCTGATAACACTCGGTCATCGTGCCTGGCGTTCTCTTGTATGAATCGAACTATTTGGCGGAGCATCGTTGAGGAGGCCAAATTTCTCCATGGGGTGTAGCGCCAGCGTAAATAAATAAATAAAAACCGAAGTGCACAAGTACATATACACTTAGCAATAAAAAGCCAAACAACTTTGGCTTCACTGAAATTCGACTTAATATTATTTAAAAAATATTTCAAATCACGTGAATATAAAGTGAATAAAGAGCATTTGAACCAAATTTACAAAAAAACTGATTAGAATTTGAAAGAAACTTAAGGTCGGAATAACACTGTTAGCAGTTCTGTAGAATTTAAATGTTATCTAAACTTAAGTAGACTTCAATTTTCAAAATCAAACTCACATGAGCAAGAACATCTTGAGATAAAAATATAAATAAAATCTTCGGATTTGATTATTTAATTCCGGTCTAGAATTTTTAAACCCTTAACTAAATTTAACATTGAATTGATACCAGAATTGTATTCCAGTCATTTTATCCATCGAAACCCGTCTTAAACGTAGCTAAAATGGCCAATAATACTCTACAACACTGTTGATATTAATGCAGTGTGCCTATTACTAAAATGTTTGAATAAATGTCGCGTTTTCTAAATGGCTTATTCAAATTAGTTTTTTTCAGTCAACAGAAGTGCCAATCAAATAAATTAATTCTATTTATGATTCTAATTCTCAAAATATGAAACATTCAAATTATTTTATTGTCCAACCTAAATAAAATAAAACTAAAACGAAAGGCAACCTCACGAAGAGGTTAATTAACCTATTGGTAGCTGCATGATGGTTCAATGAATTTAGAAAAGTCGGCGATTCCCGATAAAGCACACATCATAAATTAAGTTCTTACAAAATTTTGCCATCATCTCCGTATTTTAATAATAATCATAGTTAAAACAAGTATTATATTTATTGAAAGAATAATTATAATGTTATTTAATAATTAGGTAGGGTAATATTTTCGCCCTCAGCACATAAAAATTGATATACAGGATGACAACCGTTATGGCAACCGCGACACGGTATGCCACTTGCATTCATTTTATAAACAGGTTGACCGTACCTATTATTATAACTATAATCGCATGCGAATAGTAAATATTTTCTTTGATTCATTTTATTAATCGTTGATGACAACCCGCATCCAACATGCGTCTGCAAATCTTGCGACATCACTGTAAAGTGACCGATTTTACGTTGTTCTTCTTTAGGTGGTGTTTTATATGCCATAATTTCGTTAAGATGAGTGTGTTTATATTCATCAAACCATGCCCAAATAATTATTTCAATGAATTCTGTTGTATCGTTTGGTTTCCAACCAAATCCTAAATTTTGGCCTGCATATTTAAATTCTTTTGTATTGCGACACTCGTCATGTTTCATTATACACTGGTACGTATTTAATTTGGCTAAGTATGCGAGGTTATCGTTCCAAGAAAGAAGTCCCATCCGTTCAGCCATTGGTATTGTTTCATTGTAATTATTTTTCAATGAACCGCTGGCAAGATCATTTCGATATTTGTTATGTGAGTCGATAATTAATTTTTTCATATCAGATGTAATTTTGATATCCTGAGGGCTAACACAATCTGGATGCCATTTATCTCCATAGCAGCCAATATGTTTACCATTTACATGGCATAAAGAAGGATCACAATGTGGATTAGATCTTGAAAAATATATAAAAAAGAATATAGCCACGGTAATTAAACCCACTGCTATAACCACAGATTTAATAATTAGCATGGGTTCACTTAACATAATTTAATTTGATTGAATATAATACGCACATATGTTCATATGTATAAAAAAAACAAAAGACAAATGGAAGGCCTCCTATATTTTAAATAGACGAGAATAAAAATGTATAATTTTCAAATTTCAAACAACTAAATTTAGTACAGTACGTATACATATCAATCTTTAAATTACATTTATGTCATAAAATGGAACTGGCAGTGAAAAAGTCGGTCAATCAGTAGGGGCAGGTAACGCAAATTGGAATAAAAATAATCGCTCAAGGGAAAATCACCAAGAAAATGAAAGTATGTAGTTAGTATATATATATTTTAGTATAAATATTAACTAAGTCAAATTTTGCGGGGCTCAAACGAACAAGTTTTAAATTTCTTATTCGCTTAGCCAAAAAAAACGTGATGACGTTTTAAAAGGAACCATTAACTTTCTCTTGAATATCCAACTGAATATAGAAATAAATGAGTTGAACAAATATATAAATTAAATTTTTCCTTATCATCTCTGATCTCTCAGTCAGTAATCTGACTATATTTTACTATACCCCGATCTACGATAAATTTCTTTGGTGCCTAAACGAACGCCTATGGACCGACATGTCAATTGTCAACCATTATAGTTTCAGGTCCATTGGTCAAAAATATACAAACAAAATTCGATAGCAATAAAACTGAAGAGACCCGGAAATTTCCCTATGCGGCTGGAATGTTGTAACATCATAATTTTGGATTACGATAAACGTTTATGTTTCGTTTTCAAGAGCAAAATGGCACGCTATTTCTCGCTATTATCCCAACCTGTTAGAATAAATTTGTATACACTACTACTTCTATACTGCCACTTTTTTCTCAGTTCGTTCCCTATCGATAATGAAAAAATTTGGTGATCTTTACAGAATGAATTGAAATTGAATCGAGTAGGCTGTGTTCACACCAGAAATTGCAAAATTGAATTGATAATTGGAGTATCACGTATTTCGTCTTGCGGAAAAATTAGAATTTATCATAAGGTCTAATTGTGCAGGCGGTGCGGTGCAGAAAGAAGCGAAGCTTGCAACAATGAAATATTCTAATTTTATATGCTACAATTATTTATGCGTGCATGCGAGAAATTGAATTCAATTTTTTTGTATTTTCGCACCGCACGTGAAATAGATGATAACTTCATTTATACTAACTGATTTGTAGAACTATATTGACGACTGTAACCGTGATTTTACACAGCTTTTATCCTCGGATAACCACATTAAAAAATTTCAGCTATACATATTTTAGTCGAACTGTGAGCGCTGGTGGCAAATTTTGTCTATTCTAACATATGCCGCTATTGATTATTAGAGGCGCTAATTTAAGACAAATTACTACAACAAATTTGTTCCCTTTTTTCATATGTATAATTGTAAAAGTATTTGCATGATTTCGTTGATATGCGTACCTCAAATCATGCATAATTAGTCCTTTAGGCAAGCTGCAAATTGAACGTCCAAGAACTTTGTTATTAAAACTGGTATTGTTTCAAAGTCTAACCAGCGAGTCTGTAACAAATAAGTAAGAAACCTTACGAAATTTAACAAAAGTTTTCTGACTTGGTTAGCCTTTTAGTGTTGTCAAAATTTTGTGTCATACTCATGCCATTTTTTACAGCTTAGGCATTTCAAGTTTTTACAGAGAGAGGAACTTATCATATAGTAATTCTACAATCGTCAATATAAAATAGCGTATACTAAATTCTTATTTACATGAAACGAACACGAAAAGTTCATTTTTCTTATTGGGTTGGTTATTTTTTGTTGTGTGATTTTTTCGATTGTCCGATATTTTGAAATCGCAATAGTACGTTTCAAATTTTTTAATTTTTTTTAAATAGTTTGTCCTATGTGCATCTAAATGTAATAATTGATGATCTCGTAGATTTCTGCTAAGCACCTTTAATTTGATTACTATTTAGCAAGTCACGCCTGTTTTCAAGTGTAGTCATCTTATAGGTTTTGCAGCCAATATTGAATATTCTCAAGATTTTGAATATAAACGTCGTAAACGGGGCACCATACATTAACTGCATACTCCACCTGATATCTGCCATAGAAATAATATAATTTGATTGCCTTTCATTAATATCACCTGTCCATCGTTTGATAAAACCAAACATTGAGTTAGCTCTAACTCTACATTGCTCAATTTGATTAGAAAAACATGTTTCCAACGAAAGTAATCCCTTTATTTGGTGCTGTTGAATAACAGGATTCTTTTTCCGATGGAAAGTCATTGTCTTGCAGTTACTGATGTTGAGGTTGAGCAAGGTGAAGTCACACCACATCGCTAGGTTGTTGACATCTTCCTGGAGTTTGTAAGTATCGTCGATATTCTCCACAATTTTGTATATTTTGAGGTCATCGGCAAACATTAGGATTCCGTTGATGAAAATGATGAAAATCCATGAGCCAATATGGGAACCTTGAGGTACACCTGAGGTGGCATAAATTGGTAAAGATCTTTTGTTTCCCATTTCAATATATTGAACCCGGTTGATCAGGTAGGATTTAAACCAGGCGATAAAACGGCTGCAGAATCCAAATTTATACAAGCTTTCTAGTGCTTTGGAATGACTGATGGAGTCAAAGGCTTTGGCAAAGTCTGTTTGATATTTTCAATTACTTTAATCGTGCTGCTGGTGAATTCCATAAAGTTAGTTATAGTAGAACTCTTTGGCATACAACCGTGTTGATATAGTGATATGTATTTAGGTGCCACGGTCCGGAATGAGTTGCAAACTAACAGTTCAAATAACTTTGGGATTGATGAAATTGACGTTATACTTCTATAACATGAAATATCAACCCGCGTTCCAGTTTTGAATATCGGCGTCACTCTCGTTGTTTTCCACTTGGGAAATTCTCCTAATTTCAATGATTGATTGAAAAGTAGGCACATTGTTGTTGTTCTCGCTTACTTGAATGTAATTATCGATGTCTTCCGGCTTATATAATGATTGAAAGAATTTAGCAAACATATAAGGCATGACTTGCGGATCACAAGACTTTTGTTCTTCGAATGTCATACATATTTTCTGGGTAACCGTTAATTTCACGTTTCGATTTCAAGTAGCTCCAAAAGTATTTTGGATCAAGCTTTATTTTGTCTTGAATAAAAGAGATGTAATCCTTGTACTTTGTCAGGCAGTAGCTTTCGAAACGTTGGTTACAGATTGTGTATTTATGTTTACTATAGGCAATAGCGCAAATAGCGCAGTGGTTAAAGCTGCGACGTTTGGATCGGGAGGTACCGGGTTCGAATTTCAACAGAGGCGGGGATGCAAAAGGGATTTTTCATCTCCCGATTACGATCAGTGATTAAATTGAAAATATCTATGACCCTCTGTTGGAATGTAGAACTCATGGGCCGACCCCTTTGTACAGGGTGACATGGAGCTTTGCAATGCGTAGGTGGTATACTGTACTTGTGTGAATTGAATGAATGAATGTTGTGTGAATGTAAGGTAAGGCTATGGACCGTAAAAGTGTCTATGCCAAGTCCTTTTAAAAAAAAAACAAAAAAATAGACAATTTCCTTTGTAAACCTTGTCCTTTTGATTTGTTAAGTTAATTAGTCTCCCATCGTACCAAGGGGGATACCGGTACGGTTTAGATACGAGTAGGAGGGACAAATTGTTGTATACCTTTCAAACGAATTGTATAAAATTTGTCTACATTAATATCCAGATTACAATTCACCTTTCCAGGTGAAGCGCTTTAAATAGAGATTCAAGTTTGCTGTGTCTGCTTTTCTGTATAGTTGTATAGTAGGTTGTTTGGATCTGGTGACTTTTTCGACAGATCTCGCTCTTCATAATTATTTCGATAGATTTATGGTGGATATCGTTGATACAGAATGATGATAATGATTTGATGAATTTGAACATTCCAGGCGAGTTGGTAAAAATCAGATCTAAAATTCTATCTCGACCATTTACAATATCGCACATTTGGATCATATTTGTATCGAACATGGTATCGATAGAAAGACACTCACTATCCGATGTTACATTAAGGGGAAGAATTTGACCTAGTTCACCTGCCCAACTAATAATTGGTAAATTAAAATCACCCGTTATTAAAATGGAGTCAGTTGGATTGGCCAAGTTGTTAATTTCTACGATGATATCGTAGCATACAGTATACGATGATAATGGTGAGTCTGGTGGAATATATGCAACGTACAATACATTGTCTTTTTGTTGATCGTTGCTTTAACACATCCTTGCTCGATGGATAAGTTGGATAGATTAATCCATTCTCTTGATATTGATTTATCAACGGCGATGAGTACTCCACCGCCAGTCTTCTTTTTGCTCAACAAAGCCGTCCGGTCACATCTGTACACCACATATTGCGATGGAACCTGCTTGGGTTCCAGCCAACTTTAATAATAATAATTTAATAATATTGCGATGGAAAGAATTCAGAACTGTGAATTTCTTTGTTAAAAGACGTCTCACATATTATTTAAACAGGAAACAACGTTTTTAACACAAAGTTATGGAATTGCACTGCTTTTGATGACATTCTATTTACATTTTGGAAGTAAATACTTAGTTAGATTCTTATTGTTACCTATCAAGTTGTTTGTTGCTGGCGTTAGTGGAACTTGGTTTTGCAAAAGTTCGCTGAAGATTCTGTATGTTAGCATGAATGGCTCTACGCACAAATGTGTACAGTTGGTCGCCTTCCACTGGTGCAAAGTAACAACATTTCCGTGAATGTCGTATTAATGCCACAAATGCATGAGGTATGCTCTCAAAAATACCCATAATTTTGTATCAAGTAACCGCACACAGATTACATTTGTTGAAGTTTAAATCAAAGTAACCACATAAAACGGATATGATGATCGTACAGTCGCAAATACTTATGTTACTGTGGATTTAAAAGAAATAGTTTTCTGTTCGCCTTTAAAGTGTCGCTAGTGGCGCTAGTAGTCCATACGACGAAAGTGTCCAAAATGGATTTATATGTGAAATTGCCTAATAATTTTTAATTTTATATGTTCATGACCTTTGCTGTAATTTTAAAATACTTCACTCGATGTAACACACTTTGCGCTAAAAAGAGAATATGAAGTGCATAAGTGACAATACGCTTTTTCTATGACACTTTGATTTATATGTAAAACTTGTTTTCACTTTTTTTAAAACTTTGCAGATTTTATTTTTGCTATACATCTTCGTAGCGTTTTCTATAATTGGTGTGATTTTGAAATTGGAGTCAATTAAAAAACTCAAATAAAACAACCTGGGCTGGAATGTTGTAACATTACCATTTTCGACATTCGATAGACGTTTGTGTCTCTTTTTTCAAGACTTAAATGGTACACAATTTCGTATTTATTCCCGCAATTTCTATTGTGTGCATGGCCTGCTCGATTCTATTTCTATATACTCGTTTGATAAAATATTGCTAAATCGTCCCTAATCTGCTTCTTTTATTCCAATTTCATGCAGAATTATTTATTGTCTTCACTCAATCACGAACACTAACCAATGCCCAAATACCATTTTCACCGAGGAGAAATATATTTATTAGTATTCAAACTGTAAACTACATACATATATGTTTGTTAACTTTCAAAATAAATACGAGTAAACAAATACTAAACAAATTGTTGTAATAATATACTTTATGTACGCGGCTATACGAGTTCCAAAGTATATATAAAATAATATCATCATCAAGCTCAGGTGATTAGACATTATAACTCACATGACCAGATTACAAACATATACCATTTAAAACGACAAACATTGAAAATAAACTTCCAACAAGTGTTATTTGTCCATATTATACAATCATTCATCACACGTATAAGCTTATCAAGCATTTCTATTGAACTTAACATGGCATAAGAATTTTTTTTTACAATGGTAATTTTGTGAACAAATATTTATTCTATATACAATATACCCATTTGTCATTAGGCAACATATATATGTACATACCTACATATATACATAATTCTTAATTGATTAGTCAATAGAATAAATGACAATTATCTGTATAGAATTATACACAGCTGAAGCCACACCTGTTGGACATATAGATTACTGGTTAGATCGTGTATTAGATATATAATAATAAAAATACAATTCCTATTAGGTAAAATTATTGTTATATGATATAATAAAAATAACGTGTGGCAGTGAACAATTGGTTGGCAATATTAACATTGTTCTCTTAAAAATTAAAATAATTAAGACATTAGAAGTAACAATTAAAATCTCGGTTCGTTCTCGATATAAATTTATTACAAATCGGAATCAAACTTTTACGATGCTGATTAATTTTTTACTACTTATGTTATCGATCAGCATGTCTCATCGAAAGCGGTTTGATAAGAAATGTTCATTAAAGAAAATAAGTATGTACACATGAGTACTTAATTAATCTAAAAAAGACTTTTTTTTGTTCTAATGTAAATAAACCGATAATTATCAGAACCATGACCGAAATTTAATTCCGAGGCTATATATCATGGCTGGTGTATAGTATACCTTTATATGGCATACTAATAAAACTAGATCTAAAGCAAAAAACAAGTGTCTATAATAACGATAACGATGCGACATGTTCCATTATCAGATCTATTATTATGCCCACATCTATGCACACCAACTAACGTCTTTTTTTTTTCTTGTAAAACATTTTAATGCAAACAAAACTTTTAATGTTAGTGTATTCTAAAAATTATTTCACTTGTTTTCGATTGAACAGAGCAAAGACGGTACTTTAAGACATTACTGAAAAGTAGCGGGACATACTTACTATCGACCCGTAGCAATGCGCTAAAGTTGATTGTTATTTCTTAATTAGCAAATTGGCAGACACCTTTGCAAACCTGCTAGCTTTCTAAAAAATTATCATGTGCAAATCGTGTTCAAACCATCATTTAACCTTCAACCGTTCTCATTTCCATCTTTAGTTCGTATTTTTCTAATGTTTGTATAATAATGGACACCATTGCAGTGGTACTGCTGAAGAGGAGGAAAATTTACAAACGAAAGGAAATTTACGAACTGAAAGAAAATTTAAAGAAATGTTGGAGGTTCAGTTAGTTAATCTGTATTTACTTATATATATGCAAAAAACGAAAATTTGAACATGTCCATCTATCCATAGATTTATAAATGATGTTTTGGAAAATCAGCTATGAATGTCAATGGATCAGTTTTAAATTATCAAAACCAGAAAAATATCAAGCGAAATTTGCTATTTTCATAAAAGTGGAGTAGTTAGAAGATACGAGGTGGAAGGGAGAAAGGAATTCAAACGATAAACTTTGGAGGGCGGCAAACAATCATAGTTTTAATTAATTTACTCATTCAATATGACGTGGATGAATTTAAAATCAAAATTATCCCTTTAAAAAGGCAAAAACCGTCAATAAGTATTTTGAAATTTATTTACTTTCTTTATTAATTTAATACCTCAATTGCCAAAATATATACTATATAAGTAGATTGTATTGAAATATAGGTAGAAGTGGACAGCAAACTTGTTCCGCCTGCGTAACACCTTTGACGACGCTTAGTTAAGATTAACAATATTAAATTAAAGTAAGTTACGTAAATTCTATTTACGTGTTGAAACTATTTTGAAATATCAATTCCATTCCTATTTCGACCGTGAAGTAATGGTACATAAAAAAAATTAGTCGAATCAAGTTCAATGCCCTATACAATTGTTCAAGAATATAATATAAACATTATATGGAGCGTAGATGATTTGAATGCTTTATTGATCGATATAGAGTTAAATGTAAATTTTTAAAATGATGTTTATGAATATTTTTCAGCGTAGCCATCGTAAAATTTTGGATCCTATATAAGTATATAGATAACTGCGTCGCCATAAGAATACACCATATCAGAAACCAAGTAATCTTATAGTTTATCAAAATAGATAAACGAAGCATGAAAAAGATATGAGTAAACCCGTAACAAAATCTGCCAATAAAAGTTATAAAAATAGATTGTCCGATTAGAATTTCATTGTTTTCCTAAGTATGATAATAGTAGCACTACACCCAACTGTGGTGTAAAACAAAATATGTTTAATCTTATAAATAAAAGTTATGATAAAAAACATTATCATTTGTTTTGCACTCCTGAGTCTTGTTACAACAGTTTTAACCCTGCTAACCAAAGGATTAATTGATTGAAATTAAGCAAACCAAATTATTTTTAAAATCATTTTCCAAATTTAATTTAATATTTTTGAAAGTTTACTAATCATTTTTGTTCACTGCTTGTTAGCTAGCGAACTATAATGATTTTGTTTAAATTAATTTCAAAAGGTTTAACGGTTTTATATCCATATCCCGTAGGACCTTGATATGTATACCATGTAATAGCGGTTTGGAAATAAGATCGACTTTAGTTTTACCACCTTTTGTAAAACACCATGGTTAAAAAAAACGTTTAATAAGCCAAGCTCACCAAGCAATCCTTCGTTTAAAAGTATATTAATATTTGAAGATAGATTTAACCTGGGGTTGTATGTATAATGTAACAGCTAATTAAAGCTAATTTTTAATTATAAGCTAAACCGAAATAAGAATAATTTTCAAACAATCTTTTTCGTTCTTTCCAATGTTTTTTTACTTCAAATAAATAGTGCTTCCTCGAACTTAACTGAAGAGAGAATTTATGCTATTTTACATTATACCTGGAGCATACAGAACTTTATTTAATGATGACTTAAGGCATACAAATCCAAACCACACGAACTATAAATACATATCATCAATTAAAATTGAAAGCCGCAAATTCCTTGTTTTAGAGATAATCGCAGTCACATAAAATGTATCAAATATCTTTTCATCTTACTATAACTTAAAGTTAAACTATTTAGATTTTCATCTGCTTCATATTTTCATAAACTTTTAATTATTAACAATTTTGATTATTTGCTTAAATAGCTGAACTTTATGATAAATAATGTGCGTACACAATCGATACATGAAATGACAATGGCTGCGGTAGAGAACTAGTGGCATTGAGGAACGATTAATTTTATAAGATTCGAGATAAAACTACGCCGATTGACAATGTGATTCAAGGTAGCAATCAATAATTTGTAGCAAAATTTTATCGCTATGGTATATTGATGTTCAGTCATTCATAACAAAATCGCGTTATTTTGTTATTCTAGATCTAGTGGAATAAACGAATAAAACTTAAATTTTGACATCACTTCACAGAATGATGGATGTTTCGTGCTCAGCAAATATCTCAAGGTCTATACGGAGGAGGTAATAATAATACTGTCTGCGTAAACACGAATGTATCTCGACTCCCAAGTTTGGATTATTCAACAAAATTGTAAACTATAATATATAGGTGTCATCAAATCTTAAGTTAAGGTATTTAATGGTGATTGGTAATTCAATGGTGCAATTGGCTATTATATACATATAGTTAGTTGTTTGCAAATTTATAATTTTAGGAGTACATGTATCTTCGATTTGGTCGCAAGATACGCATATTTGCAACTCGAAAATATGATTACTCCGATTAATGCTCCTATGAAAATTTGAAATTAGACACTTGCTATCTAGCACGTAGATTGCTATCAAGATTTTGGAGTTGCAAAAAAAACTTCATATACAAATTGTTTCTTTGCGACCGGATGGAAGTTTTGCCTCAACATTCTACTTTTTGCTATTTTTTCGGTTTACTATCGGTTTACTATGATTGCCAATTATTTAAATATCACATAAACTCAGTAAGCTTTATTGTTGCGGTTAAACAACAAATTCCTTACGCCCTTAGGCCGTGTGTCAATTAGTTAAAAATATTTTGACAGGAAAATCAAATATTTCGATTTAGTTGTTCACTTTGTAGTGGAAAAACAAAAATAAATTTGAGTTTTCTGTCAAAATTTCGATTTTTTAACAATTTTTTTAACTAATTGACACTTTCAAATTGATTATTCAAGTTATTTTAATTCAATATTATCAACATAAAATTAAATTTATATTTTTTTTTCAATATTCTCGATAAAACAATATTTTTTTCCAGATTTCGATAAAACCATAGTACACGAACTCGAAAAAACGGAAATTTTAAAAGGAAACATTTTAAACAAATATTTTTCATTGTATTTAGTTGTATTATTTGACAATAAAAGTAAAAAAAATATTGTTAGAAGTTGAAATTATTCAAGATAAATAGAACTTAAATAAAATATATTAGTTAAATTAAATAAAATATCCCAGTATTATTCCCGATGTTCTATATAGGACTTGAAGTTCTGTTAATAAACCCAGCAATAATGTTCAAATTTATTCTAACATGCTGAGATTGCATTAGAAAAAACATAATACAATAAACGAAATAGCTCACAAGTCTATCGAATACGAAAATGGTGATGTTATAACATCCCACCCAGTATTGAATATTTTCGAGTCGTGAATTAACCTTAAATTTCGAGTCGTTCAAGTTTGTTACAGTATTTCAAATTGATTAAGGTTACCAATTGGAAACACAACATATTTTTGGTTTATGTAAAATATTTAGCAAAAATGGTCGTTTGGCAATAAATGTGTACTCCCGGAAAGAACACAGATCACAATACACAACATTAATGAAGATGTAGTGCATGTGGTTTGGCTTACTTGATGTGATGTGATGAATGTTAATAATTACGAATTATGTAGTCTGATAAATGTAGTTTCAAACAATGAAATGCTTAATCAGCATAATCATCTTTATTGGAGTGACTCAAATTCGAAATAAAATCTGTATTTTGCGTAAATGTTTGATTCGACTATATAACCCATATTTGTAATTTAAAATTTGAATCCAGCATTTAATCTATTTAAGCAATATAATGTGGACGAATTTCTGACCTTCGTAGCGAATATAAAATTGAGAATTCTAATAGCAATAGAACTAAACATTAGAAACAAAATGGAATTGAACTTAGACTTGGGTTTGAAATCTGAATTTAAGCTTGATCAACATTTGTAAAAACGGATATACAAAAAAAAATCATCTAAGCTTGCGGGTTGTAAAGGCTAGAGTTTAAATTATGAACCGTAAACGAATTTGAATTCTGGCACACGCTTCAACCAAATATGAAGTACGTAATAGAAAATTTGAAAGATCAAATTCATCTGAAACTCCCTTAAAGTCATACTTAAATTCAGAAAGGGATGGAAATGAGTTATAACATTTATTTAATATAATTGTATTATTCCAGTTGAATAAGAATGATTTTTTTATAATTTCTTGAAAACTGTTAAAAGAAATGTTAGTGTTTTACATGAAACCAATCATAAAAGAGAAAACTAATGTGTGATTACCAGACGGATAATCGTTTGAAAAGAAAACCATTCATATATGTAATTAT
Organism: Tipula unca; assembly: GCA_951394425.1. Taxonomy (NCBI): domain Eukaryota; kingdom Metazoa; phylum Arthropoda; class Insecta; order Diptera; family Tipulidae; genus Tipula; species Tipula unca. Next base: position 152,700,327 of record OX596382.1, read on the forward strand.
TAAGTACTCATAAGTTCATAACATAAACTTAGGACACAAATTACTGGTACAATCTACAATAGAAAATGCTTTCTTAAGTTCCAAAGATATCTTTGGGTGCCTAACGATGTCGTATAGATGCTAAAACGTATATTTAAATTCTAAATATCTCAGCATCTTGTAGACCTTTTGCGATGGCCACTTAATATTTATAAAATTCATTTCCTTATGATACAAAATTCAATAAAACAAACTAGTTACGTTTATGACTGAACATACATTTCAAGTTGTGTATATGGCCTAAATCATGTCTAACGTAATCACCCAAATCAAATACATATCATGAGTTCATAATTAATTTTTACTTTTGATGTGCAATAAAAAAAAACGAGTAATTCCAATTTTTTACGATGATAACAAATTAAAATTTGAAATCTTATCTATTTATTTAAAAAAAAAAAATATTCTTGATAAATAAAATTTTTAGCCGCGTATTCATATTATTATAGTTAAACCGCTTGATACATTTGCGATTATTTTACCCCGCCTATGATGAATGATGAGTACGTACGAAATCTAAACATATAATCTTGCGTCTGTATAACTAAAATATAATAGTAATAACAAATCTTATTATTAATGTTAAAATCGTGATGGATTTTTGGATTTTTTTTTTTTTTTTTTACTTTAACTGTTGTATACAACAAGATATTTATATACATACAATCTCTTTAATTATTGTCTGTATATATATATATTGTTGTATATAAAAAAAAAATAATAATAAATTTGTAATGTAGAAGAAAACTATAACGTGAAATCAAGTTTATTTTTTGGTTGGTTTTAAAACTCACATTTATGTTTTGTGTTGTTTTGGTTAAACATTTATATAAATTACAAACTACACTGTGGTATGACGGTTATGGATGAGAAATTTTTATGTGAATCAAATTTTTAAGACTCATTGTATACTGGAACTGGTTGTCTTGGAAGAATGTACAACAAAATACACACAATATATTAACAATAATATGCATATCTGCAACATAATATACAAAATATTGAATGATGCCATTGATTTGACTTTCAAAACGAGAAAATAAACAACAAATCAAGTTTTCGATCAAATTGCAGTTTTGATCTTTGAGATATGCACACAAGTTTTATTTTTGTTATAATAAATCTCAGATTTTTACTTACAGCTAATAAAATAATATATACTAAAATTATATATTTAAAACATTTGATCTGTTTTGTTATATCCATTATTTGTTGTATTTACTATAATAAGTGTGTCATTCATATAATTGTGTAAGTATATAGTATTCATTACACATTTAAAATACTAAATAATTATTATTTGCACAGCAACAAAAAACATAATCACAATTCATCAAGTGGTTGCAGCATTTTTGTAAATTTTATTTATTTATATTATTTTTTATTTATAAAAGCTGCAAAAATCACATTAAACATAATTCAACACTTTGCACTTTTTTTAAATTTTTTTATAACAATTCACGCACTTAAACAAACCACAAATAACCTACATATACAATATACAGACATATAAACTATACTAAATACATTTTTAAGTATGCTTTTATCGCCGACATGTTAACGACTTAAAATCAAAAATTCAAATGAGCAGAACTGAAATAAAGTTGAAAAAAAATTTCTGTACTACAACAAAATGAAGAAAATTAATTGTTCTATTTTTTGTTGGTACATTTATTGCCTCGTATGTAAAATGCATGAGTGCGTCATGCGTAACTATAGATGTGCCTATAAATTAAATAAATTATGTTATGGTTTATTTATCGGAATAAATACGGCTTTAATTGTCCATGTAAATTAATAAGTTAATCGGTTATTGTCCTGTTAAGAGAATAAAATATAAGTTATTTGATTTATTTTAAACATAATAAATCAATTTAGTGTAAGAAAATATATTGTTAAAATTTAAGATTGTAAAGATATTGTTGGAAACATCATGAATCTACTTTAACAGTCCAACTCTCCAACAATAAATATTAAATACCACAATATAAATGGAAACACAAAGTAGACTATGCTACTTAGCCAGAAATTATACAAGCTCAAAATTGTATAGTATATCATAGATTATTTATGTGGTTGATTAATTGCAAAATAAACATTTAGGAGATATTATTACTAGAGGTATTACAGTATGTCCAGTAAAACAAAAGATGAAGTAGATGTGTGATTTTTTCATATCGATGAAACATACAAGTTCGGTCTCCAAAACAAGAAAAACTATGAATAGATTTGGCACTTACTATTTTTCTTTTTTGAGTTCTAAATAATTGGTTTAAATTTTATTACAACACATAAAAAGTTTATTGGGATTTGTTTCTTTTGTATATTATTAAGCCTATATCACAAATTATAAATGTCTTTCATAGGACTTTTTTTAAAAGGAGTTATTTCATTACATATTTGCAATTTGTACTTTGGTCATCAGTCATCACACATGACCATTAACAATTTGAAATTAATCCAACAAAACAAATCCAAAATTGAATTTCGCCGGAATGACTGGAAGTAATGCAAGTTGAAGCATCTGCTTATACCATTCATTAACCCAATTAAAAATTATACCATTTACATTTGACAAACGTATTGTCAAAAATTTTCACAACACAACTAAAAATGTCACAATAATCCATCGATGAAAACGTTTTAGTTTTTGCGTTGAAAACATTTTTAATTCTAACTAAACAATTATGGAGGAATTAAAAAAATTAGAACATTTATCATTAGTATCAAAGATATGTACCGAATTAGATAATCATTTGGGCATAAATGATAAAGATTTGGGTAAGTTGGTAAACGTTTGTGATTTGAGCGAATTATTTTGTAATCGTAATTTTTCTATTTTAGCTGAGTTTATAATCGATATCGCCGAAAATAATTCCACTTTATCGGGATTCAAACAGAAACTTCTGGAGAATGGTGCAGAATTTTCGGATTCGTTTATTTCAAATTTGTTAAGAATAATCCAGTTGATGAAACCTCCGGATGAGTCAATGTCAACCGAAAAGTTTATGAACGAGAATGAAAAGGAATCATTAGCGTTTAAGTTCCCTGGCTTAGCGATTCCAAATAAATCACGTGATTTTCCGGATAAGGAATCGGATGGGGACGAAAAGAAAAAAAATAAAAAGAAAATTGTTCAGGTTAGCTCTGAGGTGGATGATGCGTTCGCCGAGTTAGAAGCGTTGGCTCCGTCGAAAACGTCAAAAATGAAACAAGTGGAAAAGATCGATAAAAAAGAAAAGGATAGAAAAGAAATTCGAAGAAGTCGATCTAGAGATCGTGATCGAAGGCGAAGTCGAGATCGAGAGAGAAGAAAAAGTCGTGATCAAAGTAGATCCAGAGATCGAAAACGACGAAGTAGGTCTAAAGACCGACGAAGTAGGTCTAGGGATCGGCGAAGTAGGTCTAGAGATCGACGACGCAGATCTGCAAGCCGATCGAAAGAACACAGACGTCATCGAAGTCGATCACAAGAGCGGAAGCGACGATCTCGTTCTAAGAACCGTAGAAGTCGTTCGCGAGGTGATCGTAGAAGTAGATCACGCGATCGTAGAACTAAATCACGCGACAAAAATCACCGGCAAAGTAGTTCGCGCGAACGCCGAAGTGTTTCACCAATGCATGATGATCCAGATCCGGGTAAAATTTACAACGGTAAAGTTGTAAATATTGTGCAATTTGGATGTTTCGTCCAAATAATGGGCCTCAAAAAACGTTGGGAGGGATTAGTTCATATATCACAATTAAGAACCGAAGGCCGCGTTACCAATGTAACAGACGTGATATCACGCGGTAGCAACGTAAAAGTGAAAGTTATCTCAATTACCGGGCAGAAAGTATCGCTTTCAATGAAAGATGTGGATCAGACCACAGGGGCTGATTTAAATCCAGCTTCACATGCTCATTTACACGCAGATGAAATGTCCAGTCGTAATCCTGATCGGCCTATTAGTGGAACATCAATGTTACAACTTCAAGGTGGTAATTTGGATGGCGAGGATCAACCAACTCGAAAACGGGTGACAAAAATTTCATCCCCCGAGAGGTGGGAAATCAAACAAATGATATCGTCTGGTGATATTGATCGGAGTGAACTGCCCGATTTCGACGAGGAAACCGGACTTTTACCAAAAGATGAGGATGATGAGGCTGATATAGAAATTGAGATTGTAGAAGAAGAACCACCTTTCCTCCAGGGGCACGGCCGGGCACTTCATGACCTATCGCCCGTTCGGATTGTTAAAAATCCTGATGGTTCTTTAGCTCAAGCTGCCATGATGCAATCTGCGTTAGCCAAGGAGCGGCGAGAACAGAAAATGTTACAGAGAGAACAAGAAATGGATACAATCCCGACAAGTTTGAATAAGAATTGGATTGATCCACTGCCAGAAGAAGACTCACGCACATTAGCTGCTAACGTTCGTGGAATTGGATTGAGCACACAAGATGTACCGGAGTGGAAAAAACACGTTATTGGCGGCAAAAAATCATCGTTTGGTAAAAAGACGGACATGAGTTTAATTGAGCAGAGAAAAAGCCTACCGATTTATAAACTTCGCGATGCTCTCATTAAGGCCGTAACAGACAATCAAATATTGATAGTAATCGGAGAGACTGGCTCTGGTAAAACAACTCAGATTACACAATACTTGGCCGAAAGTGGATTTATTGCTCGAGGCAAGATTGCTTGTACTCAACCTCGTCGTGTGGCCGCAATGTCGGTCGCTAAACGTGTGGCGGAAGAGTTCGGTTGCCGTTTGGGACAAGAGGTGGGATATACAATCCGTTTCGAAGATTGCACTTCTCCTGAAACCGTAATCAAATATATGACAGACGGTATGTTGTTACGGGAATGTCTGATGGATTTGGATCTAAAATCGTACGCCGTTATTATGTTGGACGAAGCTCACGAACGGACAATACATACAGATGTTCTGTTTGGACTACTGAAGCAGGCCGTGCAAAAGCGACCTGAATTAAAATTAATCGTCACATCAGCTACATTGGATGCTGTTAAATTTTCTCAGTACTTCTTCGAGGCCCCAATTTTCACAATTCCCGGTAGAACTTTTCCGGTCGAGATTCTATACACAAAAGAACCAGAAACCGATTATTTGGACGCCAGTCTTATTACTGTGATGCAGATTCATTTGCGTGAGCCGCCCGGAGATATTTTATTGTTTTTAACGGGCCAGGAAGAGATCGATACAGCTTGCGAAATTTTATACGAGCGAATGAAATCTCTAGGTCCAGATGTTCCGGAATTAATTATTCTGCCTGTTTATTCCGCACTGCCATCCGAAATGCAAACTAGAATTTTTGAACCGGCTCCTCCCGGAAGTCGTAAAGTCGTCATCGCTACAAATATTGCAGAAACTTCTTTGACTATTGACGGAATTTACTATGTGGTAGATCCAGGCTTTGTCAAACAGAAAGTTTATAACTCTAAGACGGGAATGGATTCACTCGTGGTCACACCAATTTCACAAGCCGCAGCAAAGCAACGTGCTGGACGTGCTGGTCGAACAGGCCCAGGCAAAACGTATCGCTTGTACACCGAAAGAGCTTATCGTGATGAAATGTTACCAACACCTGTGCCCGAAATTCAGCGAACAAATTTAGCTACGACTGTACTTCAGCTAAAAACGATGGGAATTAATGATTTACTTCATTTTGATTTCATGGACGCCCCACCTGTTGAGTCGTTGGTTATGGCACTCGAAACTCTTCATTCATTATCAGCGTTGGACGATGAAGGTTTACTTACAAGACTAGGGCGACGAATGGCTGAATTTCCATTGGAACCGAATTTATCGAAAATGCTCATTATGTCGGTTGCACTTCAATGTTCAGATGAAATATTAACAATCGTGTCAATGTTGAGCGTGCAAAATGTATTTTATCGGCCGAAAGACAAACAATCTATTGCCGATCAGAAAAAGGCGAAATTCAATCAAATGGAAGGTGATCACTTGACTTTGTTGGCTGTCTATAACTCATGGAAAAATAACAAATTCTCGAATGCTTGGTGTTATGAGAATTTTGTGCAGATACGAACATTAAAACGGGCTCAGGATGTTCGGAAACAATTGCTTGGTATTATGGATCGTCATAAATTAGATGTCGTCTCAGCAGCAAAGAACACTGTCCGGGGACAGAAAACTATATGTTCAGGTTTCTTCAGAAATGCTGCCAAAAAAGATCCACAAGAAGGATATCGCACACTGGTCGACAGTCAAGTCGTTTACATTCATCCATCGTCAGCACTATTCAATCGACAACCGGAATGGGTGGTTTACCATGAATTGGTGCAAACTACTAAAGAATATATGCGCGAAGTAACTGCGATTGATCCCAAATGGTTGGTTGAATTTGCGCCATCATTCTTCCGTTTCTCAGATCCGACCAAACTTAGCAAGTTTAAGAAGAACCAACGTTTGGAGCCACTATACAACAAATACGAGGAACCAAATTCATGGCGAATATCACGAGTACGCCGTCGACGAAATTAAGGACAAAATCATTAATAATTTTAATTCATTTAATTTTATATATATACATATAATATAATTAAATTAAAAACTAAATTTTTCAATTTGATTTTTTATTTACAGTTTTTAAAATCACAAGTTTTATAAGTTTCCCTTTATTCAAACTTTGGCTCAACAAATTTTTGTAATAAATTAATTTATTTCTTGTTTTACTATTTCTAGCACTATTAAATAATAATAATTAAAAACCAAATAATTATTAATTATAATAAATTAAATATTTACAAATTTAAAATTATAATTTAAAAAAACTTATAAATTCGTATGTTCGATAATGCAGTTTTTGAACTTCCACCATTTTTTGCAATTTGTTTTCTTTAAACCAAATTTTTAACTCTGTCCAATTTTAATTAAAATTTAAACAATAAAAGTAACATATATTATAAAAAATTAGGAGTATTTTAACTTTGTTTAGATATTTTTACGTAACAGTTTGGATTTAATAATTATAATCGATTTATGTTAACTTTCTAAACTTAGAGTGAGAGGTGGCGCCGTAATTGATACATTTTATCCGTTATCGCATAAATGGCCATCACAATTGCCCCAGAATAGGCAATTACCAACGCCACTATAGCATATCAGGAACACTGCGGTTAAAAATACCAGACTACAGATTGTGCATGGTTTACGTTCGAGAAAAAATCCAATCAAATACAGTACGATGAACATGACGTGGGTTTGCATTAGAGCTGGATTTGTTGGTTTTGGTATTAATAATACCGGTATCAGACATTGCAAACAGTACATTGTTGTGTTAACTAATTGTTGATTTATTATTTAAAATAATCATTTATATATTTTATTATAAATTTTTGATTGACTTTGTACGCGCACAAATCAACCAAACACTCGCTTTTCGTAAAAATAATAATCTCAAATCTGTCATTTTGGAGACAATACTACCAACGATTGGAAAATAAAAGAATACATGTGAAAACACAATTTTTTTTTCTGTTGTACCATCAGTATTCACATCTGGCAGGACAAATTTTATTACATACAACATACTAATCATACATACTTTAAATCACAATCACAAATAACAGTTTTCACTTCAAATCTATTGATTCCGCGGATATTCCTAATTCTTTTAATCGTTTTTCAATGTCTGACGCATCGATACCATTATCCCGATTATACTTATACGCTAAGATCAATTGTGTCTGCTCCAAACCATCCACTTGATCAAATAAACTGTTTGTTAAATTTCCATCGACATCGCTCTCCTCGCGCAACCAACAAAAATATAATAAAAATATTGCAATGCTGGCGGTCACAACATAGGGTTGGAACCATATAGTTTCGGTCTCAATTTGGCCCATTCTTGTGCTCTTCGCTTGCCATGAAGCAGCACCGGAACCAAAATATTTAACAGGTTCGTTAAGTAATTTCTCCTCCATTGGCGTTTTTTCATTGCTCCGACTGGCATACCATCGTACATTACGATTTACACCTAAAATTCTACAATATCCAAAATTATTATACAATTTGAACGAATTTGGGAATTCTAACCTAAAAATATTGCGACTATTTCGTAATGATAATTCAATAAATTTACTCATCGTAATTTTTATAAATAATTTGATATATGTTAAGTATCTGTATTCACTTTGTATCTTAATTTATTATATTTTAGTAGGTTTTAAGTTTTTTAATTTATAAAACTTGCAATTGATTACTTTTACATCATGCAAAATGAAAATAAACGCCAAGTGGTTTAAAATATTGTAGGTAGAAACTTTATTTCTACATGGTATAAACCGTGATTTATCCTGTTTGAAAATTAATGTGTATTGTGAATGTGAAAATTAAAGTGAAATTATAGATATAAACGCGAATCTATTTGACTTGAATTATAAGTTTCTATCGCGTGACTTAATTTTACGATCACGTGATTTGCTATGATCGCCTTGCGAACGATTTTTAGAACTAGATCGTTGCTCGCGCTTTTACGATTCTATGATGTTTGCGTTCTTTCTATCGACTAACACATCAGCGTCATGGACGTACTTCGTCGTTTATGATCTGTGGATCTACTTTGAACATGACTTTCTCTTCTATTTCGATCCCAACTTTGTAATTTATTATATACATTAGTCTAAATGACAACTCATTGAAAAGCAATTCCACAGCAATAGTTATTACATTGCTTATACAAACCCAAACCAACATTAATATACCTCAGTGTGCTGGATACACTAAATGACTCCATGATCCAGTCTCTCTAATGAAAGCCGCAACGAGTAGAAATTTCCAATTGAAAATCATTTACATATCCATTATACATATGTAGATCATCCAAAACAACGTAAGCCAAATAGATTTTCAAAACAACATTAATCGGTTTAATTAAAATTTGTCGGTTTAATTAGGTACAAAAGATAAAATCAGAATAACGGGGTGGAATAAAGGTTTCATGATCCCTGAAGTACATGTGTGATAACATAGTCTGTATAACAGTCTGGAGATATAGCAAACGGATTTGTTTTATCAGCGCTTGCACGGTAACTTAAATGATAACACCTTGGCAACTAGAAATTTATAACCAAACACATTTTATACGCTTTGAAACAAGCTATACATAATCGTGTTTTGATAAATTTGGTTATAGGCAGGTTCATTCATGCATTTGTTATACCACGATGTTTGTAACGAGGAGGACATATGTGGCCCAATTGCCATTTTTTTAAACTAATCGACATAGATACATAAATTGAATGGAATATTGCATTCCAAACTTTTATTGACGACCAACACTGGGTAGTCGGGGCCGCGGAGTGTGAGGAAATCAGCCGGAGTATGGGTCGATTTATTTTAATTAAACTCCCCAGTCCTGTGACCTGTCACAGGGCGCGGAGTTTAATTAAAATACTACCAGTACATAAAAGTTTAAAAATATTCCGTAGTGTAGTGCAGCGTAAAATTCACACTAATCATTGTAGAATCTAGTTTTGGAAACTTTATATATTTTTTTGGAGAAGGTGTGTAAATCAAAAAACTAGTAATTCGCGAAATTCGAGGTTTATGAAAATTAGGATTTCAGATTTTAGGATTATAAGGCTTATGTACGAGTATGTAGAAATTATTACATATATGCTCTATATGCCAAGGCTGCGATATATTCACGCTAGTCAACAGGGACGTGTCGGGACTTTTATTTATTTAGCGAAGGACAATTTATAAAAACTAAATTTGAAAAAATTACATAAAATATTTACAGATATACAAAGCCTTGCAGAGCTACGTTGAGGACCGCATACAGAAGATTTTAGAAACCAAATATATATAAAGTTCAGCTTCAATTTCCGTGACAAAAAATATTCCTAAAAAAATTAAATTTGGCCAAAGAGTTACGGAAGGTTTACTTTTAACTTCAACTGGATTCAAAAATTTTAATTATGTCTATTTCCAACTCTTGTTTCTCTGTGGCGAACTTTTTTCAGAACCAGAAAATGAAAATGTTTCCAAATTCATAACAAAATATCTCTATGAATTTCTAGTCTCAGATTCGTGAAGAATTTATTAAGAAAATACATAAAAGTTCAACTGAATCCAGTAAATTTTTATTTTCTGGGTTTCCTATAAGGTAGTTAATTTAAATTGAGAAAATTCTCTAGATTTCGACATCCACAGCTGCGTGGCGATTTACAAAAAAATTGAACTTGAACAAAAGTTTATTTACTACGTTTCCATTACGATTATCGCCATCCATTTTTTATGTCTACTTAATTGAACATTTCTCCAATTTTCTAGTTATTATTATTCAAGAGTCGGCCATTCACGGATTGTTTGTTTTAGATAGTTTTGTTTTTTTAATTAAGTAGTTTTGTAATCAAATTATTTTAAAAAGTACTGGAAAGGACAAATTGCTCCAAAGTCGGAAAGTCCTTCCCAAAACTGGCCGTTTGGCATCCTTAAACTTCTTGGTATAGTTTAGTTATATGAATTGCTTTAATTATTGAAATTAGTGGGCATACATACATACATACAATAATTAGAAAATCGACACATACTTCGCTCAAATTTAGATAACGTCTTCACTTGTAAAATATTTTCTTTCGATACCAAGTCTACTCATAAAACTCGTCAAATATCAAATTACAATTATTTAAATTAATTTCGTTTTAATTTGCATCCATATCATATGTACATATACACACACACAAATTAAAATTGCTGAAACTACATCCATGACCTTAAAAAAGATTCAAGTTTAATTTGAAAGAAATGTAACGTTAAACGGTTTTTGTGTTTAAGTTGAAATGAGATTATGCTTGTTTTTTTTCGTGTTAAAATTGTATTTAATTACATTGTAACGAGATCATAAATAAAAAAAAACTTAAAGGAAATACATAATAAAATTTAATCTTATTTCGGAAGAGACATAATGAGGGTGTGTGTGTGTGTGGGGTGGAAATTCGTAAGATAAACTAAATTAATATTTTACAACTAAACGTGATATTCGTTTAGCTTATGTATACACTTAACAAGCTTTCATATGTGTGTAATAAAAGTAAAAAGATCCCATTGAAATAAAATTATCTTAAATAAATATAATTTAAAAAGACAAAACTTTATATTCTTAAAATATTGATTTTGAGGTTTGGTTTCTTTTTCTGACGAAAACAAAAACAAAATTCAAATAAAACACGATGACTCACAATGTTGTATGCCTAAATGTACATAATTAAAATGAAAGCGAATTTAATTTAATTTTATGCAGCAGAATCTCCATACATAACGGTTTGTTTCACAGCTTAAAATAAATCCTTATGCTATACACACATCGATTTGGTATCAGGGATGACCGTTTACGCGTCATCTATTATTTTTCTACATTGACGTGTCGACAACCTGTACATAACGTCAACAACGTAGACAACGTCGATAATGTAGACAATTCCTAGAGTAACTTTGTCAATTAGTTCTAATCTAAAGGGTAACCAAATTTCTTTAGGAACAATGCGTTATTGGTGATAGTTTTATAGAATATCCGTCAATGCATTTAAATCTCTTTTCAAAAAGAGCGGAATTAAAAAACTATTCGTGCTCAAATACCATGAATCTACGTCATGTTTATCTATTACAAAACTATTAAATTGACCCAAAATAATGATATATAGCGTTATATAGAGGGGGGCGCTCTTTATAATGGTGGAGCGGTAGCTCGCTTAAAAATCGAAAAAAACGGCTCACCTAAAATTAGATATAAAATTCGGTGAAATTTAACTATGACCGTACCATAAAATTTATCACACCCAACTCCATGGTAAAACAAATTCGAGCTCAGGAAGGCTATTAGTGCTACCGAGTTATTAAAAAGCCAAATCGTTCAGATAACCAACACTTGTTCATGTATATAAAAACCTACAACTTTCATATTATTGTGGCTGGATTGTACTGTCCACCAAGACATTCTATTAAAATCAAACACTACTCAGAGTTCATAATAAATAGGTGGTGGCTTCAATGTGAAGAATACTCACTGGGGTTCTAGATTAACTACAACTAAAGGAAAAGAATTACTGATTGCCTTGCCATTAAAGAAAATGGATGTGAATCCAACTGACCCAGGAAAAATACCTGACCTGATCGATTTTTTTATAACCAAAAGTATTTCTGGACCCTGCTTATTTGACCATCGCCGTACATTTTCATTGCTGCTACATCCCTCTTTTATACTTGGCAATTAATTGGAAACATTTGAAAATTTAGAAGCTGAGTTGAACTAATTTGTAAGATGAAATTAAATTAAAAAACGTTAGCCCGAATGCCGCTTGAACTCACGTCCACTAATCAAACGCCCATTACTTTGCTTACTTGACCACTGCCATACAATTTCATTACTGATCAATCCATCTTTTAAACTCACCATTTAGAAATTAAATTAAATTTGTTTTTAGTTTTAATCGAGACTTAAACTCAGCTATACCTATTTGTTATACTTTCAGTTTGTATAGGGACATTTTTTATTTGAACGTTATTCATATATTGACTAACTTAAAACTTGTATGGTCAGTGGCCAGTATTGTGGCCCGCCTAAAAAATCGCATCAATCATCATTGATTGGAACGGAAGTTCCATAATTTTTAAGAACATAAGGAGGAATAGCTTGTCAGATTTTTAACTTCTTCGAAATATACTGCTTGGAATGTCATCGCATTAAATGTTGCACCTGGCACTATGAAGTTCAGTTAAGTTTCAAACGATATTAATGTTTGGACATTTTTGGTTCAACTCAGCTTCTGTTGAAAATTCTCCCCAAGTTTCTAAATTCAATTGGAAAGAATAATAGATTTGCATAACATAAAATATATATACGGTGGTGGGCGAGATAGTAAAGTGATTGACTTTGGATTCGTGGACCAAGATTCGAGTCCCATTAGCGACGGTATTATTTTAATTTAATTTCTTATGTAATCAAATTGGTTCAACCCACAGCTTTCTGTTAAACATTTTCATATTTTTCAAGTAGTGGCATGTATACAAGATGGGTATATAGAGATGGTGAAATAAACGCAGAGTCCATTGCCTTTGCTAAAATTTTCAATATTTCCTATTCAAATGACAGATATAAAAGATTTGTATAGCATGCAATATATATTTGGCAGTGGTCCAGTAAGCAAAGTCGATTCTCGATCGAGCCAAACATTTTTTGATATAATTTCTCCTGTCAAATTGGCGATGGTGAAATAAAAATAATCCAACTCACCTTCTGTTCAAAACCTCAATATTCTTCATGTAAAAGTGGCAAGTATAAAAGATGGGTATGATGGGTATATAGAGAGCGGTAATGAAATTGTACGGCGATGGCTTGGTCAAAGAGAGTCCATTGCCGTTGTTAAATTTTTTTTTTTCAAATGGCAGCTATAAACGATAGGAATATCACAAATTATATGTCTGGTGGTGGCTCGGTGGTGAAAGAAGTTGTGCGATTGGATATTAATCATGACTACAGTTCAAGCCCCAATATATATTTTTAATTTAATTGCAAATTGGTCATTTTTAAATCAAAAAGCTATTGAATTTAAAAAAATGAAAATTGAATTTAGATTTCTACAGAAGCTGTGTTGAACCAATTTTACAGCAGAAATTAAATTAAAAAAGTATTGGCACTGACGAGTCTTGAACTCGAGTCCACGATTTCAATAGCATTGACTCTGCTTACTCGACCATCGGCATATTAAAAATTCGTGCTGAACAACGATAGAAATCTTTACATGGGGCAACTGAAAGAAATCTTTACAAAAAGGTTATAACCTTCATTAAATCCGGGGAAATTTAACCGTGCTATAAAATTTAACACACCCCACTCCTTGGCAAAACGAATTCGAGTCCAGGAAGGCTATGAGTGCTACCGAGTTATTAAAAAGCCAAATCTTTGAGATAACCAACACTTGTTCGATAAAATATATGCCAGACTGATGACAAAATTTAGTTGGATGTGTTTTGATGTACGACGACGTACATAACATTGGTTTTGAAACACTTCAAGTTAGATATATAGTATTTGCAGAAAAATGTATGATTTGGCCAGCAATTTGCAGTTGTGGAGCCAGGTTTTTGCCACACTTTTCATAACGACGTATTTTGCCGCAAATTCACGATTCAGCAGTAAAGTTTTTGGCCATATAGCTCGCTCACACGACTTTAATTCCAACAGAAGCAAGAAATTTGCACGAAATTAATCAAATCAATGTTATCTCAAAGAGTCCACAGGTTTTCGATGTATCGAAAAATTTTGGGCTATAGTGGAAAGAGTGCTAAAGTGCAAAAGTCACACCGGCAGTTATGCCAGAAATATGGAACATCAAACAACCTGTGCGTGATTTTATCCGTAATAACCAAATCTATATAGAGGTGATTTGTGCAAAAATTAAAAAAACTCAAAAAATTCAATTAAATCGTATGGAACTTTTATTATCATTCGAAACAACATTTCTTGCCATTTATTTTTTAAAGATTACTTCTTTCAAATGATGGCCACAATTGCGATGGTCCATTCTCAAAGTCTAGTTTTTGATGACGCGTTCGAGAATATCGAATGGTGTTTGGCGAATGACTCGAGTAATGATGGCTTCCAATGCCTCAAATGTAGCTGGTTTATTCACATAGTCTTTGGACTTTGCGTAGCCCCAAAGAATATAGTCTATAGAAGTATCACTCGATCTAGATAGCCAACGATCCGAACCGCGCTGACTTTTTGGAACCAAATGTCGTCGAGGTCGGGCTTCAATTTCAGGCAGCAAATATTCCGTTATCATGGCGCAATAACGAACACTATTCAGTTTGAAACTATTCATGCGTCATTTGTTAAAAACAAACAAATGAAAAAATCACCTTTAGATGAACGCTTTTACAAAATACTCCCGAGAACTGGCGCATTCGATTTCAAATCGCTAAAATATCGTATTTTATTGACATTATTTTAATTGTCGACGTTGACAAAAAACACTGCCAAATAATCTCCGATATATTTTACGTGTCGACAACCGCGTAGAATACATGGCGTAATCTACCTCTCCCATCCCTATTTGGTATAATCACGTGAATGTTTCGCGTGTTTCGTAAAATGCGTTCAAAAATTGACAATAGAACGTTGGTACATGCATTCGTTAAATAAAATAAATTGTCGCCTGCTTTTTGTATGTATGTAATGTACATATATATCAGTATATGTAATAGAAGTGCCGTTTTCTTTAAAAAGAAATTTAAAAATGAAAAGAAAGGTGTAGAAATTTAATTTCAATGACAAGAGTTTTATGAAATATAATAATAACAATAATAATAATATTTTTAACAAAATTGCTGTTATTATTTATGTATACATTTTTTGTGTGAGTGTTAAAAAATATGTCTTGACATTGTCATATAATTTCAATTTCTTTTTGAACAAAACTGAAAAGGAAAATTTGTACTCTCTGTATAATAATAGCACAATATAAGTACATAGCTTTAATACAATGATTCTTTTAGAGATTATAAATTGTTAAAGAATTGAAAATTATTAGTAGATGCACTACACATATGCACACATACAATAAACAGATTTGTCATCTTTGCACTCCGCATGTACTTATATGTACTATATGTACAACATATGTAATGTACGACTATATTATTGTAAAGACGATAAATGTTTTAGTAATTTTATTTAACATCTTTTTTTTGTTTTGTTTGTAAAGTATATATAATTAAACACTCGTGGAATTCATATATAATATACGTATACGTATAAGGTAAACAATAGACCTTTCTGTTTATTTAACTTTTATATAACCTCTGTGTATATATATATAGTCAGTCTAATGTATCATAGTGAAATTTGTATATTAGAGTTCGTAATCAATTAGGGTCGAGGATGGGTGAGATCGTCAACAAATGATTTTATATAAGATGTAAATTTATTTAGCTGCGTGGTACAGTCGATGCCTGATAAAATTATTGTCTAGTCAAACAACGTCTAACCATAATAACTTAATTTGATATATAGCTGAGAATCGCGAGTTTAAATAAAAATATAGTAGACGTTATTCGTAATAGATAGCACTTCACATCGTTTAATTTCACTTGGGCAAACGGGCGTGCACAACCACACCTTTGATGATATTTTCATCGCTGAAGTTTCAGTTTCGTAGTCGGATCCATTCCATATATATTCAAGGCGGCCCCAAGGACAACTACGCTTAATATCTCCATAATACCGGTGTGAAGTTTCTACACAAAATATACGAATATACGTATTTTCTTAACAGTGTACATATAAAATAAATTCATGTATAAATATTACTCCAGCACGAAAACCAAAGAAAATTGGCCATATGGATACTAGTATTTTTGAATAGTAAACACTTGGACATTTTGAAAATTCATATAGGACATTAATACACAAAGGATTGGGCTCAGCTGTAAAAGCTCAAACATTGACAAAAACCTATGCAAATCGTATATAAATGTTTTACTCCAACACAAAAATCTCAAAGTTTTTACCATATGAACACTAGTACTTCGGAATAGTGGACACTTGGATCTTTCCAAATTTGTATACAATACATTACTATAAAAAGGGTTGTGCTCTGCGGAGGAAGCTCGAAAATTTGATAATAGTTTATGAATTATGTAAATGGGGTCCACTATTTGTTGGAGATTTTTGTGCTCGAATAAAACGTTTGCCACCGTTTGCATAATTCATTTATTATTACTTCAATTACGTATACCAGTCACGACTTTAACCTCGATCCCATCGCTAATCTAAAATTCGAGCGTTTCATCAATTACACCTTCAATCTCGATGACTTTGGGAGGCACTTGTCGGCGGATACCCCATTCGTCAGGAATATCACTGCTGCGACCTGTCTTTCATTTGTACTCTAAATTCAACTTTTTGGATACCAATTTCATGCTTTCTGCAAATCTATTTGATCATTTGGCAAATCAAATTCAAAAGTATTGCAGACTCGATTGTATTCTAATAAAACTTCAATTTGTCAATTCGATAGTTACGAATTTGAGCCACAGGTCATCTTTTTAGCATTTTCCATAATATATTTCTTAGTTGGATTTTGAGTTCAATTCTTCGATCGTATACCATTAATATGGTTAAGCAATAAATCTCAGAAATTGCAGAGCTAAATCATTACAATCTATATGGTCATGTATCCGAAAATTAATTGTATTTTTTAATTTTGCGTACTATTTGAATCACTTACGAAATACCGTTAAAATAAAAATATTCTATAGGCCCAAATTTTGCCTATTTCTTTTCAAAATTCTGGATTTTGCAACATATTATAAATTTTAATTTTTGTTGCTCGGGAAATTCTGTATTTTTTTAGTAAAGAGTGAGTTTTTGTGTTTTTAAAGTTAACTAAGTATTCTTTACTGCATTTAAAACAATTTTTTATAATTTGAAATACATATATATGTATGATTTTGATTCAAATTCTAAAAATTGGATTATATTAAAATTTGGGTTTGTGCAATTTCAGAAAAAATCATTTTTCTCTTTAGATTTCTTTTAAGATTTTTTTTTTTTAGAGAACTACAGGGAAATTATGTGGACAAATTGCACTTTCCTGGCCAAAATTTATGTGGGCTTTACCAAAAACCCACATCTAGAGAGATTTGGAAGATCAACTGAAATTTGGAATTGAGAAAAATTTGAAATTGATACTATAGCAAATAAAACATTATATCAGTGCTGATTACGCTTACAAATGTACGGAGGTAGACAAAAAGGCTGCAAAAAAGGATTCTTATCATATAAATTGCTCACATTTGATTTGCAACAATGCTTTTCCACACCAAATCTGGCCATTTCTGATTCCTTGTTCTAAAGATTACTCTGGGGACTCTCACGGTTCACGATGGAGAACAAACCAACCATTTTGTTACCTGTTGTAATTGGCTAGTATGGGAGTAACGATATTGCATCCTGCATTTTTCTACATTTCATAAAATTTAGTTTCAGATGTCAAGCAAGTCACTCTTTATACAGTGGCAGTTCCCGGTCAATACAGAAATCTCTCGTAACTATGCTTTTAGTGCTGCAGAGCAACAGTTCAATTGATGTCATTAATCATAAATTTTTCCGTCACTTGAAGTTTGATGTTATCCATGCTCTAGAAACTCCAATTAAAATACACTATCCAATAGACCGCTATCAGTTTGTACGCGTACTGTTGGATCTATTGAGATGAACTAGGAGTATTTTACTATAATAGTTAATAATTCCTCTGGTTGTCAGAAATATAAGTTTACACGGAGAAAGGTAGACATCAACGGCAGTAAATTCAACTGGAATGATAGAAGGTGGTTGAGATATTACATTTAATTTAAAACACAATTGACACAAATGACGGGTTTAGAAATTTAAACATTGCACGTTGGAGAATAAATTCAGAGACTAGAATAATATTTTATTCATCATATCCTCATTAAGAAACCACCTCATAATTTCACAGATTTCTACAATTGCAAAAGTTTCCTACCACTCAGGCTTCCTACAATTTATTAACATTTTTATTGGTATGGCCCGGAAGGTAAACAACCTTTTCGAGTATTCATCTTCCATACGGTTTGATGACCGACTCGCAAATTTGGAGAATCGAAATTGTGTACATTGCCAATGTGACCAACACTTCGAATGCAAAAGAGATAGCTAGCTTATTTCCTGCATTCTTTCAATCTGTGATAGACCAAGCGATAATATTGACTACATTCTATATCGATCCGACAAACAATAACAATATATATGTATACATGTATCAATCAGTCCTTCGATTATTTTCGATGACAATATTCTATCAGGCCTAACGAGTTTAGGAAAAACATGTGCCGATATGAGATAATATACCATCATCTATATTGAAAACGTATGCAAATATTTGGGTAAATCCATTATATGCGATCCCTTCAAATGACACCGATCCGAAAAAAAAGTTGATTTCACCTGTTATACAGATGAATATTAACTTCATCGTCAATTCCTAAATTATTTGAAGTATTTGTATGCAATGCTTAGTTCTACCAGCATAAATTTATGGCTGGCAGTTCTACATCTACTTACATGAAAAATCATAAAGCACTTCAGAGTCTATATTAGAATTCGGATTTTCATTCGAATACATTAATGGATTCAAGTCGTATTTAACAAATAGTTAGCAATATGTAAATTGGAAACGGCAAATCCAAAGTTATCAAAGTTAATTCTGGTGTTTCTCAAGAATCACAATTTGAACTCCGGATTTGTATTGTTTTATCGATTGGATGGACACTTTAATATCCTCACCCATACTTTTATTATGAGTGATAAGAGAGCCCGAATATTTGAACCTCCTCACTCACAAACGTGTAGTGGCCACTACTTAAACGTGGTGTGCAATTGTCCCTATACCGAGAGATCATGTATTTGGTTTTGGACTCTTTGATCTGGAGTCCAACTGAAGCTGAAAACTCTACAAGTGGATCAAGTATTTCCTTCACTCCGTTGCTATTCAGTCCAATCATGTAGTGAGAAATTTAAGGATAAACAAACTTTATCTACACTGTAGTTTGCATATGTGAGATATCAAGTGGAATATATAGTGTGGCGGTCTCCTTACTATACGATGTGCATATATGTACATATATATCAAATGAATCGAAAACATTCAAAAAATTATTCTGATATTCCTGAACAAAACTGATTTGTATTATACGATCGAAATATACCATTCTATGAAAATGTGACTCGATTACCTCCATTCATTACTAGATTCCAGGATTAAGTTTAGAAAAACCAGACCTTTAGAAATAGGCGACTTCTTCTGGAATCTTCCTTTATTGGGAGCGTCCTTCTTCATCCATACATTAATTAGAGGCAGTTCGGCTAGTGAATTGATTGTCCCTTTAAAGATGTACAGATTATCATGTGCCATATTTAATAAACACCCAGGCTAATCCGATACTTTGGAATACATAATGGGCTATGGAAACGATCGAACACCTGAAAATTTAAAAACGTAGAAATATGATATAATTTTTGTTTTGCTTTGTTATAGATTTAAATTCACCTGTATAACTGAAGAACTTAACGTATATTTATCGAACAGCTCCTCCGCAGTCTATACCACCGATCGATAATAATCTATTTGTACATAGGCTTTTTCCCAGCGCATTCTAAACATTTCTTTTCATTATGATTATAACGACATACTATAATTATGTATTTTATACAAAATAGCATTATAGTGTATAATATTCGCTTGAAATGCAATAAAAATTGCAAGTTTAGAAACAATATGATAGTTCAAAAATAATAAAAATAAAGAAATTTCTCTTTCATTTATAAGACATTTTTCACGATTTTTTATCTTTTTTTTCTTTATGGTAATGGATGTGATGAATTTATGGTTGTGGTATTAAACTAACATTTATACTATATAACAAAAACATAATTAAGGTACATAAATTATTGTACATACATAAATGCCATTTTTATGTATATCATGTACATTATATATATATAAATGAGCTGACAACAAAGTCAAATACATCAACTGCTATTGGAAAGTTATAATCACACTTAACTAAATGTATTCGTCAATATGTAAATAAATTCATGCTCAATAACGCTTATCAATCAATAATCAGAAAATAAAATTCCCTTTCTATACGGTACGATACATATAATTAAATGGTTCATTAGCCCATTTAACAATCCAATTCCCCGTATATATGTATACGTATATTGCGTATATATACATATATAATACTACGGATAGTTTAATACAAGATTAACCTGCGTGTTATTATAAGCATAAAAATTTTCATTTATTTCCCCGCCTGAATACCTACCTCAATTCCATATTTTTTATAAACTAAAAACCAAACGAACCAATTACACATTATACGAGTATGATTATATCCATCGATGTAGTTCAATGAGTTTACCCGCACAAAACAAATTTGAAACTAATAAATTTCTAATTAGAAATTTGTTCGCTGTTTTGTTTGCACTGCGTTGAATTTAATGATCTTACAGATCATATTTCTTCTAAATTATAATTTAATTTATTTTCAAATATTAATTATTTAATTCATATCTACTCGTACTCGTACAAAACTAAAAAATTCAATTGAATTTTTTTTTGATTTCTATATGTTCAAAAAGAAAATGAAAGTAAGGTTTTACTTTTTCTAATATTATTTCAAAACTATAATAATCAGCATTAAATTATAGGAAGGGTGTTTAGGTGTTTACATATCAATTAATCGGTATGTAATTGTATACTTATTTTGTATATGATTATAGAGTGGCAATCTTTCTTTATTAGTGGAGAAACATTATTAGCTATAACCACTTCCTTCACTCTATCACAGAATTCGTATACATTCGAGTACATACAGTCAAAATTTCATGTGGCCAAATAATGCAATTCGACCACTCTCTCTATGCAAAAACCATAAGCCAGCCCGGAACAGTCAACAGCTTTTAATATTAAAACGTTCTATACGCAGACAATAGATCACCCACACTTAAAGCAAAACTAAATAAAGCTATCAAAAATTTGAAAAACACATTGTGGAAAGCTACAAAATAACTAAAAAGGTCAACTCTTTCAAGCCCTCCCATTCTCCTTTCTAATGGGAATTGGGTAAGAAACGATATAGATAAAGTAGCAATATTTGCTCAACATCCTAGCAATGAATTTAGACCCAACGAATGAATGCAAAATCCAGAATCACAAGGAAAACATTAATTCAAAAAAAGCATCTAGGCATGATTTGATAGGTGCTAAAATACTCAGAAAACTACCTAAAAATTGTATCAAATTAATAACATACATTTTTAATGCTCCAATGAAAACTGAGTACAATACTTTCCTAAAACCTGGAAAATTTCGCAAATCATAATGATTCCAAAACCTGGTAAAGATGAAACAAAAGTTAACTCTTATCGTCCTAATTAGCTTGCGTACTATCAAAACTTTTTGAAAAATGCTTCTTCAAAAATTGAAACCAATTTTGCATGAGAAAAAAATCATACCAGACCAATCATACCCGAATATACCTCAATATGGTCGATCAAATTTTAACGATGGGGTACGTAAAAAATCTAGCTAATCGCTTAATTTTCTATTACGATATGGTTTTAGCAGCAGTCGTTTGAGGTGAAAGTGTATTATGAGTATTAAGAATATTAACTAGAAACACCTGTGATCAGGAGTGAGAATATCCTACGTAATCCTCCAATTAAAAATGTAATCAATGATAGACTATAGACATAGAGCATAAATTTGTGTGAATTACGGCACTCCGATCAAAATTAACTAAATTTGGCTCACAGTCTATATTGAGAACTTTGAGCTCAGATGAGCTTATGGAATTGTACAAACAAAATCTCTGTGGTTTAATGTTCATGCTACTCCAAATCGAGTGATAAGAATTACCATGACATCCAATCACAAGGGAGATGTGATCTTCCATTTCCGAAATGAAATCATTTAAAATTAAAATTTCATATCATAAAATGGATAAGTGAGCTTCTGTAAAGCACAAAGGATGCAAAACATAAATGTATATTCACTTATAATGCCATCCACAATTTTCTATTTGTATGGTTGCAATTTTCCTTTTGTGAAATTATGAAACACAAAAAAAAGTGAAATTGGTAAAAGACACGACATAGTTCAGCTATGCTGTACTTTTGACAAAAAAAAATCATAAATATGTATAAGAAGCGTAAAATTCGTCGAAATCCAATATAATTATACCACATTTCAACGACTGTTAACCAAACTACACACAGCTGACAGCAGTCTGGATGTATTTTGGGACAATAACTAAAGCAAACAAAATTTTTCGCTCACAAACAAACCAAATTTAAATGATTTTTTTATAAATGTCATCTTTGCATCAGTATAGCCAATCTTTGAGATAAAATCTAAATCAAAAATATATTTAGACATCTAGTAGCCGGTATTACAATGAAAAATCTGATTAATGCTTTAAATAAACCAAATTTTTTTTGGTTTAATTAAATTTTGCGCGGATTTATGCAATGCAATTGTTGTTATAACTTTGGCAAGAAAATACACGTATTATCAAACTCGACTCTACAATCCTTTGCCGAGTTATAATTATAGGGTCATCAAAATAAATTCTTATTTTATTTGAACTTTAATAGGATAGTTTATCAATAAGAAATTGATAAAATAGGAGTAGGACTGCCCATAAGCAGGTTATCACTATATATTTGTACATAAGTATGTGCGAGAGGAGTTCAATAAGTTCGGTAATTTTATTTGAAATAACAATAAATTAAATTCAAACATATTTTTTTTTTCAATATAATCTCCACCCACGCTAATGCACTTGTTACATCTGCCAATTAAGTTGTACAAACCATCAAAATAAAATGAATTATCTTGTTCTTTAAAATATTCTTCTACGGACATAACCTCACTGCCATTTGAAAATCTTAGCCCCCTTAATTTTTTCTTCAAATTTGTAAAAAGGAAATAATCACTTGGGGCCAGATTTGACTGTAAGATGGATGCGGTCTTTCATCGAACTTACAATCTCGTAAATGCTTGTTGTGCAACATTCGAGTTATGATCTGGTGCACTGTCATGTAAAAGCAATATTTTTTGTTTGATTTGACCTCATCGGTTATCCCCTGTTCAAGCCCCTGTTATTGTGTTTTTATGAGGTAAGTAGATAATCAACATAATTCCATTAGTATCCCAAAAAATTGTTGCTATCATTTTACTCATCGATGGTTGAACCTTAAACTTTTTCCGTGGTGGATTTCCCTGCGCTAACCATTTCATGGATTCCTGTTTCGACTCTGGATCATTGTGATGAATCCATGTTTACGGTTAAATTTATAAACCAAATAGTCACCGATGATGATCGTTGACTATTTGGTTTATAAATTTAACCGCATTGTCTTCACTCATTTCTAAAACTACCTTAGAAGTTGGCGAGCATCACGCCAGAAATCCCATTTTAGAAAACCCAAATATTTTATGTTTTTTATACTTGGATTTGATTGTGTCAATTTGTGCTTTTCGCTAAAATATTTGTGCATAGTATACTTTAACAAATACGAAGGGTTTTCTGACGTGATTATCACACCAGAAAACCCATATATTTCCTTTACTTACTTACATTTTTAAATGTATTTCGGTTGTGCCACATTGTGCATCACTAAATTATTTTGCTACACACTCTACAATGACTAGAATAGGCCAAAATCGACCATCTGTAAAGTCAATATTTCTCAATATAAATGTTGTATGATCCAAGTCACAAGAAAAGATTTTCAGAAAGCCCAACTTTTAACAAGGAACTAATTGAAACAGACTATAATACAGATTTTGGTTTAGTATCGCCTTTGTGCATACTCTACATTGGTTAAAATCGGCCATAGAGGTATCCAGAAAATACCAAATTTACGGTTACAGGGCCAAAATGTGTATTGTAGTTTGTTTCAATTATTTCCTTGAGAAAAATTGGGTTTTCCAGAAATCATCCATACAACTATTCCAGAAAACCGTAAATTTGGTATGTTCTGGATACTCTATGGCCGATGCTAGCCAATGTAGAGTACGCAAAAATGCGATACTGGGCCAAAATGTGTATTATAGTTTGTTTCAATAACTTCCTTGGTAAAACTTTTCCAGAAATCATCCATACAACTATGTATTCCAGAAAACCGTAAATTGTAAATTGTAAATTTATATTGAGAAATATTGACTTTACAGATGGCCGATTTTGGCCTAGTCATTGTAGAGTGTGTGGCAAAATAATTTAGTGATGCACAATGTGGCACAACCGAAATACATTTAAAAATGTAAGTAAGTAAAGGAAATATATGGGTTTTCTGGTGTGATAATTACGTCAGAAAACCCTTCGTATTTGTTAAAGTATACTATGCACAAATATTTTAGCGAAAGGCACAAATTGACACAATCAAATCCAAGTATAAAAAATATAAAATATTTGGGTTTTCTAAAAATCTAAATTGGGATTTCTGGCGTGATGCTCGCCCGCACATAGAACTTTGTGGGAAAACTTATGTGAGAAAATTAAAAGGCGCCTGCAGCTGTCACTATAGGCTTCATAGAACATTGCATAACATCACAATGATATTGGTACTGTTGGTACTTTCTTTTATATTGCCAGTACTTCTTTTGTTTCGATTACTAATGGCTATATCATTTTTGTATTAACCAAACATTATCCAATGTCATTCTATTTATATAGTAATCCACTTCTATATGTATTCTGTCAGAGTGTCAGTCATCACGAGAAAATAGAATGATGGAATGATAAAACAGTTTTCAAATGGATTTGGTACCCTCGGCTATCAACCATATAGAACCCACGCAGTAGGTCATAAACATAATGAATGCTTGGTCGAACTGGTATAATTTTGTGAAAGTAAGTTCATTTAGAATATTTCTAAAATAATAATAAAAAAAATAGAAATACAGAAGATTAGGAATTAATGACAATCCCAAGTTTATACTCGTATATGTATATAGATTAACGGTGTACTGAATTGATGATTCTGTTTATGTAAATTTAAAAATTGAATTTAGTTTTGTTGACTCATATTTGATTGGATAATTTGTCAATCAATTCAGCAAGATAAATTTTAAGTTATGTGAAACTCGTTGGTCAATGAGAAGGATTTTGTAAAACCATCATAATTTTTTTTGTTTTTGTTTTATAGAAATTCGAAAGTGCATACACTACAGTACAATCTTATGTATACAAATCAATTAAACTATTTTGAGAATCGTAGGATTGAAATTGATTAGTGGTATATTCAGCCGCGTTGCGGTCATTAGTGTTTATACGTCAAAATGGAAAGTATATATTCATTGTATTTATAGCCAGCCACTGCATAAATTGTATGCGCAGGTGTAGATTATAGTATATCCAATTTTGACATTGTTATACAGATACTTAAAATAAATATAATTTGACATTTTTTTACAATCGATTAATTATTTCTCTGATTTGAATTTAAACTGATTTAATTTGAGAATAACTGCAACCATGGTTGCATTTATATCAACTCTCGAACTTTCCATATTGCATCGGTGCACGAAAATTGTCCAAATGTGTATTTATTCGAGAGTAATCTGTGACGTAATCATTGCAATTTACACATTAATTGCATTCTCTTTCTCGCCGCACCTTTGTTAATTTCCCAATTTCCCCTCTTTTGCTTTTATCCAAGCCTTGCTTCTCGAACGTTGTATGGTGTTTTACTGAAGAACAATAATAGTCATTCTGCCTTTGCAACTCATCGCATCAACTTCGGCCGTCGATACAAATAAATATCCATCATAAAAACTGCAATTGCCACAGATACCACACCATGCTCTGTAGCTACAAATCTAATCGCCAGACTAAAGACGTTACTGATGTGATTGCGCTTAGCGTTAGGCATAATCATCTTATTACCCCCACATTAATTCTCTTTGTCCCGAAAAGATTCATATGTACTCCCGGCGTTGTAACGTGTCAATTGATCTATGTAAACCACATTCATTTTTGTACATTGGGCTTTGTTGAATCCGATATACAACATCTGTTTGATAACTTTGTATGGATTTTCACAACTTTATTGTAACTTCGGAGATTTTTTTTTCATTTGGTGTTAAAAAGCCAAACCAAATCTCCCTCCATATAAATCCTGTGCTGTTTGACCAAAGGTCATATCTCGTCTTCATTCGATCGCTGGCCTTCACTATGTTGTCCCTTACTGCAGCCTGAATGTTGATCTAAATTTAATGCCACATGGCAATCGGAGTACTCTTCCAAATACAACCATAGCTAGTGAGTTTCCTGTAATATCATGTATTGCGCTACGATACGCCATCATCTACAGTGAAAGATACCGGTCTTAATTGTCCTGGTTGTCATTGATCTTTTTGCGTATATACATATTCTTCCAGCGTTCTGTTGAATTTCTCAACCATGCCATCGGATTGTGTGACACTGTATAGTACAATCTTAAAAGATTGTACTATACAGTGTCACCCGTCTAGCAGAGGGCCTTATTGGTTACCATCAAGGAGGATTTCAGTTGCATATATTGAATACGCGAATGTGATGCCCTTACTGATTGGTCTTTCTGAAATTTGGATTTACACTAATGAAACCGAGGATTACAGTTTGGATGATTACGATTTATTCGCAAATTGTAATTCTTATTATAGGTCGGGCCATTTATGCTAGAAATGATTTGAATTGCAAGCAATTCGCAATCGACTTCCATAGTTTTGATGGTTAGATTAAAATTAGTGTGTGCAACATGTATATCTACAGGCTGAATTCTACGAAAATTTCTACATTTATTGAAGAGTTTACAATACTTTTGAGTAATTTTCCGCACTCTAACCTGGTATTTATAGGTGATTTCAATAGCGGTTCTCTACAAAAAAATTCCTAGATATTTTTTTGGTTATGCTGTCAAATAATGGGCTTGAGGTTTTAGTATATGAGCTAACTAGAACTACTAACACTTCTGCAAGCTGTATTGATATATTCTCTATTCACTAGATCAAAGGTTCTTTCAGAATATTATTACGTGCTCAGTGTTAAATTTGGGTATCTCAGACCATTGTATAATTGAAGTAAAATTCTATAGACCACGTATATTCGTTCGTATGTCGTTCGTATAAAAGAAGAACTGAAGTAGCCCGAATTGACTATATCAATTTAAAAGAATGGCTTTAGAGCGAAGTTTGAACTGATGTGTATAACCAAACTAGAGCATCTCTAGCATTTGACTACTTTATAAAAATTGTACAAGGTCATCTTAGTAGATGTACATAATATATTACGCTATAGACAGGAATCAATTATTGAAGCAAATACGCAAAAGAAATAAAACAAACAATAGAAGATTAGCTGACTACAGCTGCAAACTAAGTGACTTCGTAAATACTAAAATTAGCCAGTATAAAAGACAGTTTTACACCCAACACTTTAGGAAAAATGGTAATGAATTATGATGCACGCAAAACTTGGCAAACGGTGAATGATATAATTGGTTCACACTCCGAGATAGTGCAATTGCCAATGAACTAAACGATTTCCTTGTGAGTGTTGGTGTTTCCAATTATACAACTGCTGATATGCATACGCTAAATAAAAATGGGATAATCACTTAGCACTATGATGTTACTAACAGTTTTTATTATTCGTTAATTTCTCCTGGAAAGCTATGTTCGATTAGAAACGCTCTTAAAAATCAATCATCTCCGGAAATAGATGGCATACCCAATGGTTCTGTCAAGCAAATGGCTTGTTTTATTGTGGATGTATTATCTTATATTATGACTTTAAGTGTGGCAGAACGGATCTTTCCGGTATCCTTAAAAAGCGCAGTCGTTATCCCAATACAAAAAAATATGATACAACATGTTTGGATAGTTATAGACCAATATCCCTTTTATCAATCTTCTCGAAGATATTTGAAAAAGCTATAAAAAGTAAAATTCTGGACTTCCTGGATAAACACTATAGAAAAAATAAAAATACGGAGCAAGCAATTTCTTCATTTCTGGAACAGATTAGTGTGGGAATTGCCCTCCTAGTAAGAGTAGCCTTGTTTTTCCTCGCGATTGTGAGACGTGGTTGCACTTCACTATGGGCTATATTTTGTTGCTCAACTGCAAGACGACACTCGTCATCAAATCAATCATTCTTGGGTCTGACTTTCACTATACCTAAAGTCTGTTGAGCAGCACTGACAACTGAAGGTTTCAGTACCTCCATGACAGAGTTCACACAGTCAGACTGGTAATTAGCTTCCTCAATGTTGTCGCTGACAATATCCTGATATTGTTTCTTTAGATCTTCATTTATCAGACCAGCACAGTCGAAACGTTCCATCCGTTTCGCTGTGTTCCCGGACCTGTACGAAAACTTCCACCGTAGCTTTGCAGCAACCAAATAATGATCGCTGCCTACGTATTTGGTTGCTGACCGATAAGTTCTCACATCCTGCACAACCCGAGCTCGCCCTTTTGAAATTAACACGTGGTCAATTTGGCTGCGGGATTGATCCATGTTTCCAAATGTATCTGTTTGTGAGGGGGAAATGTGCTTGCTACCCTAAGATCGTGAGCAATTGCAAAGTACATCATTCTCTCACCATTATCGGTTGCAGTTTCGTGTCGGGAGTACGGACCTATGTTTTCACACAAGTCGGCCTGATTTCTGCCAGCTCTAGCATTAAAGTCCTCAATTATCATTCTAACATCGTGTTTGGGTATAGATCCCATCACATCGTCCAAGTTATTGTAAAATGAGTCTTTATATTGGGGCTGGCTGACTTTTGTGGGCGCATGTACACAAATTATCGACAGGTTAGCAAACTTCATGCGCAAGCGAAGCTTACACAATCGGTTATTGACTGCTTGGAAATCCAAAACAGCGTTCTTTACCTGCGGTCCAAGAAGAAATCCAGCTCCAAGATTTCCGAGGTCATCTCCACTGTAGAGCAACGTATAGCCCTGGGACACATGGCCTCCACTTTTAGGCCAGCGAGTTTCTTGAAGAGCAACGAGTTCCAGCCGATACTTCTCCATGCTTGTGTTTAGGCCCCCTAACGCTCCTGGTTTCTTAAGTGACTGCACGTTCCACGTGCCAATCCTAAATCTCGTGTCCGGGGACTTGAGCGGGTATCCGGTGTTGTTTTGGCGGTATCCATTTTTTGTTTTGTTGACTTTATAAACAGGTTATTTTTTTACGGATGCGGGTCGTCAGCCAAGCGATCCAACCGTTTAGTCAACCTCCTACGAAAAACAAAGGTGGTGGTATTCTAGGAAATCATGTTCGTGCAATTTGGGTTTACGAAACATGTGTGCCCCCCCGACCACAGGGTCCAAAGGGTCTTGTGTTTCTTATATGTCTTATATTCTTCTTGTGTTTCTTATATATCTTATATTCTTGTATTTCTTTCTTTTAAGGACTATTCTTGGTTGTATTTATTTTATATTTTATTTTATTAATTTTATTTCATCTAGTATTGTCGCATTTAAATGGAGTTTTAATGAATTAGATTTAAATTAATCAATTGCATGTTAAGCTAGTTAAGCATGCAGAATATAATAAATTGAAACTAATTTAAATTATTTTCAGAAGCATCTTAAAAGTCACATCCAGTAAACTAATAAATTTTATTGCAGAGTGCAATTTTTGTTATAATAAATCATAAAAGTAGACTACAAACATATTGTAAAATACATATAGAGTATTTTGAAGTTTTGCAGGGATAGAGGCGAAGAGAACGTGAACGAGTATTAAGCCTGTATTCCATTGTGAATAATTTACTGTCAGCAAAAACAAAATGAGATAGAAATATAGATTTGCCGGTGGTGCGTTAGAAACAACTAACATTATCAGTAAAATTTTACTGGAAAGAAAAATGAGTTTGTGTCAGTGTGTTGCCATAATTTGTTATAAAAAAGTTTCCAGTTAAGTATTTTTTATGGCAACATTTATACACATCGACATAAAAATTGTGTGCGGATACGAATTTTTTTTCACACACATATAAATTTAATTTGGATATTTTAATGGTCAAATGTAATTTTGTTGTAGATTTTTTTTTTTATATTTCAGTTGTTATAGTAATAAATTATTATTATTATTGTATTATTATTAATTATGTAATAGCTTATGAATAAATGAATAAAATTATGTTCACATTCTAAACATAAAAAAATTTATGAAATTTTTTGGTTATGTTACAGAAGCTGTCAAAACGTAACCATAAAAGTTTTGCTATAAAATAAAAAATAAAAAAAATAAGATCTCTGTCACACTAATGGATTTTTAATTTTCTTTCTCCTTTCGTTATAGCAGCAAAAAATTGCTGTCAGTAAATTTTTCACAATGGAATACAGGCTTTAAGGTAGGTTATTCCATGGACTGATTGACTGAGTTGACTGAAAAGATGATAGCAACTAAATTACATTAGAGTAACAAAGACAACAAATAAACGTTTGCAAAAAAAAAGAGCAAAATAATTTAACAGCGTAGTTTAGTATTAGACATACCAAATTTGAAGTTTCAAAATTGTTTTATAAAGAAAAAACTGACATTTACAAAATCACAACTTTGATTGAAATTGATATTTACAATTTTCTTCCATTCAAAAATTATTTTTATAGTGAAATTTTTTTCCATACACAAACTTTATAGTAAAATTCTCTTCCATGCGCAAATTTTAGGTATGTTGTTTGTTTGACTGCCATAAAAAGTATTCGATTTGATACTTTTTATGGCAGTTCACACTGCTAACACTCAAATATTTTTTGACGGAGAAATTTTTTTTGTTTCATTTGTACAACTACAAAATATAATTTCTTTTCTTGCTTTAAATTGACTGAGTCAGTCAATCAGTGCATGGAATAGTACCTTTAAACGCAAATGGCGGCAGTGTTTACACTAATTATTATTCAGCACAGATCAAATATGGAATTAATAATAATAAATTGAACTAAATAACAGGTTATCTGCCACTTAAATTTTAATTAATTAATTATAGCTTTGAATTCAGATTATAGTAAATTGGAACTAATTTGAATTGATGTTCAGAAGTATCTCATAATTTTGATCCAGAAAACTGATAAATTTTATTACAGAGCTCAGTTTTTCTGTCAAGTAACAATTCTTGACAGAAAAACTGAGCTCTGTAATAAAATTTATCAGTTTTCTGGATCAAAATTATGAGATACTTCTGAACATCAATTCAAATTAGTTCCAATTTACTATAATCTGAATTCAAAGCTATAATTAATTAATTAAAATTTAAGTGGCAGATAACCTGTTATTTAGTTCAATTTGAATTGTTAGTACTAAACTAATCATCATTCACATTATACAGTGTCTTTCACAGCTCAAATATATGGAATTAATAATAATAAATTGATTTAAATTACAGGATCACTGCCAGTTTAACTTAAATTTAAATTAATTAATTAAAGGTTGGAATGCAGAATAAAATAAATCGGAACTAATTTAAGTTGAATTTTCTGGAAGATCTCATAAGTCTGATCCAGCAAGCTAATAAATTTTATTTCAAAGCCCAGTGATGCTGAAAAAAATTATAAAAGTAGATTAGAATTGCACCGTCCTGTGTTATACTATAACTATTGGCTATACCAGGTATCTGTAACCGAGTCAATTTGTATCATACTTACTGTACCTATCCAAAACATCTTTATGTTATATGGAAACGGGTGTTCGGTGAGGCCCGGCCATCTTCGGTGAGATCCAGCTTAATGCTTGGTCGAACTTTCAAATAATTTTCTACTTCTACAGGCGATTTAAATATTTCAGTTCAATCTATTCATGTAAATGATGGTCGTTAATATCAAGCTCGATCATTTATAACTAAAACAATAAAATCAGAGATTTTAATAACGTTTGTTGTTAATGGTTATATAGTGAAAAACGGAACAACCTCGGAATATTGTAATGTTAAAACACCAGCACAGATACTTATTGGTGATAAGGTATAATCTATTGCCACACACCAACCACATACGATTACGTGCCTGTGACTTACAAATGTTCATATACATATGTATACCCACACGCAGCATTATTCAGAATAATCAAAACACAATCAACTTGAAAATCATAAGAATTAAATTTTCACGTTTCAATTTTTTTGTTATTTGTTATTTTTTTTGTAATAATAAATTTAATTACAAAAAAACATCGTGATAATTTTATGTAAATTTTTTTTCCATTATTGTTTATACATTTGTATTATATAGTTATGATTGTTGTTTGTTACATGTAATGAAGGACAAGTGAATTATTTAGAAATAAAACAAAACTAAATAATTACCGTATAAAGAAACCACATAGTCCAACAACCTAGACCTGGCTATACACAAAAATAATTATACAGCATTTGGATCTAAATATTTTTGTTGTTGTTTTATTTGTTTAATTTAAGAGACTATAATGTACATTGTTTCCAGGATATAAGTAACATTTATAATTTTAGCTACTTACTTTGGTATATATTTATGGTTATGACCATCATTCTTCGATATCATCGTGTACAAATGTTCTTGTGACTCGTACATAGAGTTTCAAATCAAATCAGCATTTTTATTAAATCGAGAAAGAAAAAAAATTAAAGGCGCGTCAAACTTTCACTGAGATAACTAACTACGCGTTGGTTCATAAATTTATGCCCTATGACCTTTTCGACATTTCCAACGTCTTGAGAAACGTTTCGAAATATTTGTGAAGTGTAATATTCTTCGTCTATCATTTCCGGTAGTGTTCACGTTAAATCCTATAAAAATATTGTGTATGACGAGCATATTTTAAAATGTTGAAGTATGTTCATATGTATATAGACATAACTCATAAACATATAGTATAATTCAATGCTTAACGAGTTTTTATGTGTTATATATCTGTTTGATTTGATTTTGATGAGGCAGTAGATTTTTAGTTTTAGTTTTTTAATTTTTTATAAGTCAATGCTGAATTTTGAAGAAACAAAAACTATGTGATATGAATGTTTTAACTTTGAAGCATATACAGTACATATACATATGTATAATGTTAAAATATTATATGCATTCTGAGTTGACCTATACCGTATACCGTGGTAATATACGGTAAAATATGATATGCATTGGAATTTATCTGCATAAAATTACATTGATTTGTCACCTCGAGAAATTAATTGACGCATACAAATTTCCATTATAAACTTCCTTCTAGAAAAGAAAATTCGATTTTTCGGTTTTGGTTTTTCAATGTTACTTAACCATAATATTGGCTAAGAATATAAGTTCATAAAATTGATGAATATTGTCGGCTGTGCCTGTGACTCTTTACATTTAATTTACATTAATGCAAAAAAAAAAGTCGCGCACATTTTTATTATTATTATCGCCAAGGGCAGAAATACAATAACATATATAGAATGTCAGTGCTGCAAATAATTCTGGTGTCAATCAATCAAAAGCTATATAAATAATCTCTCAATTATATACGAATTATTTATTAGCTCTGCACAAGTGTGATAAATGCAGAACAAATTACTTCTGAATTAGATCAAGACGAATGCACTTGGTTGAGTTTTGTTTTGACATTTTTCTTTAGTCGAATAACTATAATTTGTTAAAAATTTGAGCACAAAATTGTTCATACTTTACGTAAAAAATACTAAAAAAGTAGCTCTATGTAAGCAGTATGAATGTATAATCTGGCAGGCTGAAGATGTTCGGTGTAAATTCGATAAATTCAATGAATCTAAGTTTTGAGTTTGTCTTTGTTTTCATTATATATCTATTACTATATAAACAGGTTTTAAAGGCCATTACTGGCCTCTTACAGTGTCAACAATTTGACTCCAGTGTTTTCAAACCTGAGCATGGTTGTTCCCTATCTAATTCATTCATAACAACGAGCCTGCGATTAACGCTTTGTAAAGCTTCAAATTCACGCCACTTGATAGGTGTTTAGATTTTAGTAGTGGCCTGGGAGGATATAAAGCACGACTGCTTGCTGCCAGGCGCTCTCTATCATGTATTTTGTTTTATACTTCTTGATCTGACGTCCAACAGAAGCTAAAAAATCGGGCTGTGGCGTAATCATAGCCATGCATTCTTAACTAATGAATGCTGCAATAACATTACTCCCATCAGGAGTTGAGCAGATTGGTGTGAAGATTAAAATTAATCAACGTTATATGTTTATTTATATACATAGCGTACATATACCTCTTAATTCAAACAGTGATAGGCATATGTAGCACTAAGTGTTAACTCTCCTTGGTTCGATGACCGGCTTATAAATCTATATAAAATCGTAAGTGCAAGGCATATACTAAAATGATGAAATCAAGTCTGGAGGCAGACCAACGGTCTTTTTACAACACAGCGAGGAATTTGATGTTTATTTCAAATTTAAGTACAAGGAGTATTTCGATAGCGTCCAAGAAAAAATTAGAATAAATCCAAAACCGTTCTGGAAATACTTCAGATCTAAACGTGAAATCGGGGGGTACTCTTCCAACATGAGTTATAACAATATTCGCAGCACCTCGAATGCCAAGGAAATAGCGGACATGTTTGCGGCATTTTTTCAATCTGTCTATCGACCAAACATCAATGCTGCGGTTACATCGATCAATCAAGCAGTAACAACACATTAACCACTTCTACAGCCATATCTGATGAAAACATTCTATATTCGCATTGAAGTGCTTTGGAGATGGTTGTGGGCCTGACGATATACCCACACCTATATTAAAACCGTTGGCAAGTATTTTGGTAAATCCGTTGTTCTTACTTTAGAATCAGTCCTTAACCACTGCTGTGTTTCCGGAAAAATGGAAAGTCTCTAAGATAACACCTATCATCAAAACCTTAGTTTCAACAAGCTGATCTCCATGTTTGACTTTGTCAATCGATGGATTGGAGATAGGATATTCAAACTTTATTTACACTATATTTCGCTTATGTATATAGATCTCAAGTGGAATATGCTTCAATCGTCTGGAATCCTTGAACGCGTTCAAAAATGACCACAACATACCTTTCTATCAAAATGTTGCTCGATTACCACCATATTCAACAAGGGGCAAAGAATATAAAATTTACACCCTTTACCCCCTTTCTCGGAAACATTCTACTCGGCCACATCGATTCAGCTTATGTATTAAAAAATATCTCTATAAATGTTCCAGGCAGGATATTACGTATAGTCATCTCGATTTAGCGCTGGAACATCATTTCACCAACTGCGGCAATAACAACCCTATTTCTTAACTTTATGATTATTTTTTCTGACAGCTTCAACTTTGTAGAACTCTATTTAACATTTTTAAGATTTGACTTAAACCTTTCATTATATGTATTTATAAATTTTGTTGTTTTAATTTGTTTTTAAATTTGATTGCAAGACGACACTCGTCATCAAACCAAACTTTCACTATACCTAAAGTCTGCTGAGCATCCCTGGCTACCGAACTTTTCAATACTTCCAGGACAGAGTTCATGGAGTCAGACTGGCAATTTGCTTCCTCAATGATGTCCCTGACAAGATCCTGATATATTTCAGGATTACAGTCTACCTAAACGTTCCATGTGTTTCGCTGTGTTCCCAGATCTATACGAAAACTTCCATCGTATAGCTTTGCAACCACCAAATGATGATCGCTGCCTATACGTATTTCGTTGTATTCTTCGGGCAGTTTAGCGAGGATGGGTCCTGGTTTCCAAATGAATCTCTGACCATTATCGGTAGCTCTTTCGTGTCGAGAGCACAGACTAATGTGTTCACACCAATCGGACTGATTTCCCTCTAGCATTAAAGTTTCCAATCACCCGTCGGACATCGTGTTAGGGTATAGATCCCATCGGATCATCCAAGTCATTGTAAACTGACTCTTTAACTTACAAATTATTGATAGGTTGGCTATGCCTACTTATATCGGGCAACACCCACACGATGGTCTCAAACGTACAAGTGCTTAAAAGGTGACATTCCAGTTTCCATTGTTTGTGAAGATTATTTTATAATAGCATGTTTGTGTAAAAAGTTATATTGATTTGAAAATGATTGAAATATCTGAAGAAATGTGATGCTTTTTTACTATAAAAAAGGTAAAAATGCTGCAAAAACATGCCGACAAATTTGTGAAGTGTACGGTGAGAATTCTGTGAGTGAACGAAGAACCCAGGAGTGGTTTGCGCGATTCACATTGCTCTAGTCGGCCAGTCACTGAAAAAGTAGATGACATTTTGCAACTGGTGCAAATAGCGGAGGCATTCAACATCAACCACATGATAGTTTGGAATCATTTGAAAAGAGCAGGATACAAAAAGAAGCTTGATGTTTGGGTGCCACATGAATTAACGCAAAGAAATGCTGCTGAAACGCAACGAAATCGAACCATTTTTGACAATACGAGAATATCAAACGTAAGCGCTCATGGTCAAAGGCGGGTGACCCTCCACAAACGACTTCAAAGGCTGGATTGACGGCAAACCAGGTTATGTTGAGTGTTTGGTGGGATTGGAAAGGAATTGGCCACTATGAGCTGCTGCAACCATCAATCCGGTCCGGTACTGTGAACAACTCGACCGTTTGGACGAAGTAATCCAATAGCACTGCGCGGCTACACAAATCTTTGATGACTCGGAACAAATTAACGGGACTTGGTTGGGAAGTTTAAATGCATCAGGTCTTACTACCGCATTGGTTTCATTCTCTGCAAAACTCTCTTGATGATAAAAAATTGGCAGACCGAGGCGCCGCTGAAAATCAATTGGCCAAGTTTTTCGACGATAAACCACAGAAGTTCTAAACCGATGGAATTATGAAGCTATCCCAAAAATGGCAAAAGGTCATAGATAATAATGGTGAATATGTACTTGATTAAAATTTATGTTCAATAAAGAAATTTTTGTTCAAAAATGTACCAAAACCGTGGAGACTTTTTATATGACCTTATTTATATGCGTTCTAGCTATTGTGGCTTGCAGTTGCTCGTAGTATACTCAAACTCGTATAGTTCTGGAAGATGGTGTAGAATTTCTTAAATTGTGATGGCTTTCATCGAGAGGCCTCACCGTTTCATTTTTTTTCTCTTCTTGTGTTTCTGTTAGAATTCTGATGTTTACAATTTAGGTTACGATATATATAGTCGGTATATCTGTTTGTTCCATTTAAAAAGTGGTCCATTTAATCCCAGCCAGTTTAAAGGGCTACTGATAAGGTATATTGGCCTTCCGGAGGAGTCTGGTTTCAATCCATCATCATCGTATTATTGGTGAACTTGTTGCCGTTCTTCTCTCTCATCTACTCGATCCCCGTGGAATTTCATAATTTTTTGAATGATAGACATGTTTTACTGTTCTTCACTCAAATTTAATTAAATACATATTTGATTGATGGTTTTCATGGCCTCTGATATATATATACAACCAAATAAAATATAATTGGATCGAAATCAATTCATCACATTACACTTTCGATGATTAATCACGATTAAGCGCATATACAACTCTGCAATGACTTCGTGAGAAAGCACATCAAAATTTTTACACACAATTAAATCCATTTTATTGATGCTACCATCGATTTCTTGTTCTTCTTTCAACTTTCAAGTATTTTCTTCGCGAGACCCATTACAGAAAAAAAAACTATGTACTTCAAGTGGTGTATAAGAAGTATGGATAAGTAAATTAAAATAAATTTCCTTTTCTATAGAGTATATATAGGTACTTGTGTATACATTTAGTATATAACCGACTTTTTGTTTTATTGTTTGATGATAATTCCGGAATCAAGTTAAACACAGTTTTATTACCAAATCAGAAATATATAGAAAAAACAACAACAAAAAAACAGAAAACTTTCCAAGTCAGATTTTATTGTCGTTAGTTAAGTTACCTTTATTTCAATTAAACCACCAAAAGAAACAATAATAGAATATTGTTGTTGTGATTTTGTATTGTTTATAGTAGATTTTAATTTTGTATTAAGCAATTCGCATACATTTTCACAAAACAATAAAAAAAATAGTTTTTTTTTCTAAATTATAATACTTTGTCACCTATTTAATGGGGGGGAATTGGTCTGGTCTGATGGTGATAAAACCAAAACTTGTAATCGCGCTCATTCGCATAGATTTTTTTTAAATGCTGTACTATTACGCGGAAATTAAGTTGAATATTTTATTTATAAATTGGTTTTGTTTGCTTGGTTGGTGGCTTATTGAATTAACACCATATACATTACATCTATATATGTATGATATAGACGTAAGATATTAATATTTATTATGTAATGCTAACCAGCTAAATGTTTTAACTATATTTTAATAGAAATTATTATGTATTATAAACTATAGAGGACAAGGTATGTGGTTTGTTTAAAACTTATACACTATAATATCTTTATGCTTATTATTATTATTTTATTATTAAATGGTTTTAAAAGTTATTGCAGGGCCATACCGTCAAGGTGCCAATTTGCTCTCATACGCCAATAAAACCAACGTCACCACAACAACATCTGTGCTATCGAAAAGTGGCCTATCTTTCAAAAATCGCTTCACCTTCTCGATATCAATATAAGATAGTTTCACTTGAGAAACAGATGTGCATATTCCAACATGAGATTAATACGAATTTAGGACGTAATGTCTGCGCTTATCGAACCAGAGCTAATTGTATAAAACTCCCCGGTTAGTATGTTGTATATATAGTTTGGCAGAATTTTTACTGTAAAGTTAATTCTATTATAGCTGAAGTCTACCAAATTTGATTGTACGTAGAGTAAATAATTTTCCAAATTTTCTTGGAGAATCCTGGGAACCTCACATCAAAATGACGTATATAAAACACATATGAGTAGATAAAATTAACCGCCCAAGATTATGGTCAGAGGCCTTCACCAAACCTGCTTAAAGGAAAACATGTTGGAGGACCTACAACGAAAAGAGCTACTTAAAGGGGGACCAAAGGGTCACAGTAAATAAAAAAGGTATACCTCGAAAAAGAAAAGTTAAAAATATCTTAAAAACTATATATACTAGCCTAAGACCTAGCCTATAGGATACATACTGCGCAAGCATATCGTATAAGTTAAAATATCCTTCCAACATGTATCGCTGTTGGAAGGATATTTTTAACTGTAAATGACAACATTCTGTAAATTACAGAGGATCTGACGTAGCGAACGAACTAGAAAAATTAAGAAACAGAACGCGCATAAATACTACAAAATTTTAGAATACCGCTAGGAAGGAAACCTACTAAAAACTAAGTAAAACTCAAACCGCTAACAATCAAAATGGGTGAACGGAAAACATACTCACTAATTGAACAACCGAAACCAGTGATTTTAAAGGGCAGTAATCAAAATCAAGAAAAGTGGATACTGCCTAAAAAACACTGGATCCCGTTCAAGTATTCGAACACGAGATTTAGGATCGGCCCGTGGAACGAGCAGTTACATAGGAAAGCAGAAGCGTTGGAAGGCCTAATCACATTTATGAAGGAATATCGGGTGGAACTGGTTGCTCTTCAAGATCTTAGAGCTGGATTTCTTCTTGACCAGCCAGTAAAGAATTGGATTTTCACTTTTGATTTCAAGCAATAAATAACCGATTGTGTAAGCTTGGCCCATAGAAGTCAACCAGCCCCAAGCTAGAAACTCATTTTCACTACACTAGGACGATTTGATGGGATCTATACCCGAACACCAGGTCGACTTGTATGAAAACATAGGTCCGTATGAAAACTTGTATGAAAACAATGGTGATAGAATGATGTACTGAGCAAGCACATTCTTTCCACACAAACAAATACATTCATAAACAAGGATCCATCCGGGTTGTGTAGGATGTAAGAACTTACCGGTCAGCTACCAAATACGTAGACAGCGATCATCATTTGGTCGCTGCAAAGCTACGATGGAAGAAAAAAGCTACGATGGAAGACAAGTCTTGGAGCACAGCGAAGCGCATGGGACGTGGCGACTGTGAAGGTCTGATAAATGAAAATCAAAACTGGGAGCAATCCCGGAAGCTTATTGAAGACAACACCAATTTATAAGCTCCAATTAAAATGTTGGTACAGTTATGAGACGAACTAGATCTCCTAAACAATAATATTTAATGGGCAATGTGAAACAGTTCTCCCATTAGACAAACAGAAATGAACAAAAATAGAAGCTGTCCACTGGAAGTAAGACAATTATAGTCAAAGAAAAACGAAAAACACGGAAACACGGACCTCGAGCGCCTCAAAGCAAGAGGATACTTAATCAACTATGCAATAATTTGAAATTTTTAATCAAGAAAACAAATCATTTAACAATTACCTAAGTATTCCCTTTGGAAAGCGATAAAAGGGTTAAAATGACCTAAAATGTAAGTACCTTAAATCAAAAATGATGGTCGAACCTGGGCTAGAAGTCCCAAACAAAAAGTTGCCTTGTTCGCATTCCTTATCGATACATTTTAACTTTTACCTCGGCAAACATCGGATGAAAATATAACACTAATAATTTAACTCGATGAATGTAATATACTATATCTGTATAACACTACATGTGTAAAAATATGAAATCAATAATAACCTCCAGGATATGACTTAATTACAGAACAACGAATTCAGTCGCTACCTGTAAAAGATTTACGAGAACTCCTTCATATAATCATCGCAATGTTCCGACTGAAACATCTCCGAAATCAATGGAATGGATAACAGAAGTAATAATGATACCAAAACCAAATAAACCATACCTAACGACAGAACATCGTATAGGTTTGCTCCCAACAATACCAAAAATATTCGAAAAACTACTACTCAGTGAGTCAGAGACTCAACCCTTTAATAAAAAAAAGAAATATTATTCTTCCTCACCAATTTGGCTTTAGCGAAAATCAAGTGCTCCGAATTGAGTCTTACGCGGCATAGTAAATGCTCCATGGTATATAAGAAATGAGTGCATTCAAGCTACTAGAACTGAGTACCTAAGACCGAAACGACGGTTAATTAATCTGCAATGTACATTTAACTGGGTAACCTACACAAATGAACAAAACTAGATAGATCAATTACTATATCTATAGATAATTAATCAGTTGTTATTAATAATAATAATTCAACAGTTTGGTAGCTTCCTACGACAAGCAAAGGATACTCTGTTGGTGTTCTTGGGAAACATGTTTGTGCAATTTAGATTTACGAGACATGTAAGTGCCTCTCGACCACAGGGGCCAGTTATTATTAATAATAAAAATAAAAATATTTTTCACAGAAACTAGAATTTCAGGAGGATATTTTGGATATTTTATGATATCCAAAATTATATCTTTATGGTGAACGGAACTCAATTCTGAACGTAGTCAAAATTGTTCTAAGTCTGTCCTAAAAAGTAACAAAAATAATTTCCGCTTATATACATATTATGTGTAAGTATGCAAAGCAGAATGAAAATTTGGTACTACCTTTTAAATAATTATGTCGAAGATACATATATCATGAAAACATGATTTTCTGAATTTTCTCCAGACAAATCATACTAAGATGTCTTTGGTTCTAAGCTATTCGATAAATATTTCAATTTTGGAAAAAGTAGGAGGTTTATTTTATTAAAGGGTTTAGAACGTCAAAATTGGTACAACCTTATGTATGTTAACATGAGACATACATGAGGTCATACCAAACTTGGTTGTCCTAAACCCCTCAGTTCCCAACTTTTTCCAAAATTGAAATATTTTTCAGATAGCTTAGACATGAGTTATAAAAAAAGTCACATAATAAGTAAGATTTATCGGTTTATTCGAACAAAATATGATATTCTCATAATAATATTTCTTGCTATTATTTTTTAGTATTAATTTCACTGTCACGAACTCGAATGTTGGCACTGTCATTTTGTAAGTTTCTCTTGTGTTACCAACTTATTAATAGCTGTTCTCAGTAATTCCGCCATATTAAGGCCATATAGATATATACAGGTACAATTCTCACAAAATCTCGTTTTATTTTAAAAGTGAAAACCAATATACATTTCACAATCTCATATTTAAGATCACGAATTTATGAAATAAAAAACGTGATCCATCCACCAGAATATATAAATATATATACATATATTTATGTACGTATGTCTACTTATTAATTATTTCAATAACTAACCAAGTATGAAACTCACATGTTGTCATTCACATGTTTTATACTACCATACTTAATAAAAATTACACTAATTTCCTTAAAGCTCGAAACGAATTCGGAATCAATCAATTTATTTTAATATTTCTAAACTATACAGTCGTATATATAAATAAAACCTCTAAAACGATTTTTTTTCTAATTAGATGCGCTCATGGTGAAAGTATTCTGTTATTTTTAGTTTATAAAACTTCTTATAAACATTTTGTTAAGACAACAATATATCGACAAAGAAAGACATATACATATATATATATATATATATATATATATATATATATATATATATATATATATATATATATATATATATATATATATATATATATATATATATATATATATATATATATATATATATATTTAATCGTAAAGTTATAAGAAAAAATAAAGCATTACCCACACGTACGAGTATATATAATACTACTCGAAGATCTTTGACCTTATCGAAGATGAATATATTTTTATGTTTTTATATACAAAATTACGTCTTAAAAGGTTTTTTTTTTTTCTATTTC
This sequence comes from Tipula unca, assembly GCA_951394425.1. Taxonomy (NCBI): domain Eukaryota; kingdom Metazoa; phylum Arthropoda; class Insecta; order Diptera; family Tipulidae; genus Tipula; species Tipula unca. Next base: position 152,743,689 of record OX596382.1, read on the forward strand.
TTTAAATCTAAAACAAATTTTACTTTCATTGTGATTTGAATCATAAAAAGATTTCATTTCTTAAATATTTTTTTAGTTTCAGTCAGTAATTGCAAAAAATAAAAATAAAAATGCAATAAACGTGGTGTAATGTATGTAACGTATATTTATAATAGGGATGTGAAATAACTAACAATAACTTGTTGTATATTTCAAATGTGCGCGATCAAATCCTGGGCCACAGCCCTAATATGCCTATGCACTATATGGGGAATATATAGATGTACATACATGATAATATAGAAAACTTTCTTAATCTTAACAGTTTGATCTATATATACATATGTGTACTCGTAGTAAAGTAAAAAAAGATTTAATGCCATCGAGCAATTATAATAAAATTTCCTGAATAAATTAATCTATAATTAACAACAATTATATTACGTTTCTAATTAGTTATAAAAATAATTTCACCTTTCTATCGGTATACATTATATATAAATAAAATATTATGTACGCGATTACCTTTATCTATCTAAATGCAATCTATTTTTTCAATTTTCGCATGAACGATAAATTATTTTTCCTTTTTAATGTGTTTATTATCTATCGCTCTGTACGATGCATTTTCACTTTTTATCGATTTATAAACATTGCTACTTACTGATTACTTTTGTAAATTATCTCTGCATCAATGATTATTAATTATAATATTGATTAACTAGAAGTTATATGACATAAATAAAAAAAAAATGTTGACGCCCGACGTGGGACGTATTTATAGGGGAAAATTACGATTTTCTATATACGTACATACATATACGTATAAATAACTGCCAACCTTATCAACGATGTGTGTCATATACTCTTATCATTTCTTGATCGGTGTAAAGTTTATGCCAAATTAAATTCACTGAGTTCCCAAAGTGTATGTATACATACCCTAACTAAATATTTATTCCTCAACTTACAAATGAGGGTTGCTTCAATATGATTATGAACTATATATTCCAGCGTTGCAACTATCTGAGTCTACTAAGTGGTTAGTATACCTCCACATGGTACCACCCATATAGGTAACGATATAATTGGTTACAATTTAACCGGCTAAATACTAAATTCCAGCGCTAGATTAGCAATGCACAAATCAATTAATAATATAATTACCTCAGGTGGTACATCTGATACTCAGGTGCATCCACCGTTTTCTGAGGGCGGCTCTATGGATTCTCAGGGTAGCCATGATTTGCTAAATAGAGAGAATAGTGAAAGGACTCGAAGCTTACCGAGAATATTTCAATCGAGTAGAAAAGTATTAAGGTCTCCTAATTTAACGATACCAAGCATAAGTTGTTTTGCACCACAACCAAAGCCACCGGAAATAAACGCAACTAAAATAAATTGTACGCAACTATGGAAAAAAATGTAACAATTCAATGGATGCAGGAGCATATCCAAATTCTTGAATATCATAAGTAACGCAAATCAAAGAACATGTTAAAATAGACTACCAAACTGAACCGGACGTCCAAAATAGAGTTATTTATTCAACAGACGAAAATCAATTAGTTCAAGAAACGGAGTGGATAAGTGGAAACATCACACCACGTCCACCTAAAGCAAAGGATAATCTGAAGAGAAAAGATCAGATAACGAGAACAGAAAAGGACCAACAAAATACCACCACCGCCACCAGTGATAATTAATGGAACAAAAGTTTATGATTCTCTTTATGAGAAAATTAAAGCAACTCTGTTCTCATATAGAAAAGTTTAAGACCAAACTTATGAATGGAAACAATATCAAAATTAATGTAGAAAATGGTGAAACTTATATAGAGAGATTATACTAAGATGCTATTGGTGCCAATAGTAGATCTAAGTGCAAAAGGTTTGAAAGTAATCGATCCTGCTATTTGATGAGTGGTTACTACGGCTTGAGTATAGCAGTAAGGTTATTATCCCTAAAGTGGGTAACCATCTTAGAATATTATGCTGGAATGGACTACAGCAATCTGTCTTATATCAGAAACCCACTTTACCAAAGAATCCTTTATTAAATTTAGAAGATATTTACAAAGTTTACCACATTATACATCCTAGTAACTCAGCCAAAGGTGGAAGTGAAGTCCTCGTAACAGAAAATATCAAACATTTAGAAACGGGAAAGCACTCCACAGATGAAATACAAGCTACTAGAGTTGCTTTTGAAACCATAAACTATATGCTGTTGACGTTACAGGGTTGGATTGCCTGCCATGACACCGTCTCAAGAAGAATCATTTTATAAAATTCTTTAATCATATGGGAAATAGGTTTATAGCAGGAGGTGCGATTTTAACACTAAGAACACTTACCGGGGATCGAGACTAACAATAACTAAATGAAATGACCTGTTGAATGCAATTATAGAAAGTAACTACAAAACGCTATCTACAGCCAAACTAACATACCGGCTTTCGGATCCAGCTAAAATACCAGATTTAATAGATCTCTTCATAACGAAGAATATTTCAAAGCACCACATGACAGTAGAAGAAAGTTACGAAATGAACTAAAACCACTCACCCATAGTCTTGATGGTCAGTGAACACGCTATAGAAAATGAAAAAATGCCACTCTAAGTAATAAATTCACGGATTGGGACTATTTTAAGATTTGTTTAAATAGCAAAATTCGACTGACGTCCACTGGAAAACAATGAAGAACTGCATGCTGAAACTATGTTAAAGACATTCAACAAGCAGCATGGGAAAGTACCCCTGCAATCAAAGCTAGAGTTCCAGGACATTATACTAAAAGGTCAGTGAGAAGTAAATTGCAAAGATTTCTAAAAAAAAATCGGTCAGTACGTAGCTTACAAGTTTGTATAACATTTCCTATGGAAGGCAACAAAAAGCTTAAAGAGACCTGTAATCTAACAGGCTCCAATTAAAATGTTAGATGGAAACTAGGCTTGAAGTGATGTAACGTATCTAGAAGAGACGTAACGGCTGAAAGTAGAAAAAAGATTAAATTATTTTTCCCAAAAATGAAGGATCTGCTCTTCCCAGATATACTTGAGCATATACAATCTTATACCCTTTAGTACTGAGGCCACAGTTCCTGTTATTGTTAATCAAAGGTTCTTGAATTAAAACTACGTCCTTTCCAGATCTTATTCGAAGAAGTAAGGCTGCCGAAGCAGCCTTTGTATGGTGCAGGTTAATCTGAGCTATATACTTAGCAAATTATTACAGTAACCGTATACTTATCGCTTGTATTTTCTACTACCTTAGGCTAATGCTATACTAACCCGTACTCGTGGATCCGCTGGCGGTACCATTCCACGTGATGCCGTTTCCTTGGATGGTGCTATAGATCGTCAGAATCAAGGGAGAGGAACTTACCCATCTCTTTCCTTAGTACAGCCACTTCGGAAGGCTTCATTAGCTGGTGTTTCTCCTCTCCTTGTATGGCTGTACTTTCAGTAGACTGGCTGCCGCCATTCACAGGTTTCCCTGTGCTCGTTTCAACCTCTTCTTTTTATAAATTCTGAAGTAATCGACCCAAATCCGAAGCCTCGGGATTACGTCCTTTGACTTAGCAAGTGGGGCTAGAGACACTTTGTTGATTACCACAGTGAACAAACAAGACCCCCTTTGCCTCTTCTTGCTTTACAATCTTCCAATTGCCCGTTAGAAGATCTGGATTACTGATCCTTATATAATGTTGCGGATCTCTTCTGAGATAGCCGGTTCCGTTGATAGCTAAACGCAAGCCATCTTTTTCCTGCTTACAACCGCAAAACCTAGCACCTTGCCATAGCTCCCCTACTCAGCTATTGCCAACCTATAGCACTGCATCGACGGTGGGATGTTTCGCACTCCTATATGTTGCTCGAAGTTTTGCTTGGATGGTACCGCTGCCGCCTGGCGTTGGTGCCATCCATCTTTGATGTTGTGGAGACAACCACACCTTTCCGGTTCGATTTCTTCAGTGATGTTTCCGACCTTTGGTGAGTGCCGGTCGTATTTTATGCCTTTTAATTGTTTTTTAATATTTTCTTCCACCGAGTTTCAGGGAAGTTATGGTAAGTTATGGTAGTTATGGATAAGTTATGGTCTACTTAAAAATGGAGGTCAACTGGTATCCAGAGGGCTCAGTTTGCAACTGGGCTTTGTTAAATGGGCCCTCAGCCTGGTAACTTATCGGCACGGGTCGCATTATGTCTTAAACTGGCTCATTTGCTGTCATTTAGCGTGACCCGCCTCACTTTAATCCACCCGTTCAATAATGAACGAGAATCTGTAGACGACGACAGTGTGAGGCAATAACCGGTATCAACAATTATGAAAAATGATGATTTTTGATCTGAACAAATAATTTTGAGTAAAATTAACTGTATTTTTTAAAGAAATTAGAATTTAAAATAAAATTTAATTAAAATGTAAAGAAGGAGAATTGTATTAACTAAATTAAACATAATTATTTCAAAAGTGGTTGATTTCTATGATTTTTAAGATGGTATATGTGTTGTAGTAGAAATTTTGCTTGCACAAATAATTTTGATTAGGATAGTACTTATTTACAAGGCATATATGAATAGCATTTACATGCACTGAATTAATTATTATCAATCTTTGGATATGCAACGTTTTCTGAACCACATCTGATTAAAATACAATATAACAATATATGTATAAACATTATAAAATAAACAAATTAAATACGAGATAGGCACCATCCAATACAAATTTATGAAAATGTGTTAATTATATTTAAACGTTCGTAATTACTTATAAGTATAAAGAATATACTTAATATAATATAGCATGTATGCGATGAATGGCTCTGGCTAAAGTCGTTTTTGTATACAGACATTCTAAATCTTATATACAAACATTTAATATATCCAACAAAAAAAAACCCTAATTACAAATTAAACAAAATATAATTTATAATTTAATATGTAACACAATCAAATACTATACTTATCTGTGGCGATATGTGCATTTATACATACATTTCCCCAAGTCGTACATTATAGTACAAATACATAATAACAAAAAAATAATAAAATTAATACTTATGTACCCCTTCCACTTTATATATAAGAAATTTTTTTATTTATAGTCGTTTTATATTAATACAAAGCTAAAACATAAAAACTTTATAATTTATAAAATCATACGTTTCGTGACTGTTAAACAGTTCGGGCGAAATAATAATAAAAAAAAAACTTAAAATTAACACTAAATTCTAAAATAAAAATTCTAACAACCCAAAAAATTGAAAACAAAAAAAAAATAGTTGAGTGATATTTAAAACGAAAAATAATATTTGAGTGATATTTTTTGAGTGAAATTTTTTTATTTGTGTTTTATAAACATGATGAATGAAAAGGATAATGATTCAATTGCCACGGTACAAATGAAACCTGAGTATGCTGCAAGTGAAGTATATAGTACTGCTAGTGAACCACCACCAGTGAGTATTTTATTGTTTTAAGTTATACGGTCTATTTATATACTATAGATAGATATTAATACTTTGGAAATTAATTAAACAATATATGTGCCTACATATAAGATATTAAATGTTTTGTCGTGTTTTTGCAAATGTGTACTGTATATATATGTATATAAATTGGAAAGTTGTAAGACCCAAAAATAGTCAATTTATAAAAATAAAAATAACAATTTTCTCTTTTATATATAAAATTAAAAAATAATTTTCTTTCTTAACCGCGCGGTGTAAGACGAACAAAAAAGTATAATCATTGGATTAAGAAACAACAATAATACAAAACGTATATACATATATATATATAAACACACACAGTGTGTTGCAACATAAAGTTTATAAATTTTTAGTGTTAGTTTTAGTCAAGGTAAAGTGTTTATAAGAAATTGTACGGAGAATGGATTTGATTTTCTAGACATATATATACATACTACATACTTATTAGATTTCCGCATTTGGAAAATTTGCATCGTGATGCTGTGCGCTTTATACAGTTGGCACAGTGCAGAATTGAGTGACTTTTTAGTTTCCCTTGACATTAATTTTTCTCCTTGCAATATTATATTTCTATATTGTATAAAAGTGCTAATTATATAAAATAAAAAGGATTACGTAATTTTTTATCTCTATATATACACACAAAAGATTTCAATGTTTTTGTGGAAGAGCAAGAAACGAACCCTATATAAAATTTTGAACTTTGACCGTTTATGAACATCTTGAGAGATTGTGAAAAGAAAACAAGAAAATTTAGAGAACAATCTAGAAATAGTTTTTTTAAGATTGATTATTTATTAATACCAAAGTCATTTTATATTTATATCAGAGGTATAATTTAACCGCGGGCTTTACCGTTTTGATACTTCAAAATTTAATTGATTAGTGGCACGCATCAGTTTTAAATATTGTTTGCGTCACAGTATAATTTTTTTGGTATACAAATAGCTATACATAACAATAAACAAACTATTATACCCATAAAATTGGTAAACAGCAATCATGTGATTATATAACACCAAATATACTTATCAATAATTCTATCCAAAGTTCCAAATTTATATTCTAGCATGCATCCAATTTTAATTAAAATCATTCGTATTGAAGCTTATTATATGATTTAAAAGAGCTTATTAAAAAGTTTAAAGCTATAAGTCTAAGCAAATATAAATACATGTATATAGAAATTGCTTTACAATTTTGAATATGAATTAAACTTTGTAATTTGCTCAATATTAGCTATAATTTATATCAGTTAAAATTTTCCAGTTCAACATTTCGGGAAAACACAACATTATATATATAGCTTCGTTTTTTCATTCCAAATCAAATATTTTCCATTCATTTACTTTTAATTCATTGTCTGACATATGCACATGAGTATATATAGAATCCAAATTTGATTGGAATTTTACTGTTTACTAATTCTTTAAGAACAATTGAAATAATTTTATTTTATTTTAATAAAAGTCATTTACTTAAGGTTAAAACACACCACGCGCATCGGGCAGGCGTTTAATTTAAATATTCAAGTTAATTTGCTTATGTTTATTGATATATAGGAAATCATAGTTTGAATAGAAATAGGAATATTATTTATAAAACAATAACAAATTTTTAATATATATAGACAAATTCAATAGAAAAACGCCGTTCTTTTTGTGCACGAAAATGTTGCTCGTCTATCTTATCGCGTTTTCTATGTTTCAACTTTTTCCAAATTATCAATTGAATAATTCCCTTTAAGAGGAATTAAATAAATAAAAATAAAATTGATTTATTGAATTCTTATTCAGAGTCGCCATATTTGATTTTCAAATACATAAATATATTATGTATATCACGTCAATACGTAAAACATAAATACTCGTAGTATGTACATGTATGTATACTATCGCTTTCAAAAATTGGTTATACACACAGAAAAAACTAAGTGTTTTTTCAATCAAGCCAGGCCACTAAAATTATGAATTATTTTCAATGTTTTCAATAGGGTAAACCTAAAAACATAAAAGGATTACCATTGAAGTAAGGTAGGAAACATTTGCAGGTTTCGATTTATCCAACTCATATACATAGTTTCACGTGATTTATGAATTGTGGAATTATTCTGCATAAAGTTAATTTTAAATTCCTCCGATAAATAGTAGTGACTGACATTTCCAAATATTCCCGACTGTTCATGTGTTGTGAAATTTCAAATAGCTCACCTACACCACCTGTACTTATCCATCCCTACACTCCACAGGATACTTGGCCACTTATATTCTTGTTCTTTGGATATATTTTTCATTATACATCATATTGTATGGGCGATACATGTGCAGCTTAGCATGACGATTGGTCCTAAAAACTTTTTCGTCCGTGAAAATAACTTTTTCCCAGTCTGTGTTTAAATTATCTTCTGCAAAAGTTACCCGTGCTGCTCGATGTGCGTTGGTTAAAATTTGTTTTTGAGCTTAAATTCTATGCTGAATTCCAGCGTATTTTAATGTTCGCGAAACATATGATGCAGCTGCAGTTATAAATAAATTCAAAGTAAATTTCTCTAAAATATTTTCTCGTGGAACTTCATTTAATAATTTTGTTCTACCGTTCTGAGGCAACCGATCAATGGTTCTTGTTTCTGAAAACCATTTTATCCATTTCATTACAGTAGTTTTCTAACGAAAAAAATATATAATTTACCATTTTACGAGACAAGTTTATACAACTTACTGAAAAACTAAGCTTTCGTGAAATGTATCCGATGAATTTATTTTCTTTATGCAGGGTAATAATAGCCCATTTTTGAGCAACATTTAGTTGCTTGTGAATTGAATCACGTTCCATTCTGTACAGTTAGATTGCAAAACAAAATAAAACCGAATAAATAACTAAATCTTTATTTCTGTATGTGTTGTTGCGAATGTCAGATATCAGATCACCTTAGTAAAAACTAAGTAGTTTAATGTTTTACTGTACAACCAATTTTTGAAGGATAGTACATAGTTCCAAAAACATTTCTTCAAAATGCGGCTGGCGAACCCGCGAATTAGTAACAACTACGTATACATTAGGATTTTTGAATGTTTAATGATCAATAAAATTTTAAGAACTCAACGGAAAAGTTTCCCAGCCTACTTTTCATAAAATAATTAAATTTAGAATATTCACGGGTTTCCATAAAATTATAAGAATTAATTTATTACAGTATGGTTATATATATATATATATACATATATATATATATATATATATATATATATATATATATATATATATATATATATATATATATATATATATATATATATATATATATATATATATATATATATATATATATATGTATATATATATATATATATATATATATATATATATATATATATATATATATATATATATATATATATATAAAGCCAATGTAGGCTAGATACAAATATTTATTCATATAGATATTTTTTGGTTTGAGCCTTTTTTTTGATATTCCAATTAGTTATTTTCATTTCAAACAAATTAATTCGTGCGTTATAATGCAAAACGTCATGGAGCTATGAAAAGCGACGACATTTTGATAGCGAATCTAAGACACTAACCGCAAATTTTAAAATGCAGCTATTTTGTATCCAGACTATTATACATTTGAGCTAGACCAAAGTTAAGCCTTCATTGGCTCGATATATACCCAATGTCTGAGATGATCTGAGAAAACAATAAAGTCAAAACAAAATCACTAAGAAATAATAAAGCGCAAAACGCTTTTATTGACATCGACAGAATTTCCTTACGTGCGGTTATTAAGTTATAATCATTTATCCAAAAAGTATATATTTCATTCAACCAGAAAATTATCCATGACCGCGAACACAATAATTATTCTTATAAGGTCGGTCATCTGCGATTGGAAGGGCATATGATTTAAAATATACTCGATTTTTAAAATGATAGGTGTTAGACTATTTTGATTAAAATGTAAACATCTATATATAGCTTTTATTTAATTATTTGAATAAGTAAAAGTAAACTCTTTTTAAATTTTGATTTGAATGAACTAAAATGTTGACAGTTTAATGGTACTCTTTATTATTCATGTGACGATTTTTTTAAAGATCTGTATGTTAATTGCTCTTAGCTAAAACACACACCACTTACTTATATTTAGCTAAAGGAAGATACAAAATTATGCTCTATTTTCAATATTGCCAACTTTAGCTAATGTCTTAATTAAGCTCCTTTAGTTAGTTATAGAAGAATATAGTATACGTATATTTTATATATTTTTCGGCTTATTACTAAAACAAATTATCTATGATACCGACAAAAATCCAAACTATATAATTATACGTATATATAAGTATAATTTTAAACAATAAATTAAATATTTATAAATATTAAATAACCTCTAAATTATCTAATTATACTGGTCATCTGTATGTATATACATATATTTAGTAAAGCCAAAAGCTAAAATAACGTAATTGTTGAAATTTCCTGTTCTGCGCGATGTACATATAAATGTATAATCAAAATGTATGCCATAAACACGAAACATAAATACAAGCCAGTATCCAAATAAACCAAAATATAATAAATAAGTTGCGCGATGAAGTTGTACATAAATACTTTTAATATTCAGGGCCATTTTAGTATAAGTATGTATATAGAAATAATAAAAAATATAAAGTTAAGTGCTCTCGCATCTTTAACAACAACAGAACCGCACCATTATTTTTCATTTTTTATTATTTCTCCACATTTAATTAAGTTTTTAGGTTACATTAGAATGTAATACATTTTATATACTTGTTAGGATTTCCGAATGAATAAATTGCACATTCCAACTGCAACGAATAGAAAGAATATAATTTAATCATTTTGCAATATCAATTGAATTGAAATCATTATCTTATAATAGTTTTTTTTTGTTTTTGTTTTAAGACTATTAGACCATACACGATTTGTATGTACAAATTTTGAAATAAGACGGGCAGGATATTAGAAATTCAGGAATTTACACTCGTCTGCGCGTCTATGCATATAGAATAGAAAATTTTATAAAGTACCGCGCATATTTTAACAATTCTTTATTTAATGCATGCGGCATATTGGGAAATTCCGCATGGTATAATTGAAAGTTAAATATAGTTTTGTATATAGTTTGCATAATTTAACAACGTATATAATGTTACTTATAAATAATATAATAAATCACGAGAAGTTTTTATGAGGATTTATTATATGCGCAACTGAATGCAATTTAAAATTAAATATCTCTATTTATTATTAATCGATTCACACCTTTTGTGCATAAATACTTATATATATACATATTACATAATGTCGCGAGATTATGTTTTGTTATGTAATTTTACTGTGTATCTTATAGATATAATTATTGTGATCAGACATAAAATTCAATATATATGGTTAGATAAACGGTGATCATACTACCAACATCTAAATTATATATGTAGTACACATATGGTAAATTCAGCTAAGTGAAACGATGGGTATCGCATGTACAGTGAAACGACTAATAATACTTTCCAAAAATTTATATATTTTGTCATTCTATATACTGTCGATTAAACTATATTATATAGTTTAAAAAATGATTGCCAAATAATTTTTTTATAGTTTAAAATAATATTTCTAAATTTCAAAATACCACTCGACTACAACAATATGTATTATGTATATATAAAACAAATTTATTATTTTATTCACGATTATTAGACTTTGAAATTTTAATGTGGAAAATAACACATTCCGTCTTAATATATAAGACAATATTTATAAATATGTAAGATGTTTCTATATTTATATAGAAAATGCGACGGATACAAAGGGTTAACGCGATGTATACATATATATACAAAATTTTAAAAAGACAATAATTATATTGCACATTGTGTATGTAAAATGTTGTTGTGATCCAAAAACCTACTATATACTCTACCGAAGCCAAGAACTCAAAAGCAATAGCTCTTATATATAGAAAACATTAAAATTCATCATTTTGTAATCTCACGTTTTTGATCTTCTTAATAAAAAAACAACATATTTTGTTGAGATGAATTTTGAAATGTTTATAATGAATCGAATATCGATATACCTCTATATATACGTATACATATCGTAATGGAAAATTTAGAAATTTTATTTTATTAAAACGTAAAATAATTTTCTATCAATCAATCAAAAACATGCAACCGCCGTATACAAAATTATAGAAAATTCACATACAATTATTGTAGGTTACATCATCATCATCATTTCCTCTTCGCGTATATTTTCACAAATCATATATGTATATAAATCGCGTTTGATATTATGATAGTTATAATAGTTAATAGTTTTAATACTATATATATAATTAAAAAATATGTACATAATAAATAAATGGTTTTGGAAAAACTTGTTGAATATAATATAACAATCACGTTAACCTTCAAAAGTCTTATAGATATATAAATTCACATGCGCCGGTACATACAATGCACACAAATTTCAATATTTTTATAAGATGTTAGATAAATTTTATGACATGGTCGGTTTTATATTCGGGGTTATATTTATATTTGTACTATCTCAGACAGATTCAAGATTGAAATCTTTTGAAAATTGATATATGATATCCGCGCACATGCGATATATAGTGCGGTAAACTAGATAATTAACGACCCGAAATTTAGCCCATCCATCATAGATCTTTTCTAGTTTATGCAAATGAGATGAAAATGATATTTACCTTCGGTAAATATTTGAATTTAGTTCTACTTGGGGTCATGTAATTCTATTCCATTCAAATGAGTGGAAATTGAGAAACTCCAGAATTTATTACAGCAGATAACATGATGACATTATAGCAATTTTACACATGAGTTGAAGAAAACTCAACATAAACAGTTTAAAATTGGCACACATTTTTGTTGTGCAACAGCTCGTTGTACAAAGCATTTAACTTGTCCGTATATATACACACATTTGCGTAATACTAACTTGTGCAATAACAATATTTGCAAGCTTCGCGTCTATAATGCGAAACGAATCTAAAAAAAACTGCATAAATGTTGTACAAAACTGTGAAATATGTCCGCATACACAAACAATTTCACACATGTTGTGCAATATAAAGGCAAACACCATATACTGTTAAGATGTTTGTTGCACAACTTATTTGATCGCTTGTAAGAAACGATGAGAATTTAATGAAATTTTGCATAAAATTCATAAATTTTTTTGTTATAAATATATTCTAAAGTGAATCATTGTAATTTAATTCTAAGCACAACCCGAAACAACCTGCAGGTAAATATTACATTTTGCCGCCCCCGATAGCACAGTAAGTAGCGTGCTTTCCTTGTTATTCGAGGGTCCCGGGTTCGATTCCCGGTGGTGACCAAAAATCACGGTTGGGTGTTTTTAATGTGTAAGTATTTGTGTTTGTCCGGGTATTGCACCGTGGGCCCCCATTGTGGCATTGAGTGCTGCTGGAGTATTCCGCCCTATTTTAATTTTTAAAATATTACATGATGAGGAAACCTATAACGAAACCTTATGTTTAATCCTGATTTTTAGATGCTCTAGCTATAATTTCATTGGCAAATCACCCTTATTGATTGTCGTCTTACAAAAATGTCGAATATCGATTGTCACTGAAGTATCTTTCATCTTCCGATTACCATCTGGGATAACACAATAAACATGAAGAGTTCACAAGTCCACCTTTATTCAATACCAGTATCACAGATTAATATTGAGCTGTTTAATATTAAGATAACCTTGAAAAGTTGACCTAAAGCTGTAATTTGGCTGATGGCGATGTAACTCTGTACTATAGTTGATTTAAAATGCATGATTCCCTTTAGTCCGTCTCAACATTTTTGCTGAATAACTCAAGTTTAAGAACTTTAAGCAGTTTTTCGGTAACTTGTCAAATTTTACTTGATTGTTCTGAAAATAAAATCAAAATCTTTATTTAATTATCAGGTTATGCTTGTATATTTTTACTTACTCTAATATAATACGATATTGAGCATCTGGTCAAAATTTTAACTCGGCCGTGGTTTATGGAAAATTTTCTCCCTAAAAACAACGGGTTTGATTTTTTTTGTAATTCAATGTAAAAATATCTCAATTTCTAATCAAAATATTATTCATAAAAAATGTATTGCAGATTTTGAATATGTTTTCTTTACTGCAATTTTAAAATGAAGTACTCTGAGAGTTTGTCCCAGGCCCACCTGGAATTATTTCCCATTTTCCCATCTAAATTACATATATTTTCAAAAAATATCCATACAATTTGAATGTTTCATTTTTTTTGTTTTATATCAAGTTCGGTTCAGACTTGACTAAACTTCAATTTCTAAAAAAATTAGAATGCTTCACTTTTAATTTAAAATTAAATTCCCTCGTGCTTCAATTTTATTTTTCATTACATTCAACATTTTAATTAATATTCCATTGTTACTTTAATTAAAAGATAAACCGTAGAGCTTTATAATTTAAATTAATTTCCAAATTTTAATAAACATTCCACTCGTTGTCCAACAAAATACTGTAGGATTTCAATCAAATTCAGCTCAAATCTCTATTGACTATAAAAGATTTTCCAATAAGAGGTTTCATTTTGATATTTAAAAAAAAAACGAATATTTTTTAAAAGAAATCAATGAATGTTTATTTCATTGTAAAGAGGAAGGTATGCCGCATTAGCATTTGAAAACGATATCAGTCAAATGGCCGCCACGGCTACGCTTGCAGCACCATATCCTTTTCATGAAATTTTCCATGTGCAATCCGCACATTTGCAGCTGTATGTCCTCGATAACTTCATGGCCCTCATCACTCTTCATGGCCCTCATCACTCAAGAAAATCACTATCATTTTGATGCATTTGAAGAACCTAATCAGCGAAGATACGACGTTTATGATGATCGAACGGAATGAGTTCTTGTGTTAACTGAACTTTAAAAGCCTTAAGACCTAAGTCTTTATGCAAAATACGGTGTAATGTCGTTTGTGGAATGTCTAATTCCAAAGATCGACGAAAAATCGACAAACCTGGGATTTCTTCAACACTTCAGGCTACAGCAGCAATATTCTCTGTTGTTCTTGAGCGACGCACACGGTTTCGATTTTTCACATCACTAAATTGTCCCAACAGCTCAAATTTTTTCACCAGTTTCACTATTGCATTTTTGCACATTTTAGTAATGGCGTAGGTTTTACTTGTCAAATATCAAAAGATGACAGCTTCAAAATTGACAGCTGCCCAAATATCAGGCTATTCAAAATGAAACGACTTATTGGAAAAACCTTTATATGAAATTTTACTCAGAATATTGTATTTAAAATTTATAATTCGAACTCCACAAATTTTAATATATTCTAAAGTTTCCATTACAATCTTATTTTGGTATTACAACATAAGTATTATATTAAACCCACGTTATTGGTAAAAATGAATTTCTATTTATAATCTTACTACTCTAGTTCTATTATTCCAATTCTATAATATGTATATGTATTATTATACTTTCGCTCATTTCTAAATTATCTTAAACGCGATGACGAATCAAAACATTGACTTTAAATTTAAGTAGGTTGTTAAAAAATGAAATCAATTTTTTATCCGCACAAATTTTATTTGTAAATTAATAAATGAGCAGATTTATGCGATATGATTGGCTCAGAAGCTTGAATAATAAGTCAAAAAGATTATTATCCGCGCATTCATCAATTTGACATGCGAAAGTTCATTTCAATTCCAAATTCCAATGCAAATTGAATTTTAGTTTAACTTAAGTTAATCTCTTTTATGGATTTTCGTGTTACAAACTCGATTCTAATTGTAAGATCAGCAAAAATGTTAATGTTGAATTCGCATAATAATATAAATTTATCTAACCGGCTCCTTATCCACGGGGAAATCCATTTAAAATGCAAATTGAATTTTAGTTTAACTTAAGTTAATCTCTTTTATGGATTTTCGTGTTACAAACTCGATTCTAATTGTAAGATCAGCAAAAATGTTAATGTTGAATTCGCATAATAATATAAATTTATCTAACCGGCTCCTTATCCACGGGGAAATCCATTTAAAATCAAAATTATGTACAATAAACTCTAATTTATTTATTGACGATGTAATGAACATATTATATAATACAATATTTTGCGGTAGTCTTCTTAATCTAAATACGAGTAGTAAGGTGAATGTGTTATTTAATTTAATTTTACAACAAATTTATAAATCTTTAAGTTATTGTTTTTTGTTAAGATATTCTCTGCTTTATTGTTGTGAAGTATATAATAAATAACTCGAGCTTTAGTTTGTTATGTCATAAGCTAATATACGAGTTAACTATTACCTTTATAAATAATAAGCTGCATTTAAAATCTATTCAGCAATGTTTAGCCTTTGCCCGTTTCAGGGCTGCATGTAAGGGAATCATTTTATTTAGAGATTGCTAATTTATTTGATCTACAAAATAATGGAGAGTATTGTTAAGAGAGGTCAAGTAATTTACTTTTTTATTCTACCGCAGTTTTTAAAAATCCAGGTGTTTTGTTATATTTACCACTACTTTACTAATACCATCGAATCATATCTCATTTTTTTAAATTCGTTGACAAATAATGTGCTTCGTTTTTTCACCACAACCAGCTTTCCTTTCAATAAACCAGTTTCAGATTGCTGCAGTATATAAATAGTGACGTTATCAATCAATTTTTAAACCACTTTATGGTTATAAATTATAATATGACAAATCGTCTGGGTCAACTGCTGGCACATAATTGCTCCCACTATAACAGTAAACTGAAATAAATTAAATTAATTATACATATTAAACAACTATTATTTTTAGTTAACAAACCTGTTGATTATAATGTTGGTGTTTTAGACTCATTTGTTTTGATATTGATAAATAATAATTAAAGTATCCATTACACGGTTTATTGTAAACAATTACATTTTCTTTGGTTTTATAACAATAGAATTTTAGAATTCTGTCACCTTAAAAAATGTGCCTACTTTGAGGTTTGTAACATTCAAAATACAAGGACGGACACTATATCGTTGCGACAGAAATTTAAACAGAAAAGTTGCTCGTTTGTTTCAACTTATTCATTTTGGCGCTGTGCTCGCTAAAATGTATCATATGCGGTTAGAGTCGCATTAGGAAGCCACCATTACATATGTAATAATACTTCTATTTATTTCGGTATTCCTGATTCGATTCTATATATGGACACCTTGAAGTTAATTTAGTCCATATAAATGCCCATATCAAATTCTAATAAATTTTATAAGTAAATCGATTATTTATATATCTATTTAATTAAAAATTTACATTAATTTGAAACACTTGATTTAATTACGTTTCGAAATAAGTTTGCGAATATTTATCGAGTATATGTTCATGTAGATCAATATTGACAATCTCGTTGTAATGTAAAATGTATATTTATATAAATAAAGTAAGTATATATAGTGGCACAGGTTGGTACTCAAAAACTAATTAAACATTCAACTTTATAATTATTTACCTTTCTAAGCGATCACGAAATATGAATGTAATATCTATAAATAAATTAATATTTCAGACATGCAAATGTAATTTTTGTTGTATGAAATATACAATTACATTTCCGATTGCCACGAGAATTAAAATCGAAAAACATTCAATTGAATAACAATGAACATCGCGGTTACATGTACATCCCACAGATGAATTATCTAAGTATATACTCGTATTGCATTTCCTTATTTAAATATGTTAATTAGTAGGTTTGGTACTCAATAGTTATTTTCATTAGTTATATAAAATTAAACTACGACTTTGAATGTTTGAGTATTTTTTGGGTATTCCAACTTTTGAAGTATACAAAAAAACAAGTTTTTTTTAAAAATATATTTATAAGATCTGTTTCTTCGAGAAATGAATAATAAGATCATGTGATGAACTTTTTATTTATACAGTTTATTTATTTTTTTCTTCCACAGGCGTACAAAATGAGAAATTCAAATTCTGTAAAAATTGCAAAAATTGTCGGTTGCACAGTAATATGTTCAGCATTGATCATTGGACTTTGTATACTTGGTTCGACATATTTACAAGCAAAAGCATCATGTAATTATATGGATTCGGTACAAGCGGCACTCGAAAAAGAATTACTCTTAGACAGATTTGTAAGTACATATACATATTTTTTATATACATATATACATTTATAAAAGCATAATAAAAAATTACCGTTATATTGTCACATTTAGATTAGAAAACCTAAAGTACATAAATACAATAATATATATATATATATATATATATATATATATATATATATATATATATATATATATATATATATATATATATATATATATATATATATATATATATATATATATATATATATATATATATATATATATACGATATAACGACGAGAGAGAAAGAAACGCGTTGGTAAATAAACCACAAACTGTATATATATATGCGATCTTGGTGCGCGATGAAGATCATTCTTGATCGTGTTCTACATTTTTATTTTTTTTTATTTTGCTTAGCTTCATGTTGCGCTGTTTTAATTTATAGCTATCTATTGTACATTATTATGTCTTTCAAATGTACGAAACTAATTTGAAATAACAGTTAGGGCAAAAAAATCAGAAATCAATAATTATTGTAATCGATAATTATTGTAATCGATCGCGTATATGCAGTATTTGAAGAGATCAATTAGCGTATCCCATATACATATGTATGTATTTATTATGTGTGGATATAAGAACCAAAATGGAAGTTTATTTATTTATTAAAATTTATATTATATGTAAATTTCGGTTGAAGGTTATTGTGTCCTCAATTTGATCTCTAAAACTTGTGAGTTATTACGATGATAAATGCGATCGATTGTTGTTTTCAGAGTTTTTAGCTTTTTATTATTATATTATGTTTAAACCAAACCAACTAGTAATTTTTTGATGAATATATATATATATATATATATATATATATATATATATATATATATATATATATATATATATATATATATATATACTTGAAGGTTATCTTAGAAGTTTTGAATCCATAATGAGATATAAATAGTATTTGTATATATATATACAACGTTAGAATTTTTTTAATTGTTTAATTTAACCGAAATAGGAAGACAAGAATTTAAAAAAACAAAATGATGTCAATTAACGCATAACTTAATTACTTATAGCTTAATTAGATTTAGCGCGATTTTTATAATTATATCTACGATTTTTATTTTAAATCGCAACAATAAATATTCAGATGAACAAAATGGCGCGATAGCAAATTAAGAACGAATAATGTAATAATTTAAAAAAAACGCGATTATAATGCGATTAATTTATATTAAAATCACAATTCTGTGATACACGCATGCATAACGAAACGCGAATATGTATGTATATAAATTTGGTGTTCGCGCAAGAATTAGAATTTATCCAAATTTAAAATATAATAATTTATTTGTTTGATTCGCGATTGAAATATTAAATTGTCTATATACTAATAATATTTTCTACAAAAACAAACTAATGATCACAAGATAATATATATAGTTTGGTCCAAGTTTTAGTTCATTAATTTAAGTGGTATACATACATATAACATATATTAATTAGTTACTCAGTATTATATATGCAAATTATATTTATACTTAAGCTGAGATTTCATTTTCAATGGAGTATGATATTATACGAAGAGAAATTGCGGTTTCTTGCTAAAAATTCAATCTTACGTCATTTTGAGCGATGTCGCAGTTTATACGCGCAGAGAAGGGATATGATCAAATTTTTCTTTATCTCAAGTTGATTTATTTGGTGAATTATTTTTGTATATATATAATGTATTATATCAAAACTATTGGCCAATGTACATTAAAATAAAAACGAATGGCTATAACCTAGTTTTCTAAATACTTCATGATTATACCTTTCGTTTTACAAAATGATTTTCATTCAAATCTAATTAAGTTTCATTTATCTCTTCTTCTTTTGCGTGTCTTGCTTCTATTATTGAATATGTACACATTTTTCATTTTTTTTCAGTCATCTTCTATAAATTATAGCATAATTGAAAATGATTCGTATATGAGTTTTCATCGTTCCAAGTTTTAATACAACTAATTACTCCAGAATGCATTGTGTTTCGATTCGGAACAGTTTGTATTGATAATTATGACGTAAATTTTCCAATTCAGATATCCGAACTCCTTGGACAATTTTAAATGTACGTTTTGAATTAAAACCTGCCCAATGTTAGGAACTAGGCTGGGTTGGTCTCTATGATTAGCATAGTTCCCGAGCTTTCCACGAAGAGATGAATATCACTGGTTAGCTGGTTAGATGGGTAGCTCCCATAAATTTCATTCTTCAAAGCCGGTATAGAGTACTGTTTCTTCTTCCTCCTCATCTTCGCAGCTATAACGACAGTAATCATATGAGAAGACTACCAGTCTGCCGGCATGTCTACCTATGATTCTGTTATAATTCTAACGACCATGCTTATCTATTATGCCGTTAAAACGATATCACCTGGATCTGAGCCGGTCTTTAATTTTGGCCAGATCTGCCTAGTTATTATGCACGAAGGCGCGTTAGACCATCTGTTATGTGCTGCTCTCTTAGCTTCCTCCTGAAAGCATGTTGTGCCTTGACGGACAAGCTCATCTGCTTTAACATGCGCAATGTTGAAATGCCCTATCACCAACGTCATGCAGACGTTGGACTGATCAGCTATCGTTTTATAATAGCAGGGAACTACAAAATAATTAAAAATATATTTCAGCATTAAATTCTATGAAATTATGAAATCTTAAAATTCTAAATTTCCTCGATATCTGGAAACAAATCAAATTTCAATTTTTTAAATTTTAAACCAAATTTCGGGTTTATTGTAATAATAGACGAAATCTGGCAAATTTTGAATACATATACATATATAGAAAATCTCAAATTAGTGCAAAACTTTAAAGTTGTGAATGTTCCATCGAAAATATTTGTTTTACTAGAATGCATAATTTGTGATTATTTGAAATTTCATAAAAAATTTGGGAAATTTGAAAAAATACCAATTCATCAGCTAAATTTTTATTGGACTTCAAATTTTAAAAATTTACGATACTGTAAATTTAATTTTCGAATGGTCTCCTGTTTACCAAAATTATATTCTTTCATCACATGCAAAACAGGGACAATATTTTAACATAAAACGCCTTTTAAGTAAACTTAAAATTGTTAAATTAACAAAATACAAATTTAATTTGTCATATAAAATTATGAAATGTATACGTTCTGAAATTCTGGGTTTTACTTATCTGGCTAACTTATATATAAAAATTTCGAATTCCAAAATCATTCGATTTAAAAAATATTCCCTGGGAAATTTTGCTCAGATTCTTCGTTCTTGAATTTTGCATCGTTCTGGTTTGATTTCGAACAAACTGCATTCAAAATCAAGGCAGGCCCAAGAAATGCAGATGGATTATTAAACACTGCGTTGAAGTTACTTGTCGACTGACAATTATATATATACAAATGCCTACAATTAGATTTCATTAATCATAATTCGATGGTGGCTTGAATGAAAAAAGTAATAACTGAAAAGATTTACATTTCCCATAAAAATTAACACATCTAAAAAAGTAATACATCAGTGTAAGTATATTATGTAACTTTGAAGTGAATAATTGTTATACATTTTGCTGATTTTGGAAATTTTTAAGGCAATACTTATAAGAATTTACTTACTTTTAAGATAATTTACTTTTATAATTATGTTCGATATGTATACGAGCTCCACAAAAGTCACATGTCCATGATATATTAGCATGTCCATGATATATTAGCAAGTTTCATTTACATAGTAGTGATGGTAAGGCTAAAGTAGTGCAAAATCGTGGAAAAGCTCTATAAATGCTAGCATTTTTTCATAACCATTGGTGTTAAGCAAATGACGTCTGGATGACGTTTTGATTTTCCGTATACATATTAATAATTCCGACCATACTGATGAAAAAACGTTTCTAAATTAAAGCTCAAGTCTATTTTATTCATCTGCTCACAAGTAATAAGTTCAGTAAAGCAGAAGTTAAAGCTTTTACTTGTTTTTGTTCAACCCACCCAATGTTAGGTGCAATACGGATGGATGAATGTTATGGATATCACAGCAGGGGCCATATCAAGAACCCCGGGCTGAAAATTTGAATGGCTATATAAATTTATACATAAAAATAACATTAATTTACTATCAAAACACAGCCTGAAATTGAAAACACAGAATATTTCAAATAAATCAACCAAAATCTATCGACAACAAATGTGGACGATGTTTTTTATCTTAAACTATGTTTCGTTGACTGTTGTCGTTTAAATTTTCAGTCCGGCTTTCATAATATGGCACCAGCTCATCGTACGAGCAATTAGGTCTATATACAAACTAATTATATGTATGTGATTGAATATTTATCTTATAATCCAGTTTGTTCAGTCCAAATTGTACATACTTCTTTAATTAAATAAAACCTGCGGCTCAAATGTAAACTCACATCAGCCAAAGCACACTAAACGGCCTAACGTAATATTCTATAATTGCCAAATAAATGACGCATTTTACAAGTGTTTGCAGAGCCGCGAGGAAAGCACGAGACAGAAAATCACCTAAAATTAAAAGTACGTTGACACAAAATTATTCATTATTTTGACAGTACAATATTTCTATCTTAACAGAATCCTGTTTTTTATTTCCAGTTTCTTCTCATATATAGGTAAATATTAAACAATATGTTTGGCGTGTTCCGTAATATTTTTCTCTTCTGTCCTCATACATTTTGAATAAATACATACAAAAGTTTACGAAAACTTGTTCCTTCGAGTAAAGTAATTAAACAAAATAATTTTGATTTTAAATTCGCCATTATATGGATAGTTTTTTATTATGGTTCCTAATAAGTGATAATTATTCTATACTAACGATAATTAATTTACCTACGTCTTCAACGTGGATTTCCAATTATAAACTGCGTTTCAAAAACAATCCTCACGTATACACATATATATATATTAATATTAAATATTAAATTAAATATATACAATATATCGAAGTTAATATTAAATTAATATATATAGATTTACATTTCCCATAAAAATTAACACATCTAAAAAAGTAATACATCAGTGTAAGTATATTATGTAACTTTGAAGTGAATAATTGTTATACATTTTGCTGATTTTGGAAATTTTTAAGGCAATACTTATAAGAATTTACTTACTTTTAAGATAATTTACTTTTATAATTATGTTCGATATGTATACGAGCTCCACAAAAGTCACATGTCCATGATATATTAGCATGTCCATGATATATTAGCAAGTTTCATTTACATAGTAGTGATGGTAAGGCTAAAGTAGTGCAAAATCGTGGAAAAGCTCTATAAATGCTAGCATTTTTTCATAACCATTGGTGTTAAGCAAATGACGTCTGGATGACGTTTTATACAGATGTTTTCAAAATAAATAATAATAGTTTGCAATTAATAACAAATATTAGTTCAATAGCCTCTTATTTTGGATATTTCGTAAAGATCACCTATACAAATTTTAGTTTTGAATAAACTGCAGCGCAATAATTATGTTAGCGAAAGGCATATAAGAAAATTATTATTTTAGCGAATAGAAAGTCTCTATATTATGTATATGAATGATCAATAATGATCGCGTATTTATGTTTTTGAGGTCAAAAGTTCTGCTGTCTATTTTGTACATATACCTACGTTAATTTATTGTCTTTGGACCAAACAAAAACTATACACATACATAATAGGTCATTGATCGACACTTTGTGTGCGCGATCACGATCATTATAAATAATAATTACTTAATTAGTTAATTTAATAAAAATTGTCATTAAAATGTACCAATTCGTTGCCTGTTACTATAGATTATATATATGTATAAAGAAAACGAATGCTTATTATTACAACTTTCTAGAAAATTAATTTTCTAATTTACAATTACTTCTTATAATAATTTTTGTGATCGTATAACTTTATATTGCATTTCTATGTGTATTTTTCAATAAATGGAAGGGAATGCTGTATAGCTTTTTATATTATATAAAGTGCGGTGGCTAAATATATATAATTTAAACTTTTGTATTTTATGTATAAAGGAAGTCTTGCACCATAATGTTCAAAATAGCTGTACACTAAAGATTATAAGAAATTTATTGAGTATATAATGTGTATACATATAAAAATAGCAAGATCAATAACAAAATATAAATAGAAAAATAAATTTCTATTTTTTTTCAACAGAAAGGAAGTGAAAGGTGTATTTTGTTAACAAAAAGTTTTTTTATATATATGTATATAAATAAATATCACAGATGATATATATGACTGAAATGCAAATATTTACAAAACTCATCCCTTTAAGCAATTAAATGATGAACAAAAAAAAAACTACAATTTCAACATTTACAATAAATAATTTCTATAGAAATATTTATTACCATATTTAGAAACTGGCTGTTTGTGGTAAAACACATGGAATGGAATTAGAAATCGTTAAAATAAGTTTGTACATACAAGTATTTTTGTTGTACGAGTATATATATGTATATATTTATAGTAATTGCGATTTAAAAAAATATATATACATACGTACACTACATATACGATTACCTTATTTAACCTTTTCGAGAAGATTGTATATAAATATTTTTAAAAAAACATCGCAATATATTAAAAATTAATTTAACAGTTTGTTAATTTAATTAGTAATGATTTATTAAATACTCGTCGGTATAGTAAATGCATTATAATGATATTGATTGGAAACGTGTATACTGGGGCTGGTACCAAATGGTACATTAATTAACTATATGTATGTGAAATATTTTAACAAGGTTAGAATTTTTATGTTTGATATTTTTGTCGCGAGCGTATACGAGTATATAGTTAGAAAAAAATACTTTATATGGTATATAGTATATAAGATAAAAATTCACGATTAATATTGGCTGCCTATTTAACTCGAATCTCAAAGAGCAGAACGGTATAAGATCAATTCATATTCCAAATCAGTGTATACGTGGTAATATACTGTGCCTGACAATTATTTTTTAAATAAATCCAATTTTTTATTGAAGTGTGCTTTGAAACCAGAAACTGAATAATATCAATATCTAAAGTAAACAGACAGAACTTGCATTTGTTTTCTGAAACAATTTTATTTACTATATGTTATCACTTATTCGTATAAAACCCGTTTTGGCAAAAATTTTACAATTTTGACTGTAAACTTTATCTGCAATTTTAATTACCAGCAGGATTTATAATTTGTATTATTTGTTCCACGAATTTCTACGTCAAAATATGAAATTCCCATTTATACCATAACTCCATTCGGATATAAAACTTCGATTCATAAATAACCCTTCTAAAGTCCTGGTGGTCGATTTTCGTTCAAAAAAATCTTTTCATTTACATCTAGTCATCCAGTTTCAGTTTCAAAATTGTTCAGTTCTTTTTGTACTGAAAATAGTTTTCATTGATAAATAGACAAATAATTAGTTTTCACGCTAGACCAATAATAATAATTAGAAAAATGATTGTAATTTTATTGAATTTAATTATTCTATATTCTTAGGATTCAAATGCAAAATAATTATTTTGCAAGTTGTGGAACTTCTAGCTTGGAACGTCTAGCACTTATGTAGATTTAATGGCAGCTCTATTGTAGGCTTCAACTAGATTTACTTTTGAGTTTATAATTTTCTAATGTTTGCCGCGTCTGGTATATACATACGAGAGCGAAGTGAGAAGTCTGGTAAAATTGCAACAGAGGGCGCTACAATCGCATATCCTAAATGTCATGTGTCAATACCATCTATCACTAGACCAAATTAAAATTTTCAGACAGATCTGTCATTTAGTTCAGTTTTAACAGCCATTGAAAACAGACAACACATCGTTTTTTTGCCAACATGGAGTTTTTTTACCAACAAAAAGTGAATTTCGTGTGCTATTGAAACATTAATTTTTGCGTGGAAAAAACATTACGCAAACCAAACAAATAAATTTATCATTATGCTTGGTTTACATGTAATAATTTTTTCATTTCATTTTTTCACGAAACGAGAATTGGCCCCCGATTCCGTTTTACTCATGAAGTACTGAAATGTTTCATTACCCTTATTTTCATATGTATACTGCCAAATGATTAAGTGTCGAGGATGATTTTGTTGCAATTACCTTCAAATTTGAAACCGATTTGTTAGACCTGTTTTTGCCACATTCACATTTTATAGGTACAGAGTATACCTTTCGGAATACAAAAATTTTGCTATTTAGGTTTGGAAAAATCACAGAAATAATTTTAAAAAAAATTGTTTTCAAAAAGTTTAAAAATGACAGTCTATATTGTTTTTGCTCGTTGCGGTGAACGCCATGTTTGTATTGTAACTGACTAACTGAATTTATAAAAAAGAAAACAAAATGTAATAACGAAAAGTTTTAATGAAGTACTAGATGAAAAATTTGAATTTTTTTGAAAAAGTAACGGTGTTTCGAAAAATTTGAATTAAAATTCGTTCCGTTGATTCATTCGAAATATAAATAGGAATCGAAATCAAAAAGAATGTTGGACATCTGGGGGTCGATTCGTGTTCTGTGAAAAAATGAAATGAAAAAAAAATTTCCATTTGTATTTCACCATATCATTCTCATTTTCGCACTAAAATTATGCAATTCACTTTGTCATAATGAAAATAGATGCTGAATGTAACATTTTGACGTTTTCTAGTACATTTTAATGATATTTTGTCTATGACTGTCAAACAAGCAATAAACAACAGCATATACATATACATATTAAAATTAAAATAATTTTGTTTCCGAAAAACATTTGCACTGAATTAATTAATAAATTATTGCCATGTTTACCAGAGACAATCAGAAGCTATGCAATTCCATCCCACTTGAAAGTGCTGTGTGCATTAAGTTTTTTTGAAACTGACAGTTATCAGCGACCAGTTGGACAATAAATAATGGCAACTATGTCACAGACGTCTGTAAGTCGTATCATAAGTGAAGTGGCGGAGGCAATTAACTTAATAGCCCAAGAGTATGTCAAATTTCCAACTGCTTAGTTCGAAACAGCAATTTTTTGAAATGAAAGGATTTCCTGGTATTATTGGTTTAATTGGCGGAACCCACATTCGAGTTTGCGCACCTACTAGGAGGGATATCGAACATATTTACTATTGCAGAAAAGGTGGGCACTCGAAAAATGTGCAGATTGCGTGCGATGCAAACAATATTATTTTCAATGTAAATGCCAGATTTGGTGGAACAGCGCATGATGCCTACATATGGCGTCGCTCGAATTTGCAACAAATATTACAAACTAAATATTCTACCGGAGAACGAAACTTCTGGTTATTGGGTGATAGTGGGTACTTCTTACAACCATGGATAATGACCCCCATACAAAGTGCAACTTTGGCTAGCGAAGCTAAATATAAACCAGCACACCAGAAAGCCAGATGCTTGGTAGAGGAGATGCACAAATTTATATTTTTAAAAACGGATGTAAATTCTGATATATTAAACAATATATTAATAAATACTTTTTGAATTCTGTAAATTTTTTATGAAATTTTAATTAAAGATATAAATTCTGTTCACCAAATTTGAGTTAAACTAAAAATATTACTTGAATGTTAGATAATTTGAATCTGGTTCCACATAGTCAATTTCTAGTCAATGTAAATGAATCATCCTAATTAACAATAAATTTTAGTCAAAACTATTTTACTTGCCGAATGGAAAACTTTGTCTTAATAATCGTTTTTATTCCGAATTCTTTATAAGTTAACTTACCATCCATGTCAATTAGCCATTTTATCTGTCAAAATACAGTCTTAATTCGCAATAAATATCCAATTAATTAATTCCACTTTCAAAATATTTATGCCGAAATTTTAATAAATCAATTTTACCATAAACCAACTTATCAAATACTACTAAATCGTAAATAAACAAACATTGTATTATTTTCAAGCATATACTCGTAGTATGCTTTTGAAAATAGTTTATCAATAAAAAATCTATCAATATTCTGTTAATACAGTGTGCTGAACACTGAACGAATTTAAATTCAAATTTCTTGAAGAACCGTTTCTTTCGCAATTATATTCAAAAAATTTCATCTAGTACTACCCGATTTAAATTTCTCTATGTTACACATTTTGTTTTTGTTTTAAATTCAGTTACAAACATGGCGTTATCGGGTAAAGCGTTAAGCGACAGATTGTCATATTTAAACATTTGGAAAAAAAATGTGTTATTTGTTAAAAGACCAAAACGGTGATGTTTCAAAAGGTATCAGTGTTGTCGAAAGTACTACTATAGGAGTAAATGTACTACTTTCATCACCGATGTACTACTTTACTCCCCAAATCAAATCTATACTCCCCTGAAAAAATTTAAAATAATGACACTAGCGCTCAAGCGCTGTAACACAAGACTGCGCTTCCATTAAAAATTTAGGTCTATTTATTTCGTTTTTATTTACGTAAGCGAGACAAGTATAATTTTCTATTACATTTCGCATACATTACATACTCTTCCCCTATAAGAAACAATTAATAAAAGTTAAAATAAAATTCAATATAACTTCGGAATCGGATTTCCTTTTTTAATTTATTCTAAGTTTTTTTTAAACTGTTTGTCTTTTTCTGTTAGTCACTTTTTTGTAATTTATGTATATGTCCTTTTCATTTTCAAATTAAAACCAATTGACATTTTAACAATTTCATGTGTAATTTTCTTTTTCGTTTTGTGCCATTTGATATTGCTAATTTGCTATATATTTAAAATTAATTAGTTGTACATATTATTGTGTATCTATAATTTGCGGGTTTCGTAGAAAAATGGAAAAGTATCTGATTAAATTAAACAAAAATACAAGCGTACATAACGAAATTGAAACAGTCGCTTGTTCATCATCAGAATCTCAAGAAACAACAAAAAAGTTAAATGAAGTACCATCTCAACCAACAGAAACTAAAATTATTTTTTTTCATATACTCCTCTCCTTCTTCAAATACTCCTATTGGTATACGATATTTGCTACTTTTCTTTTTTGGAAATCGACAACCCTGAAAGGTATACAGATTCTTCAATGAATAAATTTAACGATCAAATAGACACGAATCTTACTAAATCTTGAGTATAATATTTGCTATAATTTTTCTTGTTGTTTTTTTCTTGAAAGGAATTGCACAAAAGTTGATTGGTTTTGAAAAAAAAAATAGAATAGAATTGTTTCAATTAAATTTAATAAGAATATATATATATATATATATATATATATATATATATATATATATATATATATATATATATATACATATATATATATATATATATATATATATATAAATATATATATATATGTATATATATATATATATATATATATATATATATATATATATATATATATATATATATATATATATATATATATATATATATATATATATATATATATATATATGTATATATATATATATATATATATATATATATATATATATATATATATATATATATATATATATATATATATATATATATATATATATATATATATATATATATATATATATATATATATATGTATATATAATTAGATGACAATTGCGTAAATTTGAATTTGAATACAGTTATAAAGATTTTAGAAGATAAAGTTCAAAATATCCAGAATCAAACTCTATGACTACTGCTGAAGCACGCGTTAAGAACTATACTATCCTCAGTATGACTAGAACAAGTATGTACTTATAGTACAAGGTTTAATTATAGCTATTCATCACTTTTCGTGCCCATGTAATTTGGATTATAATAATCGCACGAGTTTTATCGTAATTTTGACTTATTTTTCACAATTACTGTCCAATTTTCTACACTCTTTGTATATGCACACTCGTATATACATACATATAAGCTACAAATTAAGTCAGTTCTTTCATATAAATAGTAAAATAAATTAATTTCAGTCACACGATCAAATTTAATTAACATGATTTTATTCCCATGGCGAAAACCAACAAAACCGCAAACACTAAAATGTTGTGAGCAAACATCGAACTGGAAAATCGAATGTAGGCCAAATTACAGTACGTAACAAAAACAAGGCAAAACTGTATAAATAATATACATAATATATACAAATTAATAAATAATGGTTTCCTGGAAATTAAGATGCACGACACATGAAGTTTTCTATATGCTATGTGTATATAGTATATACATATGTGTACATATGTAAATGCTGATGCTGCGTCTCGCTCGAGTCATCAATGTTGGATTATATTTTCACTTTTATAGTTTTTTTTTTATCAAACCAATATATTGTTGTATATAACAAAACGCGAGTTAATTGAACTCAACTATAGAATTTTACATAACTCTCGGTTAAGGTTTAATGATCACAAAGAAAACAAAAATCAGTGCGCGCGATATACACGCAAACAATAGATTGCCGCGACGCATACACAATGTCACCCTTTTGTTGCGGCAATTAAACGACTTATGCAATTTATATGCTGGGTATTGTTGTGTTTTGCGGTATTTCATAAAACACAATAAGGCGATATTAGCAAATATGTATATACACATATATATGTTTATACAAATATACAAAATCAAAACTTTCATTTCATTGTAAACCAAATTATGTATTACCTCTCTCCCGGCTTATTTCCTTCCAAGTGTCGATAGCCGAGATCAATCAAATGTATATATAAGAAACGTGTTTTATAATTTTAAATTTCAAATCACGAAAATTATGATTAATAATTGTAGTATACAAAATATATATACGTATGTTTACCATATATACCCACAAGTACATACTATACACAAAAATGCAAACAAAAAGAGAAATTTTTTTTCATATGTTTGTGCGAATATGGAACGCGATTTTTATTATATGATTCATAATTCGATTTTCAGTACACCAAATGTTCATTCAGCAAAATAAATAATATTCTTTTATAGGCATTACCTTATATTGTGACAGTATATATACGTGTGATATATGTACAAAATATTAATAAAATTCGTTTGATCATCTATTTTTTTTATATAGGATGACTATCCACGGGCTGAAGCTCTTCATGAATCTGAATCTAATAATTTATTGAACGCAATCAATAAGAAGTCAATCACAAACGAAATTACTGATAATGATATTGATTCTAAACCAAGTGACACCATTGCTGCAAAATCCACAACCGAAGCGCCCGCGTCTGAAGAATCCGATGAAGTGAAACGTGTCCAAGTAAAATTACCGCTTGAATTGGAATTGGATCACATTGCAAACGCAATTTTGGAACAAAATCAAAAAGCTAAAATGAATTGTATCGTCGAAAGAAGACGAGCTGAAGAGATTGTTGATGCCCCCGGCCGTACATTACAATTGCCATTCGGATTAAATATCAATACAGATCCAAAACAGAAAAAGGTAACTGGCGAACGCTTAGTGATCATGTGCGAGAGTGGTATGGAACACAATAACAACGAAAACAATAACAATGAGAATGATGATGTTGAAGAAATTCGTCAAATTGTTGTACCAATCAATGCTATCCCACTCCAGTTTGGGCCACGCGGACCACAATATCCATTGACCCATTTGCCAATGCACCAAATGCCACAACAACTACAACAACAACAGCAACAACAGCAACAGCAATACCCAATGTTTTTACCACAACCACAAACTGAAATGCGGCCACCACCATTCATGATGCCACCACGGCCACAAGAATCACAAGAACCACGTTTCCAATCACAACAGAATCCAATGTTCCGCCAATTACCCCCTCAACCACAACCCCAACCACAACAATTCCATTTCCAACAACGTCAACCAATGATTCAGATCCAAGCACAACGCCAACAAGAACAACAATCCGAACCACAACCACAATTCCACCATCAAATGCCACCACAATTCCAATTTATGCGTCAATTACCACCACAACCGCAACAACCCCCAGTACCCGCCACAATGATGCAAGCCCCACGTCCAGAAATGCCAGAAATCCGTATCCAATTACACCGCATTCAAATTCCAATTGGTGATTCAAGTGAAGAATCAGTTGAACAATCACCACAACAACCGCAAACTCAACAACCTATCATTCAGATTCAACGTCAATTACCCCAACAGCCACAACAACCAGAACAAGGTCGTGATATGCAACAAGTCCAAGTTCAAGAAGTACCATTATCGGTCGCCTTACAACGTGCCGGTATCACGCCAGATGATTTAAGAAATATTCAACGTATTGCTGAAGCCAAAATTCACGAACAATTACGACAATTTGTTACGGACGATGAGAGTACCGATTCCGATGCCGATTCGAACAGTGATGACAGCGATAAATCGGATGAATCCGCCACCCAACGTACGAGCCAAGAAAATGAATCGTCATCGGACATGGAACGTCAATTATTACCTTTCGGCCGTATGATCTCGTTCGGACGTAGTTTAATCAATCCGGTTCGTATTCCCGTACCAATGATGCCGTTCATGCAACAGGCACAAGAAAGTCAATCAGAAGCCGAATCTGATGAATCAGAACGACCACATTGTAAGTATTTTGGTGATATTTTTTTAATGCGAGGGCACACGTTATAAAATTTATGTTTTTTCAGTCGTCCATCCACGAAGTGTTGATGAATCCGTTAAGGAAAAAATTGAATAGATGGGTTGCTTAAGAAAAATGTTACCATTGTGATTTTATCAAAAGAATCAAGTTTAATAACAACAACAGTATACAGTTCCATCAACTTTTGATAAAAATTTAATTTCCAACAAAATTTTTATTGCATAATAAAATTTTCGTAATAAAATTTGTAATCTCAATAAATTTTACAAAATTGTGATGTATTTTTTTTTTGTTTTGTTCTTTTTTTCGAGACATGAAAATAGTAAAAAGAAATTCAATTAGTTTTTCTAATTTTCTTTATTTGTTTTGTTTTTATTTTATTTTTTTAATGTAAAAATTTTTTGTTTTTAATTTTAAGAATATAAAAAAAATAATTAACTCTAAAGCATATTATATAAAAAATAATAATATTACCTACCTTAAATGTATTAATTTAATGTGTATTGGATTGGGCCCAAGACAATAAAAATGAAAATCAAGTGAATTTAGTACAATAAAATATAAATAAATGTAAAAACAAAATGTATTATTATTAGAAAATATTAAGTTTCAACATCGAACCACGAATTTCATTCTCGTTCGATCGAGCTTTTAATGTACATTTTTACTACTTCGAACATATAGACACTCTCAAAGTCTTAAAATTTAAATTTATCAAGATCATACACTTCCATTCCTTTATATGACATAGATCATGTATTTATCAAGCCATACCTATCTATTTGGATATTACAGACATAAAAACTATAGGTAATGAAACGTACAATGCAGCAAAAATTCCGGGTGTTCGAGCAACTAAATAACAAATAGTACGTAGAACGTCACATCGATAAATTAATGATGGCGTATGGTGACCTCTTTTTGCGGATGTTTCTTTAACTATTTCTACTTTAATGAAGAGATTAAATATTGAAGTTGATTTTAGTAGATTATTTTTTTTAACAAATTTTATAATTGTACGGTAATCTAGATATCTTTAGACTAGAGCTTTTTAAAGAGTATATTTATTTGATCATTAAGTTATGTTGAGTGGTTCAGAAATTATTATATATTTGGTAAAAGGATGATAATCGTAAATTATTTTGTTATTGAAGCCATTTTGGCAGCTTTTAACAATTATTAATGAATCTTTCTTTTGCGCGTATCCTATGTAGATCCAATTACCTTTCAAACGATGTAACCTGTGATTATTTTGTCGAAATATGAGCGGAGCACTGTGAAAGATACCGTAAAAATCTGAAACCTCACGACCCTTGTCTTGTGCATACCGAAATGACAATTTTAATTTTGCATCTTGTATGGTTTTCTAATGCCGTGTGCCTCAATTGACTAACTATAGCTAAATTAAAGTAATACGAGTTAATTAGTACAATATTTAAATAGATAGCACTAGTATAAAAGACGCTATCTGTGCCAAAACTTACACCAAACTAAACTAAAAGAGATGTCAAATTTGTTTGACATTTATTAGCCATTTAGACGTCACTTTAGTCGATTTAAGAATACAATAAGAGCTTTCTTAACAGCATTTTTTTCTTATTGTAAGTCGAGTGGTTTACGAGATATTAAATATTTCATGAGGTGACTCTTATTCATATATTGATTTATAAAATATTAAAATGTTTAATAATGTTAAAAATTATGGCGATATCAAAATGATTATTAAGAATACCGGGGTCGCTTTATTAACAGTGAATAATAGAGAAAAATAATAATTTCCCAAGCGCCAAATTATTTAAATTTTGTGAATTTTATATTTTATTTGAGAATTTGCACATCAATTTACACCTACATAAAATTCAATTATTTTTGATTGTAAAATTTAATTTGAGTTTAACATTAGCGTCGATTCAATGTAACCTTCCATCCTTTCGTAACCCTTTCATTTCTTAGGCAACTCGATACGATTTTTCATAGAAACAATAAAAGATTAAAAAAAAGATAGATAGAAGATAATTATGTACATTAAACTGACGCCTGTGCCATTAAACCTATTTCACAAACCGCCGAAATTTATGTATACGTATAGTCGCCGACACGACATCTATTGAAAGAAAATTGCTATTCAAAATATTTTTCGTACACTGTACTAAAATAAAAACCAGGGTATGGATAAAATGCTTCTAGCTTCACTTAATTTAAAATTGACATTTTGACAAGCGACTGTCATAGAATCCAAACGTGATTGTTCTACAAAATCTTTTTTTATTTATTTTAAATTAATAATAAAGCATTCAAATGGCTGCAACTGCAAGCAAAGGAACGTTTCAGCCGGTAATATTTGTCTAGCATGTTACGATACACAAAAAAATAACACCAAATCTATAATTTTCCATTTCCAGGATTCAGATGTTCATGTCACATTTGAGGACCAACAAAAAATTAATATTTTTGCTAAACATAATGCCGATATCGATGATTTAAAAGAAGAATTAAAAATAAAAATGAATACACTAAAGAATTTAGAAGAAGCCAATGATGAAATTGAGTTGTTCGATGAGGAAGAGCCCATCCCAATCTTAATCGGTGATGTGTTCATTTCGCATAATTTAGGCCAGGCCCAAGAATTCTTAGCCAGCGCTAAGGAAAAGAAGAAAAAAGAGATTAAAGAAATTGAGGATGCAATTAGTGAAATACAAGAGAAAATGAGTGAGTTAAAGGGACATTTGTATGGACGGTTTGGAAATCACATCTATCTGGAAAACGAATAAAATCCAACATGAATCTTCGTCCTTTTTGTTTTCGCTTTATTAAATCTAAATAAATAAAAAAAAAATAAAAATTAACAGTTTTTATCTGAATTTTCAATTTGATTTCGGAAAATGAATAGAATTTGCTCGCACATGTCGGCTAAATCGATTTGAGATAGAACACTAGATGATATCGGATACTTATGATGCTCCCAATTCATTAGTTCGCTCATCTTGGAATTGCAGCCAGAAGCTGGTTTTTTATGTTGTGGTTTATCGATTATTCTAAAAAAGCTGTATTCTTCCTCCTCTTCATCATCAGTTTTAGGTAAATATTCATTTTCTGTTCCACTCGATGGAACTTCCCCAGTAGCCGAACATTGACACTCAATAATTCGATGTGTAGAGCACACTTTATTGGCAACCAATTCGGAATCGAATGAGAATAAATCCTGCAAATCTTCATCTGATAATTTTATATTCGATTTATTTTTAACCGTTGAGTCAAACACAATACAATCACTTAAGGCCGTTTTTGAGATTTGTCGTTGATAAATTTTCTCCTCGATAGTTCCAGCTGTGATCAGACGATAAATAAAAACATTGCGTGTCTGGCCATCGCGCCAAATTCGTGAAAGTGCCTGTAAATCAGATGCGGGATTCCAATCATTATCGTACAGTAGTAAGCGGGATGCACCAATTAGATTTAAACCAACTCCCCCTGCTTTGGCGCTTAGCAGAAATACAAAAATGTTTGAATCTGGTTTATTGAAATTTTGCACAATTTTGTTACGATCTGCGGTTGGCGTTCCACCATCCAGTCGACAACAAATGTAATTTAAATGATCACATAAATTTTGTAACATATCCAACGTCTTAGTTGAATACGATATTAATATGATTTTCTCATTTTTCTGTTGAATATTCCGCAATAGATTCATTACAATTGATAATTTTGTTGCATCGAATGGACCTATATCATTCTGTTGTGGCATAATCGATCGCAAATATTCCAACAATTTCGATTCCGTTTGCATTTTCGTAAGTAATGATGGATGATTACAGATTTTCTTGAGAATTGTGATCATTTCAAGGGGAGAAATGTTTTCTGTTCGATTCTCGTAGTACTCGAGCGTTGACTTGATGAGGTAGTTTTGTAATTCGGTCGGCTCGACAAGAACTACAAGTTCTTGTTTTTTCGGCAGATATGAAGTGTTTATTTCGGAAGTGCGCCTGAGAACGAAAGTTTGAATGATTTTGTTTAGTTCGTTTGCTCGTGTTTCGCCCAATTTCCGAAATTCTGCCAATACATTTGCCTGTTGGGATTGCACAATCGGTATTTCGTAATATTTTTTGTACCGGCTATATTCGCCAAGGATGCCAGGATTAACGAAATTGATTAAGGTATAAAATTCATGTAAATCGTTCTGAATTGGAGTTCCGGTAAGAATTATACGTTTTTTACAGGACAATTGGCTTAGCTGTTTCGTTATTTTAATAGTGCTATTTTTGAGTCGGTGGCCCTCATCACAAACCAATATATCGAAATTGTATTTCTCTATTTCATTCACTTGATTTAGAAAGGTCTCATATGACACAATTACAAACGGGACATGACTGGGAATACATTTGGATTTGGTTTTCGAATTGATGATGTGCGTAAAATACCGTTCGTCTTGTAACCATTTCTGGATTTCTTGATCCCAATTGTTAACCAAACTGCTTGGTGCTAATATTAATACTCGCTGGGCCACAGGACGATTTCCATAAGGACCTGATTTTAGGAGAATACAACATGTTGTAATGCACTGCAATGTTTTGCCAAGACCCATTTCATCGGCTAGAATTGCACCATTATATTCGCCGTTTTCGTTGTACCGGAATCCCATAAGACATTCGTATAGAAATGTTACACCTTCTATTTGATGAGGACGGAGAATTGTTGTTAAATTGGCGGGAACGTATACATCGGTAACAGCTAATTTTAATGTATTATATTTCCACTGGTGTTCGACACTTGGTGCTGGAAGTTTAATCCATTTCTGATCTTCAATTTCAGCTTCTACTAAATTTTTATGTTGTATAAATTTGGCTGGAACAAATTGTTTAAATTTAGATGGATCAAACTTTACTCCAGATGAACTAGAAGCCGATCGCTTGCACGCTGGATTTGCAACCGACTCCGTTTCACATTGGTCAATTAACTCAACTTCGTTGCCACCCATTATGATTCTAGATCCCTGGATCAAATCATCCGACTTCATGCGCGCTCTTTGTTCTATAATTCGATTATTTGAATCTTTAAGCACAACTTGATGCACAGTAATAACCAATAAGCCATCGTTTTCAAATGTTTTATGTTTTTTTGTCGTGATCCGGCCATATACCACGTTAAACTTATTCTCTTTGGAAGCGTTTGGATATTCGGAACTCAGCTCAGACGAACTTAGCCTTCGTTTTGAAGTTGGAACACTATTAGAACTGCTTATTTCTACATGTTGTACACTTTTATTAGAATTTAAATTATTTAATACAATATTATCGCTATTATGTCGAATGGACGGTGCCAATGATCGACGCATTTTATTAAACATAAACAATTTGTTTACGATTTAAAAACATTTTCATCGCCATTTAAAAATGTTGAGATATGCCAAATTAATAGTACTAATGCTACTCAACTTTGGTATAATTGTCGCTGTATTCGTTCACTCGGTAGTCGGTTGATAAATCTTTAAAACCCTACATAATATTTTTAATGAAATTTCGACTGCGCTTTAGTAAAACTAAAAAGATGTCCTAGAGATCTGTCATGGATGCATGATTGCTATGTATTGCCAAGTATTGCTAAAATAAAATTAAAATAGTAGAGTATTCACCAAATCATTTAAATTTATATGTCAGTTACCGGTCCGATAAGTTGGCAGCCCTAAATTTCTCGCTTTCATTTTTTTTGTAATTACAATTCGCCATCTTTTTATTGTAGACGTCAAATTTATTAGACGTCCGCATGTAATTCAGAGAAATTATTTTAAAGAAAATTGTAATTTAAATAGTTTAAGTGTGTAAAGAATTCAACTAAAATGGCAAAATTCGATTTAACGGCAAAGACTTGCCAATATTTGGATCGGCATTTAACGTTTCCGCTGTTAGAATTTTTGTGCGACAAGAACGTACGTAGAATGACAACATAACCTTAAAATATATTTTTATTCAATATTTCTCGTTTTTAGATTTATGACAAAAAAGAATTACACGAAAAAATATTGGAAACCGTTAATAAAACGGATATGGTTGATTATACGGCCGATATTCGTCAACGTTTGAATATGAGTGAAGCTATGCCGGAAGAACTTTCAAATCGTAAATCTGTTGTGTTAGCTACATTGAAAGAATTGCAAACCGAAGTTGCTCCATTAATGAAAGCTATGGAACTGTTGAAAAATACCGATAGTGTTAAAGATCCAAAAACTTTAATATCAGCGCTTCAAAAGGAATTCGATTTTAAAATTGAAATGATCGATAGCGTCTACAAACTGGCCAAATACTTGTACGAGAGTGGAAACTATCAGGATTCAATTCCATACTTATACTTTTGTCTGTTGGTAATGCAACCATCCGATAAAAATTATTTAAATGTATTATGGGGATATTTGGCTTCCGAAATCTTGGTGCTTAATTGGGGATCAGCATTGGAAAATTTAAATCGTTTACGTGATTATATCGACAATAGCAACTTCAGTCACATTCAAGCTCTTCAACAACGTACCTGGTTGATTCACTGGAGTGTTCTTGTTTTCTTTAATCATACCAAGGGGCGGGATTTGATTATCGAGATGTTTTTGTATAAATCCCAATACTTGAATGCAATTCAAACTATGTGTCCTCATATTTTACGGTATTTGGCCACCGCCGTTATCATTAATCGGGGGCGACGTAATGCACTAAAGGATTTGATTAAAGTCATTCAGCAGGAAAGTTACACGTATCGAGATCCAATCACCGAATTCCTGGAACATTTGTACGTAAATTTTGATTTCGAAGGAGCTCGTATGAAACTTCATGAATGCCAAACTGTAATCATCAATGATTTCTTTATAATCGGCTGTTTGGACGAATTTGTTGAAAACGCCCGTCTCATGATCTTTGAAACATTCTGTCGCATCCATCAATGTATTACCATAAGTATGTTGGCCGACAAATTGAACATGAAATCGGAGGAAGCCGAATGCTGGATTGTAAATTTGATTCGTAATGCTCGACTCGATGCTAAAATCGATTCGAAATTAGGACATGTTGTGATGGGAACGCAACCTTTGTCACCGTATCAACAGTTAGTTGAAAAAATTGATTCCCTATCAGTACGTTCGGAAGCTCTCACTGGAATTGTAGAAAGAAAACACAAAGCTAAAGCACAAGAAAGTGGTGAAAATAACTGGAAATACTACTAAACATTTACCTTTTTTCTTTTTTTAAATACCTGATAAAGTTGAGAATCCGAAATTATGAAAATTAAATTTATAATAAAAATACCGGACATTTCCATTAAACATTGTTTTATTTTTAAAAATTTCAGATAATTTTTCATCTTAATTATGAAAAATCAATTTATGGTAAAAAACTGAACAGTTTCATTATACATTTGATTTATTTTGAAAGATTTCGGGTAAAGTGCAGCCTAGATAAGTATTATGCTGGACACAATAATTGATGATGTGTTGCCAATTATGATTGATGCACAGTAAATAGGGATTGCCGAAGATGACGAGTAATGCGCGAGTCCGTGAAATAGCTACATTGATTCGCTTTACGTCATCCACAAATCCGATTGCATTTTGACGATCTTTAATCGCCAGATGTTTTGTTGATCGTACAGTTGAAATAAGTATGATTTGTCGTTCTTGACCCTGAAATTCTTCGACCGATCCTACTTTTGGTGCTTCTAATTCAGATTCCTCAAATAGTCTTCTTATCACGCGACACTGCTGACTGTACGGTGTAATTATACCGATATCCAATGAATTAAAACCTTTCTGATATAATTTGATAACGAATTCAAATAGTTGAGTTGCCTCGGCTGAATTGAACCACGATGGACTATCGGACAGTTGAAGATTTTGACCGCGTAATCCATGGAAGAAAACGGCAACATTTTTAACTCGATCTGGACAGTCCTGATCGAAAATATCACTTATACGTGCGAGATTTTTAGCTTCGATCGAATCAGTTTCCGACACAACGGGAATTAATGATGACGTGTAGAACAAATCACTGTACAGCTTCATTACGCTTGGTAAAGATCGATAGTTGAACAGAAGTTTTGTAACAAGCCTCTCGTCATATTCATGCTTGAAGCGTTGTTTATCCCGCTGATATGGAATACGTTCTAAAAGCCGCCCTAAGAATGATGTCTTAAATCCATTTTCAGCTGCAATTTTATTAAATACTATTGGGCCTAATTGCATCGGATCTCCAGCTAATATCATCTGACCATCGCGCAAATCCAAAAACATTGCTGGTATCATGGTTTCCGATTCACAACATTGTCCGGCCTCATCGATAATGACGTGAGTAAAATGATTTCGTGGGAAATCATAATGGAACAACTGAGACAAAGAGAGGCATGTTCCGATGGTCAAGCGATGTTGTCCTAATTGTGTTCGATTGAGGCTTAATATGCCGCCCGACTGTAACTTCACTTGTGTTGCGGGCGATCCATTAAATGATTCAATGGACATATCACATTTGGCACAGTATTCCTGAAGATGTGGTGGAATTTGCTCGCGTTCTATTGCAACCTGTGAAACGATTCGGGTAAATTCACCCTTTTTCAAAACTCCAGACTGGACAATTCGATCGAGGATTAAATCAGCCGATGAATTTGATGGTGTTCCGACTAAAATTCTGGACGATGGTATATGCTTAAGTATTTGAAGTATAGTCTCTATAACGGTAATGGTTTTTCCGGTACCGGGCGGGCCAAATATTATGTATGGCATTGGTCGTACTTCACCGCGTAGAATATTTTTTATTGCCGCCTTCTGAATTATATTCAAATCGGGATTAAACCACGGCAATTTTTTATTATTATCCACAATCAAATCTTCATTAAGCAGTTCACAGTTAAGTTGTGGCGGCTTATTAATAATTTTGTATGGAAATAGAAAATCGGTCCCAAGCGCTTTATGGACTTGGCGAATTGAAAAATGCTGCTTTCGATATGTAGCTCGTGAAAAATAGAAAACAACTTTATACGATTCTCCGTTGTACGATTCGTGAAAACTAGGATTAAACTTGAGTAAAATTCGATTATTTAATACTTTGTGAATAAAGCCTTCGAACAGCTTAAATTTATTGCTTGCACTAAGCATTTCGACTTTTACTGAATCACCTAATGTGATTGATGGTCGCTGTTCTAGAACATTTTCGATATACAATGATAAATATTCACCTTCTCGATGGAAAATTGCATTATCCATGTCATATTTTCGGAAACAATGGAACATGTGTATCTCTTCTAAATGTATTAAAATGTCGAATTTTTCTACGTAATGCCGGTAATTGAGCGGCTCATTAAATATTGGTGAAATATTGAGTAAATCCTGTTCAATTTCAGTAATTGTTTTCGCCGAATTTAATACAGTTGTCTTTAAAATTTCAGGAACAAGGTAAGAGGGAATTTTGTTTGGTAAAAATCTTGAAGCTTGTATAGTTTTCGTCCCAGGCACATAATCCGGTCCCTCCATTTGCTTATAAACATTTCTAGTGTAGTCCATATTCGAACGATATTTACTATTGTTTTTAATAGACGGATCTACTCCGTCAGTCTGTATTCCAACGTTTATTGCAATGTGCTTGATGATGAAAAAACCTTCGAATTGCAATTTAATCTTTTCCGAACAATATCCATAGTATTTGGAATTTACTCTTAAATTTACACGTACCGTATCGCTAGGGTAGAGTATACGATTCTTGAAACCCCAGTCCTTTATAGCAATCTGTGAATTTTCTTTACTGTC
Source organism: Tipula unca (assembly GCA_951394425.1). Classification (NCBI taxonomy): domain Eukaryota; kingdom Metazoa; phylum Arthropoda; class Insecta; order Diptera; family Tipulidae; genus Tipula; species Tipula unca. The sequence continues at coordinate 152,785,664 of OX596382.1, forward strand.
TCCGAGATACATACACAGCAGCTTATATGGTTTACTAGGATGATTATTTTGAATCATGATCGTACCAAGTTTTTCTTCGTTAATCCTATCAAATTGATACACCAAACCCTCTGATACCGATACCCTATATCTTTCTTCTATCATTTTTGAATTTATTGAATTCTTATTATTTTCCTTCGATTTTTCAAGCATTGAATTTATTAAATCGTTGTTTTCTGAACATTCAGATTCCACCAGAATAAGTTTGAGACAACGCCATGCAAATTTTCCTTGAACACTTTCAATGGCATCGGCTATAATATTTGAATTTATTGCTATGCGATTTCCATCATTCAAAATATCTGGGAAGAAGATATATTGATTATCAACGGTGCCATAATATTCATTTACAAATGTTATAACTCCCTTTATTGTTTTGGACCGTTGTGGCCGTATTGTAAGGACTTCAACTATTTCACCGGTAAAATCAAATATTTCTTCATCAAATTGCACCTTACAATCCATCTCGATTTTATCACCGGCTAGGGGTACAAATGAAGCAACCACATCATCCATTTTTAATTTAAGTGATTGATCACTAATCGTATCTATATAAAGGTATTCTTGATCTTTCTGGGATATTTCTCCCAGAATAACCATCGCTCGGATCATATATTTTCGAATTTCATCATCTTTGCCATCTTCTATCGATTTTTCAATGTCTTCTTTATTTTTATCCCAAGCTTCGTTCACGATACTTAATATTTTTTTGATTTTAACCATTTTTTCTTTATTATTTTTGAATACTAGATACGCTACTTTCGCACCAATTTCCAGATGATTTATATGGGCACTAATCAAATCCACAGAAAAGCAATACTGATTATCAATTACCCCAATTTTGGTATCTAATTTGGTTAAAATTCCTGTTTTACGGAAACAAACTTCTTCCACAGTGTCCTCAGGTTTAGAACATATAGTAGGATTCTTGTTTACGTTACTCTCCTCATCACTACTACCATCATTGTCCTTATCATCGTTTAATTTTTCCAAGGTTTTACATAATTCATTTTGTTTTTTGGTTCGATCGACCGAAGTCGATTCGATAATATAACTAAAGGCTTTACCTATTAATGTAAACATTATGACTGTCCAAACGGTGGATCGTATTGCCAGTCTGTATTTTTAATATAATTCAATTCCTTACGTAAATTTGTTAATCGTTTCAAATGGGACTCATTGATCATATTCGATTCACCAATTTCTAAATAGAGTGCAAATTTCGTCCGTACATATTCTTTACAAAATGTTGATGATGTTTGGCCGGCGGCGACAACTGGATTTGATGAACAGCCTTCGATTGGTGATTTTAAATTTACCTGTAAAAGATGAAATATGAGAACATAGTTATTTACATGAGGTTAGAACATTTTATTAGACGCCATAGTAATTTATTATTAGGCACTTACCCGTTTTCGTGATGGTCCTGATTGATTATCCTCTTTTGACATATTAAAATCTTCGAGAGATTAAAAGAAATAACTTACTGCTAATGGTTATCGGTCTCTTTAATATAATATAAACATATTCTTTTGTTTAAAAAAAAAGAATATTTTTTTGCAAACCAAACAAATCAAAAAATGAAGCCAAATTTTAGTTCTGTCAAAAATTAGAGATGGATTCAAAATTCAAATACATTTCCAACAAATTTAATTGGTAGGCTTGAAATGTTAAAATATAGATGTCTTACGCGTAGTGAAAAATTTGAAATCTCATCAGTTAATTTTTTTTATAATAGCAAACTTTTTATTTTTAAGTTTCTTTAATTAAAGAAATTTAATTATTTCAATACAAATTAATTATTACAATTTGTATGTCCCATCAATAGTACTATCTTTTGATTCATTTCAAATATTTCGAGCGTTACAAAAGTGACATAAAATCTTTTCAAACGTACTGACGATAATATTCTACTGTAAATTGTTATCATTTGTGAGATCTTTTGTCAAATTGTTGGAATCAATCTTAATTTCTTAATTTACAACTCATGAAACTAATTAGAAAATTGAGTGCTATATATACGTGCATAGCTACATAGTACTTTGAGCGAGCGAATTTTGGGATTATCTCTACATTTTGGGGTTGAATACGATTATTTTGCGAATTTGGAAATTTACGAGGTATTTTTATAATTTAACTTTTGGCATATTTTATATTTAGATTCGTATAAAGTTACAACGAACCCGTACTAAACCGAACCAAAGAAGAGGGTTGGTATCAGCATCAGCAGATGAAACGTATATACATATATATATATATATATATATATATATATATATATATATATATATATATATATATATATATATATATATATATATATATATATATATATATATATAGAAATCAAATGAGTTTCAACTAAGCTCGAATGTGCTGTCTTATAGGTAAAACAGAACTGGTTTGAATTTTAAAGTTTATAGTCGATAATGAAATGCCTAAATTTCCCTAGCGCATAATATGAGGATTAGTCAACCTGCCGATAATATGTTTGTATGCCAAGTGAAGCCAGCTAGGACCCAAGATATATACAGTTTTACAATAACGATAGAATAGCGACTTTAATGTTAGTGCTGGAAAAAATAAGATCGTTCTCGCTACAGATGAGTTTATCAAACAAGCCCAATAATGAGAAGTCGAAACTGCCACGTGTTGCCAATTTGAATGCACTAGGTTGCACGAAGTATTATACATATAGACCGATAGACAAACATCTCACGTGCGTAACCATTTTTTTTATTAAATTAGTTTAGTTGTATTAAACTAAACTCGTCTATACATATTTACCCAATAAATTGTATTTATGTGGTAATTTGTCTACAATTTCAAGGTTGAAAAATAACTTTGCTTTGCGAGGCTGTTATTATAAATATCTAAATAATAATATTTATACCATTCAAACAGTTCTTAACTATTATCATAATGAATAAGTGTAAACAAGTTCAAAACCGAACTACACTTTTTACGATCCTGTTATCATTGTAGTATAGTATAATGTACATTGTTTTATTCTGGTAAAATATTAGTGTGATATAAGTCAAACAATGAAGGCCAATATCGCATAGTCGGGCGCATAAATCGCACAATAATATTGCCAACATACGAAATTCGGTAAACATTTTTGCCTATGGCCTATGCGACTGCCGTGTACATATTATTAGATCAAACGGCCATCCTCCCAATACTAACCGAAGGTTTAAGGCTAATCAATGACAATGAAATAGTTCAATGCTACAAAGCCGTAATCAAAAGTTGACCTCAAAAGTATGGCATTGACTATCAAGAGATATATTTTTTTCAGTTATGGTGAACATTTTGAATTTCCAAGCAGTTAATAACCGATTGTGTAAGCTTCGGTTGCGCATGAAGTTAGCCAACCTGTCGATAATTTGTATACATGCGCCCACAGAAGTCAGCCAGCCCCAAGATAAAGACTCATTTTACAATGACTTGGACGATCTGATGGGATCTATACCCGAACACGATGTTAGAATGGTAATTGGGGACTTTAATGCTAGCTGGCAGAAATCAGACCGATTTGTGTGAAAACATAGGTCCGTACTCCCGACACGATAATGGTGAGAGAATGATGTACTTTGCAATTGCTCATGATTTTAGAGTAGCAAGCACATTCTTCCCTCACAAAAACATACATCTAGAGACATGGACACATCCTCGCGGAACTTCCCGCAGCCAAATTGAACATGTGTTAGTTTCTAAAGGATGGGCTCGAGTTGTGCAGGATGTGAGAACTTATCGGTCAGCAACCAAATACGTAGGCAGCGATCATCATTTGGTTGCTGCAAAGCTACGATGGGAGTTTTCGTACAAGTCTGTGAAGGTCTGATAAATGAAGATCAAAAGAAACGATATCAGGATCTTGTCAGCGACAACATTGATGAAGCTAATTACCAGTCTGACTGCGTGAACTCTGTCTGGGAGGTACTGAAAACTTCGGTTGTCAGTGCTGCTCAACAGGCTTTAGGTATAGGGAAAGTCAGACCCAAGAATGATTGGTTTGATGACGAGTGTCGTCTTGCAGTTGAGCAACAAAATATAGCCCATAGTGAAGTGCAACAACGTCTCACACTCGCGAGGAAAAACAAGGCTGCTCTTGCAAGAAGGGCAGCTAAGCGGATTTGTAGACGGAAGAAGCGAGAATGGTGGAAGGCCGAAGTTCTGAAAGTACAACAAAGCGTAATTTCATTAAAGGAATTACTGGACTGCACCATACTTTCCGGCCTACGTCAACCGCCATTCGGGACCGGGATGGAAACCTCTGTGCCAACATCGATGCAGTACTTGACGCATGGAGTGAATACTTTACTGACCTGCTTGATGTTCATCATGCGTCACAGACTGTTGTTGAGCCACCTCTAATACAGACTGCGGAGATTTGCACTGAGGAGCCATTTCATGAGGAATTCACTAAAGCCATGCTGAGATTGAAACGAAACCGATCACCTGGACTGGACTGTATTAATTCGGAGCTCTTAAAATTCGGAGGGGATGCTTTGTGGAACTGTCTTTTCGACCTTATTCGATTGGTATGGCGAACCGAAGTTATGCCTGACGAATGGAAAGTGGCCGCTATATGCCACATCTTCAAGAAGGGAGACCGCTTGAAGTGTGAGAATTATCGCGGTATAGCTCTCCTTTGCACGGCATACAAGTTACTGTCATACATTGTATTGGATAGAATTACTCCACTAGCGGACCATAATGAATTGGCCATTCCTGTTCCTAAAATTTTCAATTTTCTCTATTGAATTGGCAAACATATAAGATGTGTATAGTACCAACGTTATATACGCCGGTGGTCCAGTAAGCGTCGTTGCATTTGGAATTGTGAACTTGAGTTCAAGCCTCGGTTTGGCATTAAATAATTTATAATTTAATTTATTTAATTTCTCTTCAATTGGGAAATATAAAGAATGAGTATAGCGCCAAATCTATATATGGAAATGATGAGGTGGTGAAGTAAGCGGTGTCATAGGATTTGGAATCGTGGATTTTGTCCAGTGTTCGAACCTCGATTAAGGGTAAACAAATTTAGCGGGCATCCACACATTTCTCATTACATTTAAAAAAAAAAATCGCTTTTTGATTTAAAAATGACCAATTTGCAAATAAATTAAAAATATATATTATTGAGGCTTGCTTGATCCAATCATGTTACAATCCAATTACACAGCTTCTTTTACCACCGAGCCACCGCCATACATATAAATAATGATATTCCTATCGTTTATAGCTACCATTTGAATAAAAAAATTAAAAATTTTAGCAACGGCAATGGACTCTGCTTATTTGACCATCGCCGTACAATTTCATTACCGCTCTATACCCATACCCATCTTTTATACTTTCCACTTTTACATGGTAAATATTGAAGTTTTGAACAGAAGCTGAGTTGGATTTGAGTAATTTTATTTCACAATCATCAATTTGACAGGTGAAGTTAAATCAAAAAATGTTTAGCTCGATCGAGAACATAGATCAATAAATCAAAAGCCACTGGCTTTGCTTACTGGACCACCGCCGCATATATGTATATTTAATACTATACAAATCTTTTATATCTGCCATTTGAATAGAACATATTGAACATTTTAGCAAAGGCAATGGACTCTGCGTTTATTTCACCATCACTATATAGTATATACCCATCTTGTATACATGCCACTACTTGAAAAATATGAAAATGTTTAACAGAATTAAAATAATACCATCGCTAACGGGACTCGAACCTAGGTCCTCGAATCCAAAGTCAATCACTCTACTAGCCCGCCCACCTCCGAATGCATATGTGATGTTATGCAAATCGTTTATACTCTCCAATTGAATTGAGAATCTTGGGAAATTTTTTAAGAGAAGCTGAGTTGAACCAAAAATGTCCCAACATTAATATCGTTTGAAACTTAACTGAACTGCATAGTGCCAGGTATAACATTTAATGCGATGACATTTCAAGCAGTGTATTTCGAAGAAGTTAAAAATCTGACAAGCTATTCCTCAACATGTTCTTAAAAATTATAAAACTCCCGTTCCAGTCAATAATGCTTGATGCGATTTTCTAGGCGGGCCACAATATTGACCACTGCCCATACAAGTTTTAAGTTAAAGTCAGTACATGAATAACGTCCAAATAAAATATTTCCCTATACAAACTGAAATTATAACAAATAGGTATAGCTGTTGTTATAGCTGTATATTCTGTTGTTTAGTGACCACGTTGAAATCAGGTCAAAGTCGGAATTAATAGTTTCGATACTGTTTGAAATGTCCTTAGGTTTCAAAAATTTATAAATTTGTAATTCATCCGCAAAAAGATGATATTTACAACTAGTGATAACTGTGGGTAGGTCATTTATATACATCATAAATAGGAAAGGACATAGCACTGATCCTTGTGGAACACCACGTTGAGTACTGTAAAAGTTGGATACTTCTAAAATTAATTTTAGCTGATTGTGAACAACCTGACAGAAAGGACAGGATTAAGCGACAAGCCGACTGAGAATTTGAAATTGTGGTGAAGTTTGCTAACTAAAATTGAATGATCAATTTTGTCAAAAGCTTTACTGAAATCGAGCAGAACTTGCGTGCACATATTGCCATTGTCAATAGCTCTACGAATGTCATCATTGATATGAAGTAAAGCTGTGCTGATACTATAATTGCGTCTATAGACAGATTGGTACTTTGATAGAAGATTTTCCGATTCAACATAAGACTATATCTGTGACTGTAGTATTCTTTCGAATACTTTAGACAAAGCCGGAAGTAGGCTGATAGGTCGAAAATCGAATAAAGATGTTGGAGTTTTCTTCTTGGGAATGGGCACTATCATAGAGTGCTTCCACATCGATGGAAAAATAGAAAACGCAATTAAACTATTAAACGCATGCAATAAATAACAATCAATGCGGGGTAAACTTAGCTTTACAAACTTAAAAGGTATTCCGTCAATACCAATAGCATTGGATTTAATTGAGTCAAAGCATCCATAAGACCAACTATATCAATATTGTTAAAACTAAAGTTACCCTCCAAAGAACTATGACCAATCAGTTCATCAAAAATGACTGGCTCCGCACTACCTGCAATGTTATCCGAAAAATGATCATTAAAACCATTTGGTGAAAATTGGGCTGATGGTTTGACTTTCGATGATGAAAAAGCACCAACAGATTTTAAATTTTTCCAGAATACTTTAGCAAGTAGAGATGGATTTAAAATAACACAAAAATATTTAATCTTGGCGCGTTTTATAATATTGGTAGTTCTGTTTCTGGTAGCAATGTATTCCTGGTACAGAACAATATTTTTTCTCCGCTTCCACCGCCGAAAAATAATATTTCCAATATTAATCATCCACCGAATCTCGTCGTTAAACCAAGGTGGATATTTTGATTTGATTGATACAGTTTTGATTGGAACAAATTCCTCGAATAAATTTTTCATTAATTCAGTAAGATATTCAACTTTTTCAGTGGGGTTATTAAGGGAATAAAGCATATTCCAATTTAAATGATCACATTTACCAAACATTTCTGATAACTTAATATTATTGAAGTCCCGAAATGAAAAAGTCGGATTTGTTTTCTTATATTTAATATCATACGAAAAATAAAGAAAATCGTGATCACTAAATCCAACCGAGGCCTGATTGAGGAAAATAATTTTGTCAACATTTGAAATAACCCAATCTAACAAAGAAGATGAATGTGTTGGTTCGTTATTAATCAGTTTGAGGCAAAACTTATTTAGTAAGCTTTACAATTGTTTAGTATTTGAATTAAGCACACTGAGGTCATAATTGAAATCCCCGCACACAATGATGTCATTATAGTTAACAGTATAATTCTCCATCATAATCTTGAGATCATCGCAGAATTATGTGTTGGGTGGTTTATAGACAACAACCAATAAAACTTTAGCATAATCGAATAACAACTTAACGAGAGCTACTTCTAAATTTGGAGCGCAGTATTGGTGTAACAGATTGTACTTTATATCAGCTCTTAGGAAAACAAAAATTCCGCCCCCATTCTTTCGAACATCAAGTTTTCGGTCAGATCGTATTACGCTGAATCCTGGAAGACTAATTGATACATTAGGATTGCCATCATGAAGCCAGGTGTCAACGAAGCAGAGTATTCAAGTTTCACTCCACAAATCAATTGTTTGGTCTCATCAATCTTGTGAAGAATGCTTCTGGTATTGAAAAATAATATATTTAAACCGTCTATATTTCGTTGTTTTGGGTCAATTTAATAATTTTGTATTGGATAAACATGACGCTGAAGTAGATTCTAGTAAAACTATCACCCATAACGCATTGTTCCTAAAGAAATTTGGTCACCCTTTAGTTTAGAACTAATTGACAAAACCACTCTAGGAATTGTCTACATTATCGACGTTGTCTACTTTGTTGACGTTATCCACGGGTTGTCGACGCGTCAATGTAGAAAATAATAGATGACGCGTAAACGCCCATCCCTGCGTTGTGCTTCGTAACCATAATGGTTGTAACCCCATGTCTGTTATTCTTATACAGTGACAGTGACTAATGTCATCACAAAAAATCTCGTCAGAAATCACTAGAGAAAATGTAACGAAATTAAATTAGCTTTTTGTAAAGTTGCAATAATGTTGCATTTTGTGGAATGGACCATTTTATAAACTTCTTCCAAGTTAAATTAAAACACATTTAGTCGGTTTTCTTTTTTTAAATAACGTCTCATATTTCTTTTCAAATATTTAAAGTTTTAACAAATCGTATAATAACTAAAAAATATAGTATTTATTTTAATAATATATATAGTTTTCATTTTAATAATAGGTAATAAGTTTTTTTTTGTTATTTTTTAATTTTTTTTAATATATTGCATTTCTCATTTTTATTAAAAATTATGTTAACTGTTATCACTGGATTTTTTAAAATATATTTACTATAAATCTTAATTCAAAATTCTTTCTGGTTTAATATTAATATTTAACAATTAATTAAAAACAGTTAACAATAAATATATAAGTTTTTTTGCTTTTTGTTTATATATATATGTTTTTAAGGCACATTTAATTTTGTATTTGAAGGGTGATGATTTTATTTGTTTGAAAATTATTTATTTTTTTTATTTAAATTTATAATATATATTAGGTATTTATATATATTTAAAAATTAACATAATATAATATAGTATATGTATTTTAAATAAAGCACCAACAAGAAATATATAACAATATATATTTACATAAAATTTAATTTATAATTATAACAACACTATTTTTACATACTAATTAAAATTTTGTTTTTGTGTATAGCTTATTGTGTTAACTACTTATAATTATAAATATTTTTTTGTTTACAAAATAAAATTAATTTAAATAATATTTGTTTAATTTTTGTTTTCTTCGTGTTTTTGATCAATGTGATCGACTTTTTGTTTGTTTTAATTATTTTGTTGTTTGTTTATAATATTTAAAGACTTAATTTTATTTACACAAATCGTTTAATTTTTTTTTCGATCGATGAGCCATGCACGTTTTTACATAAAATAGGAACTAATTGCCTATATAATTTTCTAGACCTCATCAAATTTATTCTGGATAACAATATATAATAAAAGAATACTGTAATGGTTTTGTTTTTATCTCGTAAAATTTTTCTCGTAATTTTGAATCGGATGAATACAGCTACTATATGCAGATAAAATGATTATTAATTGTTGCATTTGCAACCAACCGGCTACCGGAAGCTACTGTAATTGATATTAAATATTTATGTGTATTTTCGATGCCTGCCAAATATAATGCTTTAACAACACTATAAATTCTTATTATACAACGATTCAAATCTTTTGTTTATTTTTATTCTTATAATAATTGCATTTAAGTAATTATATTTAATGCATATATATATATATATATATATATATATATATATATATATATATATATATATATATATATATATATATATATATATATATATATATATATATATATATATATATATATATATATATATATATATATGTATATATGTATAATATATATATATATATATATATATATATATATATATATATATATATATATATATATATATATATATATATATATATATATATATATATATATATATATATATATATATATATATATATATATATATATATATATATATATATATATATATATATATATATATATATATATATATAGTTTCCCATTCTAATCAAATCAAAAAAAAATATTTCAATTTGTATATTGAAACAGCATAAAAATTATTTAAAAATTAAAATACATCCGCTAATTATAAATAATATGTAAATTTATGTATGTTCGATAAATTTGTATTGCACATCCCTGCGATATTATGGTGATTACGAGAAAAGATCTTGCGTATATAGTAGATCCGTGGTGTGAAAATATCGAACTATTAATTTTCGTATCAAAATCCATCCTATTTTCCTTTTTTTTTTTTATTTGTTTAATTGTATTACTTTAAATTAATTATTTTCGTTTTAAAATTTTATCTTATACCTCTCATAATATTATATTATGTACATAATAATTAAATTAATCATTAAAATTCTATGCTCTTTCTATGTCATGCATTCATATCAATATCATTTACAAGGGAATCTGTATCGGACGATGATAAAATTGAATCGACTGTTGAATGGTGTGGCGATGCCAGTAAATTATTTGACGATAATATTGAATCACCGATAATATCTAAACCATTTTGATGCGATGACGATAATAATGGATCACCGTGATGGTGATGATGATGATGATTATGATGATGGTGATTATTGTGACTGTGACGATGTGGCGATGGTGAATGAGGTGAATTAAGTAAATGATGCGATAACATTGGATCACCGTGCACAGGATGTTCATCTTCCATAAAATCTTCTATTTGATCTATACTTAATGTTGCCGCATCTGAAACAACATCTGGCATCTAAATAAAAGAAATTAGATTAGAGATATGTACATATGTAATTATGTGTATATAAAATACTTACTCGTCCAATCTCAGATAGTAGTGATGAATGATTAGAATGATTCGGTGTATCTGGATAGGTTTTAGGTAGTGGCGATGAATTAAAATTTTGAAAACTAAATTCTGATACTGGAATTCCATGGGATTTGGCTTGAATTTCTAATTCCTATTTATTTGTACATAATATATAGAAACAGTAATAATTAAAGTCAAATTCTACAATTATTTAATACGAAGTAAATTTACCATTACCTGAATCCGTAACAGAAGTCGACGATTTTGATACTCCATTTGTTTTTGTTTCGCCTCACTCTCTTTCAATCGGGACACCTCCATTTTTAAACATTTAATATAATCAACCGATGACTTAAGTATGGTACCTTTATTTGGTCGCACATCACGCACCACTTCATAATATGGATCATTATTTTTGGGTAACAGTGTGCCAAGCTCTTTTATCCGATCGTTGATATTAAATCGACGTCTTCTCTCAACTAAGGTAAATAGTGTCCAATTGAAAATGAAATGAAAAGAAAAAAAATATTTTGGTTAACAATTGATGACATCGATCCACTTTGCTATATAATATATGTCTTGTTTATTATAAAAATTATTACTTATTTGTAAATTATATTTTTAAATCAACAAACAAAAAAATAAAAATAATTGTATGACATAAAAAATCGTGACAATATTAATAGTTTATGGAAAATCTTTAATTTTATTTGTAATTGCATAATTTTAAATTTAATATATATAAAACAATAAACAATTAAAATTTAATAAAATTAAGTATATTGCAATAGTGAAATTTCTCGTAGACATATACACACTATATACATTATAACGGGTAATGGTCTGTATTTAAATTAAGGTAGGTAATTATAATTAATTAGAAGCCCTTAGACGTCTAGTCTTATTTTTTGTTATACATTATACTAGAGAGATAGAGAATTTAATTATGATGAATATTATAGTTGTAGTACAACATGTAATTAAGTAGAACGAATGATTAACAGTTTTTATGTTTTTGTTATTATAATATGGCGAATTCCGGAAAAGAAATGATAACAACGGTCGTTATTAATTATAATTTACATGAAATTTCGCGCCAATCGCGCTCACACAAATAAAAATTCAATTTTGCCAGCATGACTATATATGTATTTATGCGTGACTAGAAGTGGGAGTCATTGTTAGCTAATAAGACGATTTAAGGGAATTTCTTATTATTGATAACATAATAATTTGATTATATTTCCAAATAATGATATATGGAAAATTTGATCTATATTTAATTTTTAATTGGAAATTCAGATTTGAATAATTGGAATTTTGTAAAAATGAATAGCTATTCACTTTAATGATTTGCCCAATGAATTTAATTTGAATATTGTTGTAAAAAGTGGAATTATTTATTTATCCAAACCAATATATTATCGCAGTTCTACAAAACTGATTAGCCTTGATTGAGTTACAGTATAACCACCCAACCTCTTCCAAATGAATATTTTTGTACTATTAAATTTTATTTTGTTCATAAGAATTATATTAAGCTCTCGCCAAATGCTATAAATTTTTGAAAATCAATTTAAATTTTAGGACAAATCAAAATTATGTTTGATTGCATTCATTGATTGCATAGTTCATTCCAACTTATTCATAAATCCATAATATTAATTTTGAAAAGGAACCGATCGGTATCATCTTTTGAAAATAATTTAAACTTATTTTGTATTTTATGCAAACTCATAAGCAAATTCAAAGTGTAAACAGAACATCATAAGTTTATTAGGTAGTAAAATAAATTAAGCTACATACAAGCATTCTAACACTATTTACAAGATTTAAGTGTCTGTATTATCTGTATATGAAACTGCAGAGCCCTGATGGATAACGCCAAGTTGTTCTATGTGGGCGAAAACATAAAATTTATGGAAAGTATACAATCTAATGTAATACTCCAAATATTTATATTATCATAAATATGATAAATTATCAATTTAAATCACCCTCTAAGTATTTTAGTAAATATTTTATTCGAAGAGTGTAAGCCGTAAATTGTCGCGTAAAATTTAACCTTATTGTCACGTTTAATTTGGCGATATTCATTTCCATGGAAGGTGATGGCATATTAGCTCGTTTTTAACCAGATCATTTCATCATTTTTAGCCTCTTTTTTCAGGAAAAACTCGAAATTATGTGGCAAAATGGCTCTTTTCTTGCATATTAGCTTGTTTTTAACAAGATTTTCATGCTTTTTAGCCTATTTTTTCAAAAAAAACCGAAATTATGGTCTGAAATAATTGATACAACTGGCTCAGATCGCAAATGATTCAAGCAACTTTGATATTGTTCAGAATGAAAAAAACAAGAAATAAATGTTCAAACGATTTTCTATAGCTAAAAATAATAAATTGTATTGATTTGCTGAAGTGGGTCTAAACTAAGTTAGTATAACTAATAAGATGATCAGAAATCTTCCTTTTTTCATTATAATTAATAATTTTTTTTCTAATTAGCAAAATTCATTGAAATCCAAATAAGATTATTGGAATTGCTTGTTATCTGGTGACCGTGCCAAAATTCAACTATGAATACATATGATTTTTTATGAAATCTATTGAAAATATGTCCTATATGTATTTTCATAATCAACACAAACCGAATTTCGGCCACTTATTATTACTTATTGGTACCCACGAGGTTTCCGCATTCAATGTCACAAAGGGCCACCGTGCAGGCCCAGAATTTTATCCCAACTCGCTCCCGAAGTGAAGGCGGTCATCACCCTTCTCAAGGCAGTTCTCGTAAATAACATCATGAGCTAAGCCCGGGCAGCAGTCTGTTCTTAACCATATCGGTTACTGGTAAACATGAGGAAGAATTTTTAAAAATTGGTCTATGTCCTACGATAGAATCGAAGATATTCCATGCCACAGTGCACCTCAGGTGATATGCTGCTGAATAGGCTGTGCCTAAAATAAAGGTGCGTAACTGAGACAAGAAAATAATGGATACCATAGCAAGATGGGAAGTCGAGCATATATAGCTCCAGTTATGGCTTTGCAAGCAAAATTTTGTAGATCATTAAGCTTGGCTACAGAAGATAGTAGCGGTACCCCGTAAACCCCAGGATTTCCCAAAAGGTCTTCTAAAGTTTACTATCCAAGACAACACCAAGGTGACTAACGTGGTCACATTTAGTGATTGTTCTCCCAAAAAGAGAGGGGACAGATAGTTCAAGAGTATTTCTCTTCCTTATAAAGACAATTAAAATCAGTTTTCGAAGGATTGACGAGTTAGCATGATGAGTTAGCTCGGATAAGACACTTAGATGTTTGCCTGAGACTGTCAAAACAAGATCATCAGCGTAACTCTGTGCAATGAAGTAACTCGTCAATGAACAAGTAACTCGTCAATGACCAAAAGCCACAGTGCAGAGATGAGAGCACACCTCCCTGAGGACAGCCTTTGGTAACCTTAACAGAAACTAGCTCCGCCTCCACAGTGTAAGACTTGAGCATGGATTCAATCCATAAGATAATTGTGCGATCAGTACAAAAATTGGTACAGGCAGAAGTGAACGTAGTAAACGAAGTGCTAGCGAAAGCTCCCGCAATATAAAGAAAAGTGCCCGCAAGAAACTCAGCCACTTGGTCCGACTTAAAACTATTTTCTGGACTTAAATTTGATGGAATTTATATAAGAATTGCATCACAGTGAAATAATTAAGTTGGCAATTATTTAATTGTTTTATCTGAAAATATCTGGTTATCCAAGTAAACCGACTTAATGGTTTATAGCTTAATTTCGAATCGAACACTAGCTCATTAAATTTTAATTTTTTCTATAACTTACAAATAATACATAATGAAAAATTAAAAATCTCGATACCAAATTTTAGTCGATCGGAATCACTCACATAGTAAATCACATGAAAATTCCCGCGCGTCAGTGCTGCACAAATTTTCATCAGGTGATTTACTATATGTGAGTGATTGGTTCGGTCAAATTGGTCCAATATTTCCTCAAATAATTTCATAACAACCAAACATGGTTTTTCGTTAGTAAAACACCTAAATTTCCTGGTTGGGTGGCTAACCGAAAACCTGTTTGTGAATCCTATATTATATTTATATAGGTAAAGGTTCAGAATTAAAATTGTAAAAATTTGAGCATTTGAGTAAAATCGAGTAATAAAATTTACAAAACTATATAATTCACGCAGGTAATAGCCCAAAATTCTACCCCTGAAAGTAAGAATAGTTGCATTGTAACTCTACTATCATGAATTACCACTAATATAAAATAAAGACAGTGTGTCTATAGACTGTCTATGGTACAATATATTATATACTATATTTTAGTTTCACTGCAGGAAAAAAAATGACTGTCGTGACAGAAAATCCATAAGTATAAGTATACACGTTAATGTCATGATAGCTATATTTTTAAATTATTTTTGCTTAAATCTGACAACATTATTATTATTATCATTATGTAACATGAATTATGTAATAACAATAAGTATAATGTGTTGTAAAAACATAAAAAAAATTCTGTGTATCTGTAGTACTTGAACACTATGGCTATATTATGTTTATGTCGTTATAGTATATAATTTTTTCTGGCTGTAAATTTCAGAGGAATATTAAGGATTTTTAAAAATTTAATAGATTTATTAATAAGAATTTGAACAAACGATAAATTAAATTTAGTGATGAACTTGAAGACTTTTCAAATTATTGGCTCAAGAAAGAGTTTATATAATTTGCCCTGCACAATAGTCTAACTATACAAAAGTTGGACAGCGCTGCTATATGAGATAATTTCTTTTAACCTCCAAACCATATATACACAGTCGTATGTATATGTACAATAAAATGTATAAAGGTAAAATTATTTTACGTTTAACCACAATCAACTTTTGTTTTGATGAGATGATGAAAATATCATAAATTCGTACGAGTAATTTAGTATTTTTTTTTTTTTTTTTGTAATTTCAATTTCAATGCAATATAATCACGATTATTTAATAAACAGGAACTAAAATTACAGATCTAAACTACCTACATATGAACATGTGTATAAATACAACAATATATTTCGTTACAGTTGAGTTATCATCAAACATAAATTTTATTAGAAGAGAAAAAAAAATTCTAAACTATCATCGTTCACAATTTTTTATTTTTTTTTAAATTTTTTAATTTATGTTTTTTAGACTATACATATAGTTATGTATAATTTTTTTTAGCTGATTATTAAGTAATTTATTGATTTCCAGTAATTAATTAATTAATATTATATCGAACATGGTAATTAGTATGTCGACCCAAGGCGTATTGGATACTGAGTGCATCATAAAGAATTATAATCAAAAATTATAATTTTTTTTTGTAAATTTGTGTAATTAAAATTGATAACCGATAAAATATATTTGGTATTACTTATCACGGTAATCCTAGATATATACTTTCCATTTCTAATTATAATGAACTTGAGACATATTTTATTGTTTATATACTGATTATGTACTTCGTGTGCTATTTACATATATAAAATCGCGCTTATACTTCTAATGTTATATAATAAAACGATAAAATAAGCACAAATCGTGATCAAAAATGTACATACATAGTGTACCTATATCTAGTAATTCATAAATGTCTCACTCAACCTTGAAACTTTGACTAGATTGAGTTAGTGTTTTTCTCATAGTGCGCGCTTATACCATTACTGCCAGTATTTTCTGTAATTACACTTTAATTAAAATTGAGTGAATCATATGGCACATAACTATAAAGAATTCTTAATAATTCGATTTAATTTATGCTTATGTAATCGGATCTAACGAGATTAAAAAGATTTCGTAAAAAAAAAAAATTTATATTCAACTGATTTGCAAGATTTTAAAAGTCATCTTTAATTTGTTTCTTCTTTAAATACTATAATGCTGTGTTATGACGTCTACGGTACAAAGACTGGGAGTTCAAAGTTATTATCTTGAGTATTATTTAGTGGATATGTATATTTATGAGGAATTACCATAGCGTAATTAAATTAAAATATTTTTGTCTGTTTCTAGGCAAAGTGGTTTATACTTAATAAACATCATATTGTACTGTATATATATGTATAGATAATAAAGCTCTCATATACATATTATATGAGTCTCTGCAAAAGTGGAACAGCGATTAGGTGGCACTCGTGCATTAAATTACAATTTCCTCTAATTTAAATCGTATGTCTGTACATACAACGTACCTGATTTATTACAAATTATTACACGTCATATTATCCAGATATCAATATTCAAAAATTAGTCGAATTTATAAAACTGAAGCTTTGAGAGATTATACCGGATAAAGTGCTCATATACCCAAAAATATTATTTTCCCTTCGAAGATCTAAATTAATTCGACTTGATACAGTACAATATATGACGTACAAAGGCATACCTATTATAATATTTGCGCTTATTTATTTATTATTATTAAGAAATAAACTATATTCACCGCAAGAGGAAAATTTTAATTAAAACTTTATGGTATTCTGAAAATGGCAAATTGAAATTAAAAACGAGACATGAAACGTGACTTTTGATATCTTTATATAGTTTATAAATTACCTATCCGTATAGTATTATTATACAAAGTGTAGCGCAGTTCTAGATATCGATAGATCCTCGATACATTTATAAGTTAAACATTATAGTTATAGGTACAGGATCATCTGCCAAGCATTGGAATAATGTATACGTATATACTTTGCTGCGGTCAATATTTGCTCGAAATATAATTTTTGCGTTAATATCAATATGCTCTGGAAGTGTTCACCGAGCTGAAATATTTTCTACTGTACGCTTTTATACAGTAAATTAAGGTGATCGGGTTACGAGCCAAAAGACAATAATAAACCCTTTTGGAATTCTGATCTTAAAAGGTTAAGGAAATACGCTAGGAAACTGAAAAACAAAGCAAAAATTTTCAATAAAGCCATGACTAAGAATGGAGTTTGTAGACCTGATACTCTTTGTCTACCTGACGGTCAGCTTACCTAGAGAATAGAGAAGTTGGTGAGCTGCTTCTATCTGTTCATTTCCCTGGTTGTGCCATTTTCAACTCAGATGATGTTTATACTATACTGAATTCACTAAGGTTCCTTCTGTGGCTCCTGATTGGGACATGGCTTACAAGCTGATCAATCTCGATGTTTTGCGCTGGAGTCCATTTTAATTTGCATCTTATAATTGCTTTCTGCACTGTTCCAAAATCCTGAAGCAGGAGTAGAGTTGTTTTTATTCTTGGAATTCTCATCTTGATTCCAAATTACTAAAAGCCTCAGTGCTCGATTTGGAATCTACTGTCCTTGGTCTCATCAGAGATCTTTTGGCAGTCTTGGTTCGCTATTCACTGTTTTCCAAGCAGAAATATTATCTCTGACGTATAGTGTTATGGAGGCTTTCAATTTCGCTGTTTAAAACAAAAACATTCTTCTGTGTACTGATAGCAAAGCTGTTTTCAATTCATTGAATAATCCCTTGACTGTCTCCAAATAATACCGTTACTTTAATGTGGGTGCCAGCACATTGTGACATCGAAGGGAATGAGATAGCGGACTGTTTAGCCAAATCCGGTTCCCAGCTAACTCTAATTGAACCTGAACCCACCGTTCCCTTATCTTTTAACTACACCAAGAAAATTATAAAGAACTACACTTTGAAAGATCTATGACTACAGTGGCTTGCTACTTCTAGTTGTCGTATGACGAAGAACTTCATTAGCGAGCCAAATTTGAAATCAACTAAATATGCTCTATCTTTGAAAAAGGACCATCTTAGAATCTTGGTTGCGATTCTTACGGGGCATGCTCGATTTTAGGGGCATCTCCATCGAAGGGGTTTATCTCAGAATGTTTGGAGAAGGCTGTAGTGCGCTTCCGCGAATTAGGATAGAATCTTGGTTTTGCACCATGGGCCGTCCCGGCATTGACTGAGGAATCCATTATGGGTTCCAACCATTAAAAAAAAAAGGTGATCGGCCATTATATACTGCGTGAAGCAGACCACGTAGAAAATTGTTTCACGGAAAAATTATCGAAATCAAATGAATTATGTACATTCTCACTTTAACTTTAAAAACATTTATTTTACATAAATATTAATCAAATGAACCGTTAAACTGAGTTCGCGAGGTTGGATATGTACCCTAGCTATTTACATTACAAATAAAATCACCAAAAAAGTTCATCCATAACCAAACAAAACCATATATTTCCCCACTTTCAAATTAAAATATTTTTATCTTACGGTCGGATGTAAATAGCTCGGGTAAATATCCGAGCTCGCGAACTCACCTAAGTCCAAAAAGTTCAAATTTTTTCATCTAGTACCAGAGCCACCTGTATATATAGGTGGCTCTGCTAGTACTCAATTTAAATTTACCGATATTGTTACATTTTTTTTTTTTTTCGTTTGTTTCAAATTCAGTTACAAACATGGCATGACCAAAAGGGAACTGATAGAGTCATTTTTAAAGCTTTTTGAAACAATCGCATAAAGTTGTTCTGTGGTGATACATGTTGTGTTTGAAATGGTACAATCTATCAAAAAAAGAAATTGAGTTCTAGCGTTGCACCACAAGGTATTTTATTTTTGTTGTATGTATATTATCATTTAATGTTATTTTGAATAAATAAAAAATATAAATCTGAACACAGTAATAAATGCAGAGGTGCTTAAGCAGTTAAAAATTCAAATTAAAAATTATATTTAAAATTAAGAAATCAGGAATATAATCACAGTCGATGAAGCATGGTTTCATCTAACAAATGCCGATCGTTGTATGATACTAAAATGCAATACGAAACGAAAAGGGATTATTGAATGTGATCGAACCAAATATTTCTACGCTGTCACTGGGAAATTTAATAATTTATTTTTAATTTAAAATTTAATAATTTTTAATTTTTAATAGTTCACCTCAGTTACGATACAATTCATTTAAAATATTAGTATATGTTTAGCCGAGATTGGTACATACCTCCTAAATAATAATTCAACCGTTCTTTTAGTTCAATTATAAAAAAATCCACTGGAGACGTTACAATAATTAATTTAATAAAAATTAATTCTGAACCTTTCTGTATCATCTGTATCTATCGATTCGACTTTCGCTCTTGTGATGATTTTCTTAATGAATTTGGTCGTTTTTTTACAAATTGTTCACATCAAAAATTTAATTTTAATTGGTAGTTTTAATATTGAAATTATGAAATCTGATTCTATAGATATTGCTTTGTTATCCAGTTTTGGACTAGCATCTTTCGTTAATGTTCCTACCCGTTTTACTAATACTAGTTTGACGTATTGATCATATATTCTAAATGCTAGGTTACTTATGACAATGGCCATCCTTAGTAATTTATAAATCTGATAGTTTATAAAGCTTTCGAATCTGATAATTTAATGTTAATACATTGTAGGGAGCCAGAATCTTGTTTTCACCTATTTCACCTTCAGAAATTATATGCTATATCAATAGCTTGAACACGTCAAATAGTGTGGATATTGATGGTGTAATTTAATTATTGAAAATATTAGATACAATATTGGTATACTTCCAGACTGTTAAAATACAGCAATTGTAATACCAGTACATGAAAGCTAATGTATTAAATAATTATCGTCCAATTTCGAAAATGTATTAAATCTAGGTTATTACTATTTTTCAATGATCATGATTGTTTTGCTCATAGCACCTTTACGCATAATATATATATTATTACGCATTATTACGCATAATATATATAGTATACTAATTGCTACTATCGCTAATGATAATATATCTTCAAATGTCATTGCCCTTACAAAAACTTTGTCATGGTTGATCATTAACTATTGTTAAACAAAATGTGGTATACTCCATGGTATTGCTATTGATTTGTTTCATTCTTACTTAAACACAAGAAGTCAGATTGTTAAGATTTCCGATAAAAAAAAATTCCCATCCTTTGATTTTAAGAGGTGTTTCTCAGAGCTGTATGCTGGGTCCTATTTTATTTTTAATTTATATGAACTTTTTGTTCTTTTTAAATTTAAAGGGTAATATGGTGTCGAATTACCATCTTACGTTGCTTAGAAAATGGCTTGAGATTCATTACGTGATACTATAAAAGTTTCTTGAATATGAAATTTTGAATCGATATAGGAATAGCCATTTTGAAGTTAAAATGAAGAGTTATGATACAAACAATTCAGAGTCTAAGAACTGATAGGTTCTTCTAGTCTAGAATTTAAATGCAAGAAATTACTAAATTTCGAATCTGGAAATTTTAAAATATACAATAGACGCTCTAGGTGTAGAGAATTTTGATGTTAAAATGAAGATGTTATTAAATGAAAAAAATTAATTTTATACTTAAATTTGGAATTCTATAATTTATATTTCAACCATTTAAGCAGCCAAATTATTTTAAAATCTTACTGTATAAAGAATTTAAAAAATTTAATTATACAATTTCTAAATCCAAAGTATAATTGTAGGACACAAATTTCACATAAATATTAAAATTTAAACTCATCTTGGCATAATTATAAATTTTCAATGAAAAATTTAAATTCGATCTAATAAAAATATTTAAATTTCGAAATTTTATTTAAAAAAATAGAGGACCTCTTAGAGAATATTTTTCATTTTGTAAATTAAAATTAGTCTTTTTAAAATTCGGAACTAAATAGACGTTAAATTTAATATTTATAAATTTAAAATTATTCAAAATAATTTAAATTATAATCTCCAGATCAAAATTTTAATTTTAATTTTACTTTAAAACCTTAAATAATTTTTACATTCTTTAAACTTAAGTCTAGTTCGGATATAATTTTATATATCAAAATTTAAATTACTTAAAGTTGTGATTCAAAACAACGTTTGAAATGTGAAATGTTGAGCCAAAATTCTTAATGCTTTAATTTATATTATAAATTAAAAATCTATAAGCGATTTTCTTTTGAATTTCAAATTAAATTTAAAAATTCAATTTTATTAATTCTTAAATCATAAATTTAAAATGTTTAAATTTATTCAAGGATTTGGTTAGACCATAATTCTTAAAGTGCTACCAAAATTTAAAAATAAATATCAAATTCTTCAATATGTTTGGTTTGCCAAATTAACATGTATGTACATAATCTAAGGTTTGCCTTCAATTTCTATTTCAAATTTTTGAAATATTGAAGTTTTAAAAACAATTTTTTTGTATTCGCCACGGTTCTAAAATTTAAAATTGCCAAATTTTTAGCAATTTCGATGTAAAATTCGGTAAATCTTGAAATGGTATTTTACTTAACTACAAAATTAAAAATTTAAAAATTGAATTTTTATTTTAAAAATGTTTTATTTTAAAAAACTTTTAAATGATTAAATTTAACATATTATCTGACGTTTATGAAACTTTTGAAAAATTTGTGAATTTTTGTTTATCTATTTACATAAATGTTTCAAAAGCTTCAAAAATGTCAGATATGTTAAATTTTATCATTTAAATTTGTTTAAGTTAAACAAAATAAATAAATTGAATTTTAATTCAAATTTTAAATATTTTAATTAGTGTGCTTAATTTTTCGTATGATTTCGTACAATATCGCATAATTCTAAAGTTTCAATTCGTTTTTCTTGGATTTTGAAAATTTTGGATGCACGATTGAATTTCGATAATTTTTTATAGCTTGAAATGCCGAATTTTAAAGTTTAAGAAACTTGTGGCTATTACTTGATATTTTTATAGGACCCGAGATCATTTGAGGGATTGCTTTGGATCAAAATCAGGAATTGATTTTATAACGAATGAAATAATTGCCTGTAAATGGACTGCATGAAAAATTGGTTTGTTGCTGGTTGGAACGTCTTCAAATATTTAAAATGTAAAACATAATCTTTTGCGTTCGTAAATATCTGGTTAGCCTAACCATAGACTCATGTAATTGAAATTATTTTCAGTTACAGTTTCATTACTCATTAAGCATTAAATAATATAATTGTATTCGGTTAGTATCGCCAAACTATCTGTGTTGTTTTTTTAAGAAATTGGTTTACTGCAAAATCATCATTTTTGGAAAATTGCATTAAAAACAAAAATGACTGGAAGTATTTATTGATTTTATTGGTATCCTCAATTTAACAAGATGGCTGATATCACCAAACATAAACATACGAGTATCACATAAAAATAATTTTATTATGCTTTAATTTGAAAATATGTCAGATGTTTTGGTGTATCAAAATTAAATTTATATAAAGTTGATATCAGCAGATATTTAGTTTTATTAGCACACAAGGAGCGCTTTGTTAGTTTTTAAGTATATAGATAACTAGTTTTAACAAGATTTTTGCATACATTAAAAAGTTCCTAAAGAAATCAAGAATAAAGATATAATTTAGCAAAATAATTATAAATCCATGATCTCAAGGAGTTTTACTATTGAATTGACAACTGTACAATCAATTTGGGCTAAAAATATCACTGTAATAATTTACACTGTGAAACTTCGATTATTTCTGTAAAATCTGATAGTTCCATTGAGTAAATTTGATAAATTACCTTCTTCTGTTTTTCAGTATAGCTTTGCAAATTTTAAAGTACTTATATACACGTTAGGATATTACTTTTTGAAGGAAAATATAGATGTTAAGCATATATGAGAAGTCTAAATTGTCCATTTATGAAAAATGTATAGTGGTTATAATGAATGTATGGGTGCTGTAACTGAAAAATATTACGTTGAAAATTAATAAATTTTCTATTAAAGACAATGTTTGTTATGTTATGTGAAGCTGTGAGTCTTTCATTTTATAACCTCGAAAAAAAGAAAACTAATTGTTGGCAGTACAGCTAATAGACTATATAGTAAACCGTGAAGGCACTTAACTTTTACGATAAAAATTCGGTCAGTTAACTGTTAGCATATATGGCTTATCTGACCAAGGTTGGTATTTAATGATCAAATAGTCAGTTAATCGTATAAATATCGTAAAATGTGGAATTCACAAACATTCGATATACGCAAGTAATCTAATATATGATATGTATACTCGTATATATTGGTATTTAAGATTCTAATCGACGTGTTTTTTTTTATCAAAATGCAGTTCAGCTCACATATTTCACACTCTATTATTGTCTATAAAATATAAATAAATTTTTTTTTTTGTCAAATTGCGAATAAAATAATGCTTGCTTCTATATATATATATATACATATTATCAGTGAACGACACGGGAATGCATTACATGAGATAGGCAGCAAATCGAATAAGTGTGCACTAGTTAAAAATTTAAAATGCGATTAAATATTAGAAGGTTGAATAATTATTATATGTATACATTTATGTATATTAGACTACAACAACTGAAGTTTGATTAGAATATATTTTGTGATAAGAAATCATTTTGACTTGTACTACATGTCTCTATACGATTCCAAAAATAATTAATTCATTTATTCGAATGCGATATTATTAGAATTTTTATTAGTTTATTTCAATTACATTGTGTTGTGTCATTCCAATAATTAATGATAAAAAGTAACAAAATAATTTATTGCCTTATTAAATGTATATATACAAATGTACATATATATATAAGTGCGCGTAGAGATAATGTCAACCCATAATATACCAATCGCGGATCATTAATGCCGTTTAATATGGAATGATTAGTATAAGATTACAATTTTGTACGTATGTATGTATGCATGCTTCGCTGATATTTTGAGACCTAGTATTGTATTATACAGAAACCAAATCATCGATCTACATATGGTGTAAGTACTCTTTAAACATTGTATGTATATATATATATATATATAGATTAGGTGTATATATATCAGTTATTGGTATATGATCGGGCGATCATCGATTCAATATTTTAATTGTAACACTCATAAAACATATTTGTTTAGTACATTCTTGCTTTAAATCTATATACATACAATATGTACATATATGTACATTTCGAGTGGAAAATAATCAGCAGAATTTAAAAATTTGAAAATAGACCATTACTCCATTGGAACATGGGTTTGTGTCATGGTTTTGTTTGATTTCGAGTCGTAAATTTTAACATTTTATCAAATTTTGTCGATTTTTTTTTCGAAAATAGTAGTTCTACCATACTCGAAACCTCTATAGTAAATAATTTGGGCAGTAAAATCTATATTAAATAATTTGGGTACAATTTACCAATCTTGAAGTTTAATAAAAAATTGAAAGCTTAATTTAGTTAATGTACCGTTTTATATGAAGGTTCAACATTCAGGGAAAATTACAAAAACTGGTAATGATCCTCAGAGAGAATTCCAATGTACTGATATTAATTCCGAAAAAGCGCGATTTAACAATCATTTCTACATGAAGATAGAGTTTGAACAAATGCTTGTGAAACTTTTCGATTTAATCTTCATTAAATTCTATAATTTGAATTTTCATCCTCTGTTGGGCAAGATGGGCAGTACCCATTCGACTATTTTAGTGCTCAAAGTGATTGTAAAAAAATTATTTAGATTAATCTAAATCCATCGAATAATACCATAATTAGTGCTGTAAATTTGCTCTTGGGATCATAATCCTTTGAGCTACGTGTTAGTTATTTAAGTATCAAGGTCAGTAAGTGCTTTCTACCGGTTGAGGATGATTTTGGAGATCGAGACGAAGTCGAGATCTCCAATACATCCGGTACCGGTAGGACACTTACTGACCGCAATGCTTATTACGTTTTTTGCACGATCGGCGCAATAACGAAATTATAATTTAGAAATATTTGAAAATTGTTTTGACATTTTTAGTTGTCAGAGTTGTTTTTTTTGCACATTATTTTTAAAGTAAACTTTGTTCGTTGTTATGTTGTCATGGACGTACGAAAACAATAATTATTTATTTATCAAGAGATTTTTTCTGTCAGTTCTTTGTAAAATAAAGCAAAATAATAGTATTTTATTGTGAAAAATGGATGACAGTGACGATTCTGATCTGCAAAATGCATGGAACATAGGATGTTCCTCAATTATTCCAGAAAAATCAAGAGAACGGTATGAAAATACCTATAAACTTTTCAAAGCATGGTGCAGTGAGAAACATTGTCAAAACATCACAGAAAATATACATTCATTCTTTATTTACTTACCGCCTATGAGGCGGTAAGTAATTCACTTACCGCCCAGTAATTGTAAACAAAACCTACTGCCCTGGAGACCCGATCAGTAAACCTCAAAAAATAGTCTGATCGTGCAAAAAATATTTTTTTGTTATTATTTATAAATTAAACTAAATGGAATTTGATGGAAAATTCTAGTTAACTTGCCAAGCTCACTCACATAGCAAAACACACTTTTTTTAAACTATTATTGTATATGATTTTGACTACTGTATGTATTCGAATTTTTATATATGACTTAATGATAAAATTGATAATTTTAGGTTTAGGCAAGGTTTTTGTGATTTATTTTTGAAACATAATTCCTATGATTTTGGAATTTTGTAATGACCAAATGTCTCGAGAAGGATATCCACAAATAAAAGCTTCCGAAAACAAAATTGTTTCTTAAAAAATTTTGATATCTAAAAGGTTTTGCTAAATGTTATGAATTATTTTTTCAGATTTCGGTAATAATTATAGTTTGTTCGAAAGAAAACTTTATAAGCTTCAAATGAAGTTACCAGTTTTTCTATTATAGCAGTTTCTTCAAGAGAGTACAGTATGAAGAGTACAGCTTTTTTTTAAACGTTTGTAATTTGAAAGGCAGGCATGCCAGTGCAAAGTGGTGGAAGTAAAGTCATCTTCGTTTGGATTAGGGAATCCACCACCCACGTCAGCGAATATCGAGACACCCGATACATTATACTGATTACATTTCTCATTTTTCGGCTGTAACACGAGCCGCTACTGTCTGGATAGTCTCTAATTTTAACAAAAATTACTTAATTTAGTAAGGAGGCTCGATTTTAAATCTCTCTCTCTCTCTCTCTCTCTCTCTCTGTCAGTTAGTACTTCAGCAACGCAATTATGATACATAATTGATCATTCAAGTTTTCGATCACATACCTTTGATGTAGTCAAAATTCACGAATCATTACCATAATTATGCTTTTGACACGCAAACAAAATTTATTTCATTATCCGCTATTTTCTATTATGAAAATTTTACTGATAGTAAAACCAGAATGGAACAAAAATATGAATTCGCTTGATGTGAGAGAGAAAGCAAAAACATTTTCAAATAAAAATACTGGAAAAATAATTCTGTAAGTGTTAGTAATACTGCCTTAATTTATTGAACAATAATAGGTAATCAAGTATTTTTTATTTCGTATTCCAATACATTTACATTGAAAGTGTGTACTGTGTATGGACAAGAAATACCTCTCGCACACTAATTTGAGTAGTTCGCCATTTTTTATGGTAAAATAATATTTCGTTTTGCGGTATAGAAAAGTTAGTTAGTTGGATTTTGAAGTAAATTTATTAAATTAAAAAATGAGAATGAAGGAATTTAATAAATTTATGAAATTTATTGGTTATGTTACAAAAAACTTGTCAAAATTTATCAAGAAAATGTTGCATTAAAAAAAACAAAGTTGCTGTTCTAATGGTATTTTCAAGTTTTTTACTCCTTCAGTTTTTTCAACAAAAAAAATACTGTCAGTAAATTTTTCGTATGTTAATCGGGCTTTAAAGCTTATGTGTAATTCTAACTGCTAAAAAAGTTGAAATCAACCAATTTACAAACCGATTACTAATATTATCAAGAAAATTCCTCAATCCGATCAAATCAGTCTATATCGGAGAAATACGAGTACTACTCGTATTTAATAATTTTATAGCATAATTTTTCTAATTTTTTTTACATCATATCTAACTTTGGGAACATTTGTAATGATAATTTGTAATTACAAAATTTTTTTGATTTAGCCGATCAATATTAATGTCATTACTTTGTATCATTACTTGTTGTTTATCCGCGTTATATAGATGAAATGAATAATGATGGTTGATAATGATGAAAATCCGCGTTTTTTGATTTCGAGACATCATTACCGATGCATGATGGGGATAAAAAGGGGGGGGGGAGTTAATAAATTACTAGATATCATTGCTTGTTGTTGATAAGTCATGTTATCAAGTACTGACATTATTATTGATCGTGTGAAGCCCGCTTAACCATAATGATGAACTCAATCAACAGTCTGACCGTGACTAAATTGATTTTTTCAATTTGGAACTCGTTGTTTTGTTTTTTTTTTAAATTGGAGACAGTTCGTTTGATGATTGATTATATTAGATTTTTGATAGAGTTATTAGTAACGTGGATCATGGGCAACTATAATTTTATGTTAACCAATTGATATTATATATGTATGTATATATGTACAATGTACATATTTGGTTGAGGTTTCTATTATATAGATTCGATGAATTTTAATTCCTAAATATTTTATTAGGTAGTAACAGGGTCGAAGTTATAAATTAGACTAAACAACTTGAAATATACAAGTTAGCTTTTAACTTGATTTAGAATTAACCGTAAAATCTTAAAATTAGATCAAGTTAATTTCAAAATTAAGCCTGAACTGAACATGACAAGATCAAGGTTAAAGTTAAGTCACAGTTTACACAAAGCTAAGGACCAAATCTAAATGAAAAGTAGTATTTTAAAATTAAACTTTTAAAAGACAGCTAACAAATCTAGATTTTTGAATTAATTTTTATATAATTGACGAAACTAAAAATTGAATTAAGACATAAAGCGAAATGAAAACAAAATCATATTTCAGCGTATCAAATAAAATTTGAACACTTATATATAATTGCAAGTAATATCAAATTTAAAATTTATAGTATCAGTTAAACAAACTATAGAAACAGAACTTAATGTCAATAATTTTAATCGAGTTTGATTTAAGACAAAAAGTTGGGATATTAATTTATGTTCTCAAAACCGTGAAAAGGTTGTGAATGACTCATTTTAATTAAAAATATATAACATTTTGTAATTAAATTCAATTAACCTGTTGTATTCTAATATAATAATATAAATAAATCCGTCATGTTATTTATGCACGAAAAAAGAATTTTTCCATAGAACAAATAAACTAATTAGTATTTTAGAATTAGTTTGGCGCTGTTCGCAGTGAACTGCAATGAAATAAGGGGAAATATCTATTATCTAAATTGAATTTAAATTCGGTGTGAAACCATGGTTAACACATTTTATTTAAATTAAGTCGAATTTATTGTTATGGAACTGCGTAATATATGTATATGTAAATCATTTTAAATTTAGACCTTATTTCAAAATTTAAGTATAAAATTTATTTAATTTGAGCTTCATATAGTGTTTGGTGTAATTCATGAGTGCAACGAATTCCAACTTAGATAAGTTCGGGCATAACATTAGTATTGAGCTTAGACCTAATTGTAGATATTACTCAAAGCTTTAATATTTCATTTAAAATTTAACCTATAACTTGCCAAGAGTTGATGTGCAAAGTTTACGTGAAATTATCCTGAGCCATTTATTTGAACCTCTAAGTTTGATTTAAATTCCTTAAAATTTCAATAAATATGTCTGTAAAACTTAAACAAATTTATTCGAGTTTTGGGACAAATACAATTTTTTGTTGGTATTAAATAAAACCACTACTTATCATTAAAATTTGGGGTGAAAAATATTTATAAATTCGATAAGATTATTGAAGTACTTCAGTATTTTAAAATACTATATTAAGAATTCAGAATAAGTTTTGTTTTTTTAAGTCCTCAATTTATTTAAAAGTCCAATTTCTGAATAAACGAATTGAAACTTTTAAAAAATATTCAAACTACGATAGTCAAATTCAAATTCGAATTAAAGTGCGTTACAAATCAAATCGTTAACACTGGCGACAAATTTATAAAACTTTTGTAGAATTATAAAATTAAAAACATAAAATTGGTATACATACTCATATTATGATTATCCTTTTTCTGTCTATCCTTAGCAAGTGCATGCATTTCAGCATCGGTAAGTAAATGAGGTTCTTGTTTTATTTGTAAATCCCTTGATAATGAGCCATCTAATTTTAGTGAATCGCCTAATGAAGATGAATCAAATGACAGGATATCTTCAAGAAAATCTTCTGTCTATAAATAAATAATAAAAAAAATAAGTAAATAAACAAAATTAAGAATAAAAAAAAAAATATTAGTATAACAAAAAGAATATAAATTACAAGATGTATTGTGTTTGTCCGGTCCATTAGAAAACAATAGACTTTATTTTTGTATTTCATGTCAGTGTCGTTTGATTTCTTATCTTATATATATATACATATATATATTCTTCCGATAGGTGTAACTATTATGTACACTTATGAATTTCCGATTTAACGTACTTATAGGTACGTTAAGGCTATTCCCATAAATATGCAGTGATGCAAGCAATTATTCGCATACCGTTGAAATTATTACTATTTTAATATTTCCGCCACTCCTCTTTAGTGGGGTAAAATGAGTTTTTCACGAACTCTTTTCTAAATATTTTATTTTATGTCAAATGATATCTTGGTCATTCATCTCGAATGTGTACGGTGAATGGGCTTTTGTTTAAATATATATATAATATATATATGTACATACAATATGTGTCTCGATAAATATTAGCATTATACCATGCACGATGTTATCAGTTTATGGCACAAACATTGACCTTATTTAAAGTGTTTGAAGTGGTAGTAAATAAACGAAAAACGTGTTTGATAAGGTATATGTATAATGTATGTATACTCGTATTACACGTTAAATTTATTTTATAGTCGCGCACATTCAAGTGATTCGAAAAATGATGTTGATATAGACGACACAGTACGATTGCATACCACGATAAATGTGTACGGTTTACAATTACGTGGTTTTTTAAAATTTGGCGTCCTTGGAAAATGTTGTTGCGCGCGCGATATATGAAATTTGTAATTTTATTGTTTTTCGACCGCCCCACCGATCAGCCAAATCGTGCTTTTAATTTATGCTTTACGCATATCATCATACAATACGAGTGATGCGCGCGTCATTTAAAAAAGATTATGACGACAATATTTAATTAAAGCCCTATATAGCTTATTATATTCTTAGTATATAGTATTATGACTCAGTGGTTATAAAATATCAATTTACAACATAATAAATAAATAAAGTTCCCCGCGTATTCTATTTTAAGTTTCATTACCATTATATAACACAAATGCACTTGTCCGCGCGGACAATCATTGAATTAATAATTTATGAATGCAAGAAAAATTTTATTTTGTTTTGTAAATTCTAAATTTTCAATCCATAACATTAAAATGTTATTGAAATTGAAAGGGAACACCGTGACATACATTTGAGTTTTTAAAAAATAAAATAAAAAAAATATTATGGAAAATTTGTTTTGAACGTGAAAATTTATTATTTTTATTTAGAGGTCAGAAATTCTTGCTTTTTAGTGTTTAGTGGCATTATAATGCAAGACATTTTATACGGGACATAATAGTTCGCGCACCCTATATATTCCATAAAAGTTATAAATCTCACACTCAATTTTCCATGCCACTAAGTTGCTAATTTATTTATTTTTTATAGGCTGCTAGACAAAAAAAAATTACAAATATCGCGTGAAAAATCGAGAATAATTTCAAGGTTAATTAAAATTAAAATTAAACAAAAATAATAATAATGAAAAAAAAAAATATTTATATATATATATATATATATATATATATATATATATATATATATATATATATCGTTAAATTTATAGATAAATAATAGAAATAATATCCCAAAACATAAAATTATAATGTAAGACATATATTTTGTAATCTACGCGAAAGATCATCATAATTGGAAACTCAAATCAATAAAAAAAAATTAAAAAAAATTAAATAAATTAAAAATGATTGGAGAATATTATAAAAATACAATATAAAATAAAATCTATTTTAGAACACGCATGCCTTGTACTCAATTCACGTTTTTGTATTCATTTGGGTTTTCTTCAAGATATCTTAACTATATGTACGATACACACATTTATATTTTTTAATTAATTTTGATACAATTATACACATTTCTCTCTTGTAGATTATTTAGTTCTCAATGAAATTTAATTAATTTGAAGAAAAACAAAAAAAAAAATAAAAAAAAATAAAAAAAAAAATATTTTCATGAATGAATTTGTTATACCATAAATATGATTGGATTTTATCTTGATCGCGCTCGTTCACTTTTTACAAGATCGTGTATTGTTTACGCTAATATATCTACATATCTACTGTATATGTATATAATTATGTATACATATATATATATATATATATATATATATATATATATATATATATATATATATATATATATATATATATATATATATATATATATATATATATATATATATATATATATATATATATATATATGTATGTATATATATATATATATATATATATATATACATATATATATATATATATATATATATATATATATATATATATATATATATATATATATATATATATATATATATATATATGTATATAAATATAATATAATATATATATTTATATGTTTGATTGATTGATCGCGCGCAACTTTATATAAGTAGATCTTGTTGATTGCATAATACAAAATTTCTAGAAACTATAAATTTGTAACTTTTTTTTTTTGGTTAAAATCAAATTATGAAATTTTAATTAATATGTACGTACATTCACTATTTTGACACGACAAATTGACATACAGGTGCGCAGCTCTTAAATATAATAAAATAACAACATTTCCAGTAATTTCCTATACTATGTGCATTATTATAATCTGGCCATCAAATCATGAAAAACTGATGCGAATAATTAATTTTTATTTTCTGTGTAATCAAATTTGCAATAACATGTAATTCATAAAAAAAAACACATCATAGTGAATTATAATTAGAATTTCATTACATAAAATTATTATTTATTATTCATCACGTGATATTGTTATATTATAGCATATTGCCATAATAAAAATAATAATCTATTTTTTTCTCTTAATTAACCTGAAAGGTGAAAGATAAATTTGGGGGCGGTGCTTTTCCTTGGAGATATTCACATTTGAAGTCGATCGGTATGTATAGTGTTAAAATTAAATTTTTCCTGTCCACAATATCACAAAAACTTTGTCAACAACATCTGAGTTTATAATTATAAAACATTCAAATTTCTAAAATCTTCCTTCTTCCTTAATACATACTTAAATTTAAAGATAAATTTCAAAATAAATTTTAAGCAAATTTTTAGATTTCCCGAAATATTGATCATACATTTGGATCACCATTTTCATATTCAATTCCGAATTTATAGTTTCAATTCGGTTATTATCGAAAAATGTATCCTAATTCGTATTTGATTTTTTTGTACTTGAAATTTTATTTCTTAGGAAGTAAGTACACAAATTTAGATAGAGCTTAATGTGCTCAACAAATGTCAATTTATTAAAAATTTCGCTAATTTACTCAACTCATGCAAATCTGTAAATTAAATTTTTTTTATTGAATTTCAGAAGTTTCGTCATCTCTCTATAGATTTTAAACGATTTCTCGAATTTCATGAATCTACTAAATTTATAGAATTTTATTTTAAATTAATTTTTAGGTGATTTCATACAGTTCTTTAGTTTCTAAAGGTTTATCGAATTTCATAAGATTTCTCAAAATTATTTAAACTCCTGTATTCACAAATATTAGAAATTCGGTGGTTTCAGAAGATTAATCGTGTTTTACAATTCTAAATTCGTTAATTTAAAATAAATATCAATTTTATTTTAAACGAATTTAAGTTTAAAGTCTATACTAGAATACTCAAAATTTAAATAACGTTTAATAGTTTTGAAAATCTTAAATTTTATAAGAAGCATCGAATTTCAGGGAAATCCTAGATTTATTGCAAATAAAGTTCGTTAAGTTAATTTTAAATTAAATAAATACATACATATATACATATTTTATTTAAATTTAAACGAATTTTATTAAATTACTCGAATTGTAAATAAATGTTTGAAATTATGACGAACTTACGAATATTCATCGAATTTAATGTTAATTAAATCTTTAAAAACAATTCAAATTTTAATTTTTATACGATTTTTAAAAACTTTTACAAATTTTTTAAGAATTTTAAAAATCCGTTAATTTAAATTTACATTGTTTTAAAGTTTTAAAATCAATTTAATCAATTTTAAGTCAATTTTAAAGTATCTTAAATTTCATAAAACCACATTGAATATTATTTGATATTAATTTTTAGCCGATTTTAAAAATTTTTTAAGCCGCATTGAATTTCATAAAATTTCTCAAAATTTTAGCATCACAAAATATTATTTACAAAAAATTAGTGAAAGTTATGTAAATTTTTCCATGATGCCATTTAAAGGAACGAAATTATATAAAATTCAAGAAATCTTCTAAAAATTAAAAGCTGTTTTTGGAAATTTTATAAATTTTCAAAATTTAGAACTTACGAAAATTTCGGAAACTCTTGTAAAATTCTCAAAACTTTAATAAATTTGATTTAATGACTTGAAAGTCATTAAATCAATTTTATAAACTATTAAAAAATTAAAAACTATTTTTTTAAATTTTATAAATTTTCAAAATATAGAACTTACGAAAATTTCAATAAATTTGATTTAATGACTTGAAAGTCTTGAATTTTATATAATTTCGTTCATTTAAAATGACATCACGCAATTCACAAATTTTTGCAAATGAAAACAATTTTAAGAAATTTTGAGATTTATCACAAATTTTCCTTGAAATTCGTGAATTTTTTAAGATTAAACTTAAACATTTCGTCTTCTAATACGTAAGTTCTTAGAGCAGTAATTGGAAATGTTTGGACATCGAATTTACATATATTAATAAAGATCAGAAATTAGAGATCACTTTTAGAATGACTACAGGTGTTACTATTTTAAAGTAGATTGCAATGATCTGAGAGTGAAATTTAATTTGTTAAAATTTCAAAAATGCATTGATATTAAAGTATTCTTGAAAGTAGACTTCTTAAATTCTAAATTCGATAACTTCGAAATTTACTTTTAAGTAAAAATACGGTTTAAAAAATTCGATAAAGAGACAAATTATGATCCAAATTATGTATTAACTGAAAATTGGACAATTTCATTGGATTGAAAATTCAATGTTTTACTGACATGTTTTACGACAATGATGCTATATCTGCCTAAACAAAAACCTTATCTGTAGCATATCTAATGTTTTAACCATATAAACTAGTGCGATACTGGCCGTATGACGTTTAACCGCAGATCAAGTTTATTTAATAAATTTTCCAATAAAATTATTCCATTATGGTCACTACTGAAATTATCTTTCTTCAAATGACATACAATTCCATTTCTAAAACAAATTATGTCCAATAAAATAAAAATATTTTGATAAAATCCATAGTGTAAAATGTTATATATACTGCGGTCAAATACCGAAGAAATGCTTTAAAAAAACCACCACAAGAAAATTTTTGTAAATCCGGTAAATTGAGGCTGGAACTGTATATAGCTTAAAGCTTAAAACATTTAATTGATTTTGTTCTGGTATAAGGTTATATATGAAGATAATAAAAAAAATATCTTAACACTTGAAATCGACAAGCAACCGACAACATTATATTTAAAAATACTGAGGCTATATACATACTTAACTTTACATCAGCTGGTTATAGTTGATACAATTTTAGGTATGTTGAATAACTCCGTATGCTTGAAGTTAAATTACGCTATTCTGTGTTAATGATAAAATTATTCTTTTTTGTGTTTAATAAAATTCCAGAATGGTTTAAGCAAAGGGCTTTTTAGGGAAAAATTATTGAATGAGTTCAATTTTCTCTTATCGACCGCAAATTTAGGGAAAATTTGAACAAATGGAATAAATTAAATACTTCACTGAAATGGTTGGGGAAAGTGCGGTCCAAAAAGCTATTGAACTATTTGGAACTGTGTAAAGTTCGTTTATTTCCTGGACTGAATAAATTTGAATATAATATGCAGTATTTCTTAATAAAGTTTCAAAGCTTCTATTATAACCTTGATCTCAACGAATGTGAAGTTTTCAACAAAATAACAATAACATCGAAACATATGTATGTACATATATATATATATATATATATATATATATATATATATATATATATATATATATATATATATATATATATATATATATATATATATATATATATACATATATATATATATATATATATATATATATATATATATATATTTATATGTATACAAATTTTGTTAAATCATAAACAGATATGTGTACATGTATTGGTATTATACTGGGTAAAATGCAAATGTTAACTGAAAATTAGAAATTAGTTAATTTATATGTATGCCAAAAATCAGACCAATTTTCATATAGTCAATAACAAAGGAGTTGGATCCATTGTATGAATATCATTTGTCTAATTATTCCTATATGCCACATCCGCGAAAAACGTCTGCGATCAGGGCAACCTTAAATACAGTGCCTTGTTCACTTTCTTTGTGTGATATTATAGTTTGATATTAAATAACAATTTTTTGATCTACTGTAACTCTCGTAATATTAAATATCGATTTCAACTTCTAGTATTTTAAAAATTAAACATAATCTAAAATTTTGAGTTTCTTATCGACGATTTCAATAATCGTCACTTTAATACTCTATATGAACACGATTTAAATATATTAAGAAGACCAAAACTGTATCGAATTAATTAACATTTCTGACAACATCACTGTTCTGATTTAGTTAGGTACATATCTATTATGTATATAGGTTAGAATTTGGATTCGTTCACTTTAAACTTTGGATCCGAACTTATATACATAATATATAGATAATATTTTAAGATTACTTTCTAAACCGTAGATTCATCGTTTACAAATGTTTTAGATATCTGTGGATACGTTATATACTTATCGAAAAAAGGGGAGTTTTCCGTGCCCACAATTCATATCTTTTATATCCCGTATCTTGATAAAATAAAACCCTAATTCATAAATCCAAAGTTTAGTATATAAATATAATAAAATTACAAAAAATACTGGCACCAGCCCAAAAGATTATAAAAACAAAATATAATATTCTTATCGCATGCGGACACCGCACCACTCTAAGAAGCGTTAAGGATTTTGAATGGCAAAAATCGAACGGATTATATATTTTTAAAATGCTGTATATATTTGTCCATTTAATGTCTTAAGATAATAATATATAAATATACGAATACAACGATGTCGACGACATTCGAGACATTTTGAGTTTTGACAAAAATGACGAAATCAAAAATTAAATATTTTTATCAGGTACTTTAAGAAACGTTATTTTATTTATTAAACTGTAGATAAGTTTAAATATATGTATATATATTATAAATATATACAAAATTGTGTAATACAAATATGTTTATATAAATAAATAAGTTAAGTAAATAGATTAATTAGTACATGCTACTTAAAAATGTATATTTATGTCAGTTTTGTGGCAGTTTTT
Source organism: Tipula unca (assembly GCA_951394425.1). NCBI lineage: Eukaryota > Metazoa > Arthropoda > Insecta > Diptera > Tipulidae > Tipula > Tipula unca. Next base: position 152,823,346 of record OX596382.1, read on the forward strand.
TTTATAAAGATATATAAAGTACATAACAAATTCTGTTATCAATCTTAGATATATATATATACACTGTTTTGTGTATTGTTTGTTGAATGGTGGTTTTTGTTGATATACGTATATTTATTGGAATTCGTCGCACGACGACGTGGTACACAACGAGGTCGCACGCTTATACACACATGAAATACCGCAGTCTGATGCAGCAACGTCAAAAATAGTGCCCTAATTAAACACGTCGCTTTCGTTATTTTTACACATCATATACAATCGTGTTTTGTTGTAAATTCACAAGTAATTATCAAAACACCATAAAGTCAACCAAACCCAAAAAAAAAAATTTACTCAAACAAACAACAAAGCGGAAAACTAAATTTTTAATAAATTCGCTGAAATAATAAAAATGATTGTGTGTAGTACGATTTACTATACGCACCAAATTCGTCATAATATTATAAATATTTACAAATACGCGGCGCGATCTAACTATGACGAGTTTCTATTATAGATTTTACGAAGAATTCGGTGTATTAAATTCGTGTACGTCGATCAATTCACAAAATAAATTTCTTTTTTTGTTTTATTTATTACAGTATGTATGTATATACATATGTACGTACATATATGAATTATTTTGCAAATAATATGTAAATATTATTCCAATTACCTAAATTTAATATTCCGAACTCACCCAAATAAGACATATAAAACGTACACAAAATAAAACCATCATCGCGCATATACTCGTATAGTTTGGGTTTAATGATATTTTAATTTAATTTAATTGTTTTAAAGTTTTGCGTGATCGTTTTTATTTAATTCCATTTACATATGTTATATATATAGTTATGTGCAATAACATTAAGCGTGTATTTATAATATTATATAGTTAAATATAATATATCAAAAGATCAATTCATCAACCGCACTATCAACTATGTACATATATATATGTGATATGTATAAACATACGCGACATGAAAGGGAGTACCACAAATCGTGCCGATTGTTTATGATGTGTACTAAAAAATCTATTAACACTTTTTTTTATAAAATAATTGTTTGATGTAGTATGTGCGGTTTGGTTGGGGCGTTAATCAATGAAACTTGAGTCATTTACATAGATCATCAGGGCTGCAAGATTAATATTTCGTTAGAATTTCGGTGCTAATTATAGGACGATAGTAAAGCAGAGACGTATCTAGGATCAGAAGATGGCTCAATTTTCATATCAAATTTTATTGCCATAATCTCATACTCCTAACGATATACCATGTCGCACGTGTTCATCATATACATTTGTATATGGCACAAATTAATTAACTGCGATATAAGTTAACTAACAGGTGCTTACCAGCTTATACACATATAGGTACATACTAGGAAATAGTTGAGGCATACAAAATTATTACATTCTATACATTCTGCAAAGCAATTATTTCTTAAGTAATTTAAAATATATTTTAAATTTACTTCCATTTGAACGGTTATAATATGAATTGCACATATTTACGATAGCTCAAAATCGATGTGAATTTTTTATCAAGTTCACAATTAACTTTTTAATTAAATCCATATATAGCTAATTCTTTATCGACTATAGAAAAACAATCCACCGTTTTATCTGGGTATTTTGTCTATTATATTTCATAAATTTATCGTCTTATCTATAATGTGCCGTATTTGGCAAAAGTTTTAGACACACACACTTTTTTTTGGTAAATCCAAATTGATATAATAAATTTGGTCTATACCCAGTAGTGGTCCGAGGGTATTTACGGAATTTGTTTAAATATTGTAGGTCCAATCAAAAAAATATTATAGAAATACAAATGTTTCAAATTTTTTTTTACCAACTGTAGCATCGTCTGAGCCGAAGGAATACATTAGAGAAAACGATATACGAAAATATTAAAATTATTGGATAATTTTAACCGACCTTTCCAAGCTCTCATACAGTAAAGATACGAAAAATTGTCTTGCATGAGTGCTAGATACTTTTTCGTGTGTTTTACTATGTTAGAGCTTGGCAAGGTCGACTAAAATTTGGTAATAATAAAATAAACTAAAATTTGTAGGTCAAATTGTGTATATCACAACGGCACGTTTAACATTAAATTTTGAATCAAACTCGAATTTCAAATTATCAGCAACCACTGTAATCAAATTGTATGTGAAATTCTACTAGAAAAGTCTAATTCAAATGCGAGAGAGATTCACTAAAAATAAAACTTTGTTATTCTAAATTTTTGTTAGTCTAGTTTTTAATTTTAATTCGGGTTGAACAATTTAACTTTATCGAAATTCTTCAAATTTTGATAACTAGATTAAATATTGATTTGAATAGAAATATCAAATTTGAAAAATTTTGATTTAATCATTTTTCAATCGATAATTATACAAAAGTTCAGTTTGAAAAATTCTTAATTTGATACTTTATTGAATCGAAATTTCTAAATGTCCGAAAATTCTATGTAGGCTATACTTCTGATGGTGGGGCCTTTGATTTTACTAACTGTTTACACGAGATTTCTAACTGAGGCTTATATTTCATAACTCGAAGAGTTTGGTTATGAATTCGCGAAATACGATTTAATAACACTCTATGTAAAGTCGAGCACAGGTGCTGCACAGAACGTAACAGAAAGGTGTTAGTATTTTTGTAAATAAACAAAGATTAAGTGCGTGTTCCGTTCTATTTATACAAGACTCCAATATTTGTAGATTTATTGACTCAACTGAAAATGTCAAAGATAAATAGCAAAGTAACATTTATCTAACTGAATTCATTAATTCCTAATTTAAAACCTGATTTGATTACATAATGTTTCATCGACCTGCGAATTTGAAATGAAATGATGCGAGCTTAGATTATCACATCGAATTGAACTTAAAAGCATAACACATAACTAAAATTTAGCAAGTTAAAAGGAAGTTTAAACCTATATGTTTACAAAAAAATCTAAGTTGGAATAGAATACTGAAATCAAATTTATATAATTTATAAAATCTTAGTAAATCATACCGAAGTTAAAGCCCGGATTTTGAATTTACATATACATCATATGATTTTGGCTTAGTTTTAGTCTTAGGTTGTAACAAGCTACGTTCGGATCTCTAGAGTTACACACAGATCATATATAATACAATTTTTGTCTGTGCTATAGATATTGGGGTGAGCAACCAACGCAGCCCATATGAAATTATATATAATTGTGTTCAAAATTATTATTAGCCGCGTATTATTAGCCGTGTAGCGGTCGCAACAATACGTAAAATACTTGGCGAATGCACGACCGATTTTTAATTGATTTGGTTAGAGCTTATCATCTTATCCCCATTGCCCCCGAAGACGTGCCTAAAACGGCAATAACTACCCCCTTTGGGTTATTCGAGTTCACACGATTGCCCTATGGTCTTCGAAACGCTGCGCAAACTTTTCAACACTTCATGAACGAAGTGGTCAAAGGATTAGATTTTATATTTGCCTACATTGGCGATATACTAGTGGCAAGCAAAAATGAAGAGCACAAGTGTCATCTCAAACAACTATTTGAACGCCTCGTCGAATTTGTAGTGAATATCAAAATTTCAAAATGCGTTTTCGGTGTTACTGCTTTCGAGTTCCTCAGTCACCAAATTACCCTAGCTGGCATAAAACCCTCGCTACGGCAAGTTGAAGCTATTGAACATGTTTCTCCGCCAACTTCAATCCAACAAATTAAGCGATTCGTCGGAATGTCAGTTACTACCTTCGATTCATTCCAAAGCTAGCCGAATCACTGACCCCAATTTATGTTCATTTGGCAACAATAAACAAAAAATGTGTTGGCCCATCTCCACTGATGCGTCTGGTAGTGCAGTCCTACAGCAATGGAATAAAAATTGTTGGCAACCTTTGGGATTTTTCTCACGAAAGCTCTCAGCAACAGAGATAAAATACTCAGCCTTTGACAGGGAACTCCTCATTTAGCCATCAAGCACTTCCGCTATTTCCTGGAAGGTAGACAATTTACTGTCTATACCGATCATATGCCTTTAATCAAAGTAATAGTCTGCCTGAGCGAAAAGAGTCCACGGCACCCTCGACACTTTGACTATATCGCTCAGTTCACCACGGACATTCAACATATAGAAGGTAAGCAAAACGTGGTCGCATGTTTCAACAATAGACTCCGTCAATCTAGATCTTAAAAATCTAGCTCAGACACAACGGTCTGATGATGAATTACTCCAACGCTCAGATTACCAGGAGAGTTTTCGAGAGAAGTTCCAAGGATAGTTCCGATCCACATGACTATGTCGAAATGCTTATTTATTTCCAAGTCCTTATACAATTGCGAGTACGTATTCATTCGTATTGACAGAACACGAAGGGGCATAACACCGCCGTAGGAAGAACAGGAAAGTCATTCGTCGTTTTCGTAAACATTTCATTTTTGATGTAAAAATAAAGGATGTATATATTTCTATTGACAGACTAAAGCGGGCATACGGTATCCTAGCTGAGTGTAACTTAGTATTTCACCAGACAACTTAATTACATGTCATCCCACCTATAACCTGATATTTGGGGGGATTTTACTTGCAGGGGGTGATGTAGCGGTCGCAACAATACGTAAAATACTTGGCGACTGCACAACAAATAACTCGCGTGCGCAAAATACTAGGCGCAAAGAATGAAATCAGCAGGGCAGTCCGTGAGATAAGACAGTGCTGGGATGTTCTATCATCACTTCGATTCGCTTCGATAGACATTTGTGTCTCTTTTTTTTACGAACAAAATTGTATTCTATTTCGCAATTTATATTGTGAGCATAGCCTACTCGATTCTATTTCTATAAATTTATGCGATAAAATATCACCAACATTTTTATTTTCGATGGCAAATGAAAATAGGAAAAAGAGATAGTTTGCAAATTTAGTCTAACAGGCTGAGATCGCAATAGACAAAACGTAATTCAAAAAACGCAATGGAGCACAATTTTGTTCGTAAAAAAAGAGACACAAATGTCTATCGAAGCGAATCGAAGTGATGATAGAACATCCCAGCACAGGCTTATATAAAAGCTCAATCCTCAATGAACCTAAGACCGTTAAAAAATAAACATCAACATATGTTTCAATTTCGAATATTGCATAAAATTCTTCAAACCAATATGGAAGGAAATCCTTTATATCTTTTGTTCGCCCTAAATCAATAACCTAAATAATCAATACAACATAGAATTAAGATATAAACTTATCCTATTTGAGTATTTAGACCAATTTCTAAAAATTGGCTTTATATGATATTGATAAATAATTTCTCGTAATAAATCGGCATAATTATATCCAAAGACAAATTAAAAATTTCAATTAAGAAATTAGACACTTAAAAATCTATTATCACATCGATTCAATATTTACCTACAATTTTCCAAATTTTAAAAACCTTCATGGTCCATTTACTTATATTTGTTTAATTATAAAACTTAATTCATAATTCTTGTCTCTTAAGAAACAAATCCTTGACTATAACCCATAATACGAGTATTATACCATATACATACATAGTTAGTCAGTTATAAAATTATATAAAGTATTACATAAACTAATAATAATTAATCAATTGATTAAACTGACCTATTACCGGCAATTAAAATTTTAAACGCATAAGTTTTTATGTTGTAACATAAAAAAACGTATTTAAAAATATAAAAATAATATTTACTCGCAATTCTATAAAATTATGCAAAGTGAATTAAAAACGCGAACAAAAAAAATATTATTTAAAAAACGTGAATGATTCATTTTATTCGTTGCGTTAAAATAAATTTCTATCAAAACCATGACCTTCGCATTGAATCGATATGCATTTTGAATTGATTAACTTTTTTTCTGTATATACTTATATGTAGGTACTGTATATATACTACGACTATAAATTGAGATGTTTTGCGCGTACACTACTGTTGAAAGTGGCGCAAATAAGAAAAAAATTCCCCGCGCTTCATCGAAATTCAAGTCAATATTTGCGTACACAACAACTACATACGAGTATATGCATAATATAATTTTTTTTTATTTTTTTTTTAAATGGTTAAATAAATTAAATTTATTAAAAATAAAAATAAAAATTAAAGTTAACATTCTTGGTATCAGAAAAAGTTGTAAATTTTTAGTTTTATAACAGGTTTTTGGATTTTATCGATAAACAATTTAATAGGATGGAGATTATCCAATCGAATTAATGCAAGTCATATTATTATTAACAGATGAAATAGGTTGACAGGTCAAAAAACAAAAAAAATTATTATGTGCGAGGTGCTTTACTCGGCCACTACTATACATATACGTATATATACGAGTACATATATAATAGTGATTCAAAATCTCTGCACAAACGATGTGATTATGGGTGGAAATGGCATATTTTGATATTTACATATGTACTTACAAATACAAGCAATAAATAAACACAAAAGTCTAAAGTAAATAACAGAAATATTATGACTGATAACAGTGTACTAAACAAAATGATTAAAAGCGCTAAATTGACTGCATGATTAAGTCATAATTGTATTGTTTAGTGTATTTTTTTTCTACATTATTGTTTGGTTTGACAATATGATGTATTATGTATATAGAAATAATTTTTTTTATCGTCACACAGAAAACGTTGTACATATACTAGTACATAGAATTATATACATGTATGTATATATATATAAATGTTTATTAACCTAATGACGATAGTATATAGAATTTAGTTATATATTTATGTGCATTGCATTTAGAAGTAATTATTGGATTTTGTCCGCTATCAATTGTTGTTGCTTTCTCTCGAGTCGTTATCTTATTTTGTCTGAATTTATAATATGTATTATATTATTTACTAAGCTATAGCGGGAACAACGATATCTCTCATCCCAAATAATACAACAACACTCCGAAATATAACTAATCCGAATGTTGGGTTATGGTGACGATAGAGCATTCTAGGAATATGTTTTACAGATACATATACTTATATATGATTAATTTAAAAATTTATCTGGGCAGCAAAATTTTTAATTAATATTTTATGTATATATATTTTATATCAGTGGCGTAACGGAAGCATTGTACAATATCAATATTTTTATATTTGAATTTGTCTTAAATTTATGTGTATGTATATATATGATGTACACCCTGTCACTAATAAACAAATCCTAAATATTTATTTTATGACTTCAATTCAGACATAATAATCAGATATTCAGAATTATTCTTACAATTACTCACTTTTGATAATAGCGGCAGAGAAATGTTCTTCTTGTTATACGATTAGTCTTTTGAATTACGATATCAATGGAGGACATTTAAATTCTGATAAAACTATATTTTTTCGCCTTTTCATTCTACTACAATTGACATTTTTTTTAAAATTATTGATAAGACGAGACTACTGACTAATCTAATGAGACGAGATAAAAATCAAAAAACAAATACAAATAAATTAGAAATATTATTTGTGGACCACTTCATATAGCCCCAATGTTTAACTATAGATTAGCTAACAAGCGGTTAAATACTAAAATTTTGTTTCATTTCACAATCAAAATTCAATTCAATTTAAAAAAAAAATACTCTACAGTTAAATATTAATATTTTCTATCGATACAATAAAAAGACAATATCAAAATATTAATAGTTCAATATTTAACTTGTGAACCGTCAGTTAAATATTCCGTGCACCCTGGCATAAGTGATGTATCCAAATGTTAGAGAAATTCAACCAAATCATTTTATTTAACTATTCGTTTTCCCACTACGGAATTCTATTGCACTATGCAAATTCACTTTGTAACGTGAAATTTAACTTTTAGTTATGCTACCTGCCGCAAAATCGGAATATACTACCTTTTTTATTTTAAATTTTTCTTTCGAAACGTTCAAATCAAAATAACAACAATAGGGTATGCTGTGATTTTTTTAACCTTTAGTTCAATTCTCATTCCTAGAGAGCAATAGCGTAGCTGGGATATTAGATTGAAATTAACAAATATTGTATTAAGGCTATGTGTCAAAAAGTTAAAACAATAATTATTAAAAATTAAGATTTTAACTAGAAAGTAGAAATACAAATTTTATTGTGCGAACAAATAAATAGAAAGTTTTATTTTCCTGTCAAAATTTTAATTTTTATCAATTTTTTTAACTATTTGACATACGGTATAAATACATTAACTATTTAGTTTGTTAAATGTTCAATATTGGACCGTTTCATCTTATTTAATTTGAGTGATCTTTCTAGTCCGCAGTTAATAAGTATTTTTCATATTCAATGTTTATATTTTATTGACTCGTAAGCGTACCTTACTCTTCATCTCTTTTTAATATCTCGATCCTTAAAATAAACCCGATTACTTTTTGGGTCAACTTAAAAAAGACTGGTTTAAAATAGCTTTGAACGGCATTAAAATAAAAATTAAATTCAAAATTTAAATTTTTACCGGTTATTTTGACAAAAACAAAATCTGAACCTAACCTAAATCCTAAACTTTATACACAACTTTAGCACGTCATTAATATATTTTATTCACTTACGTTAAAAGATAGTGACTTTTTGAAATAAGGTTTGTGGACCACTTCATATAGTGCCCAATCCTTTAATTTATCTATTCTTGACCCAAATAACTAGATACCAGCAATCCCTCGTTATACGGACAGGATGCGTTTCACATCGCCTAGCCGTAAAATGAAACCACTAATCTATGGTAATTATGTAGAACCGTTCTACCTACCAAATCAAGTTATCGGCAAATGCGGAATCAAATTTAGTAAAGAACTCCACATTAAAAATCCGAGTATGCGTATTTAGATATTTCGTTGTACGAAGTAACGAAGCAAATATATGTTTTGCTAAGCATATATGTATATAAAATTGATTAAAAATCATATAATCAAAATTAATCGAAGCAAGGGTAACTTTATTCATTCAAAAACAACAATTCAAATAAAAAATCACATAAATTATAAATATGCTGAATCACATTTCCATTCTAAATTATTCAAATATGCCGAAGTTATCGGGTATTAGTGGACTAGGAAGCCATTCGTCTTTCTTTTTCATTTGATCTCCAACTGCAGATTTAGTCAAATGTGAAACCAAAGAAGTTTGCTTTGGTTTACTTTTTATTTTGTATAATTCTTTGTAGCAAAGAACAGCATTCTGAACCTGTCTGGTATAACTTTCAGACTTCTTTCATTTAAAGGATCGTTTTCGGTAAATATCTCCATGGCCTCAGGTACATACCTTGTTTAATTTTTGACTGGGCGCATTCGATAATAAGCAATGCTTTGTTTGCAATATTCCGCTCAGCGTTAAATTTTGTCACATCTGATGATAAAACGTTATTCAGCCAGTCCTCAAAAACGCTTGTCATCCATCCTCATTTGTTTGAGCGCCAAATAATATTAAGTGTTGAGTTGTTAATGCCCTTGAATGTACGTGGATTCTCTGCATGATAAATAAGTAACAGCTTTAACTTATGATCACCAGCAGCCATTCCCTCCAGAAGCAGATTTTTCATCTTTGGAAATTAATCTGATTTTTATTAAGTAGATTTTTCATCTTTGGAACGGTTCGAGACGACATCCTTCTTCAAAACAGACTCGTTGCGTCAACATTATATACTTGCTGTGGAGTAAAATCACCATCTACGACAGATTTTCTATACTCCACGGGAAACAATTTAGCCGCTTGGGTAGCTTCCCCCTTGTTTTTATATTGTGAACTTATAATGTCGTTTTTTGAACCGCTCAAACTAGCTTTTGCTGGCTTAAAATGGTTCAGTTTGTAAAGACTCACCGTGTTTGGCCACTAAATCTTCGAGAAACTCTTAGCTCGTAAACTCATTTCGTAATGTGAAATTTAACTTTTAGTTAAGCTACCTGCCACAAGATCGCTATATATACACTTTTCGTTTAATTTTATTTCGAAAAGTTCAAAACAAAATGACAGCAATAGGTACGCATGCTACGTGAATTTTATCAACCTTTAGTTCAATTCTAATTCCTAGATGGCAATAGCATAGCGTGGGCTGAGATTGAAATTAACAATTGTTTAATTTTTAATATTAAATGCATTATCTATATTTAATTTGTATAATATTTTGAAAATAAACCAAAATCAAATAAAATTTTTAAATGAATTAGGGTTCAAAATTGAACTGTTTCATCTTAATTTAATTTGAGTGCCATTTCCACTGTTCATCTTTTTTTTAATATCTCGATCCTTAAAATAAATCCGATTATATTTTCTTCCAACCTAAAAATGACTTGTTTTAATATATTTTTTAATAGTACTTTACACTGCATGGCCCACTAAAATTAAATCCAAAATTTAAATTTTTGCCCATTGCTTTTGACAAAAACAAAATCTAATAAATCGCTAAAGACGGTGAATCGCCAAAGCATCGGTCAAACAAATTTATAGTGATCAAAAGTTTTCTGCGAGTCTCAGCGTTACGTTTTGTATAACGATTTATTTAAATTGGTAAGTTAAGTTAACGGATTACTAAAATACATTTTGTTAATATAATAGTGAATGGAAAAGAGCTGATTTACAGTTTTTATTAACGATAGCTGTTCAAAATTTCGCCTTGAGATACATTATGCATACTAACCAATTATCATTAATTTACACTAAAATGTGTTGTTGGTATATTATGTCATTGTAATCATTTTTGCTTTATAGCCATTAAAGCGCGGACTTGGAAAATAATTTTTTTCATTTAAATGCTTAATTCTTGGTGAAAATTCATTGTTCAAATTTGATTTTGTTCAATTTTTCTGATTGGTCTGTTCTGATTTTAGATCGATCGTGAATTTGTCTTATTGTATTAAGATTACTTTCGTATCATTTCACTATTTGACTTTTTAGTGGTTTTGTTTTGATTTGTGTATTTTTCTCTTCGTTTTCTCCATTAGTTATTGAGGTGACTAGCAGTGCCATCTATAATATATATGTACATATGTATTTTTTTTCGGTATGTTGTTATACAACAATATGCCCACTAATGTTATTTTGAATTATAAAATAAATTTGAATAGACACACGTCAAGTACCGTATAATCACGATCTTCATTTAATCACTATTTAATTCATAACCATGATTAGATATGTAATTCTATTTATCTATCAAATTTTGTTTTCCAAACTTTTGCGATACATTCTAGCGAGAACAGCGTTAATTTTAATTTTTGTTGTATAAAATAAATTCAATTTTCGCGATCTGACCATCGTTTACCAAAATTGTTTAACCTCAATCAGATCATAATTGATATTTTTCAGATTTTGATTTCCACTTCTAAGAAAAAACATTTAAGCAATAGTCCGAGCCTTACGTCTAAGGTGTTACCCAAATATTTGAAATACTCCACTGTGCCAATACGACTACACGCATTAGAACAATTAGAATATTTAACAGACAAGTTCCTGGTTTTAAGATTTATGCAAAATGCTGAATGATATATAACATATATTAGCATTTATACTCGTATTTCCATATAATTTGAAAAACTAGGTTTAAGTTTTCAAACTTAAAAACATATAGTGTAGATCTAACCATTTTTATAGAGTTATAAGATCACAATTCATACTGCTTCCAAAAAGATGCCACTGGAGCATGGAATTGATGTAGATTAAAAGAGAATGGGACCTATTACAGACCCTTCCGGAACACCAAATGTTCTGATATCACTGTAATTATTCTTAATTTTCCCAGTTTGATTTCTATTACTTATAGATATATAGGAATGAATTCAAGCATTGGTTGTTCCTGGTATACCTGCACAATACAGTATATATTTATATAGCAATAGTTCACGGTCAATAGTATCGAACGATTTAGTAAAATCAATAAAAACTGTGCCTGTACTAAAGTTATCATTTATTGAGCAAAGTATACGGATTGTGAAATCATATAGTGCCATACGAGAAGGCAGTTCAATAAGTTCGATAAATCTATGTGACATAACGGTAATAAAAAAATTTTATTTTGTTTTTTTTATTACTCTATTTATTCTACCGACAAAAACTAAACTTTATGTAAAACAATTGTTTCATTTAGTTTCTGTGTGATTTAAACACACTTGTTTTGAAAATTTAAAAATATGGAAAATATTGAACATCATGCTTTGATTAAATTTCTTGTAAAGTAAAATAATACTTCTAAGGATATCGAAAGAAGAACGAAAAATGTTTACGGAGTATCTATAGTTCGTCTTATAAAACAATAACGAAATGGGTCAGTCCATTCAAACAATGTAGAGAGTTGCTGGAAGATGATCGTCGCAGTGGAAGACCACAGACGCTGTTACTCACGAAATGGTAATTTTAACCGAGGATCTTATATTGGAAAACAGGTGGATTACCATTTCAAAATTAAGTATAATATTAAATATATCTATTGGCAGTGTTTACACAATCATCTTAAGCTGTCAAAAGTTATTGTAAGATTGGTTCCCCGAATGTTGACTATGGACCTAAAAAAATATCGAGTGGACATTTCTGTGGTAATTTTAGAAATGAGTGAAGACGATCCACAGTCGAAACAGTAATCCATGCAATGGATAGCGCATAGGGAAACCGTACACTGAAAAAGTTTAAGGTTCAACTATCTGCAGGTTATAGATAATGGCGACAATTTTTTGGGATGCTGATGGAATTTTGATGAATGACTACTTACCTCATAAGACCACAATAATATAGGAGCTTATTATGCGGTGCTTGTGAATAAATTGAAAACTGCTAATAGATGTATTTTGTTGAGAACAATTTTCTAATCCGTTCGGAGTTAATTTTTCTCAACAAAATAACTTTTTTTTGTAGATTTGTTTTAGTAGATTTGAAAATTAGTTTTAAAAACAAATTCAAATAAATATTTAGCGACTGTTAATTGAAAAAATTGGTTGTCATAATATAATCGAAAATACAACGAAATGTCATTTAATGACCAAAATGACAACCTTCGAAAGTAAAATTGAAGAAAAAAATTAAAAATGTACATCTGGTGTCAGGTATCATAATTAAAATCGGAATAGAGTTAAATAACTCAAGAAATATTTTGGAGTTATTTAACTCATGTCAGAAGTTAATCAGTGCAATTGTTGTTGTTGAACAACCTCAACAAAATATACCTAATATTGAAAAACGACCAGGTCAAATCAAGTAAACAATATTGCTTTTACAAGACGCAATGTACTATGTCATAAAGCGAATGTTGCACAACGAGCCTTACGAGATTCCAAGTTCAATGAAATACCGCATAAAGCAATAATTATTGCTGATTTCAAAATATCTGGAAAAAATACCGTTCACAAAACTCAAGTTAAAAATGTGGACCAAAATGTGACCTATGGGAGTAATTAATAACCTTGTTACTAATATTATTTTTTCTAGTATAATAGGTAGTGTAGGCTTACAATGTAACTGATTAAATGGAAAACCGGGCGTGAAAAAAAATGTCTGAGATTTTCATCTGGTAGATCATATTTATATTGTTTCCAGAAGCAATGAATTCGTTGTTTGATATTAGCCGTGTTTCTTGACGTATGATCTGATCCGGACCAGATCATATCTGCTTTCCTTTCATTTGTATAGCCGCGTTTCATGAAATAAACATACAAATTGTACTATTTTTTGTTTTTGTATCAAAATTTTGTACCAAAATGCTACTAGGATCAATATATAATAACCTAAAAACAAAAAATAATACAATTTTTGTGTTGATTTCATGCAACGCGGCTATACAAATGAAAGGGAAGCAGATATGATCTGATCCGAATCAGATCATACGTCAAGAAACACGGCTATTATTAGATATTTCGCTGAAATATTTGTTAAAAGCATTGCAAATATCATGTCGCTCAGTTACCAAACAACCCTCAGTAATAATGATTTCTGAAACTAAGTAAAGTGAACAAATTTCAAATTAAAGTAAGTTATGGAATAGGTACAACAATGGAAAATTTTCAATTTTTCATATATGAGATCAGATATAAATTGCTCCATATAGCACTATTAGATTCATCTAACAATAATATTTTATCCTGATTAATAATCAATAGCGAATGTAAAGCATCGAAATTAATTTTTTTGATTGAATCTGGAATTGAAAGTTTGAATATGGTTTTGATATGAAAACATGATCAATACAAATTTACATTAATTAATGACGTTTGTCCAAACTATTCGCAGTTTCAATTGATTTCAAAATATGTATCTACAGATATTAAAATCACCCAGGATAACTAAGTTCTTTGTATGAATTCAAGATAAAAGAACTAGAAAACTCCTCAATGAAATTCTCAACAGGAGTTAAATCTATGTATATACGCAAACAATACACAACAATATTTCATGGGATTGATAAATTAGATAAATTAAACGAAACAAATAATTTAGAGATCTAGGCACCACCATCATTCTAGGATGGTTCAAGGTATGGTACGACTTATATAAGAAATAACATAAAAGACAAATTAAAAAGAAATTCGTTAGGTTAGTTAAATTTGCGATGTCACTTAATCAATTTAAAAACAATGAATTTTTAGTACAATCTAAAAACATACAAAAATCAACAATAAACATCAATTACATTCTGACGCCGAATATGTACATACCTACATAGGTGCGTGTTAAAAATATTATTTTCTAAATTATTTAATTTGCTTTTTTATGGTGTGAAGGTATTTCATTAAAATAACACTTATACGATGAGTTAAATTAGTTAAACTACAAAAGCATCATAAATATACTTATCTATTTATGTTAAATCACTTGAACCTGAATAATAATGTTCTATTGTCTGAATTGCCGCACTGAGTAGAAACAATTACGTCACTAACGCCTTGAAGCGAAATGGCTTAAGCTAATTAAAATTATAAACTATAGACATATGTAGGTACGCGACATAATATCAGATTATTAGAATGTAACAAAATTTCGAGTTTTTCAAAATATAATTTTCATAATTAAAATAATAATTGTTGGCACCTTTGCAGCATTTTCACAATTTGGCATCTTTCAATATAAAGTTTGTTTGTTTATATATAAAAAAAAAAAATTTTTGAATTAGTTTCCTAATTAAATTTCATAATACACAATATGTATTATTTTTAATTGTAGGTAATTTAAGAGTATTTGCGCGTTATACTAAAATTCTTAATAGCATATATAAAAAAGAAATTATCTTAAACATATCAAAGCGTTTTAACCCTGTGCGAATACTGTCCTCAAATTACGTTAATCGTATGGGAATTTTTTTTTTATAAAATTACATAAAAATTAGGTATAAACTGTGGTTGTAATTAATGTGTAATTAATTTCTTTTTAGCAATTATGTACTTCATTGCGTTATAATTAACATAAAATAAGCAAAACATTAAATTAGGTTAAATCATAATAATTAATTTTGTTTTTATTTAGAAACGTCGCGTCGTTGTCTTATCACAAATATTTGGATAATGATCTGTAACTATTATTATTGTTATTATAAATGGTAACAACACTTGAAATTATATAAAAAAATGTTACCAAAAAAAATAAACTGTCAACATAATTTATGATTTTGTTTCTTTATTTTAATAAAATATATAAATGTATACTTGAGATAATGTGTGTGTATATGAACATATACATATTCTCTGTACAACTTGTAATCTTGCTTCTGAATTTCATATATCTACATATATGGCATTGACATTTTTGTTTTATTAGTCTATGATAAAATTTGTATTCTTATCAAAAATTGTTTATCTTTCTGCTTTCTTTGAATAACTCTTTTATATACTAAAAAGGGGACATCCTATATATATGTATATATATATATATAAGTTCTCATATTACAACAAGTGGACGGTAGTTTTATATACACGTATGTTTGTATAAATATAGAATTTTTAATTGTTCAAAATTTATATAATTTTATTACTTAATTGATTAATTAATTAATAACCAGGTGTTAGTTTTGTACAATTAAATTATCTTCGTTGCGGTTGTTTTTTGTATTTGTTTGGGTTCGCGTCGCATCATAATTGTTTTGTTTATTTTTAAATGGTCTGCGCCATTTTGATGAGTACTATATTATTGTAATATACAATTCAAATTAACGAACATATCAAAAATAATAAAATTTATCTATTCAATTGATAACTGACATGCCATGTACATATGTACACAATGGGTGGTAAATTTTAAATGGCACATAGGTTAAACTATATATTAGTTACATGACACCATTTTAACATAATAACCATCGCGCGCACATTTCACAAACAAAAACAAACCGCGCACACTTTTTTGTATATAATAACAATACCGCCATTTTGTTCAGCGCTTAATACGTTAATTAAATATATCGTTTACGAGATATGTTGGTACATAAATTGATGGAATGTCAATAATAATTTCCAAACATTTTGATTTAATTTTTTTATTTAAATTAATAAAATTTTTTGTTTTATTTATTTATTTACATTTTTTTTTTATGAATGAAAATGAACAAGTGCGGACAACGAAGAAGACGTAAACATCAACGAATTTTATTTATTTGAAACTAAACACTTTGCAAGCCCATATATATATATATATATATATATATATATATATATATATATATATATATATATATATATATATATATATATATATATATATATATATATATATATATATATATATATATATATATATATATATATATATATATATATATATATATATATATATATTTAATAAAATGAATTGCTCCATTTCATGTAAATTTTATCTTAGATTGATATTTGTGTAGAGATTAGAAAAAAATATGTGCAATGACACATTTAGAATAAATAAATATATAAGTATTTTATTATGTCTATATAATAAAGTTGGTGACAACAAGGAGAATTAAATTAAATTTAATTACCTTATGCCGGCGTGCTATTATATTGTAGACCGGCATTTTAACTTTTTCAATATTATATTTTGTTATTATACGATTTATTATCCTTTGAAACTTTATATTACATATATATCATAATTTCAGCAGTTTGACTAGTAGAGTATTTTTTATATAATATAATACAGAAAATATCAACAGAACATTAAATAAACAAAAATATTTAAATTCACAACGTAATTAATAATTTAAAACTTAACGAAAACCCAAAAAAAAAATCCACACTCTGTTCTCAACGAAATATTTATATATTGTGTCTTTGAGTTAAATAAAAAATTTACTTTCTTTAAAGTAAAACATTTTCATTTATTATAAACTAATAATATACACTAATAACTAACTAACTAAATAATTAAACTTTTGTCACTAAAAAAATGCTAATAATAATAATAAACCGATATTTGTTTATTGCACACAAAGATACACACACAAATACACAAATATTTAACACTTAATTTAATTTAATTTTTTAAACTTAAAAAACAACTTTACAATCAATAACAATAATTTTAAGTGCATACATTTTAGAGTATATACATCTTAACGGTTTGATAGTTGAACGAATACTAAAAATTAAAAATTTTATCTTACATTAACAAAAAAAAAAAAAAATTTACAAAAAAAAAAAAAATTAAATTTCATAGGTATGAATGACATTGTTGTATTTATTATTGTTATTATTTATTATTTGTTGTTCGCGAGTCGCGTAAATTTTTTATTTAATTTTAATTTTATTTAAGTGATTGTTACTGCATGTATTTGTATATATGTATATACCTATACATATAAATATATGTAAGTATGCAGGGTTGATCAACCTTATTGTAGTCAAACCTATACATAAAATATGCACATACAAATATGTATGTACATACTATATATGTGTTCGAAAATTTGAAATCAGTGCGTTTTTATACTGATTGTAATTTAGATGGGTAAATGCAATTATTATTTTTTTTGTTTATTTATGGACTTTGTGCAAAAGTATTTTACTGATTGTAAAATTTAATTTTAAATAAATAAAATATTGATATGACGTGTGATATGACATTTTGATAGGAATATCGTTTTAAGTGAAAATATAAAAATTTAAATCTAGGTTGGATTTTGATTTATACAGAAGCATTTTTTATATGCAAGTTTAAAATTTAGATTACGTTTTAGTTATCATTTTGGGCTATATTATCAAAATTATTGTGTAACACAAATTTAATCTATAGATATAGGATTGAAAATTGACATAATTTAAATTTTTTATAAGTGCTTAATCTGTATATATTTATACGTATAAGTATTTGTGTATATTAGTGCTAACTTTATCATGGAATGCTGCTTACGGCAAACCAGTGTATTATATAATTTAATAAATCTTAAAATTCAACAAGTTGTACATACGTCATGTTACACGTCACTAGTATAACAAATAGATTTATATTTATTATTTATGTACTGTATAGAGTTACATTTTACTTTTAGCTGCGTGTACACATATTTTAACAACAAAAATTAGTTAACTAAATATATAGATAATTTTATTTATTTATTTATTTTTATCATTATAAATGAATATTTAAAAAAAATAAAAATAAAAATTAAATCACGATCAGAAACCACTGCTGCTATACATTTTACTTTGTTGATTTTTCCAATCAGATATAACTTATTTATGAATATTTTGGTATATGTAGATCTTGTTGCCAATTCAAAATTATATTTCTCAAGTCTTGTTAATTTATAAATTAGACAATATATACATATTATATATAACTATATTGATTTTCAAGATTTTATTGATTAACGCTGATTAAATTGTGATGGCATCTCCCTCCTCATTTATAAAATATTCATATTATTCGTGGTAAATGCTGATATGGTTAGTAAGTGTTTAATACATATATATGATTCGAAAACTTAATTTAAACGTATCTAAAATGTGTATCACATACGAAGAGTATATGAGGTGTTAAGTTTACCATATTATTTTGATTTGTTTGCGCGGAGATATCGTATAGAGTTAGCAGATTGTTGTTTTCTATTTATCTCGGAAATGGAATTTTGAACATCATATCATGACATGATGTACACGTTTTTTATTAAGATTTTTATCTTGTCAAATTTGATGTTAAACATGCTAAATGATGTATATAAGTTGAAACACATGTGTAAGAAATTAAAAGCTTTTTAGCAAATATGAGCTGAATAATCCAAAAAAGTAAATATACATATAAATAATACGAAAACGAAACTAAGATAATTTTAAAAATTTCACGCAATCACTTATTAAATAAGTTGATGCAGAAAGGTTATGAAACAAAATATATCTAGATTAGATTGATTAAATGGCGCCTATTTATTGGTTTACTCAAATATACCCCATTACTCATATTACAGCGAACCTTTGGATTATTTTTAATATTTGCAATTAGTCAGCAAGTGTACAATAATGTCAGAAAGTTAAATGTTTTTAGTTTCATTGATTAATTTATTAAGAAATTGAAACAGACGTTGCTATACGCCAAATTAATATTCAGTTATAACCTATGACGGTTGAAACAATTGAAGATTAATTCTTTATGTTTGTAAACATTATTTAAATCATCACGTTAAGCAATGGCTTTTAAGATTTAACAACCATGTATGGCATACGAACAGATGAACATTTAGAAAGAAACAAAAAATATTAAAACTTACAAACACTTCTGAATTTCTTAAAAATTCATATTTTTTTTTTTTTTTCATATTGAAAAAACTCCAGACTTTGCTTTTAAACTTACAAATTCATAATAACAAAATTTAATCAAATCAAATTTTATATTTTATTACAACTGCGCTGATTACAAAAACTTTGAAAAGATTTCTTTTTCTTTCCTAACACAGAATTTAATAAAATTTGAAAAGTTAATTTCCAAATTTTATAACGATGATCTGTTAAAATCTGACATAATTTTCCATTTCGAAAACCAAAATTTCGACATTTTGTATGCCAACTGATTTAATTAAATTGGTTCAGTAAACATGTTAACTGGAACTGTGAATCATCATCATAGATTTGTTTCAATGACATTCAGCTCAATTTATCATTGAAATTTAATCAATATAATTTTTCAATGGTATATATGTATGTAGAAAATTAAAATTGTTAAATAAGGTTGAGCCCAACAATTTTTTGTTATAATAATATTTCGTAATTTAATTTTGCCACTTGACATCAATTTAGAAATTCTATTTTATTTTGAGTGGGGCAAACGGTATAATGTGTATATATGTATGTGGTTTCTGAAGAGCTTTTATGAGCTTTTTCTGCGAACACCATAGTTACAAATTGCTGATCAAATCAAATATTAATATCCTGGCTCTATCAGTAATTTTGATATTACAGTTCAAGATTTGGAGTAATTATAAAATTTACTAACTAAATTTTCGATAACGTTATATATAGACGTACAAATTCGTGACGAAGATTCACAATTAATATTCAACTATACATCAATTTATTTAAACCGCAAAAAGGGTTATGAATCCGAAATATCCAGTTTATTTTGTACAAAAATCATGTATTTAATTCGAATGCCCTTGATGGAATTACTTTTCTTCGAGGATTTTTTAAAACCAATTAAATATTTTTAATGATCTATATTATACTTTAACCCTAAAATTTTGGGGGATATAACCAAAATTTTGAGTAAAACTTTGAGAACCGAACTGAAATTTTAAAAACCAGTATTTCGATCAGGTTCCACAAAAATCCCAAAAGGCTTCTGTAAAATGAATCGTGGGTAGAGCAAACAAATTAACTGTTTCTGATGTGTTATGTATTTTATTTAAAATAAGTTTTTAAATATATTCAAATTGGTTTTTAAATTATAGAATATGTAAGTAATTAATCATCCACACAAGTAAACAAATTAAACAAAACACATTAGACAATCAGGCAATCAGCAAAGTATATAGATAACACTATATGGAATGATGGGGTTATCATTTCTGCTATACATGAAATATTTAAAATTGAAGGGAATATATTTAACGAGGATTTAAATCATTTAACGACTTTTTACTTCAGGATAAAAATTAAATTTATGATTTATGATTTCGATTCTGTTTAAAATATTTTATTTTTAGCGAATATTTATGGAACAACAAACAGAATTAGATAATACACTTGAAATTCTAAAAACCGATTTAAAAAACTAATTACTAATAAATATTTGGCATGCAAATCAATTAATAGTGATATGTATGTGTATATAGACGAGAAAGAGAAGGTGCATCTATATGAAAACTAATTCTAAAACCGAGAATATATTAAACAATGTATTTCTTAATTACATTAAAAACAAACAAATTTTTTTTTAGAAGAATAACAATTAACAAACTATTAAATTTTATAATATACATAGTAATTATAAATAAAAATTGCCAGGTAAGACATAACCTTGTTTTTCTTCAAACGGTGCATTTTTACCTGCAAAAATCTACAAATCATTTTTCATAATTGATTGATTGTTATCGGACTGGATGATCTTGTAATTAACACTGTATACTTAACTCGAATGATATTGCCCCGCGCATTCTATTCACACGCGCCCCGCCATTCATCCATATCGATAAAGGAATTAATTTTCTTTATATTTAGATCGATAAGTCCCTGTATATATTTATATATAAATATAATATTGTCCGCACTTAATTAATTCTATAAATATTCTTTTTATCTATAAGACATATAAAATTTCGAATTATCAAATAAATACATATAGATAACCCCGAAAATTTAATCGATATTGGGAAACGTCGCGCGGCGCCATTTTTATGTATAGAGATTATAACTTCCTTAATCGTAAATTAATCCATTAAAATCAACTTACTAAAATTTAATATAATATTTATAGGTGCCGTAGTGTATCTATGATAAAATGTCCATTTATGTATGTACATATATATATCGTAAATACTTTGATTGCATTTTTTCGCTATCAAAGTGCATTTATTTAAATTTGAAATAAATCCCACCATTCAATGCCAGCGGATTACAACCTGGATTTTATAAAATATTAAGATATTATGTATACTTATCTACATTTAATATATAAGGCATCCATGACAATGAGTAAGGTCTTATTGGTCTACAATGTATATGAGTGATAAACGAGTGCCTCTAGGTGATTTTACCAATTTCCATCAACATTTTTAAAAATAAAATTGAAAAGAAATAAATTAACTAAAAAACAAAAACATTTTTAAGACTGTCATTTGTAGGTTACCTTGACTTAAAAAACAACGAAATAATAAATTGTATGTGTGTGTGAGACGCGCGCGCGAGCACTGTTAAGTGTACAACGTATAAAACGCATTATGTTTTTTTGCATTTCTATAATGCAAATTTACATGCAATATACAATACCAAAAAAAAATGTAAACAAACCAATCGTATACATAAACAACATATATAATTCATATTGTATAAGAATTTGGAGCGACATTTTATAAGTACGTCATCTAGATCAGTGATTCTTAATCTATGCAGTAAAATCGAGCCAATTGATAATTAAATTACTTCGGGCAAACGTACATTCATTAAGACCAGGATCTGTCTTAATGAATGTACGTATAGCTGATCTAAATCGTACTTATCTAGTTCGTCGATGCGATTCTCAGAAGCAAATGCATTACAAGCTTTTCTAATCTTTCTATATATTGTATATAATTGGCCCATATGTACACACGAGTTGCACCACATTATTCAGTTGCAACAGTCTACAGGCATATTTTATGGCCAAACGTAAATTGGTATTCATTTCAACACAATCTCAAAATAAAATGAGTTTCAAAAACAGACAACGTGTCCATAGCTTTAAAACCTTTAAACATAATATTTAGCGAAGATACAATAAGCCTGGTGCTAAACACAATAACCATAAAATTGTATTGGATTTTGAATACTACGTAGATTGTATTAGGTGCGTTCCGTTACTGATAATTACATAATTTTGTACATAACATTGTTGTTGTAAATGGTCGAATAAAATGCAACTATTATACGATTAATTATTCTATCTTAAACTGTTATATACGATAAATAATAATTATCCGTATACGATAAATTGTTAACTGACAGAAAAAAATCTCGAAATTAAATAAATTTTCAAATATTCTATAATCTTCGATAAACGCACTAATTTCAGAAGCTTGACATATTTTAAATTTTTAAATTTAATAGTTTGAGATAGAAAGAGTTGTTCCCTAGCGAGACAAACATTAAGAAACACTGATCTATAAGACAGTGAGAGGAAATATTGTCGTGCGAAGGCGAATTCTTATACATAGGTAATATAAACAAATCCCCTTTCATTAATTAAAAGCGCCTAAAGCACACATTCAACTCTTACATATCAAATTTTAATTTCTTCGTTTCAAATTGTACATGTAATGGATATAAATGTAGTACGTAATATATTTATGAATAAAGCTTGGCAGACAATCGCGATCTACAATTATATTTTATTGGTGCGATCAACCAAAAAAAATATAAAAAATAAAACAAAATAAAATGATTCAATTTATTTATTAAAGATACAGATTTTTTTCTCCCTCGTCTCTCGATTTAAACGACTCGTCGATCAAAGTGGAAAAAAAATGATTTAAGAATCTGGGTCAAGGGGATCACGATGGAAATTGTAAAAATTCTGGTTTCTTAAATATAATATGTGTGTATAGTGCTCAGTACGTAAGTAAAGTACGTATGTAAGAAAGCGAAATTTTTAGTAAAACAAAAAACGATCAAGAGAGCGAGATTAATATATTATGTTCCACTTGACTTATCAACTATATATACAGATGTACATACATATATATGCGATATTATGACACACCACGAAAAACAGGATCGCAACACAGACTGTATGACTTCTTGTGAAACACCTACGTTATCTATGTCTCTCTATCTATATGCAGACAATTTTATGTTTGTTACAATGACAATAACAATATTTTCGCATATACAGTGGATTTGTATACTTTTTGTGTTATGCTGATTTTTTTTCGGTATGGGCAATGCTAATGTAAGACAAAAGTTGAATTTTAATAAGATTTTTGTTGTTGTTTTTGTATTTAGTTTCGACTTAAATTTGGTTAAGGTGTTTCTTGGTGCGGTGTGTGTATATGACCTAATTGTATTTTAATTAATGATTCCATTTTGTCACCACTAATTTGGAATTTTGACAAGTTGCTGTAATTCATTTTGATGTGTGCCATCTTTCGTTGCATGCGCTACCTACTTTCAACTAGTCCTCGAAATGCGGTTGCAATGCGGTTCAAACAATTCACTGACAAATAGATTATAAAATACCTTTATTCTATATACTAATGTAATTTTTACACAAACTCATCCAAACATTTCCCAGTTTAGGGTCAAACTTTTTGTTGAAACACATAAACTACACAAATCTCAAGATATATCGAAATTGAGCACTGTTCAAATATCACTCAAATCCACTTAAATTTGTATTCAGATTCAATTTGAATATGTTTTCCAATGTAATTCACTTCAAATTATGTTAAGGTTGATTTACTACGCGATCAATTGTTTTTCTAATTCAACTGAAACGAGAAAAAACTGGAAATTCTTTCTTTTTATGGTTTGTATTTCTAGAATATGATTCGCATACGTTAATTTAGAAAATTTTATCTTAGTTTGAGTAAAGTTAAATGATTAAAACTGTTTTCAAATTGAAATCAATTTCAGCTCAATTTTCAACAAGTGTATTTCAAACTCTAATTGTACTCAATTTTATTAAAACCCTACAAATAAATTCCAAGTGACAAGTGAAAAATTAATTACTCTCCTATATATCAGTCAAACTACAATCAGTATCAAAATTTAATCAAACTACTTACATATAATAACCACAATTTATATGTTATAGATCAAGTTCAAAAGAGTCAACTAATTTGAGTAGTTTTTGTACGCCATCATATATATTGCTCGAAAGATCTATTAACAAAATCACTAGAATGAACCAAAAGATACCGAGGTTTAAAAGACTTGTGCATGAGCACTTAAATTATAGATGATAGATGTTGGCTTGGAAATTTGTTTATCAACTCGGTTTTAATTGTTTTAACATAATTCTCTATATTCTTGCTGAGATGAGAAACTTGGAGGAGGATTATAAATCAAATTAAATATAATCATTTAGAACAATGTAATGGGATTTTCCCATTTACATTTATTATAATTGAACTAACTACCACATACTAAAATCTTAGCTTCTTATCTCATCCGGTATCTGAAGTAAATACGTCTTTCTGGAAAATACAGTACATTAAGCAACAGCCACAGCTTAATGAAGGTTGTATAATTGAATAGTTGATCTAAATATTCCAGTCGGGCTATATGGAATTTCGTATTGAAATTTGTATGTGATGAACATCATCATTTCAGGGGTTCACCAAAATAATAATATTTGTAGATCGTCATAAGTATAAATAATACTTGTTATATGTTATATCGGGTTATGGAAGAAATATTGTGACGTCAAACAGGTGAATTAACAAAAATTTTAAATGACACAATGTTTATCAAAAATTGATTGAACGTGGTTAAAATTGAAACAATGTCTGCAATTAAGTATTTTTTAAACAAAGACACCCATTGTACGTTTAGACAACCTGCAAATAAAAATTTGTGATTAACGTCTTTCTTAAAGCGATAATGAAATTATGACTCCCGCTTATATAAGTATAATTGTAAGGCTTAAAGACTAAAATACAAGAGCAAAGATAGATAAATCAAGTAGCACCAGGCTGATAATATGCCGTATGTAACTATTAAAACAAACAGTGTAATTTAGAAGCCATAAGTAAGTATTGAGCTGACTATAAGCACTACATAAGCGTTACATATCACATCAACAAGAGTCCAACCTTTATTGTCAAAAACCGTACTGAACAGTTTTTACTCTTTAGTGTCACTAGACTAGATGACTTCGGTTCGCCATACTAATCGAATAGGGTCGAAAAGACAGTTCCACAAAGTATCCCCTCCGAATATCAAGAGCTCCGAATTAATGCAGCCCACCCCAGGTGAGCGGTTTCGTTTTAATCTCTGAATGGCCTTAGTGAATTCTCCATGGGATGGATCGGTTAAATATTTCCATATAAAAAAAGTATTGTAATCAGATTGCTTGGCCAGAAATGGTGTCAAAAATGAAATTATATATGGAAAATTTGCAATTTGCAAAATTTGAAATTCCAACAAAATTGGTACGACTGTGTAGGATGACAGTGACGCAGTCTCAATGCTGTGTTAGAGTTGAGAACAGGCTATCGACAATTTTTGCAGTTAACTCGGGTGTTCGGCAGGGAGATGCTCTGTCCCCGATACTCTTTAATCTCATGTTGGAGTACATCTTTCGTAAAACTGAAACACCTCAGCGCAACATCTTATATCGCCAGTCCAATCAAGTGCTTGCATATGCAGATGACATATGCGTGATTGGACTGAATAGCAACGGAGTGAAAGAAATACTTGATCCGCTTGTAGAGTTTTCAGCTTCTGTTGGACTCCAGATCAATGAGTCCAAAACGAAATACCTGATCTCTGGTTTTAGAGACAATGGCACACCAGATTTTAGTAGTGGCCACCACATGTTTGAGGGAGTGAGGAAATTCAAATATTTGGGCTCTCTTATCACTCACGATAACAGTGTGGGTGAGGATATTAAAGTGCGGCTGGCAGCTGGCAGTCGTTCTTTGTATCCTCTAAGGCCACTGCTAAAATCTAAACACTTATCAAGTGCCGTGAAGCTGAAGCTTTACAAAGCGTTGATCAGGCCCGTTGTTATGTTTGGATGTGAAAGTTGGGCGCTGACGGATGAGTACGAGAGATGGCTCCTTACATTTGAGAGAAGAATCATGCGTGTGATTTACGGCCCTAAACGCGAAATAGATGGTACATACCGAGCTCTGTACAATTTCGAGATCAGAGATCTGATGAAGATCCCCGATATTGTACATGAAGTTAGATCTCAGCGAGTACGCTGGCTCGGTCACGTTCTGCGTGCTGATCCGGAACGAATTGTGCAGCGATCTCTGAAAGGAGAGCCACCATATGGTAGGCGCAGAGGTCGTTGCAGGCGACGATGGCTCCACGATGTAGAGAACGACTTGGCCTCTTCAGATTGTCTAAGACAGTATGAAGACCAAGCTCAGGATCGAAACCGTTGGAGCCAGATTGTTGATTCAGTAAGGGGCCAGTAATGGCCTTTAACACTGTTTATTATTATTATATGGAAAATTTAATCGTTCGTTAGCTCAACAGCCAGTTAACTAATGTTTTCGTGAAACCGGGCATCACTGAAATTTATATAACAGTTGTAGAACAAAAACTCTTGTTATTCCTGGCAAAATTATAAATTGTGGAAACTAATCCAATTTGAATTGAAATTTAAGTCGAACTACAATTACACCTTATCAATTTAATAAATACGAAAAGCACAAAAAATATAGAGATATCAAGCACAGTACATAACTGCGGGAGTGCGGGAGTCGAGTAAGAAAATCTTCAACTCGAGTATGATGAAAAAGGAGGAGCTTATGTCCAAATGGCGTACTTTGATTGGTAGAGAGTGAAGTGTGATTATTTTTTCGACTGACTCCCGCAGTTATGTACTGAGCTTCAGCGATGCAAACCTAAAAATTACAAGATTGTTAGTTTTGCATTTTTCTGTAATTTTATTATAAATAAGTGACAGTCCAAGAGAAAGTTCTCGTATTTGTAACTAGAGAACTGCAACTCTTTTTAAATAATATGACCGATATGCCTCTGCAAGCAAGTCATCTTGCTTGGGATCCGGATTTGGTAGTTTAGCTCCGGGTATATATGTCATCTTCGGTTAAACTACTCATTATATATTTGAATTTTCAAAACAATAATCTGAAAAGCTTTTCTTACGTTAAAATGTAAAGCATATAGAAAATAACAAGTAAAATGTCAACTAAAACCGTAACTATAGATATTTTCGAATTATTCTACTATGTACATAGAAAATTTCAGAAATATTTAGTAATACTAACGCTGCCCAAGCGAGAGAAGTGAGTAACAAAAATCAAATTTGACAAATCCTTCATACCGCTCTCATACGAATGGGACTAAAGGCGCCTTCACGAAATTGTTTGGGACATTTGGCCCGCGGGCCAACATAACAAAGTTAAATTTTTTTATCTTTTGAAATTGTACTATACCAACGAAACAAAAAAAAAATATTTATATTTTAGCTCTATTTGTGGCTTATTTTTTGAAGTTAATAAATATAATTAAAAATAAAATAAATATTTTTAATTTACATGAACATTGACAACATACACAGATAATAGATAATATATATATTATGATGACAGCAACAAACAAAAATATTTATAGCTACTTTATGTTTCGATAAAGAGCTAAAACATCAGTTCACCCACAAAAAAATAAATGAAATATAATTATATTTTTTTCGTTTTGTTGGTATAATACTAGTACAATTTCAAAATTTTTTAAAAATTTGTTAAGTTGGCCCGCGGCCAAATGTCCCGCAGAACAATTTCGTGCAGGCACCTTTAGGCTTATTTGAGACGAACTCATGACGAAGACAACATAACAAAACTAAATTATTGAAATATTTCATAGTGAGATGGAAATAATATAACTTTATTATGTTGACTTCGTCTCGAGTTCAGCTCAAATAAACCTTAGACTCATTAGCATGAGAGCGGTTTCATTCTCCGAAAAAAGCGTGCATTCCTAGAATTTTAGCATTAGGTGCAAAATAACAAATTGATGATAAACAAACGCCACGAGGTGACTGATCGTATCTCTCACCAGCCATCGATAATGATGCTTGAGAATCTTACTTAAAACCATAATACTTCACTTATTTCAGAATTAAGCTTAATCACATATTAGAATAAAATTTTTGATCTGAATATAACGCTAGAATTATAAACGTTTAAGCATGCTAATTTTAATATCAACAAACAGTTGCAAAACTAAAAAAATCGAATGTGTGAAACAAAAATTTAAAAATCGGATTGAAAAAAAAAAGTATTTGTATAAATATATTCTAAAATGCCGGAGAACCGCAATCTGTTTAGTACCCAAATTCTATTACAATTTTGTAATACTATTTTGTTATTTCTGACATTATTCGTTAAACAAAAAATTTGTTTTTATGATTTTTGTAATATGTAATAATAAAATAGGATAGTAATCGTAACTTTTCACCATATTTAAGTACAATATGAAAATTTTATTTAGTTTTAGAAAATACAGTTTTGGTTTATAATGTGGCTTAACTAACATTTTTGATAAATTACATATTTTGTCCGATGTGTCTTTAAAATGATTGAAATATTGAAATCATTCAATCATTGTTAAGATCTTGAATTAGGTATGTATTATTTAACATTAGTTAAATAAATAAATCACAGTTTGATATTGTTCATAAATACGAATTTTTATGTTTTAAATTTTCTTTTTAGATTTTCATCTGCACATTGCTTAGCTCGAATAGCCATGAGCTCTTCACTGCTACAAATAGCCATAAAATATATTCATCTCTTCACTCACGAATAAAACATGATATTTTTAACCATAATAGTGCTATAATTAATTGACATTATTTTTCAGGATGATCCTATCAACCACGACAAATCATGCGTCTCTAAACGAATTGTATATACTATAAATATATAAGAAAATTTAGCATAACTACAAGAGGGTCAGTGTTATATTTATATATTCGAATTATTTAAACACGTTTTGCAATATAACACCTAGGCGCTATTTTTGCGAGAATATAGTGTAGACTTTCGATAACCCTCAACATCTGAAGAAAATCAAGTTGTAACCATATATTTAAACGATATGGTCATACACACGCGTTTGTTTCGCTGGTATTTTGTAAAATGGAATTTACAAAACCTCAAATCATGTCTAGAAGAAGAAAGGGATTCAAAAATGTGGTATTTACGGCAAATTCGTTCACTATATGGCCCAGTTAATTACGGTGGTGTGCAACATGTAGATCCAGTTAAGCATATAATGTTATGATAAAATAAAGTAAATTTAATTCGTGTGCAGCCGCCATTTTGTTCATACTTTTTTGTAACACGTTCGCCTTTGAGTATTTTTAAGCCATATTATGTATATATGTAATCTAATTATAATTTTTTTTTTGTGTGTTAATCTACAGTCAATCTAAGTACTTAGCAAACAGCTTAACTATGCTATATCTTAAATTTTGTTTTTTATTATTTATAAATCGACATATTGCGTATTATATATACAAAAAAAATGTATATACAAAGTATGCGGAGCGACAACGCCATTAACACATTTCTAAATTATTTGTAAATTGATATTGAGTTCTAATTCCCATCTAATATACTTAAAAATTTAATTGATCTAATTAATTATGATTATATTATATAAAATGTACATCACTATATGTCTAATTTGAAATATCAACACACAATCGCTTTATAATATAAGTATGTACATATATGTACGTATGTAGATACACGGTCGGTGAGAGATTGAGGTGAATTATAATATATAAAACGAATTTTTATATATATTTAGGATATATATGTAACATTATGCATATATGTATTCTAATTTTAGTTTTTATCAAATTACCAACTCTTGTCTAATTAAACGCTTTTATTGTCGTAACGAATAAAAAAAAATTAATTTTTTGAGATATACTCTTACCTTGGTAACGTTTTAACCAAAATATTTAAAAAAAAAAACCTTATCATTGATTAAAGCATTAAGTAATTGAAACAGCACATTAAACAAGTTTCATATACATATGTATGTCATCGTTGTCGGTTGCGATTTAGATAGATTCCGCTAAACCCAATTTTAGAATAAATCCAGATAAGATAACTATATATTATGTATACATATAATATACAAAAAAAATGTGTAAAAGCACGCAGTGCTCGCTGGATTTAGGATTTTTCTTATATGTATATACGCAAACTAATCCTATATCATATATAATACCTATATACGCATAAACTATATATCTGCGCGAAATATTTATTTAGATTACGTCATAAACGGTTTAATATTTGGAGTGTGCCTATAAACCAATGATTTTTATCTGAATGTGATAATTTGTTATACTAAAACTATTTATTTTATTATTGTTGTTGTGTGGTAATTTGTTATTTTTAAGACGATTTTTCTTGTTAATTAAATTAAATTAATATACATAATATATATATACATATACAAAAAATAACTTTCGACAAACAACATTATATTATATTATATTATATATATGAGTCAAGTGTATATATATATGTATATATATGTAAGTACATATGTATATATAAAACCAGGCGTCATAATTAAATAAAGCAGAAAATATACGTAAATTTTTAAGTGTCAAAATTTCCTAGAAATCTGATTAATTCTAGTTAGTCGAGTGCGACATTAAATTTTAACATGGTTTTCAACACACTGTTATGATAACAGTTGCTTTGTTTACTTGCGGTTGAAATATTTTTGAGGCAAACCATTAGCGAGCACAGCGTATAAGTCAATTTAATTCGTAGCATTTTATGTATGTATATGTATAGTACGTGAAAAGCCGATATTTACAGATGAAGTTACGATTCGAAGTCAAAACTTGCTTGTGTAAGTTTCAAAAAATTCTTCTTAATCTATAAATACGAAAAACAATAAAATTCATTAAACTGCGTATTAGAATTTCATGTTTTAATCGATAGCCACAATTCCCAACTTTCTTGTTTTTCTATATCGTGTCAAGGTTGGTAGCTAAAGCAGTATTTTTGGACGAACTAATTTTCACGAGACGCTCAGGAGGAAATTCGTGCTTCAGTAATTA
The DNA here is from genome assembly GCA_951394425.1 of Tipula unca. Taxonomy (NCBI): domain Eukaryota; kingdom Metazoa; phylum Arthropoda; class Insecta; order Diptera; family Tipulidae; genus Tipula; species Tipula unca. The sequence goes on from OX596382.1 coordinate 152,855,213, forward strand.
ATTATAATGTAAGTGAAGTTCAGCTGGAAATTAATATTGAGGTAGATATTTAAAATCTAACCAGCCCTTGGGTAGGATTTAGTGCTTCTGCTTCCATATTCTGCATTAGAGTAATTTAAAAAACCACTTTACGAAACTCATATTCATAATCCCATTTTATCATACTTGGAACAAATGTATCGCTATATTTATCCTATATGATCTGCACCAATAATTAACATTTGAAAAGAAAAAAATCCAAATTATTCATCAAATTTTAATATCGCCTGGTCCATACTCAACATTCGCAAGATTATGGACTAGATATATATTAAACTTTGAATAAGATATATCGATAGAAAATAATGATTTAATTCGTTCCTATTGAATTTCATTTGATTTTGTTGACGATTAAGTCTATTCTTAAAATTCGTAAGCTGAGTAATCAATCTAGAATTGTAAAATTCTAGTTCAAATCAAAAAGTCCATGAACACTAAATTTCAATATTTGAAAAAATTTTAAATTAACAAAAATCGGTTTAAATTATAAAAGACATGAAATTGAAGTGAAGAAGTTAAATTCTTTTTCAAAAATCGATAAACTAATTATTGATATTATACAAAACATTAATAGTTCAAATGCAGTTCATAAAAATTTTTATATTCTCAAATTCAGAATTGTATCCGAAAATTGAGTTACATTTTTCAATAATTATAGCAAAATTGCAATTATTCGCTTAAACGTATGCATCGCCATCTACAAAAGTTTAATTTAGCTGCATGTAAAACTGGCCTCATTTCAAATTTAATTATTTAACTCACTTCGTTTGTTATAGTTTTGTTTGTCATTCGTGTGCATCGCCATTACATTGTTGACGTCGATATTATGTAAGTTGAGTAATTATTTATTTAAATTGGTAATTAATTCAATTAAACGATTAATTATTTATTAATTTAGTTTATATAAGAATGAATTCTGAAGTTTTGTTGTGCATCGCACAAATCGAAAATTTGGGATAATATAGAACTAAAATATGTGATAGAAAAATACATAATCACATTTTTTCTCGGATTACCTTCTCGAGTGCTTCTGGACAATATCGGAATGTTGCTATAGAAATTATATTTAATATTGCATTGGACGTTTTAAAATCCCATAACAAGGATTCAACTTCATATATTTTGTAGTTTTAGAAGTGGAAACATGAACGTGGAGGTTCGGAGGTAAGTAATATAAGCTCATTTGATAGAATTTCAGAAATTAAATAATTTTAAATTGATGAAACTGGTAAAAAAATAATATTTCAGGATGTAACGTAACTTCAGAATATAATCCAAACCATAATGCCAGAATTACACGAAATAATGGCAAAATATAAGAATTTAGTACAAAAATTTTCATTTAATATATTTTAGAATTCGGAAAACAAAATATTTTAATATTTGGTAAATCTTTAGAATTTTAATTATAAAACTAATCAAAATATAAGAATACATATTCAGAGTTCAATTCAATTTTTCATCAGCTCACAGGTGTTCTATGATGAAGAATTGAATTGAATTGAACTCTGGATGTTTCTGTTTTGGGTAAATTTCGTAATTGATATGATGAACTCGATAGTATATATTTACATACATGTAAATGTAACGCATATTTTGTTTATTTTATTTCAGTAATCGTGTCGTGCACTCTTCAAGTTCCTTCAAATCGTATAATCATAAATCAATTATCATGCGTACGAATAAATAGAAAAAAATTAAACAAATATTTTGCTAATATTTAGTTCAAAGTTGTTAATTTATAGACCAATAAATCTATAATATTAACTTTAAGACAGGTTCTCTCTAAATACATACATACATATCTATTTACGAGTGTATAATATATAGCTAGTCGTCACTAGATTTCAAATGATTATATTCACTTTTTAATTTCTATAATATAAAAATATTATTAATTTTTTTTAGGTCACGACTAAATAAATTTATTTATTTATATTTTTTAGTTAGAAAAAATATCTTACAGCTCAAAATCCTCTATTGTGCGGTTTTACTAATCGATCACCCCCGTTTCTACGTACATACATATAAACAATATATATATATACGAGTACATACATAAAATGTTGTGCCGCGATTATAACAGGTTACCTGCGTTGTTGTTAAAATCGTATTTATTTGCGTTTTAATGCAATCTATGTGTACAGTGTATATACATTACAGCCTCGATTTGTACGGATTATCAGCGCCGCGTATCTTCTCACGCATAGCGAAATTAAATTGTGCGCATCGATAATCTTGATCAATCAACAATATTACTAAATTAATGTAACCTTAAAAATAAAACGCGTTTTTATCTGGCGTATATTTATATGCTGATAACAAAAAAAAAGCTCTAAATCATATTTTAAATGCGCATGACATATCTGACAGCTCAATTCTCAATTTGACAAAAAAAAACGTCTATATCTTCCAAATCAATTTCAATTAACAATCAATTGAAATTAATACGTATAATATGTGTTGTATATAAATACACGACAAATCCAATCACCGCACGTAATCAATATGTATGTACACGACACACACGTTAAAACATTATTTTTAATTTACAATGGGTTATAGATTAGATGAGAGACCGCGACGACAACAAATTATGGTTATACATTTATTTGGAATCGCGGTTTTATTGCACCGTTGTATTTGATTAGAACGTCTTGATAGGCGTAGTATACATGCTTGATAAATACATATGTCCGACAATATTTCAATTAAACTATTTATAGGTGATCTATCTATATATAATATTATTTGTATCTGTAAGCCATTCTATGTGCTATTGATTTATCGGAATACATTTGTTATTGTTAATTGCTTGATAGCTTCCGAACCAAAGTTCGTTTTAAAAAATGTCGGTTTAAAAAAATTACTTTATAAATATTTTCTGTATACGGCTAAATCAGTAGACACTTTATAAGGCCACGATTGCCAGAAATCTTATTCAAATACGTTTATAGAACGGTCCTATATTAAAATTTTAAAACAATTAAAACATTGATAGGATAACACCATGATTAATTTTCTATTAACTTCCTGATATCTCAATACGCCTCCGGTTTTAATTCTCTAAAGAATGATAAACCTAGAACCATTAAAATTTACAAAAATTTATAGAGTTAACGATTTCGTTAATTTCAATAAATTTCGGAATGAATTACGTAGATGAAGTGTTCTTATTTTTTCGGGCTGATTTTGAAGTTAGTATAGAAATACACCGCACAAAAATTAATAAATTTGGTGCGGGATGGGTTTTCGGAGACAAGGACCCTATTATTTAAATTGGTGGACTTTTTTCTATGGACATATTGTCCAAATGTTTCAAACCAGTTTGGAACTTTAAAATCACATATTCTAGAATATCACCCAGGGTATTTTCCTATTTTTTCTAAGGTAAATCTCCACCGATTTTAAGAATACGGCAAAATCAAATAGGAGATGTTACTGTACATAGAGTACAGTAACATCTCCTATTTGGTGTTGTTATGTTATGTATCATGTATGTATATGTTATCATAGGTTCATGGACAAAAGTGCAGGGCATATCACCTCTATAATAAATATGTATTTAAATAAACCGAATAGCCCAATATTTGTCCATTAGTTTTGTTTTATTATCAGCCAAGATTTGATCAATTTTGCGAATATGTACTTTAACATGCTAATGGAAAGATTGCGATAATATATTGTGAGGTCATCAATCAATCAAATATTTTATCGAATTTATCAGAATGTCTTCTGATCAGAATAATCAAGTTAATTAGTGCGGTAACATGCCAAAAATGGTTGGGAGTATAACTAGCAAAAATCATTGTTGTTGCTAAATGTGGTTTTTTGATATATCGTAATACCGAGTAAATAGCAGTATAGCACAGTGGTTAAAGCTGTGACATTTGGATCGAGAGGTACTCGGTTCGAATCCCAAAAGTGATTTTTCATCCATGATTTCGATCAGGAGATCAGGATCTCAAGTGAGAAGTAAATCAACGAGTCTCGAATTGGCGGATTACGAACAATTTAAAATGACCAATATGATATGGAGCCCAGAGGCGAGTGTTATCATTAAAGCCGCCACCATCATCTCACCATATATAGGAGCAACCATATCAATTTAAAGTCCGAGTTATTAATTAGAGCCAATTAGATGTGCAGTGTTTGGTGAAGCGTCAACTATATAGAAAAGTTCCATTAGTCTATAATTTAATGACAAGTTGTAGCCTCTAACTTGAAAACATTATATTACTTTCTCTTGGATTAGTTTTTCTTGGTAGTTTGGCTGGTTTTTTAGATTCAATAGGTATGTACTGACTTTTGCTAGTACATCTTCCCTTCTTTTCTTTTAGGTTGTATTTGAATGATTTTAGGAAACAAAATACGTAAAATGCAATTATTATGAAATGTCCCGATGTGTCAAAGGTATCATTCAAATAATAAAATATAATTCAGCTAAGCTTGGGTCCATACTTTCTATGAGTTGCTATTCTCGTCAATTGTAATTAACTCAAAATTAAAAAATTGATTGGCCATAAACTTGGTTATCGGTAATTTGATCTTTCAAACATCTTTAATATATTATATACACTCAAGAATATACAATACAACCCTACCAAATTTTAACATTACGTATTTACCCTCTCTCCTTTCCGCAAAACACCCGTCGAATTTAGTAATTTATCCAATTTCTCAAGAATTTCAAAAACTATTTAAAATTGTTTTTAATTTTTCAAGAATTTTGGATTTGTAACGTTAACTCAAATTTTAAAATAATTCAGCTTAAAAAACTGAGTTGGGGTTTAGAAGAATTATCTATGTACGTATTATGTAATTTTAAAAAATCTCTCAGATTTTAGAAATTATTCTTGAGATTTAAGGAAATGCACAAAATGTTGAGCAAAACCTGCATTTTATAATTAATAAATTCTGAATTTATTTCATAATTTAGATGTTTTCTTTCGTTCATACTGCAAATTAAATATCTATATAGTAATCTGCTTTGTTTATGGTTCACCCATTATACAAACTGCCAACTGGCATACTATAAAAATTGAGTTCCTATAAAAGAGACATGGATTTTTCTAAGAGCCAATAATACTATTTTAAAGGTCATCTGGCCAATATAAAGGGTATATACAAAAACTAATGGAATATATTCAGGCTGTATGCGGCGATAGATTCCAAAGTAAATCAAAGGAATGATCTATTTATATGCACCAGATTCAGAAGGACGTGTTAGAATAGTAGTGAATGTACAGAAAATTAAAGTTGTGATCTAAGGAGCTAAGTAAGCCCAAAATACCCGTGGTAAAAGAGAGTAGTTCGAGAGGGAGCCCATCTGCAAGATTTATGAATCCATAGTCGTCTATACGGAAAGTAAGAAGAGAGAATTGTGTGAGGAATGGGAGGATCAAGAAAGGATTAGCCCTGAAAGAAAACTTCTTTCTGAAAACTTTAGGTATAGGAATTTTAAATGTGTAATTTAAAGTCGGTATAATCAATTATTTGGACTAAACATTTTTAGAATTTAGCCCAACTTAAAATTTAGAAGCAATTGAAAAGTTTGCAAACAATCAATAAATTCTGAAAATAGTATTGAATTTTACATTTTCCAAATAAAATTAATTAAAACAGTTTTAAAGGCCATTACTGGCCCCTTACTAAGTCAACAATTCGGCTCCAGCGGTTTCGATCCCGAGCATGGTCTTCATACTGTCTAAGACAATCTGAAGAGGCCAAGTCGTTCTCTACACCGTGCAGCCATCGTCGCCTGCAACGACCTCTGCGCCTACAATATGGTGGCTCTCCTTTCAGAAATCGCTGCACAATTCGTTCCGGATCAGCACGCAGAACGTGCCCGAGCCAGCGTACTCGCTGAGATCTTATTTCATGTACAATATCGGGGATCTTCATCAGATCTCGATATTGTACAGAGCTCGGTAGGTACCATCTATTTCGCGTTTTGAGCCGTAAATCACACGCATGACTCTTCTCTCAAATGTTAGGAGCCATCTCTCGGTATCATCCGTCAGCGACCAACTTTAACATCCAAACATAACAACGGGCCTGATCAACGCTTTGTAAAGCTTCAGCTTCACGGCACTTGATAAGTGTTTAGATTTTAGCAGTGGCCTTAGAGGATACAAAGAACGACTGCCAGCTGCCAGCCGCATTTTAATATCCTCACCCACACTGTTATCGTGAGTGATAAGAGAACCCAAATATTTGAACCTCCTCACTCCCTCAAACGTGTGGTGGCCACTACTAAAATCTGGTGTGCCATTGTCCCTAAAACCAGAGATCAGGTATTTCGTTTTGGACTCATTGATCTGGAGTCCAACTGAAGCTGAAAACTCTACAAGCGGATCAAGTATTTCTTTCACTCCGTTGCTATTCAGTCCAATCACGCATATGTCATCTGCATATGCAAGCACCTGATTGGACTGGCGATATAAGATGTTACGCTGCGGTGTTTCAGTTTTACGAAAGATGTACTCCAACATGAAATTAAAGAGTATCGGGGACAGAGCATCTCCCTGCCGAACACCCGAGTTAACTACAAAACTTGTCGATAGCCTGTTCTCAATTTTAACACAGCATTGGGACTGCGTCACTGTCATCCTACCTAGTCATCCAAATAAAATTAGATAAACTAATTAAAATTTTCATTTTCGAATCAGCATGGGGCACCAAATATATTTTCGCGGCTTAATTCGGATCTCTATATATACTTATATTCTACCTCCAACTATATATTATAATTCTAAGAACATCTTAACACAAATTGGGTGTCAACCCATTTTTGCAGTGAAGTAAATCGCAGTGTTAACCTGTTGTAAATTTTTATTTCATTTATATACATATATTTCGCCAATTTGTGAAGGTAATCAAATTAAATTACCGAGAATTGTAAACATAAAACAATAGAAATACATATGTCCATTTCTCTATATATGTATAACAAAAAAAGCAATATGTAATACACCAAATACACAATTTACAACAGATATTGTATATTAATCAATCTATATACACACCTTTCAATTCACTGTTCAATTATGCGATAATATAAAACTGAAAAAATAAACTTTCATAAATTTGAAACTATTACACCAATTAATCATTTTTAGGTTACCGGTTTTTTTGTAACAATAATTTTTTGGGAGAGAGCGCGAAAATAAAATTTCGATTCTGTAAAAATTTAAATCAATAAAAAATATTAATCCCAAGGCCAAAAGGTAATGTCCACCAAGTAAAGCGCACAACTTAATAACTATAATATCTTGGTTAAAAATTAATCGAAATATTGGTCGGTTACCACATCATTTTACCACAATAAAATGCCCCTGTAAATTATTAGAACGTGTAATAAAGACGAAATTATCTAATCGCCCGAACTATATAATATTAAAAGCTTTTTACAACTCGTCGCATTATATTATGTATAATATATGTACCGATCAAATGTTCGATTGCGGATATTTTAAAAATTCTAATTTAACTATTATCTTTATTTTATCAATACACGATGATAAGAAATTTGAGACATCAACAAGAATACTATTCTCTTGATATTAATGTACTTATACGCATATCAAGAAACGCGCAAGTTGAAAGTTTTCCAAGCATTATTTGTTCCAAGGTGAAACCGAATGATTTTCTTAAATATGACATAAATGTGTAAAGGTGAGATATTTTATATATATATATATGTACATATTGTGTAAGACTAAAATCCTTGTATCAGTTACAGATTAGAGAATATCATATTTATATATCGGAATATAGAATTTTGTTTATCTATAGTGTCATGACCGAACAATAGATGTCAGCCAGTCAGTTTTTTTAAAAAATAACTTTAAACTCACCTCTGATGTACTTGTCCCAACCGAGCTTAATCCGGGTGACATTGCTGATTCTGGACTAGCATTTACACCGCCTGGGTACAGATTATTGAAGTAGAGTGGAATAAACGGTTTATTACTCCCACCACTATTACCAATACTGTTTGTGCTCGCTACACTCTGATTTGATGTTTGAGAGCTAAGAATTTTTGGTTGTTGCTGCTGCTGTTGTTGTTGTTGTTGTTGTTGTGAGTGGTTTCCGATAAATTGGGCTAAAACAGTTGGATGTTGTGAATTCATATTCATACTCAAAGATGGTGAACTATCCATTGAATGATTACCATTTGACTAAAAAAGGTATATACATAAATTAGCGACCAGAAATTAGAATGAACTCGATTAAATCACATACATAGTCATAATTTGATTTTCCATTAGGCATTCCATTCTGTGGGTGGTGATTGTTTGAACCATCGCCTCCTACTCCATTGTTGTTACCACCACCACCCCCATCTCCTCCCGTATCGGAATTTTGTCGCGATAGAGAGAGCGACGAAGATGTGGCCGAAGTCCCTATTCCAAGTGTATCACCCCATTGTGAATTTTGAAATGATTCGCTCAAATATTGCCGCACTTGCGTCTTTTGCTTTTGTATTACATGATAGCGCGTTGGATTTTCCAATACAGTACGCACCTAAAAATTAACGTAATTAAAATGTAATTGCGCAAATCTATAGATAAATTATTAATAAATAAATACACTACCTGTAACACTTGAGGTGGCACATCAACTCCGATACTCTGTAACGGAACTTTTAATGCTGAAGACTGTTGTTGCTGCTGCTGCTGCGTGCGTTTCTCTGAATCGCGTCGCTCCAACTCCTGCAATTGTTCACGTTGCAGTTGCTGTTTTAATTGTGTCCTTGATGTAGGTGTAGCTGTTTTAAACGTCGGACTTAAAGCAAACAAAAAAAAAGAATATATAAAAAAATTAATTAAAATTCACGTCAATCAAATTACAAGATTAAGATGATAATTATATGGTGTCTGTTATCAACGGAATGGCGGAATATTAAACATATACTTCAAATTTCGTGTTAGTTGTCAAGACAAGTGAGGCGACGCATATATATAAAAAATTAGATAACGGCTAATCTATTGATTAAGCCGACATACGTGTGCGCGTCCACCACTATACTTTGTATGCGGCACTTTATCGAATTTATCATGATTCATCTGTTCTTCCTGTTATTTTACTCGCGGTATGTTATTGTCTATAATTAATATTTTTCGTGTTTTGCTTTTTAGATGTGGCACCCGGCCAAATTATTTCTATATATTCGAACACATGTATCCGTATAAAATGTGCTAAATGGTAGTAAATTGACTTAAGCTTCGTGCAATCTTCATTTTTTATTTATATAATAGCAACGTAGTGAAAATAATTTGGCATTGAATCGTACAAGGTTATACACCGACAGGTGATGATAGATGGGCCACAATGAAGCGAGAGTATTTCTTATATAGAATATTATACGGCTGTATAATAATATGCATCGAATTATATCAAATATAAAAATTTGATTTACGCGACCTGTATACTTTATATTTAGGTTGTTTACTTGTTGTCTTAACTATTTTTAAATGTAAATACCGGAATATTTTGTTTATCATTATCGGTGCGGGATTAAATAAAGTGTTTATACTGCGAACTGACCTGTGCGTAAATATATTTTGTTATTACGACTTAGAATCCATGACGTGGATATATTTTGAAAGAATACAATCACTCAAAATAATCCAAAGAATTTAATGAACGCAAATAAATGGAGAGCTGAAAAACCTAAATGAATCAACCACTAATAATCAAAAGAATAAGAAGATCCAAAGAAATCAAACTCAATCCAAATAATCCATTGAATCCAAAGAATTGTTATGTACATGAAGGCATATAATCTAATGAATCCAAAGGACCCGATTAATTTAAAGAACATCAAATTCAAGCATCCAAAAAACTCAAAAGAATCCAAATGATCTACAAGGAAATCAAAGATTTTAAAGGATTGTAATAATCGAACAACTCAAAAGCTCATGTATCCAATGTAATCAACAAATTTAAATATAATTTATAGACTTGTAACAAACGAACTCTTCAAAGGAATTTCAAGAGTCTATAATGAATTTAAGCAACTCATAGAAACCAAACATCCAATTAATTCAAAGAATTCTAAAAATCAAATGCAAGAATCCAATCATGAAGAATTCATATAGATACATATGTCTCTCCAGAAATAAAAAATCAAACCAATCCAAAGAATTCAGATAGTCCAAAGAACCCAAACATTTAAAATTTATTCGAATATTAAATTGTGTAAATTCTTCAAATTTTCATGTAACATCGAGAGTCCGCATAAATGCATGATGTTTAATTATAAATTCTGCTTAATAAAAGATCAGAAATTTTCTGTATTTTCTAAACTTAAACATTCAAATCTATTTTTAATTTCAGAACTCATGATGATCTGGTCGATCTTCCACAAACCCATTTCGATTTGGCTGAGAAACCTTTGGCTCCGGAACAAATGGATATAAAAAATAAATTTATGGAGGCATGCCGATGAGCGTATGTATGTATTGTATAATCAAATTCAAGTAACGATGCTGTTATCATATAACATAACAGATTCCCAGAAGATTCCACCAAATACTGTGAATTTCACTAAAAATTTTAAATTTTACCAAATTCACTAGATTTCAGCAAATTCTGTGATTTTCGTTCTTTTAAACAATTTTATAGTTAGTGAAAGGAAAGTTAAATATTGTCGTACTTTCTGCTGCCCCTATACAAAGGTATATGCATGGTTCAATTCTAATTACTAATTTAAATTAATTAAATTTGGCATTGATAATCTGTTCAGCGTTATTCGCTGTATCTATACGGATGAAATCTTAAAAAACATGTATGCATTTTTATGGGAGACCAATCCTATAAGCGCAGCAAACCCAACTTTTGAATTTTACCAAATATTGTCAGATCGCATATTCTCAAAATTCTTCAAGAAATTAAGAAAATTAATTGTGGTTGAACGAATTTTTACGAATTTCCTTAGCTGTTTATGAATTTCTACAGTACATTTCGATTGTTTTTTATTATCCCTTAAGTCTTAAAAATTGGTAGAATAAATTAGGTAGGATTCAGCACCTCCGCGCACCTTGCTCGCAAGGTGACGACAGCTAAACTTCTTAGCTAGTATTTTTAAGCTAATCAAAATGTCTGTACTGAGCCTATAATGAGTGGGTCTATATAGCTAGCTATTTGACCCCCCAATATATAGCTTAAAATTTGATTTTGAAAACATTTTTGCAATTTCATAAATAACTAACAAATTCAGATTGATGATGGGTGAAGAAATATAGAATCCACACGGCATTCATTTCAATATTAAAAGCAATGCAAAATGGAGCAGTGCAGAATCCTGTTCAAATTTTAGAACGTATCTAAATTATACCATACGGATAATGTGTGTCTAACTCTCATGTGCTAACTGCGCTGTTAGTATGTATAATAAATATTAGCAAAAACACAAAAACAAAATGTAACTCACCCCCCACTAATTGGAGGTAAACCTAGAACTTTTGGTTCATCAGCAACCGGTGTCGATCCCAGATCAACAATACTCGGATCCATTTCCAATATCATTTTCAAATCTTCATCAATACCAACGGTTATTTTAATATTTTTGGTTGTTTCAAGTGGTTGGGTGGTACGAGCTTGTTTAAAATTATTTTTAATATCACAATCGTTACTACTGCTATTATTACTACTATTGTCATTATTATTATTATTATTACAATTGTTACTATTATTATTATTATTAAAATCACTATTAGAACTACTATCACATTTTCGTTTGAATAAATTTAACGAATTTATTGAATGAGATTGAGGTTGCAATTGTATCGGTGGCGATGATGAGATTTGCATCATCTCGGGTGCACTATTATTAGGATATATTAGATGATCATTAGTGTTAAAACTATTATTACTACATGAAATTTCATCAATTTTCGAACCGGTGCCACAATCATTTAAACATGCTGCGGCCGATTGGGTCGGTGTAATTGATGACATATCGAGCATTTTTATTTTATCCACAAATTTTTGAAATTCATCAATTTGCGTGTTGCATATTTGTTCGGAAGTTTGTTGTTGTTGTTGATCATAATCCCCCGGACAATTATTATTATTATTACTATTTATAATCTTGTCACTATTACATTTCGCACTAATTAATTGGGTTTGTGTGGACATTTTATTGAACTGTAGTATTCCATTAAAATTGTAAATAAATAGATGTACATATATATTAATGAATTCACTAAACAATAAACACTGCCATCTATGAACAAGTATCGATAACCGTGTCTAAATTAAATATTATGATCGCACAGTAGACTTTTTTTTTCAATTAACTTCTTTTTTTCCTGTTTAATTAAAACTAAAAATAAAATTACGCGAGATTATCACGATTGCGATTTTATATTTAAATTTATATTTTTATTTTTTTAACACAACACTAAACAAAATCAACAATGATAGCTATATAGTTAATAAGCGCGCACAGACAAAATATACAAAACAAATAAATTAGAATAGTAATAAAACTAATGTTGATCGCGACTTAATTTTTGAAAAAAAATATTTAAACTCATACGAAATTATTCAAAAATTACTCGATCGATCAATCGATCTACTAAAAACAAATATTAATTTACTACTAACAAAAATATAAATTAAAATAAAAAAACCGAGCGCGGAATGCTACTAGGAAAACCGAATTAACTGTTTTGTTATACAACAAATTGAATTGGTTGGTGTTGTATTTTTTTATTTTTTTTTTTTGGTTGTGTATATGTGATGTGATCTTCACTAATTTATTTTGTTAAATTAAAATAAATAACCTAAAAAAAAAAAAATTATTTTGTGATCGTTTTGATTTATTGTTTATTCCCCAAACTAAGTGATTGTGTACGTAACTATTTTTTATTAGCCTCACATTTTAGTGAGGCATATTTGGAATGTAACAGGTTTAGCAAGTTTAAAAAATTTACGTTTGAGGGAAATTTTTGTGACACGTGATCAAAAGCGATCGTCTTTAATTTAAACATAAAAGTTAGATGAATCATTTTATAATATTCGATTTGAAATCTGTATAAAAATTTGCATACCTATAGTATATTTCACGCGATGGTACTGCTCAAGAAAGCGCTAACATAAATTTTATTTTATTTATTTGTTATGACGTAGATCATCAAATACTCAAACAAACAACAACAAAAAAAGTTTATTAATAATTTTCTTTAAAAAAATAAATACATTTTAAAGCTTTTTTTTATATTATTGTGTTTACAGTTACGATCATAAACCGATGTGTCATGTTGATTCGTTTTTCGAGTGCTGTCAGTAATTAGCACAGCAACTTCATATATTTACACATCAGCTCAAGATCGATCTCATTCTATTCGGTTTTACACCGATAACGCAATCCTCGATGTTATCGAGTGATCGAGCTTATTAGTTCACTACTGTAACGTATTGTTTAAACAGAAAAATATTTATAAATAAATTTGTATCACAAATTTATATTGTGAATGTAAATATCATGTATGGTATGTGTATGTATACACATTTTAAAAAAAAAATGTATTTTTTGCTTTTCCACACGGCGCACATGCAGACTCACACACCGTCTCATCTCTAAATTAAAGATAAAATTTGAATACAAAAGATTTTTTTAAATTTTTATCTTACAATACAAATTTGGGCCCAATGAAAATGCGCAAATAATTATATCAATTAGTATTCATTATAATACAAATGTATATATATATATATGTATATATATATATATATATATATATATATATATATATATATACATATATATATATGTTTGTATAGTAAAAAATCGAATGCGGGAAATATGCTAAAATCAACGATCTTCGATCATTTGAATTCATGTTTAATGAGAGAAATATTTTTCGCGTTTTTAAATTAATTTTTGTTTTTTGTTGATTAGTTTGGTATTTCTTGTTAATGATAACCAGAAAAAATGAATTTATCCACCACAATTTAGCACCAATTATCCAATTAAAATACAACTATTCATAGTCAATAATTTACTGAAAGCCGCACGCATCATTGAATTGTTTAAGAGTTCAGGAATGGAATCAAGAGACAATATATTTGAGTTTGATACAAAATGTTGAAGTTAAACTTTTATATGTATTACTATAATATGTACATATGTTAATGTATATATGTAAATGTGTTTTTTTGAGAAACTAGTTAACTGCAATAACATCATTTTTGGGAAATCGCATTTATAACAAAAGTGACTGTAATTCAAAACATTTACAGTTTTATTATGCTGTAATTTGATAATATGTCAAATATCCTGTTTTGTTGTATCAGAATTTAATTCACATATAGATGATATCTGCAGATAGTTAATTTTACTAACAAACAATGGGCACTTTGTTAATTTTTAAGTACAGATAACTAGTTTTGACAAAACGAATGTTTTTCATATATTAAAAGCTATCAAGTTACATTTAGATTACTTTTCAGAACATCATTTAGGTTAATTTTAGAATGTGTTAACGACTTCTTGGAATGATAAACATAATTCTAAATAATAATCTTAATTAAGTTAATTAAAATTTTACACTATACAATCATCATTTTATAGTAAGTCAATTACAGATTTTATTTATTTTTAATGAAATAGATGAGTTCAAATAAAACTTCATTTGTTGTTTTATAAGACAAAGTAACAATGTTACTTTGTATAACAAGTTCATTTAAAAAAAAGGTTTTGTAAATTTAAATAAGTTAGTAATGACTACAAGTATTAATTGATTTAAATAAATATTTTTTTTTAGCAAATTACTCATTTTCAAAACTTTTGAAAGAAATTTTGAAAATTTAGAAAATTTATCTGAAAATCTAATTTTAGGCTTATTTCATTTATAACTCAAAATGGTCAATAATTCTTTTAACTAGTTTCTCAAAACAAACACAGATATATCCAGATACGTCAGTCGTTGATCAAACATTTGTATTTCCTACTTTACAAATTCTTCCTAATGAATCGTAATACATACTATATATGAAAATAAATTTAATCCACTACATAATTTTATAGCACCATAGAAATATAGTGGCTTTTCCAATCTTCGACAAACCAAGGTAAAATAAATTATTCAAAATTGTTCGTATATAAAAATCGTTTTTTGTCGTATATGATTTAATATAATTTATGTGGTTTCACCACAAACCACAATTTCAAACAGATATTTAAGTCAACTAGTTGGCTTTGTTAAGGTGCAGCGCTTTGTTTATTTTATGGTTAGCAGCTTAAACAGGATGTAAAATATGTACCGGGGCGCGTTTAATATTTTGGAAAAACCTAATTAATTCCACTAAACCTGACCTCCACCCCCACTCCCGTGGGTTCTACATCATAAAATACGTAACTTTTGACTGAAAGGTTTTTTTGTGTTCGGGCCAGATGGCGCTGTAATTGCTGTTCGAAAAGAAAAAAAAATTGCAATGTGCATAAATTTCTTACAAATTTTATTATGCATTGTAGCATTTTACTTGTTTTCTGTATTAAAATTATTGATACACAACATCAAATTCAGAGTAGATGGTCAAACTGAAAACCTTCCCAGTTCATCTAAATTTTGTGGTTGAGTTGCGTATACTTTACACTTTAAATAACCCCAAAGAAAATAGTCAAGAGGCGTTAGATCAGGCGATCTAGCAGGCCACTCAATCTGACCTCTTCTCCTAATCCATCTATCAGGGAATTGATTAACCAAAAATGCTCGAACATCCGTAAGGTAGTGAGGTATAGCTCCGTCTTGCTGAAATCACGTTTCATCGAAATTATCACCCGTTGTTTCTCCTATCCCTGGTATAATTTGATTTATCAGAAGATCTTGATGTTTCTGGCCAGTGAGATTGCCATCGATGAAAAAAGGGCCTATCGTTTTATTCAAGATACCAGCCCAAACATTGTCCTTTACTTGATATTGCGTATGACTCGCCATTATCCAAAAAGGGTTCGTGTCTATTTACTTCACCTTTTAAAGTGAAAGTAGCATCATCGGAAAATACAATATTGTATGAAAAAAAAGGATTTTTATCGATCCTGGCCATCATTGTTTCACAAAATTCATTCCGACGATCTGGATCGTCTTCAATAAGCTCTTGTACCAAATGAATCTTGAAGAGATGAAATTTTGCATTGTACAATGTACATCATATTCAATATCTCCTCTACGTAAAGAAAGATATGGATTTTCAACAAAAGCTGCTACAAGTTCTAATAAACAATTACTTCAGTTGTTATAGATTTTGGCCGACCGGATTTTTGAATGTCCTTAATAGTTCCATGATAACTAAAACGCCGCACGGTTCTTTCAACTGTAGATTTTGATATAGGACTTAAACCTTCTCCATAACGAAAAGTTTGATTAAATAAAATCTGAACTTGATCATAAAACCACTATCGATCTCCCCAACTACGTATCATAAATTAAGATACCATTTCACGCTCCGAAAGTTTAACACACGCCATGATCTTTCAGTAAGATTGGGATAGTAAATAAATCGTGACCGAAAATAAGTTATATCTGGCCCGAACACAAAAAAGCTTGCAGTCAACAGTTACGTATTTTTTGACGTAGAATCCGAATCTGTAATAAAAATTGGGGTGGGTCGAGTTTAGTATAGTAAAATAGCTTTTTCAAAAATATTAAACACAACTTATTTTGTTTTTCGATGCGGTGCGTGTACCATTCCAAATATTCGACCGTCCCGGTATACATATATTTTACACCCTTAATATAGGCCGATTGTATATAAAACCGATTTTTTTTACTCTATTTATCAATTAAATTAAAAGTCGGATTTTACCCTAATATTGGTATACCAATGTCTATATAGACAAGGATAATAATATAGCTGGCTATTTTCATGTATAGCGATTTGACCTTAACGCTGATTTTCACTATATTTTGCGATAAACACATTATTTAGTAAATTTTTGTCGTTGAAGCCTAAAAGTCGACTTTTACATAAAATATACGTACATGTGTCTTTGATAAATTGAATTTTGAATTCAATTTTGTGTGTTTGTGGAATTAAATGAATTAATTTATAGACCTCATGCATTGCAGACAATGCAAATGTTCAAATGATCATAAAATTTGATGATTTCTAATTACGTCTATAAATGTGCGTGTCCTTTCAAAAATCTGTATTTTCTGATTACAAAGCTAGATGATTAGTGTTTGTTTTCAATATTCAATATCAAATTGGTACATCAACATAATAATAGTTGATCGAGTAATTCAGAACAAACTTATAGATTGTAATCATACATATACAGATATAAAAATGTCATACAAACCTGATTAGAGATAATACTTGCGATTTCCCATATACTGATATACTTATTGAATCATCTACCTGTTGGTCATAATATATTTTACCGAGATGAAATATATTTAATTACTCATGTTCATTTCGATATCTTCCAATATACATACTTAAAATTCTTCAACTAATATAGTGTTATTGGAAACAACTATTCTTATTTTAAATTATTTCTTTTATTTCTTTAACTTATTCATGGTAAAACCAATGTTACTTACTTGTATATAGAAGCTTAACATATATTTCTAATATATTGATAAAACTTCCTCTCAACTTTTTGCGAGACGCTTGTTTTAATCATTAAAAAAACTAAATGTACTCGAATTTAGGTAAACTGTGCTCATATCGTATTAATGGCATGACAAAAAATGGCATTCGAATCTCAATGAATGAAAATTATATTTAAGTCAAAATTGCATGGAATTTGAAAAAGGTTGATGTACTCAAATCGTTAAGCAAAGAATATAGGCGGCAAATCTTTGGGGTTAGCAATTGTATTTTGAGAACAACGCTTTCTCCATTACAATTTCTAAATGTGCCCCGAGTTCAAGAAGCGGTCTCATAAATTGTTGATCCTTTCTCTAACTAATTTTTACGAATTAAAGAGTTAAAATTTGGTACATATGTATATAGCGTCATCTCGCTGGCCATTTTGATAAATCCAAATATTAATTGGTATTTTGCTGTATATTTTGATCTATTGCCGGGACCCAGACTCTGGACACACGGGCCATTCTAAGTTTCAACTGATCTACTCTATTGATCGATTGCAATGCGCTAGCTACAACATATATTATAAAACGTAACTGTCAAAAGTGATATATGTATATTTCTCACTAGAAATCTGTAAGTAAAATACAATTTCAATAGAATTTAGAGTTTGTGCTGGTTTGTACTTTTGCACAGCTATATTTCTAATATAAATTTGAATTTTCTTAGTAACTCATTCTCAAATTTGAGAATTAGACTTTATATTCACTAAAACTATATAAAGTGAGGCTTCGTAAATTCGGGATGTTTGAAATGTCAAAAAATCTCATTTTCAGATTTTGAGGAAATATACATACATATGTTATCTTAAAATTAGGATTAATCAAATCTTTCGATTTTAACTTTCAAGACAATAACAACCATTTTTCAAATGAAAAGAATTTGAAGATCATGGAATTAGATCATGCTAGTTAAGGTTTTTTTTTTATAGATTGTTCAAAAACTTCGAGATTTTTTCAGCCGAGAATTTCGCTGGGACCGTATCATGAACAACTTTTAGCAAATTTTACCGAACGGGCAGAATTTACATATAAAACAACAACCAATGCACCGTTAAAACATATTTTCAAGTAGAAAACTAGGCAATAAATCAAATCGAGCAATCGGTATCTATTGTCAACAAATTTGTTATCGTCAGATTTTGGTTGATTTATTTATTTGTTTATTTTGTTTCTTTGTTTAATGTGATTTGACGGTGCATTAGCCAGCCGAACCACCATAATTAATAAAACAACCTAAACGTTTAACATTACTTTTGTATTCTCGGGTTACCCTACTTTTTGGTAGGGCGAATGAATTTACCGAAAATTAAAGTAAAGTCCCTTTTACCGATTGTTGGTCCGCAGCCTAAGTACTTAGGTGGGTTTCTTTGTTTAATATAAACTACTCGAAGCTGCTCTTACATTTTATCAAAAGGTGTATTTTATTGAGGTTGTTACAACAACAATTGCACTGATTAACTTCTGACATGAGTTAAATAACTTCAAAATATTTCTTGAGTTATTTAACTCTATTCCGATTTTAATTATGATACCTGACACCAGATGTACATTTTTAATGTTTTTCTTCAATTTCACTTTCGAAGGTTGTCATTTTGGTAATTAAATGACATTTCGTAAGCGTCAATTTATATATAGTTATAATTATTTTTGTTTCATCAAATTTTTTTTGTATTTTCCATCATAGTATGACAACCAATGATATTATGACCACTAATTTACAAAACTACTACCAACTCATAAAAAAAAATTAATTCAAAAAAGTTATTTTGTTGAGAAAAATTAAGTCCGTACGGATTAGAGTTAAATTGTTCCCAACAAAACACACCTAAAAGCAGCTACGAGTATTTTTATTTAAGCACGGACACAAACCTAAGTATTTACTTGCCAATTTATTGTTATTTTATGTGTAAATTTGCCCGTTCGGTAAAATTTTCCGGCCGGCGTTCATGATACCGCCCCTGGTTTCAGTTTTTCTTTTTAATAATGAATAGCTTTTTTTATGAATTAATAAGTTTAATGATTCCAGCGAATTTTTTACAATTTGGAAGACTCTATAATTTGCAAACTTAATGAAGAAAATCGTAATATTAGGGAGGTTTTCATAATTTTAAATTTTTCACAAATTTGGCAGAACTTTATATTTTACTAAATTATAATTTTATGAAATTTCAGTTTATGAATGCGGCAGTGGAAAGCAAAGTCAAAATTAAAATGATATGTCGGATTGCGCAGGAAAATATTAGTCAACCGGCAATATTAGCAGGGATGGGCGAGGTAGGTTACGCCATGTAATCTACGCGGTTGTCGACACGTATATTATCGACACAAAAATATTACGTAGATTATTTACTTGGCAATATTTTTTGTCAATGTCGATAATTAAGACAATGTCATCAACCTACGATATTTAAGCGATATGAAATAAAATGCAGTATGTATTTAAGAAAAAAATTAAAGAAAATATTCAAATTAAATCAGGAATCACATACCATACTATAACTTTGGAAATATATGCTGAAATAAAATGGCCAAAAGAATTAATTAAAGAACGTTTATGTACTAAACGTTCGGTTTGGTGTAAATTCCAAATTTTATTATAACGGGTAACTTTGGCAGCAATATTGCTCCATTTAGAACGTATGTTTTCAGAAATTTTATCGCATCCACCATTCTTCCGAGCATTTTTTTCACTATATCATTGATTTGATTTATCTCGCACCAATTTATTGCGTCTTTATATTAGTTTGAACTAGCTTAATCAGTCCAAACCTTTGGTTCTAGACTAGATGATCATAAGAAATTCAACGCAATCATTTCAAAACACGGTAAACAAGTTCTGGCCCACCAATACTGAAACGTAACTGAGCTATTTCTTAACCGTTTCTGTTGAAACCCGACATGTTGCATTGAAATCGGATTATACATTTGGATAAAGTTCTAGAATATCATTAATTGTGGGGAATAAAAAATTATTTTTGTATCATATTATGGAATATGCTCAACTGGTTAAAGTAAATTTAATTTAATTTAAAAATATTTTTATTTTTTTTTCAATTGAAGGCAAACTTCTCCCAAATAATATTTATTATATTATACTAATTTTAAGGACAACTTATAACAAATAGGACATATTTTGTTACATTAATCGAATGTAAAGTTTTTTATAAGTGAAGAAATTTAATGTTAATGAGTTAAGATATATTCCAAAACTATCCTAAGGTCATATTCCAAAACATATCTCAATAATCATGTAAGAATTTTCATTTAAACCGAACATGTCAAATTAAATTTTAAATCCTGTTTCTATCGAACAAACAAAGTTTCGTCATAATCTACCGAAAAATGGAGTAGCTCTATTCTAGTTGGCAATATTCAAAATTTGTATTCAAAAAATATTTAAAAATGCTATTTCCATCCAACATGTCGAGTTTCATTATAATCGATCAAGGATTAGCCTATAGTTCCGTCACTTATTGTTGAATTGCGCATTGTCAAATCCAATTTCACGTACGTCATCCATCAAAACACATTCATTAAATTTTATCAAAACTAGTCATAGAGCAGTCTGACACGTTAAGCGGACAAAATTCTGTTTATCTGAACGATTTGATTTTTTAATAACTCGGTATAGCTCATAGGCTCCCTGAACTCGGATTCATGTTACCGTCAGAGATCTCCGAATTAATTTTAATATAAGTTATAATTCATCTTGTAATTTTTTAAAATCATAATTGTGCCATGTTTACAATTTTTATGAGTTATCCTTTCTGTACACTGAAACCATTTTTATAC
This sequence comes from Tipula unca, assembly GCA_951394425.1. NCBI lineage: Eukaryota > Metazoa > Arthropoda > Insecta > Diptera > Tipulidae > Tipula > Tipula unca. The sequence continues at coordinate 152,876,659 of OX596382.1, forward strand.
TATTTGAATACACTTTATAACGTTGTTTTGCATTGATCCTAAAGAAATCTGGTCATCGTAGTTTAGAACTAATTCACAAAATCACACTAGGAATTGTCTATATTATTAACGTTGCCTATACGTTTCTCTCATTTTTTTTCTCATTGTGGCGTTGTGGGAAATGAGGTTGCTTTTTAGCAAAAGCTGGATCGCGCAGTAAATGTTGTGGTCCCGGGCCAGCAATTCCTCTATCCTTCAACGGTGGTACGGATGCTAATAAGAAGTCGCTTTACTTTAACTGGTACAGCGAAGTTGCGTTCTACTCGTAGCTGTCGAAAGGCAAAACGGTTCATCATTGAACCCAACGTGAGGGTCACTAAATATATGGCATCCTTAAAAAAGAGCTAACTCAGAATTCTGGTTGCACTTATTACGGGCCATGGACGTTTCAAGGTACATCTCCAACGCATGGGACTAGCTCAGCATGATCTTTGTGACGACTGTCTGGAGGATATGACGACTGTCTACACTACCTTTGCAGCTGTCCGTCCTTTGTCGAAGCCAAATCCCAAGTGTACTCGTACGGATCTTTGAACGTAGATTAGTTATTGTCGATCTCTTCGTTCAAACTTTTACAGTTTGCTAAGGCTGCAGTGCGCTTATGCGAGTTAGGATAGATCCTCAAGGTTTGCACCATGCGCCCTTTGTGGCATTGGTTGCCGAACTTCTGTATGTTCCAACCGTTTTAATAAAAAACAAAAAATAAAAAAAAATACTGTACCAAGTTTATTGTGACTTAGTATATGACGTCAAAGGAAAGGACTTCGAATGCGCGGAATAATATGGATATAAGAGCTGCTGATCGAAAATTTGATGCTTGCAATTTTATAAATTTCAAAATTCAGATTTGTAAATATGATTTCTGATTTTTGGATGTAGGTAAATACAAATTAGTCAAAATCCAATAGTATGAGTTTTAATATTTTACATATATGTACATAGGTAATGGCAATTTACCAATTTTCAGTTTCAAGGTTATCAACAATAAAAAATCTATTCAAATTAAATTTGTGAAATCTCAGAAAATTCCAATTTTAAAATTTAGTTAAAAATATTTGCCTTTATTTAACAACAAGATAACGACAATAATTCAATTTTTCAGAATTGTAAATGTTTTTCACGTTCATCAAATTTTTTGTGTGTTATCTACACAAGTTTTGAATATTTGAGTTAATTGAATATAACTGCCACACAAGGACATAGCAATTGACATAGAAAATCCAACTTTTTGAAAATATTTTAGATTACCTGGAATTTAGTTATATGTACATATCAAACCATATCGTGAACCTGGATTAGCTGAGGTTAATAAAAGAGCAATTGAAACATTAACGTTGAGCGGTTCGTTGAAACAACTGATCAATGGAATGACGTGATCGAGTGATCAATGGAGAACAAAACGAGACAAGTGGAGTTATTTTCATTTGTGCACAAATACAATTAATTAGCGATCGATAAAAGTGCAGCTGCCACATTAAGTATTTTGTTTTTTGTACATAGATAATCTTTTATGTGAAGGTCGTTGTTGGCTCATCCCGACGAAATATTTTTAAGAAAATATTTAATCACCTGATGAAAATTAAACAAAAAAAAATCTGTTCACTTCCGAATATCAATAAAAAAAAACATATGTGGGTGCGACATGTTTTGTCTAAATATCGTACACAACATGCAATAATAATATAATGTGATTTTGATTGATTTTAGGTATATGTGGGTTGGTCTGGGTATCTCTGCATATTGACCATAGGTTATGGATTACTGTCACCATACTATATATATGTATATCGAATACTTGTTTCTTGTTGTGATTTGAAAAAAAAAATAAAATTCATATATCACGTAATTTTAATTAAAATTTATTGAAACTTATATACAAATATTATATTGACTGGATCGCAGTCACATTTTAGTTTTAATTTATTTTAATTAGATTTAATTAAAATGTTTTGTTATATTGTATCGTATATGGTGAACACTGATCACTGTAGCCAAACATGATACATATGTATATATATATGTATTTACAGTATACATATACATAAATACCAAATCACCATATGATCGGCTGTAAATGTATTTATTTATGTATGTAAGAATGTGATTGATCTCTTTCAATTAACAAACTTTCCTTTTATCTTATCTATATATTATATTTGTGCCATATACCGCTCGACGTATACATTTATGTAAATATAAATGATCATGATCTAAATCGGCGTCTAAAGCGTAGGTAGTTTAATAAAATCGCAAATCTTTAAAAAAAAAGCTTATTTCTCAAGAGCAACATCTAATTTTTAGGATAGAAAACTATGCGCGAAATACCAACAGCATTCAATGTCATAATAAAATGATTGTATATATTATACAAAATACAATTCCACACCTTCAAAAATATTATAAATAAGATTGTTCAGTTCATACTGGAGGTGTGTGATTCTTAAGGGGAAATCCATTCCAGTTTACGTACATAAATTAAATCCAACCTGTTCACTATTTAGTGTACATATTATATGTAATAAGAATTACAACAAAAAAGTGATCTTGTTGATCTTCTCTCGTGCGCACATCTCTTAGTAATCGATATCTGGCGATCAACATAACACATCATATACAACTTTAATAATGATTTTTCCCAAACAAATAAAAAAAACCTGTTTGCCAGAATTTGATAAATAAGTAAATTCTAACATCAAAAACGAAACATTTCTAAATAATTAATCATTTTATTATTTATTTATATGCATATGTTTTATGAACGCGCGTGCCATCTAACAATCGGAATTTGAACTTAAACAATTTAAAAACGAAAACAATTGATACAATTGGACGGTAAATAGTATTATTATTATTATCTAATAAATTAAATAAAATTAAGTCACAAGATCGTTGCAAAGGAAAAAAAAGAGTTTAATTAAAATTTACCTTTCTTCAGGAATCGTTTTTGATTTTAATTGATAGAACATTTGACTATCGTACGATTTATCCATCATGAGCATGGTATCATCCTCAAAAACACTGCAGTCCAAATCGATAAAATCGAAATTTAGATCAATGCCCGATTCATTCATCATTTTGGCAAAATATAAAACGTTTTATGACTTTTCTTTATAATATAAATTTTAAAAGCAATGCACTTAAGATTAAACTATTTGCTTTGGGTTAAGTGGAAAGAGAGAACGATAAACACGACCAAGTGATCGTATATATTCAATATTTTAATTTTTTAGGTTATTTTAACTTTTATTTTTATTTTTTTTCCACTTTTTAATCAAAATTCACAATTTTCACTTTCATATTTGAAACGTTTCACGATCGCAGTATATTAATTATATACGATATATATATATATAGATGGTACACTGGAATCAAACCAACTAAATAAAACACAAAAAAAAAAAACAATTTACCTATAATTTTTTAATCACGATTAAAATACTTGATATTATAAAAAAAAACGAAATTTTTTTTTAATAATTTTTAACGATCGTACTCTGACAAATTTCGCAAATTTACTGATTACAAAATGTTTTGTGTTTACTTTTGGTTTTTTAACTTAGTGTTCGCGCGTATCCGCGGTTTTTTTTATTATTGTAATTGTTATACTCCGTATGTCGTCGAACCTATACATATATTTTAAAAAATATATATTTTAAGTTTTAACTATTACTTATTAGTACATTTTACGGCGAATATATTTTACTATATACAATGTACAATTATGAGTATGTATATGTATATGTAATTATTTTAGTAAAGGTTATAGATAGTTGGAATGACACTATAAAATATCCGGGATGGTCGAAGTTCAGGTCAGAGTCGCATATCATAAATATTTCAGCTAAATTGGTGTTATCAGCCAAAATAAAAAAATGCGATATTTATTTCGTTGAATAAGAAAACGAGATTAGATGTCTGATCAATTCTTGGAATTTTGATAACAAGTAATAATTTAATAATTTTAGTTTGGTGAACATATAAGTAGGTAGATTTTCTCTAGTAACTAGGTGCACATATAATTAGATTTTACCTAGTACTAAGAATTCCGTTGTTCAATCGTTGTGGTATCGATGACCGATCAAAGATGGCATATGGAAACAATCAAAGATTTCATAAAAATTATAATTAATGGAATTGCGGAACTATATGTATATATTGTAAATTAATAATTTCATTATGAATAAGCATTAAATTTTGTTTTGTAAACGATAACTGGCTCTAACTGGTTAATTTATAATACGCTATCTCACTTAATAATGAAATATTAACTTTGTAAAATTCGTAGATTGGAAGAAACAACACACCTGGAATGGAGCCGTACGACGTCAGGAACAGCGAATTTAAGAATGCAGGCATCAACATAATATTCATTCATAAAAATTATTAGCGTACACCTTTTAATATTTTATAAAAACTGAGTCGACACCCGAACACTTTAGATACAATTGGTTATGGTATTAGTATGTAGCAGCCCAAATTTCAAGCTCATCTGCTCGTTATGCACGCTGCTAGTCAACTAAATCGGTGACCAAGTAACGGTGGATTAGCCGTCCACCGTGAACCTCTCAAACGATGTAGGTATGGTAGGTGGCCAATATCCTAATATTGTGAATGTTAAAATCGAAAATTGAAATACGATCGATATTATATGTACATTATACATTTTTCGTTTTTGGATTTAAACATTCTGTGATTCAGTATTAAAATTGTGCCCATGAATATTGCAAAACACATAAATATATTAATAATAAATAAATTAATTAAAAATATAATTTCAATTGAACGCAGGTGCATCGAGTTCTTCGTTATACGCCAGCACACACGGGACAACTTGAAATGGTTCAACGAACATTTTTTAATTATGGTAGCAAACAAAATTCAAATACTGCTCTAGTCTGACTGGGTAGTATCGACAAAGTAGAAGGAATACTGTATATAAAAGAGTATAATCAATAGAATAATAATAAAAAACAATATATGTATTAAAATACCTAATTTTAGTTGACCCTTCCAAACACATAATACAACAAAATAAAGTCGATTAAATTTTGGTATTAAGGGATTTTAATATTTTTTGGGACTGAGGTTACCCCAATTGATTATGGGCTGGGTCAATCAGTATATAACCTTTTGGACGGAGTGTCAAGGTTCCAAGATCACCAATATTTTCAACTAATGAAATTTTCCAGTATGAAAATAATAACAGTGAAACTACTGCAAGACGCTTAGCGGATTTCAGGAAAAACTCAAACTTGAAAAACTCTTGAAAGAAATCTGACGAAGAGGATATAGAAAGAGAAACATAAATGATTTGTAAATAAAAATTGAGCCAAATAGAAAAGTGAAACTGAACACTCTCAGGAACTGACGGATTGCTCACAATCAAAATTAAATGAAAGCACAAACAGTTATCATAAAGACAGCAAAATGAACAACAACGTGTGAACCCTATCAAGAGAATGATGGTATAGAGGAGGTACAATATTGGAATTATCGGGTATGACAAGTTGCAAAATGAGTTATTATTTGTGCTACAACAATGTATGAAAAATCAATGCACCAGACTCTGAAAGCTATATGTAGGCTACGCAGCTTAATGTATAGAAGTGATCGAATCGCACAATATACATATGAAAATAAGAATGAATAGAGCCTACCTATATCCATTCGTATTTCCATATGTATATTGTACGAAGCCCATTAAACATGTCCAGAGTCCTTCATTCGAAAAATATGAAAGACATCACTATAAAAATACAATTAAATTTTATATAACAATAAGATATAGAGTATCTGCTCAGCTCATTGTCCTCTATGATGTAATTTAAATTAATATGGCTATATCACGTTGTTCAAATCACTAGCACCCAAGAGCATCATTGGTGTCGATTTTAACAAGCGAGAGATGCCATCTAGGGATTAAAACACATAACCCCCAAAGAGAGAGAGAAAGATGATTGAAGTACGACAAGTATCTATAGTTGTGAATTTAATTTTGGAAATATACCAACATACTGCTCCAAGTAAAATACCAGATCTCATAGAATTCTACAATAATAAAGGAATATACGTAAATTACGTATTATGTCTAGAAATCAGTGATTGAATATCATCGGATCACTCACCTGTCAACATGATTTTCAGTGCAACGATTCTTAATAAGGAAAACCGGCCAACATTTACAAACAATAGAAGTTTAGCTGGTAAATATTCGGGAGGCTAGACAAAGCCAACACCAATCTACAAGTCCCAGCTAAAACGTCGATGCAATTAGAAGAAATAAATTATAACTTTTAATCAAGGAAATTGCAAGTAAATCAAATAGTAATTACCTTACAGGTCAGAACAAAAGGATAAAACTTCCTATAATGTAAGTACTTACTAGTACGGGCTAAAGTGAGATGTAAAAAGCTAGCTTGTTCGTCACCTTGAAGATACATAATTTTAAATTCTCTACAAACAACTGATTATAATTTTACAATTTACGAGTAGTTTAGATATAATGTAATATATAATATCGGAAGTAATACCACAAAACAGCGTCCTGTTTCCAATCCTATATATTTTATATACAAAGCATCTGCCGATTACAAAATAAATAAATGTAGCAACAAATGTTTGGAATGATACTGAAATCATACCAATTGAAACTGCAGAGGGACGAAATCAACACATATGTATATACACTTTACTCTAAGTAATCGACCAAAGTTATCTAGTTAACTAGATCTAAATCTAAATATCTATCTAGACAGGCATAACTCTTCAACCTAATGTCAAGTGGCAAAAGAAAAGGAAAAAAAAGTTAAGTTTAAATCCAAAAATATGTACTGGCTTACAGGAAGCAACTCTGGGCTTACATACAAAATCGGCAAATATTAAAAGTTATATGGGCCTGCGGAATTGGGGTAAGACCAACCCAAACATTATACAATACCTCTTGAGTCCTGGTACATATACATAAGAACTTCTGTAAAGAGACAAGAAAATACAATTCCAAATATTTTTTATATTTTATTTCTTTTTTTATTTCTCTCTAATGATATTTCATACTAGACCATACTTAGTAGCACGTAACGACTTCAAATTTGTATCTTGTATAGCGCAGGCCCAAGTCTTATATGATGGATGTTGCATAAACGTCGGTGCGTTCGGAAGTTTCTCTCTAATCTATTGTTGAGTCAATACAGCTTTGTGAGCCGAAGCTGAAGGTTGTTAGAAGGTCCAATCATTGACCAGGTCTACTTCCTCAAGAATTTCCCGGTGATAAAATCACTTTGATGCCTTTATTGATGAATTTGAGCAGTGCTCCCACAACGATAAATCCTGCCTCATACTATGACAGATTTAGATGTTAGGCTTGCGGCAACAATTTGAGCTTCTTCAAGAGATGCTTTTGACCAAATACTGTCATTCTGAAAATTATAGCATTGTTAAATTCTACACAGCTTCTCACCGGTAAAATTATTTTTTCTAGATTTTTTGCCCCAAACCGCTTCAGTAACACTGCTTCTTTGGAATCGTATGATCTATATTTTGTTGAAGACTCCTAGCTAGATGACACATCGTGACTTGTGGATTTTTCTGAAACCGACATTTGATGATATTCCGGAACGGTAGAGTGTTGGCGGTGGGTGAACAGCCAAAATAATTGTATAACTCGCGGTATCGTTTTATCGCTTTGAAAACGGTTGAACGTGAAAGACGCGAGGATCTTGATGACTTCAATTATGGAGTGCAGTTAATCAGGTCGAACTAATACCAGTTCATGAAAAAGGTATATGAAAAAACAGAATTTAAACAAACAATCTAGTGTTTTACAAAGACAGATAGAGTCAAAGTTTTCGGCAAGGTTTGTATAAAGGATACAGCACATCAACCTGCTTGGGATTTTTAGCTTCTTTAATAGTATTGCTGGTGAACGAAATAAAATTAGTTGTAGTTGTATCGATGGGATATTGCTTTTTGTGAATTGCTTGTATCAGTTCAAATAACTTGTCGGGATTGTGAAATCTCACTCTGGTTAATTCCCACTTCAAGTGGAAATTCTTATAGTTTTAACGATTGATTAAAAAGTAGAAATAGAAGATTTACTAAATTTTTGTAGTGTATGCTGCAAACTGTGATGTATGTATCGAGACGTTGTGGTACCAAATTGGAATAAAATGTAATCGAACAATGTGTCGGTGACTATATACACGCGTTTTACGAATCAGCATATTAAGAGGCAACAGTGCATCTAGTTCTGCATCATGAGTCCAACTAAGTTGTGTTAGCTGCGGATTTATGTACTTCTCACATAATTATACGTAAACTGGAAATAGTATTTTTAAAACAAAGTTGTGAAATTCAGCTGGTTTTATAGATATTTTGGAAACAAATCGTTAGATTCATATTATTTGGAGGTTTGGTGATTGATATACAATTTTAACCAAAGAATGTTGTTGCAGCCACGTTCATGTACGATTTTTGTCTGATATTTTCTGGCTTTATTGAACCTAGCTCTGACAATGATACTTTGAAAATTCGGGATTTTCTTATACTACTGGCTGTTCATAAAAATGAATATAGTTGGTCGTCTAAGTAAAGTACATATACCAGTAAGAAACTTTATGTATATGATCTGGTTAATGCTACTAATTCATAAGGAATCAGTCGAACATAAATCACACTAGCGGTGGTTGGGCTTTGAGCATCATACGAGTATATTGTCAGGATTTTATTTGTTTTTGGCCGTAATTTGTTGAATAATCCCCGTTTATCAGCCTGTCAATATTTTGTTTACAATTGGCAAACTTGCAATCGTTGAAACTGCTCGTAAAATAATGTAATTTTTTTTTAAAAGTACATTCTGGAATGATAGTAGTCTCCTGGGCTGCAGTAGTAAATATTATGTTAAAACTGTTGCGATAGTTTTAGGATAGGCATTGCGTTCTGGTAACTGGGCTAACTTGGGCATAATTCATCTCTCGAATATCATTTCAAATTTTTTGAACTGATTCATTCCATCCGTCAATTTCCAGCTCTTCTTCAAACTAAAAATTGTATTAAGTATGTATATGATGATTGAATATAAATGTAAATGTACATATTTATTCTCATTTTATATACCCAAATCACACCGAAGTCCAAAATACAAACAATTTAATTAAAAAAAATCATCGAAACACAAACAATTTAATTTAAAATTCACCGAAGCACAAACAATTAACCTAATTTAAAAGAAATGTATTATTTAATTTAGTATATATACATGTTGCTTTGAATTTTGGAAAACATAATTTAGGATGCAGATACAGTCGAATGTTCGGTCCCGTCCAATAACAAAACAATATATTGTTATAGGATGAGGGAAAACCGCAAAAGGATTGATTGATGTATATAGGCGGACAAATTAGGATTTTTAAATTGTATTAGATGTGTTTTCATGGGAAACTTCAAATTTCTGTTGAGGAAGATGAATTTCCAATCTAATATTTAATTTTGGATAATTGTGTCGTTTTGACAATCATTTTTAATTTTTTACTATAATCGTTTTTTCTTGTATTTTTATGAACAATAATATAGTTAGTAACCAAATAATAAGGTGACCGGCCGAGATAAATTAAAAATAAATAAATTAAAATAGCAACACTATTCATTATATTTAATTTATTTTTTATCATGCCATGATGTACTGATAAGTAGTACCTTTTGCTAGCTACAGTTGGAGTAAACTAGCCAGATCATTTTACCGGTAGCTAGGAAAAATAAATAAAATAATGTGTTTCGGAGGACAGTATAGAGCTAATATTCAGTTGTTGAAAATGCATTAAACTTCTTTTTATCAAGCAACTCGACCACCGTCTGGATGCACATAATTAATTGCTTACAGTTTCTTTTGAGTTAATTTGGTTATGGAAGGATTTTCTTTCAATTCCTTTAATCAAAGTTCTCAAGACAACGCCATTCTTGCCAGTTGGCTATTAGAAATGCAGCTTACGGGCGCCACAAATTTAACAAAAACTAATAAGATTTCGGAGATAATTTCATTGTAGCATATAAAAATATATAAAGGTTGTTTCATCTGTTCGTTTTATTGTTTTAAGATCAAAATAATATATATATTCAGCCGAAAATTTTTTGGGAAATGAAAAGTCAAAACTATGCCATTTTTAGTCATGGGTTTGTTTACAGCACAAGAATGCGTATTACGTAAATGGTCGTTCTCTAACAAAACATTTCGTAAATTACGTGGTGATTTTGGTCAACATGGATGTCCTAATAGAGCCTGGAATTTGCAAAATTGTTGAACGCTTTGAAGAAACTGGATCAGTTGCAGGTCGTACAGCATATGAGCACCTTCATCTAGTTCGTAGTCGTGAAAAAGTAACAGCTGTGGGTGAAAATGTTCGTGAAGAGCCAAGCACCTCTTTGAGGCGTCGTTCACAACAATTAAACGTGTTGTTAACCACTTTATACAAATAAAATGAGCGTTCTTCATCAAAAATCGTCTTTTCAGATGAAGCTCATTCTCACCTCAACGGATACATTAATAAACAAAACTGCCGAATTCGGGGGACTGAAAATCGTCATGTTATTCACGAGGAACCTATTCATCTAAAAAAAAGTTACTGTTTGTGAAGGGGCAGTAACAATGAATAGTGAGCTCTATTGGATTTATTTGGCCAACATTGGACGAAATTGATTTAGATCATTAGTTTCAACAAGACGGTGCCACATGTCACACAATTCGTGAAACACTCTATTAATTGGCAACCAAGTTCGATGATCGCAAAATTTTAAGAAAATATGATACATGGATGGGCATTTACGCGTCATCTATTATTTTCTACATTATACCTGTATATACGTCAACAACGTATAGATAACGTCGATAATGTGACAATCCCTAGAGTAGGTTTGTCAATTACTTCTAAACTAAAGGGTTACCAAATTTCTTTAGGAGCAATGCGTTATTGGTGATAGTTTTATAGAATATCCGTCAATGCATTTAGATCTCTTTTCAAAAAGAGCGGAATTTAAAACTAATCGTGCTCAAATACCATGATTTCAGCGTCATGTTTATCCATTACAAAATTTTTAAATTGACCCAAAACAACGATATATTCCGTTATATAGAGGGAGGCCCTCTTTATGACGGTGGAACGGTATAGGACAGTTCGCAGAAATCAGACAAAAAGGTTATACCTTTCATTAAAAATAATCTGGGGAACTTTAACTATAACCGTGCCACAAAATTTAATACACCCCACTCCATCTTAAAACGAATTCGAGTTGAGGAAGGCTACAAGTGGTACCGAGTTATTAAAAAGCCAAATCGTTCAGAAAACCAACACTTGTTCATGTATATAAAAACCAACAACTTTCCTATTATTGTGGCAGGATTGTACTGTCCACCAAGATATTCGATTAAAAACAAACAATACTCAGAGTTCTTCAAGCGCCTGGGAAAAAGGTTCATAATAGGTAGTGACTTCAATCGAAGAATACTCACTGGCGTTCTAGATTATCTACAACTAAAGGAAAATAATAACTGATTGCCATTAAAAAAATGAATGTGAATCCATTTCAACTGGAAAACCAACATATTGGCCAACTGACCCTGGGAAAATACCTAACCTGATCGATTTTTTTTATAACCAAAAGTATTTCTGGACTCTGCTAATTTGACCATCGCCGTACATTTTCATTGCTGCTACATCCCTCCCTTATACTTGGCAATTTATTGGAAAAATTTTAACATCTAAGTTGAACTAATTTGTAAGTTGAAATTAAATTAACAAAACTTTAGCCCGAAGGCGGCTGAACTCACATTCACTAATCAAACGTCCATTACTTTGCTTACTTGACCACTGCCGTACAATTTCATTACTGATAAATCCTTCTTTTACACTCACCATTACAATAGAGAAAAATGAAAATTTAACAGAATCTGAATTGAATTAAGTTGTAAGAAATTAAATTAAATTTGCTTTTAGTTTTAATCGAGACTGAAACTCAGCTATCTATTTGTTATACTTTCAGTTTGTATAGGGAAATTTTTTATTTGGACGTTATTCATGTACTGACCTTAAACTTAAAACTTGTATGGTCATTGGTCAATATTGTGGCCCGCCTAGAAAATTAACTGGAACGGGAGTTTTATAATTTTTAAGAACATAATGAGGAATACCTGGTCAGATTTTTAACTTCTTCGAAATACACTGCTTGGAATGTCATCGCTAAGTTTCAAACGATATTAATGTTGGAACATTTTTGGTTCAACTCAGCTTCCTGTAAAAAATTGCTCAAGTTTCTCAATTCAATTGGAAAGTATAGAAGATTTGCACAACTTCAAATATATATACGGAGGTGGGCGAGGTAGTAGAGTGATTGACTTTGGATTCGTGGAATTAGGTTCGAGTCCCATTAGCGGACGGTATTATTTTAATTTAATTTCTTCTGTATTCAGATTGGTTTAACACACAGCTTCTTCTGTTAAACATTTTCATATTTTTCAAGTAGTCGCATGTATACAAGATGGGTATATAGCGATGGTGAAATAAGCTAAAGTTTTCAATATTTTCTTTTCAAATGCCAGATATAAAAGATTTGTATAGCATAATATATGCGGCGGTGGTCCCGTAACCAAAGTGAGTGACTTTGGATTTATGGATCTAAGTTCGATTCTCGAGCGAGACAAACATTACAAACCAAATCAGATTCTGTTCAAAACTTCAAAGTGGCAAATATTAAAGATGGGTATGGGTTGTATATATATATATATATATATAGAGCGGAGGTAATGAAATTGTCAAATAAGCAGAGTCCATTGCGCCGTTGTTATTTTCAATTTTTTTATTCAAATGGCATCTATAAACGCTAGGAACATCACTAATTATATGTATGGCGATGGCTCGGTGGTAAAAGAAACTGTGTGAAAGGATTGTAATCATGACTAGTTCAAGCCTCAATATATATTTTTAATTTAATTGCAAATTGGTAATTTTTATTAAATCAAAAAGCGATTTTTTTTAATTTAATGAGAAATATACGGATGCCCACTAAATTTTTTTTACCCTTAAATCAAGGTTCGAACACTGCACAACATCCACGATTACAAATCCTATGACACCCGGTTACTTTTGACCACCTCACCATTTCCATATATAGATTTCCCACTATATACTCATCCTTTATATTTGCCGATTGAAACGAGAAATTAAATAAATTAAATTAAAAATTATTTAATGCCTAACCAAGTTTTGAACTGAAGTTCACAATTCCAAATGCAACGACTCTGCTTACTGCACCATCGGCGTACATAAAATTGGTGCTATACAAATTTTTTATGTTTGCCAATTCAATAGAGAAAATTGAAAATTTTAGCAACAGGAATGGTCTATGCTTATTTGACTATCACCGTATATATTTCCATTACAGTCATACACAAGATATGGCTCTTTTACTTGCAGAAATTGAATGTAGATTTCAACAGAAGCTGTGTTGAACCAATTTTACAGCAGAAATTAAATTAAAAAAGTATTGGTGCTGACGAGTCTTGAACTCGGGTCCACGATTTCAAGAGCATTGACTCTGCTTACTCAACCATCGGGGTATTAAAAAATGGGGCTGAACAACGATAGAAATCTTTACATGGCACAACTGATAGAAATCTTTACAAAAAGGTAATAACCTTCATTAATAATAATCCGGGGAAATTTAACTATGACCGTGCCATAAAATTTAACACACCCCACTCCATGGTAAAACGAATTCGAGTTCAGGAAGGCTATGAGTGCTACCGAGTTATTAAAAAGCCAAATCGTTGAGATATCCAATTTTCACTAAATTTAGTGGATGTGTTTTGATTGATGACGAAACGTACATGAAATTAGTTTTGTAATACTTCAAGTTAGATACATTTGCAAAAAAATGTATGATTTGGCCAGCAATTTGCAGTTGTGGAACCAGGTTTTTGTCACATTTTTCATAACGACGTTTTTTGGTAATTCTTCAACACGATTCAGCAGTAATGTTTTGACCATATAGCTCGTTCACACGACTCTAATTCCAACAGAAGCAATAAATTTGCACGAGATTAATCAAATCAATGTTTACTGAAAGAGTCCACAGGTTTTCGATGTATTGCAAAATTTTGGGGTATAGTGGAAAGAGTGCTTGAAGTGCAAAAGTCACCGGCAGTTATACCAGAAATAGAGAGCATCAAACAACATGTACGTGATTTTATCCGTAATAACGAAATCTATAGAGGTAATTTGTGCAAAGATTAAAAACTCTAAAAATTCAATTTAATCGTATGGAAACTTTATTATCATTCGAAAGAACATTTCTTGCCATTTATTTTGTAAAAATTACTTCTATCAAATGATGGCCGCAATTGCGATGGTCCTTTCTCAAAGTCCAATTTTTGATGACGCGTTCGAGAATATCGAATGATATTATGCGAATGACACGAGTAATGTTGGCTTCCAATGCCTCAAATCTAGCTTGTTTATTCACATAGACTTTGGACTTTGCGTAGCACCAACGAAAAGAGTCTGAAGATATCACACGATCTAAATAGCCAGTTCAACGATCCGAACCATGAAATTAATTGTTCGCCAACTTGAGTTTTCAATAAGTACATTGCTTCGCGCGCTATATGGCAAATAGCGCCGACTTCTTGAAACCAAATGTCGTCGAGGTCGGGCTTCAATTTCAGGCAGCAAATATTCCGTTATCATGGCGTAATAACGAGCACTATTCACAGGTACGTCCCGGCCGTCTACTTTTTTGAAGAAACATGGACGAATGATTTTACAGTTGCAAAAACCACTGAGCCTTGATGTCTCAGATTATTATTTTTTAGTAGCAGCTTAAAAGCTTAGCTTAAATCAGTGAATCTGGCTGAGCGTTTAAGTTTTACTTAGCATATTAATAACGGTTATAATTCCAACATAATTTAGCAATAACTATTATGTCAATAAAAGCTTTCTGATTATAGTTTTTAACATATAGCTTTTTGATATTCCAATTAATACATATAAAAGCTCAACTATTAATATAATTTTTAGAAGCGATTGATTTTACAGAAATTAAAGCAAAAAGTTAACATTAATAAGTTTCCAGTCATTACAGAAATTAGATTGTTCGACTTTCCAAATTTTATTTTGTCAGCATGAATAAGGCAGTAAAGAAAATAGTATTAGGTATAAAAGCTCTCGGATAAATCTTATTAAAATTTTGTGTTAGAATTCGGTTAAAAGTTTACTAAACGGATTAAATTTTATTTATTATGATTATAACTAACTTAAACGTGTAACCTTTGAATACATTTAAAGCTTATTGTCCCTATTTTAAATATGCAATCATTTCAAGATAACCCTTCTGTAGCTTCTTTTTAAATTGCCTCAACCTAAAAAGCATACAACAGTTTTGTATATTTTCGAGAATTTCATGGTGTCGAATATACTTGTTTTACAAACGATCGAAACGTTATGGTGCATCTGTGCACCGAACAAAAATCAATATTTTTCTAGTGTTTAAATTTTTTAATCTAAACATTAGCAACCAGCAATTCCCTACAACTAAGGCTAATTATTTAGTTTTTGTTATTTTTTTTAAAAAGAATTTGAAAGTTTTACACAGATAACTGGTTACCGTAGAAAAACAGATTATTCCAGAAAATATTAAAAATCAAAATAACCGATCTTACAAAATAAAGTCTTACATTTTACAGAAAATAAATAACTAAACCTCAGACTCTGAATTATAAAAATCGCAAAAATATAAGAACGCTAAATTTTATTAGAATTGTACATCAACAAAATTTGAGTGCGAATACAAACAAACCTGTTCAAAGCGCAAAGTAAATATTTAATTGTGGTTTACCAGGGGAATAGGTACAGTGTTATCATTAAAAGGTGAAATTCGATGACTACCATAAAAGTATTACCAATAATAATATTCTTATATCTTATCAAAGGCACTGAAGTATATAACTTCCGCCTGTAGCAATAAACAAATGTGTCAACGGCGTCTGATAAGATAACATTTAAATTGCACGCGTCTTACCTTGTTTTAGTTGCATTACCCATCAACAGATGTCTCTAGTAAATACCGAAGTTAATTTATAAATTCAAACGCAAACATTTATATTTTATTTCTTTTATTTTTCAATTAAATTAAATTAAATTTTCAATACTATAGTTGATTGATTGACCATAAATAGTTTTATTTTTCAAATGGTCTCTAAGGGATCGTTCAACAAGTAAAATTTATTTTTTATTTTATTTTAAAGTCGTGAATTGAAAATTGAAATACTACATTTTCTTTAAAATATAATTTTATTAAAAAAAAAATGAAACTAAACTAAATAATATTATTACGGTAATAGTAAAAATGTGTCACCTGAGAAATAAAAGATCAGGTAACGCATGTTTTATGCCACAAGAACTGTTGAAATATTCATACGTTTTAATGTTTTTCAAAGACTAATAATTATTATCTAATCAAGTCTAAATTCCAATTATTTTTCTAATTCATCCTACTGATTTGATAAAAAATCTTGCCTTAAACATCGGTTTGGCCTTTCTTTAAAAACTCTAGCTACTATATCACCACTCATGAAACAAACAAAAAAATGACGAAACAAACAAAAGAGAAAAAAAAACCTCACTAGCTTTATACATGCGTTTCATATAAAATAGAATTATTGATTACATTAGTGTCTGTTGCACAGATCAAATATAACATGCAACATGACGCGACAAGCAAATTCGAGAAAACTTTTTTTTAAGTGAAACTATTTTTTATAATATTTTTTGAAGAAAACTGCGTTTTGTTTTAAAATACTTTGGTTTTTGCGAAATATTGTTTTAAATCAATCAAATTAGTCAGTTTTGGGGCGTGTTACTAATTTATGGCCAAATACACTGAGAAAAACGGTAAGTGGTAAGTAGAGGGCAAACCCAAAATAGTTTACACTGCGATAAACTGGCATATATCTTCCGTAGCTGAGAAATACAAATGGGATTAAACTCCAGCCCATGTATGTCAGTTGATAGAATTTAAGGAAAATCCATTTAAATGGTACAATTACTGGATTGGCTAGGATTTTTTTTATAGCCACGTTGCTCTCAATGATTGGTTCCAACTGAAAATTTAATTAGAAACAAATTAACTTTCGTAATATTTTTAATATTTTACTATACCTACATCCTTTTCCATTACTATGATGATGAACTCGCTGAAAAAGCATGCATAATACCCACTATGGAATCCATGCCAAACTGCCAAAAAGAATAGCGTACCAAAATGACTGAGATGTCGATTTCCCAAAAATTTTAGTCTTTTGTAAACGTACTGTGCCACCCAATGATTTGTGTTTACATTGAATGAGGTAACATAATGTTTTAATTCACTTGCATTCTCGAATATTTTTAATCGAATATTTTCACAACCAGACCAATCTTCGCTACCATCCGGATTTTTCTGTACAAATGTAAGGCCAAAACATATGGCGACACCTTCTGATAGCAACCAACAAGATATATACTTGTAGAGCGTGAATTTACCCCAGATCGCTAGTATCGTAATTTTAGTAAGAAAATATCGATTTGCAAACTCTTCCGATTGAATGTACGCATCTGAATAATATGAGATACCAATTTGATGCATGGCCAAATATGTAAGACCTATCGCACCACGTGTCAGACCAGCTGACAAGTATCCTTTCTAAAAAAAATAAATATATAATCAATTCATTAATATCGGTCGATTTATTAATTACGTCGCACATTTATATACTTACATACTGTTCATATTGTTTCGTAATAAAAGCGTCATAACGACTATATGGAAATTGTGGGCCAACGAGTACACTTGCCGGAAAATATGTATACGAAGCAATCTCTAATAAATTAGGCGCTCGTTTTAATGCTGTAACTTTATTATCCTTCGATAATTTCTCATCTGGTATATGGCCATCCGCAATATCAAATGCGAGCCCAATTAACCGTAGCACAAGTACACAATGTGGCATTGTCCATTTTATGTCGTACGTTTCCGTACCAGTCATATAGTAACCAACTAATAAATATGTCATATGGAATAAAAATGTTGTTGTGACTAGATATTTTGTACCATTAAATAATGTAATTAATAAATATGACATAAATATTGCTATAAGGCTATGATATAATTCATAACCATAATTAAATAAACATATGGTGATACCACTTGTAACTATAAATAAGTGATTTATTAAAATGCTTCTATTGTATATAAATTGACGATATACTATTGATAGTGGATAGCCTAGAATGAAAAAAAAAGATAAAAAAAGGATATTAGTAACTGGTTTATCAACATGATTATCAGCGTTTGATCGATTGCCACTGAAAAGCGAAATTTGGTATTACTAAATAAAAGGTAGTATAACTTTAAATCTTCCGTCATTTCTCTTTACAGACCAGTTGCTAAAAAATAAAATATAAATATCTGAAAAATTGTATTTCATTCCTTGACGAAAATATTATTTTAATTATTATTTAAACCGAAATTCGCAAATGATTAAAATTTCAGTTTTCAAAATTTGAAATTGTTTTGCAAAATTCCAAATTGGAAGGATTACATTGAAATTCATAATGGTATAATACAAATTCTGTTTAAAAAATTACGGACACCTGAAGCCAAGACAAATAACTCCAAAAAGAACTAAAACATATCCAAATTTATTATGCATTTGTTTATATCGTACCATAATTTTGCATTGGTAAAAATTAAATCCAACACATCAGTACAGAAAATTATTTAAAATTAAGTTTCCTACAAAATTCGAAATTCGATAGACCACTTTACACCCATCAGTAATATTAAACAGTGTTTAAATGTAAGGAATTTACTGTGTCAACAATTAATTTGGCCCCAACGGTTTCGATCCTGAGTTGGTCTTCATACTGTCTTAAACAATCTGAAGAACCCAAGTCGTTCTCTACACCGTGGAGCCATCGTCGCCTGCAACGACCCATGCGCTTACCATGTGGTGGCTCTCTTTTCAGAGATCGCTGCACAATTCGTTCCGGATCAGCACGCAGAGCGTGACCGAGGCAACGTACTACCTGAGATCTTATTTCATGTACAATACCGGGGATCTTCATCACATCCCTGATTTTGATACTGTACAGAGCTCGGTGTATGTACCTTCTACTTTACGTTTTGGGCCGTAAATCACACGCATGATTCTTCTCTCAAATGTAAGGAGCCATCTATCGTGCTCATCCGTCAACCCCCTACTATCACGTCCAAACATAACAACGGGCCTGATGAACGCTTTGTAAAGCTTCAGATTTACGGCACCTGACAGGTGTTTAGATTTTTTGCTGTGGCCTTAAATACAAAGCACGACTGCCGCTAATATCCTCACATATCCTTTGAATATTGAATTTCAGAAATTTAAGAATTTGGCAATTAAAATTTTTTGAATATTAATAAAATTTGAAAATAAAAACTTGTGCAATTATTAAATTTTATTGAATTTAAAATTCTTAAAATTATATCTCCTCTAGTTCAACACATTCATGTTTCTATGTTTCTAAAATCCTAATTCGTAAAACTCAAAATTGTCAACTTCTACATTTCAAACAAAAAATTATACCATTAATTTCCAAATTAGAATTTTTAATTATAAATCTTAATGATAACACTAAATTCTAAAACGAAATAATGGCAATTTTGAATTAGCACAAAGTTTGAAAATTTCATTTCGATCAATATCAAGGTCTGAGTATATTTCAAATTATATCTATAAGAAAGATTGCAGAATGTCGACATGTTTACGCAAAATTCAATAATATAGATTGTATAGTAAATAGATTGAAACTCATCGAATTCTATTTAAAGTAAAATTCGGAATCTTCAGCCTGATCATTCCAAAATAAAAAATTAACTTGAATGTCTTGTTATGCCTTGAACGTTCGAACCGAAGTTGTAAAATTATCAAGGAAATCATACTACCACGTCTGTAACTACTGATTTTGTAAAATTTCAGAAAAGTTAAATAGAATATAGAATTCTATTGGATTTGAACGTACATATTTTAAATTAAATATGGTTAAAATTCTATTCAATTTTCAATTAAATTATTTTGAAATTTTAATGCACCTATAATCATAACTATGCAAATTTGAATTCAATGGGATAAATGAAATTAAAATTGAAGATTTCTTTTCACAAACGAAATACAATAACCTCGGTAATCCGGATCAAATGAGAATTATTCGTATATACAAACGACACATATATCAATTATTAAGGAAAAAAAATAACGAAATGAACTCAGACTTGGTTTAAAAGTAATTCAAACGCAAGTTCTCTTCAAATGAAAAAAATTGGCACCGAAAGAAATCAACAGATACCAAACAGGAAATAGGACCATTCTCCACCATATTGAAGAAAGGAAGTTTGTTTAAAGGAATAATATGCGGTAGCTATTTTTATGCAATATTTGAGCGGTAAAATCATCTCTACGGTCGCTTTGGTAAACATTTATAAATTGAAATTCAAATTAGTATACCTCATTGCTGGTAATAGACAGTACAGATATTCGTCTAATTCTATGTTATCACTGCTGTAAATGGTTATTGAGAGAACTTAGATTTAACGAAATAAGCGTTGCAAATATACATTTGTATATGTGATTGAGTTTACAATTTTAAATTATTAATCAAATAGATTATAATTGTAAATTCAATTAATCTGTTTGTTTTTATAAATTTTTACAGTCACACAATTTTACCTTTTAAATTTTAGTTATTATTAATCATCATATTACTCGATGTACTAACAGTTCATCGTACACAATTATTTTACGATAAATTGTTATACGATTAATTGTTCACGATAGTTATTTATGGTGACGTAATGGACAGTTTCTTCATACTGTCTTAAACAATCTGAAGAAGCCAAGTCGTTCTCTACACTCCTCCCATACTACTATCGGATGACAATTTATCGTATAACAATTTATCGTATTGGCCTCTTAAATGCCGCAAGCAATCCTTGCGACCGACAGATGAACAAAGTTTGTTTATACATGAAATTGCCAACGAAAATTTTATTTTATATGACGTAATCACCTTTCGCTCTAGTTTCAAAACATTTCATCAGATGTCAAGACACTTTGACCTTTTTTAAAAGGCCTATAACAGTTTGTTATATAACAATTTTCCTTATGGGCTAATTTATCGTAGACACAATTTATCGCAGACACACTTTATAATGAATGTTGGATACAAATTAAATTATAACATTATTTTTGGGTATAGTTCTTGAACAGAGGTGTCCAACATAATTTTCAGTGTGGCCACAATAATAAATTTTGAAATTTCCATTACTCGCAAACAAGAAACTTTCATATGAAGAAACAAAACATTTTTGATTCAATTTTCATCGTTAGTATTGTCTTTTTATTTGCGGACTCAAAAAATGGTGACCAACTTTGGGGTAGATGGTGGTACGTCTAGCAAGCATTATTTTATATGATAAAATAAATGATTTTTGATTCAGTATTTTTTTTAGTAGTTTTTTTTGCGAGCTCAAAAAATGCATAGCACTCTTTCATGTTTTTTACAATACATAATCGCAAAAAAAAATTTAAAAATCAAGTTTGTATAGTAAAGTAAATCGAGTAGTCTTATATTTGACTAGCAAGTGGTCTACTTCCAAGCATACACTCCTTTATCGAGTTTTCTTGACTTGGAAAAAAAAACAAAAGAAAAAATTTAGTTGGAAATTAACATTTAATTACATGGTAAATTTTAATTTTACATGGTAAAATGGCTCGAGGTAGCTATATTTTATCGACTCGCAATCTACGAATTGCTAGCCTATCGAGTATTTGGTGGCATTTCTTTCTCGTCAATAAAATTGATCTTTGATGTTAACAGACCAAGCTTTAAATCGGTTTCTAACCCTTTCCTCGTGGCTCACGACAGTATCCATCAACCTGAAATATCTGTTTCAGATAATTGAGCACAAATAGTTTACACATGCATCATGGAATAGGAAGATGCTGGTAAGGTGGCCACTGTTTTGGACAAAGCAGTTCTAGAATAATAGAAATGAATTAGGCTATTTCTCAACCGATTATGATGAAATTTGGTATGGTGTATGGAAATGGGATTTTAAAATGATTTTTGGAACTAAACCGATTATATTGAAATTCGACATGTTATATACAAATGGGATTCTATTGTTTAATTTGATTAAATTGTTAAAAGTTAATCGAAGATGAGGAAATTAAAGCAATTTTGGATGTTCCCAACAAAACCATTACTGGGGAACGCTATCGGCTCCAATTAATCCGTTTGAGCCGAGCACTGAAGGATAAACGGCCGCAATCTGAGAGGCATGACGCGCTCAATCTCATGTTGCGAGACAAGTTAAAAATTACTTGGAAACGCTGAACTGGCAAGTTCTACTCCACCCGCCGTACTCTCCAGACATCGCTTCATCTGTTTGCCACTTGTTCCAGGCAATAACTCATGGGCTGTCGACTCAACACTTCACTTCCTATGAGGGCACCCAAAAATTCGTGAATATCTACGAAAGAAGTGGACTTTATCCGCCACGGCATTAGTATGCTGCCTGACAAATCAAATTATTTGAAATTAAGTTTTTTATTGCAATAAAATCCAATTCAATTAGTTATATCAATAAAATCCAAAATATGTTCACTTTACAGATAACAATCAAATAAATACTTTATCGTTCAAATTTAGGTCATTTCTATTTCACTAAATTCAGGTCTAATTCCTAACAAGACATATTAAATTAGATATTTTTTAAATTTTAAATTTCAGTTAAATTCTTAAATATTTTTCAGTCTCTCTATAATTTCAAGCCTGTAAATTCGACGCCTATGTTGTCCAATAAATATTTTTATATCTACTATAGGTGTATTTGTCTACACAGCATGCAACAAAAAACTATAATTTCTAACCTTCATAGTCAACATATTATATCTAATTAGATTAAATTGTATTTAAAATAAGACTATTCACTATACATGTATAGATAGACAAATTGCAACTATTTGTGAAGGATGAATTATTTGTATACTCATGTCGCGAACGTATGCTTATTTCTACCTACATTATGCACCTAACATAACAGGCTTCAATAAGGAAGAAATAATAATTTAGTTTTTTATATTTCAATATCATGATTTTTTGCTTTCGTACTGTGGCCTGTTGGTATACTAGACGCGTACGTTTAACTATGTGGCAGATTAATTTTCTTATCACTACTACGTAGTACATACATATAGTAATAATTTTCTTATCGTATAACGAGTTGAAATATATTGTAGTTATACAGAATGGGCAAATATTTGAATTGATTTGAATTAGGAATCCGAATTTTTAATTTACACATTAATGATAATTAGTATAATTTGCGGTATCGTTGTTGTACGCAATGTTGATAACAATATTTTTATCACAAGTTTGTACTATTTAGTCTCTGTACAAAATTGTAGTATGTACATATATTTTGTGTATAGTTTTAATAAATTCATAAATTTGTAGTACATAACTTAATCAATTAAATAAAATTTGCCGAGGCTAAACGAGCTGATTTATACGATTAAGGTCATGTGCATACGATTTCCCGTCGTAACTATTTATATTTTGTAGTTATGTATATTTAAATTGAATAGATATCATAGCATAATAAAATTGGTCGCATCTTGAATTTTCTTTTAAGCCATTGTTCAATTGTACAACCAATTCTTATTTTGATCACTATCACCACAGAAATGAAAAATTATTTATTACAAATTTTCGATCGTTCGAATCAATAAATAAATAGATAAACTAAAATTATATAAATAATATTTGGATTTTACAGTGTGGGCCCAAAAATGTTCAATTAATCCACCATAATTTTTCGAGGAAAAAGTGCCATTATTTCATTAAACCAAGCTCGTATCCTCAGTGCAACCCTGACCTCAATTCATTCGACGGCTTGTGTGGTGTATCGGGATGTAAGAATACGAGACGTGACACACATGAACAAAATAATTCACAAAGCTTGGGATTAAATTCATGATTTCGTTCGTCTAAATATTGAACCACAGGCTAAATATAAAAAATTGTAATCATTCCATTGCCAAATTAAACCCAATTTCATACGAAAAATTTACCTATTTAGCTTTACCTCTTAGCCATACCCTAAGAAAATATTGAAATGTTTTTGGCCCAGCCTGTATTTGCGAGCTAAACACTATACTCCTCGCTTCCAAATTCCATTTGTTAAACAAATACTTATAATAATTGTATTCTTGACTTCTCCAGACCGCTTATGGATAAAATTATAAATACAATGCTGTTTTCCTTTCAAAACATAGTTAATGAAAATTAAGACGATATTACTAGAAGCGCACTACAGTTGTCATTAATCGTATTTAAAGCCTTGAACGATCAAAAAATAATTTTTGGTGATTTATTACGATAACTACACTACATTAACTACTTATATACGAGTAGGATAAACGTACTAAATATTAATTATCTCGCGTTTTTGAATTTTATTTTCTTAGTTCAGGGTTAAGAAACTACGCGCGATATGAAAGCATTTATGTACGTATTATAAAATATATAAATTTATTCCATCTTGGTTTTTGGTTTTGGTTATCTTATCTGTTTAGGACAACTCGAAAAGATGTTGTGTGACGATTAAGTACAACTAACATTTATAAGAATTCCGTTTTCTGTTATACAAATACACAAAATGCGGTTTAACGTCTTATCTCATCCTTTTTTTTTTGTTTTTGTATTAAAGTGATATACAAGAATAGATACAAGTGAGATAATTAAGTACAATGATAGTGCATATTTTAAGTTGTTTATTTATTTTCAAAGAAATTAAATTAAGATTTCTATCATTTAAATTGCGTAAATAAAACTAAACATTTTATTTTGTGGTTTTACGTTTTACAATCAAATATAGTGTAAACTACTATGTACATACAATATAGTAAAGCGCTGTTCAACCAATAAGCAATGGCCGACCAATTTTTAGTTTGGTACAATAAATTGTGAAATATACGCAGTCGTAATTTGAATGTTGTGTAAATTAGGATATTCATCTCAGCATTAATTTGCTTTTAATTGCAAATTGTGTGAAAATCAGTTACTTTCAATAGATCAATAATATGGTGCGAATTTGAATTTGCCTAACGAATTCGCCCAAGAAGGGAAAAGTTTTGTAGCGATGTTAATTGTTCGGTACGTAACGTTTGGTTAAGTTTTCGCGAGACGAGATCATAAGAAAGTAAATCTGGGTCGGATAATATAAGCCTCACAACATCAAATGAAGAAATGAATTCACAATATTACTAGACCGCCAGATATCACAATAATCTATTTGTAATAGCCTCAAAAAAGCAGAGGTATGCTTACTCATTTTGCTCCATAGGTATCGTGCAGCAACACTGAAATTTCGTCAAAATCATAGGAGTTGGCAATTGTAACATTTTCACGGATGAATCGCGATTTAGTTTAAGCACCGCAGTGACAGACTGCTGTATCCTAGAAAGCAATCATTTTGATGGAGGTTAAATAATGGTTTGGAGTGGTATCAGTTCGGGAGGCAAAACATGTGAATTCGATTCTCAGACCCCACGTGAAAGTCTTTGCGTATAGGTATGGTTCCGAGTTTATCTTATGCAGGATAATGCTAGGCCCCATAATGCCAACGTCTCTAAAAAGTTTATTAGGAATGCAAATATTGCGACAATGAACGCGCCAGCGGTTACTCCGGATCCCACCGAGCAAGTGTTGGGTATTCTGAAAAGACAGAATCGTGCGACGATAAACCCTCCATTGATAATACATGCGTTAAAGTAACTCAAAGAATCCATAAAAAGGCTGATAAGAAGCATGCACCGGCGTTGATTGAAGTGTATTAGGACCAGAGGAGGATTTTTAAAAAATACTACCGGTTTTTACTTTATGTGTGCTATTGTTTTACGATAAGGTTTGCTTGGTTTTATACAGTTAGGATGGAAGCCTGGGCTGGAATGTTGTAACATCACATTTTCGTATTCAACTTCGCAATTTCCATTGTGATCATGGCCTGCTCGATTTTATTTCTTCGATAAAATATCACCAATTACTATTTTATTTATTAAATTTTATCAATAGCTAATGAAATGATGAAAAACAGATAGTGTGCCAATTAATTCTAATAGGCTGAGAACTGAACAGTAACATCGTAATTGAATATGACTTATTTTACTCGCCTTGGACAAATTTGCTTGAAAAATAAAAAGGCAATTTTAAAATACGATTCGCAGCTCTTAAATGGCTGATAGTTATTATTTTAGCTCACCATTTTGGTTTTAGATGTTTTGACCTCAGATTCATAATTTACGAGTTCGAAAATAACCGGACATGAGTTCTGGTCTGGTAGTTAAAAATTTAAAAATATGGAATCAAGAAGCATTGAGTCGATTAGGCACTGACATCGTTTAAAAGAGTATTTTTGTTTGCAATAGTAAGCTTATCATCATGCCACAAATTCCCAATCGGGTTGAGGTCAGGTAATTGTGCTGACCATTCCAAAACCAGAGCCAATAAATTAAATTTGAATTCGTCCGCCCATAAAATGTTTCCCCAATTTGTTACAGCCCAATTATAGTGACTACGCACAAATTTTAGAGATTGTTTATGTGTCGTTTTGTAAGTAGTGGTACTTTTCTGGGATTATGTGCTGGCAATTTCTATTTAATTAATATTTGTTTAATAGTTGATGTTATAACTTCTAAATTGAAATTCTTTTTCATAGCAATTGAAGTCAAAATTTATAATCGTGTCTTATGTAATTATTCAGTTTCACCCTCTATTTTCTACTTGTGAGCAACGTTTAAAAGTATCCGTCACTATATTTTAAGAGTACATCATGGATACTAGCAATTTTTTATAGTTTTCCATTTTCTCGCAGTGTTACAAAAATTTTGCAGTGCCATTTTTTGTACGACCCATTTTGGGACCTCGTATTTTTAAAATGTTGAATTTTACAACAAATTTAGTAAGGTAATTTATAAAAAAAATGGCCTGTCTTTCAATTAATTTCGATAATAATAATAACAGTGTTAAAGGCCATTACTGGCCCCTTACTGAATCAACAATCTGGCTCCAACGGTTTCGATCCTGAGCTTGGTCTTCATACTGTCTTAGACAATCTGAAGAGGCCAAGTCGTTCTCTACATCGTGGAGCCATCGTCGCCTGCAACGACCTCTGCGCCTACCATATGGTGGCTCTCCTTTCAGAAATCGCTGCACAATTCGTTCCGGATCAGCACGCAGAACGAGCCAGCGTACTCGCTGAGATCTAACTTCATGTATAATATCGGGGATCTTCATCAGATCTCTGATCTCGAAATTGTACAGAGCTCGGTATGTACCATCTATTTCGCGTTTAGGGCCGTAAATCACACGCGATTAGATTTTAGCAGTGGCCTTAGAGGAAATAAATAAATATAAAGAACGACTGCCAGCTGCCAGCCGCACTTTAATATCCTCACCCACACTGTTATCGTGAGTGATAAGAGAGCCCAAATATTTGAACCTCCTCACTCCCTCAAACGTGTGGTGGCCACTACTAAAATCTGGTGTGCCATTGTCTCTAAAACCAGAGATCAGGTATTTCGTTTTGGACTCATTGATCTGGAGTCCAACAGAAGCTGAAAACTCTACAAGCGGATGAAGTATTTCTTTCACTCCGTTGCTATTCAGTCCAATCACGCATATGTCATCTGCATATGCAAGCACTTGATTGGACTGGCGATATAAGATGTTGCGCTGAGGTGTTTCAGTTTTACGAAAGATGTACTACATGAGATTAAAGAGTATCGGGGACAGAGCATCTCCCTGCCGAACACCCGAGTTAACTGCAAAAATTGTCGATAGCCTGTTCTCAACTTTATTAATTTCGATATAACCTTAAAATTATAAATTATATTCTTGTGTAATGCAAACAGTTTTCTTTATTCCTCACAGTGATTTTTGGTTTAGAAACAATTGAACAAATTTAAAGAATTTTTCTGTAAATTAATGGAGACCTAAATAATATGAAAATCTGAATGCATGAATAATTTTACAACAACAAGAAGGATCACAAATATTATTGTCACAAATTTAATCATTTGAGTTTATAATTAATTTACTCACACCTATTTCCATTCCCACCATCGGTATGCAACATTCTAAATAAATAAAATTGTGTTCTTCTAATTTTGATACAAAAAAGGTCAATTTGATTATAGTGTTTGAAGTACTTTCTCTGTGATGATTTATTCAAGCCGAATCACTTCACTTAATTAAATTAATTTTAGGGTAACTTTTTTAATATGCCTCACCCAAAGCTTTCTAATGTACTGCAGTACAATTTGCATATGACACATCGCAACTAAAACGAAATTTAAAAATAAAAATTCTTCGCCAAGATATGGCTCGCGATACCTTGTTTCAACAGAGCTTACATCGAATATCGCTATTTATAATTTGAATGTTTGTGTCTGATTAAATGACAAAACTTTTGTTGTTATATAAATATAACATAATGTTAATGACTTATACATACATACACTACATCTTTAGTGAAAAGAAAATATTTGCATATGTCATCATTCAACCCTAGAAAGCATTTAATTAATATTACATTTCTTGCAGCTAGATGCGCCACATAATAGATGTGTAATCCTTTGTCGTGTACTCCATTCGATAAACAAAACAATAAAATTTAATTTGTTGCTCCGTCTACCAATATGATTTGCGCATTCAGTATTCAGTGATCGTATAATTAATCAAAACAAAAAATTTATAAAATTCAATTTATTCCAATTTATGCGCAAGTCAATGTATCAAAGGTCTCTTATATAAGTCATGATCTTGAGATGAGATTGGAAAAAGACATATAAATATAGGAGATAGAATATAAAGACTGAAATAGAACGGAAATACGTGTTGATTATCGAATAAATTGGATCTAGTGAGTATTATTTTATTTCAAAAGTAAACTATTCCACACTTACACAAAACATCGAAAACTTCGTTCCAAAACAGAGAAAAAGTGAAATCATGGTTTGTAATATACAATTCAATTTTCTTTCTTATATTTTTGTACACACTTTCATTATCTAAAATATAATTGAATCGTTTCTTATATCTGAGTATGTATAGTAAATGAGAGTTTTTATATTGAATTATAATAATAGCGCGTAGGTTCTCGAAAAGAAATCGACTATGATGATCGTTATGGTTTAATAACTTCTTTGAGCGCAAGAGTTTTAACCCAAGTTACACCTTAGATGAGTAATGAAGTATGACGAAATTATTAAATATCTGCCAAATCACAAGTAAAAGATAAACATTAGTATATGGAATCTAAGAAAATACAAGCTAAATTATGACTTTCATTTTTATTTCTATCAGTCGTTATTTTTGACATTGTCGTATACTTATACGACATTATTAAATGTTACAACGTTGTTTGTCGTACAAATATAATTAAAGTCAAGGTACAAGATAACGTCACGTTTAAATGAAGAAAACTGAAACAATGATACAATTTCCTCATAATTCCGCTAATAAATTATTTACTTGCCAATATAGTTGGCTATAATTGTGCTTCGATATCAGTCTAATTTTAATTAGTTAATTTAATTCTATGCTTGGAAAGATAGTCTTAGAGTTTAAAATAAATACTCTCAACCATCTAGTACTATGCTGATGTCGCCATTGGCTAGGGACTCTTTTTAAGACATACATATTTATTACATCTACATATTTTTAACATTTCCTGAGCAAAAATACGCTCAGGAATTGTTTTCAAAATCGACCAAAGGAATTGAACCATTGAATAATTACATATAGAAGGTGACACTTCCAAATTAGCAACGACATATGAGCATGGCGTCAACAATCTTTACTAAATTGTACTATGTAGTGTATACTCAAACCTTTAATTTCAATTTATCTAATATACCTCTGCTGGCAGCGCTATAACAACGTGTCATTTCTATATGTAATTATTCAATGATTGAACCTTAGGAATTCGAAAAAGCAAACAAAATTACATTTTTATAGCAGTCTAGAAATTTGTTCCTACATGTATATGCCTACTCTGTTTAACGCAATTTTTCTATGCCCTTTTGTGAGACGGAATAAACTTTAGTAAAAAAATTATTCAAATTTTTCAAATTTAAATTAATTAAATATTAAAAAGTATTATATTAATATTAATATTAAAAAGTATTAAAAATGAGTGACTATTTAACAATAAAAGTAAGTATTTGTTAAATTATAATCAATAAACTTAGTTATATGTATTTATAAGAACTCACTCCTAATTATGCCAGAATAATTTTATAAAAACGAAATTTCACGAGTCT
The DNA here is from genome assembly GCA_951394425.1 of Tipula unca. Taxonomy (NCBI): domain Eukaryota; kingdom Metazoa; phylum Arthropoda; class Insecta; order Diptera; family Tipulidae; genus Tipula; species Tipula unca. Next base: position 152,907,140 of record OX596382.1, read on the forward strand.
GTAGAATTACGCAGTTTCAAAGTTGTGTTAAATTTGAGAACAGGCCATCGAAAATTTTTGCAGTTAGCAAGAGTGTTTGGCACGCAGATGCTCTGTCTCCGAATCTCATGTTGGAGTACACCTTTCGTAAAACTGAATCACCTCAGCGGAATCTCTTATATCGGCAGTCTAATCAGGTTCTTGTACATATATGCAGATGACCCTATATGCATGATTGGACTGAATTACAATGGAGTGAAGGTAATACTTCATCTGCTTGCTGAGTTTTCAGATCAGGACTGAAAAACTCAGATCAATGAGTCTAAAGAAACACACATGATTTCTGGATAAAGGGATAATGTCACACCAGATTTTATTAGGGCAATACACGTTGGAGGAAGTGAGGAGGTTCAAATAATTGGATTCTCTTATTACTTATGATAACAGTGTGAATGAGGATATTAGAGAGCGGCTGGCAGAAGACCCACCCAAGCAGTTGTACTTTCTATCCTCTAAGGTTACTGATAAAATTTAACCATAAAAGAAGTGCCGTGTAGCTGAAGCTATACAGAGCGTATAGCGTTGAACAATATATCCACAGCGTAGAGAACCACTTGGCTTCTTCAGATTGTCTCGCACTGTATGAAAATCAAGCTCAGGATCAAAACCGGCGGAATAAAATTGAAATAGACATTTTAAAAATATATAATTTATACAGTTGGTTCATCCCAGGATTTTTACATTTGTACAGACTCATGAGAGACCTTTTCGTTATTTACAAAACATACAATTGGCACAAAAACATTCATCCCCCTTTTTAACAATTCAATTAAAAAAAAATTCTACTGGTCAAACCGTTGAGGACGATTGAGTTTAAGATCCTATTTACCAGAGCTGATAATTTGTTGATAGATGGAATTGCAACTACATAAATAAATGTCTTTTCGAGCTTTTCAATGTAAATATATGGTAGGACAAATCACATATCCAATCTTTGGCAGGGATGGCTATTTCCTTAAAACGATTGAGTTTGGGTTCCAATTGGTCACCTCTATGCCAGCGTTGATATTTTTTATCAATAGAATTTCCGCTACTTAAATAAATTTGCCGCCTTTGTATACATTTCAAAGGAAATTAAAATCGTATGCCCAAGCTTTTGTAGCGACGTCTATTATTCATAGCGATTGAGCCCATGTTGGCCACTACTACGCTAGTGCCTATAGGTTTTTTATTGCCGCTAAAGAAAAATACTAGCAGATGGATGGTATGGAACCATATAGAGTCGTTTTAATTGTACAATTTCGTATGTGGTAGGAGCCCGTCAAATGTAGTGGAATAGGCGAAGTAGCTTCAAGTGAAAAAGGTTGGACACTACTGGTTTAGAGTATAAAATAAACTATGTATATAGATTTTATATAGATCAAAAACTAAAACTAAACTTTCCTCCAAAGTTGGACTTCAAATAATTAATAGCCCTACCTAAATTAGTTAAGGCTTGATTTTTAAATTTATTAATTTGGCTGATTAATTTTTTAGTGTTACAAAAAGTAGCGCAGACCATACCAACATTCATACAAAATCCAAAACATAAACATTTTGGATAAACATCCAAAATCGAATTGTGCTTATGATATTCGTCAGCTAAATAGCGGTCAAATTATTTTGTATAGTATGTTATCGAAAAATTAGATTCGATTGATTTTGTTAGTTTCACAATAAGAAAAAAATTCGTTTCTGATAGTCGAATTATTCCATAAATTTGATGGGGTCTATTATGAAATGTATCGAATAATTCAATTAACAAAAAATTCAATAAATCGATTTTTTATGAAAACTATTATCAAACTAAAAATTCAATCAAATCGAATCGGAAATTCGATAAATCGAATTTTTTCCCTATAATGAAACTATCAATTGGATCGAATTTTTCGATAACAAGTTATACAAAATTCGACTACTATTTAGCGACGAATATGAAAATCCGATTATGAGTGTTTACCGTTGTTGTATTTTACATTATAATAAAGGTATATTGGTGAGAAGGACCATAAAATGTAAATGTAGGTAGTCCTAGAAAATTGTAATGACTCTTAAAAACGTGTAAGGAAAATTTAGGTTAATTTAGATTATTAAGTCGTTTACACTCATTCAGATAGACTTGTCAGATATGCCTGCCCAAACGTACCTGTACAGTTCGATCGGCATGTACATATGATAAAACTGTGCAGGTATTTTAAACTATACAGGCGGTTGGAGCAAATACAAAAATTCAATCGATATACCTGTAGAGGCCTAATTGCGCAGGCAAACCTGAATGTGTGTAGAAATTTTCGTTCAGTTATCGTGTTTTTGAATATCGAATTTAAGAGGTTGAAGACAATGTGAATTGGTGATATAAATATATATACTGGAAAAATTTAACCTCTATCAAATGAACTTGAAATTCTGTTATTATCACTGATATGAAATTATGCAACTAATCAATGAAACTAGTATTATCATTCTCTGGGATGAGAGTGTTCCTTCTTTGTGTTAAGCAAGCGTACTATTCTCATGCCAACCGCACCATCATTAAATAATCAGTTAAGGATTTCACTTACTTGTCGGTTAAATAATTCATATAAATAATTCGTGAATTTTAATTTAATAGGTCTGAAAAAATTGTTCGTCAGGTTCAATTATTTACAGCATTACCCGATGTTTTCGGGTAGTTGCGCAGTCGGATAGAATTTAATTTTTTACAACCACTAAGCCGGCAGCTACTAAAACATCACTTGTCGATGACGTGGACAATCGAATCATATCAGATGTACCTGCGTGTGGGCGCACAACAGACATCAGGTAATACTGCACAGGTATCCTTGACTGGCATACCTGACAGAGCTACCTGAATGTGTGTTGTCGGCTTAAGACAACGAACGCAAGCCTTTTCTCTGAATACTGGCGGCCGTGTTTTGATCATCAATGATCATTCATTCATTTATATACATACATTTATTTCTATTTAGATCCTAGACGACAGAAACAAAACTATAACATGTGAAGGAATACCAGATCAGTAAAGAAACATTACGACTACATACCATGACGAGGCAATAATACACTACTGTCATTTATATTATATAATATATGGGTTAACGAATTGGGATCGGCTTGAAATACGACATAATAAAAAATTCTCTAATCAACAAAATTATTTATCTTGAATTTAAGAGTGCTAAAAAAAATGTTGAGATATGAGCTAAATTGATTAAATAATTATTAGGTGAAAACTATTTTTGAGTTGATAGAGTTTTTAATATGTATAACATACATATATCCATTTAATTGGATTTAAACTAAATCTATAATCGGATTAAGTAGTTTGTTGTAACAAAAATTCGAAAAATTTGTTTTACCGACCCATTTAGTAGAAACTGTAAACGTATAGACTCTGCAATAAAAGAAGTAGCTCAATATAATATCCGCCATTCATGTACTGATAAAAAACAACACTCAGCAACTACGGAAATCCGACAGCAACCTCTAAATGATTTCCCTAAAAATAAGAAGCTTAATCAAATAATAAAAAATTCCTGCATCGGATTATAAGCTTGAGTTTTTGGAGGAGGCTTTTCATGTTAGAACTGGATTCTTAATTCTGTGTAAATATTAGGCTTGTTTTCTATTAAACTAGTTCATATAAAAGAAGCATGCCTGTAGCAGTAGTATAGATGTCTTTCACAGTTAATACAAAAAAAACATCATTTATAAAATGTCAGAAAAAATAATGCCATTTTCAACATGTTTTTGATCCTAAAGTTCCAAAGATCCAACAGTTATTGGTTTTGCTATTGAACAACATCGCAAAAAATTAATCATGTCGTCTCACAAAAATCAATGCTTCAAATATAATCATGATGCAAACATAGTGTTTTAGTTTTATCGTTGATTTGATTATTTTAAGTAAGTGAAAAGCCAATAGATCAAATAAATTATTATTTAAATTGTAGATCACGCATTAGAAGTTTGATTGTATAAACAGTACACGCGTACTTTAACTAGAAATTGTAATTCAGAGTTATATCAAGATGATCTAAGTAATTAAAAAATTATGTTTCGTCGAAAAGTAAAATTTTCTAAATAAATCAAAAAATTTCAAATTTTCAGATAATCATATTTTTAAATTTACGTTTGATTGAATTCTCAAATTTCAAAATTTTGCTTATCAAAATTGTATGATCGATTAGAAATCTCAACGACATGAATTGAATTTCAATAAAATATGATTAGAGTTTTCGTACTTAAAATTTAGTTAAATTTCCAACAGATTGGAAAGATCTGTTGTTCTATCATTTTTATTCGATAATAGTGAACCAAATGTATGTATGCTGTTGTGTTCTACGCCTATTTAAGTATGTCACAAATCAGCAGCAGCTGACACGTTTCTGTGTAACAATGAATTTAAAAAAATTCATCAGTTGCTAGAAAATCGTACCTCTTAGCATTATTGGATTGAATTACATACATTAAGGCAAATTATATTTCAAAATTAATGAAGCCAAATAGTTCTAAGGAATCACATTTTCTCTGCAAATCTAATTTCCTTTGCAAATTAAATTCTCAAACATTTACAGTCATTACAATTATAATTGCCAGAAAATTAAATTTAATTCGAAAATTTTCTATTCATTATTATTCTTAACTGTTTTTAAAGGCCATTACACGCCCCTTACAAGATTTTCTATTTAATTTTTATCAAATTAAGACAAAAATTTCTTTTAAACAAATGGTTAAAATGTTATCGATATTCTTCTGAAATTTATCAACGTTGAAATTCCGATAAATTAATCTCGAATTAAAACGAGTGTTGAATTCAAAAATCTGCAGCTGGTGTATGAAAATTGTATGCATCAGAACCATTGGTATATTCGAATCGCGTCAATAACTCAAATTCGAATGAACAAATTTTGTTCGATTATGATTATGATCTATTGATATGTTGAGACAAATTAGTAGAAGAATGCATATTGAAAATTTTAGAAAATTATTGATGATTTTTATTGAATTGGGTTTCATATTGATAATATATATTTTATTAATGATAAAAATCGAAGTTCATCTTCCACGAAACTTGAAATATTTAAAGCTACATCAGATGTTGTTCATCTGAGTAAAATCACTTGAAATGTTATTTGATGTACAATTTAATTCCACTTATGCTAATCAAGGCGAGTTAAAAATTCAATGATCTATGGAGCAAACTCTTTAGAGGTCATTTATGATCTCCTCTCGGGACAGATCGTGGAACTTTGTGGGAAATTGCCATTTCGTTTTAGTTTTTAAGTCATCAACAAAGTAAATTTAAAATCACCAACCATATGACCAGAAGCTAGCAAAACCAGTTCTATATGCTGACTGAAAATCAAAGTATTCTATTAAATTGCAGATCCCTAACCACCCAAAATGCTTAGATAGAACCAGAAACATATTTTCAAGAGTTTAACTAAATTTTCGGAACTAAAAAAATCTTGATTGAGAACAACGTTAGAGATTTTGCAACTAATTTGAATATTGTAAGGTATATAATTGTTTACTTTGTTAAAACTCACAAGATTTATAAGCATGTGAATATTTTTCCTAATTACCTTTAGAATTACATAATATAATGAATCCATTCCATTCAGCCACATTAAGTTAAACAAGTTGACTATTATTGTACTTTGAATAAATTATTTGCTTTAGAACGTAATCAAAATTTAAAATATCGATTACAAAGCAGATTAAACGCAATATGTAATACCAAGCAACTGACATGTGCACAATTACACACGGTTGCCTTGCCACCGAACATGTTAACAAATAATTTTTATTTTTAGGTTTCATCACTCTTCTTAAAATTTGGTTATCAAAATTAAAAAAAAAAAGTTGTACACATTTCTTAAAATCAAGAAACTGACGTAACACACAAACATATAATTATAATACAAAAATATTTATATCACAAATTATACTGACCTATAAGTATCGTAAGCAGCAGTCTTAATGCTGGTTCAGATGTACCCACAAGAGTTGCGATATATTGAACATAACCTATATTTTGACTTGTATTTGTCGACATTTTTACGATTTTTTTGATTATAAATTAAAACAATGTTTTATTCAATGAAACAAATACTACAATGAACTAGAATTAACATATAATGAACTATATGATAAATTTATAAAGAAATACGTAATTTTTAATTCAAGATTTATGTTTTCTACATTAAGTAAAAAAAATCAATAAATCTTTTTTTCACTTCACTTGGAACAACTTTTGTTTTTTTTGTTCGATTTTGCAGCACAAATACAACTTTTTATACAATTTTTGAAATAAAATTATATTTGGATTAATAAAAAATCATTTTTATTATATTAAATAATTTTTTCCGTAATTTATTTAATATTAAATACTATAATTTTAGAAATTATAAAAAATAATAATAAAACAATTCAATTATCCGCTCACATTAGTGTGGTTTGACGTCGAAAATAGAAATAGAAATGAAAACATAAGATTTTTTTTTTTTTACTGCAGTAGTTTTTTGTTTGGTTTTGTTATGTTGGTACCACGATACTGTTTGATTGAATTGATTTTGTTGAACTTGGAAATTTGTTGATCAACAACTTTTGAAACTTCTTGTTGAATGATAGTTAACTGCCGTAATGGAAGATTTTCAGCTTCAATTTGATCCGCTATAGAATCGAAAAATATTCTGGCTTGCGAATAGTTTGATGAATGATTTGGAGCAGATGTTGTTATGGCGGGACTGTGATGGGATCTCATATGGGTTCGATCATTGTGGTCTGACAGATCATCACTATAATTGATTTCAGATTTTAAATCATGTTTGTAGGATCGATTGCGATTAAAACTGCCTACGAGGAATGAGAGCTGATCGTAATATTCAAAAAGCGATACATAAGGAGCGGGGGAACTGGCACTATCGATGACTTTTATATATTCTCGACGAAATCGATGGCGAAGCCCTTGCCATTTAACCTTTACACTATCGACGGTGGCATCCAACTCTTTTGCTATCTGTTTCCATGCTATTTTGGTCAAATGACGACTATTATAGTTTTGTGAATCATACAAATTTAACATTGTTTTCACAATTTCGATTAATCGGGTATGCTCGAATATTGTTTGTGGTTTCAAAGGAATTTCAGTTGGTTCTTTTTTGGACTCAGATTCTAGCTTTACCACGGGTACTGAAACATCATTTTTATTAGCTACAAACATAGATTGTGATTCCCCGCGTTTTAATTTTGGCAATAACGTGCAACTGTCAAGAGAAATATATTTATAAAACTGAATATCCAGCAGCACACATATACTCACGTCTTGGAGGACATATAGGGCTCCAAATAAGACAGTTGATTGTAGTGTCGCCATGAACACGGGTCTGCCTTGTATAGATCATAATTATTTGCATTCCATTCCTTGCGGTAACGATTCCGAATCATTATCCAACGCTTTTTTAGAAACGTAACTGGAAAAATAAAACAAAAATGTTAGGTTAGTATACAATACTAGAATGATATTCATTGGTATCATGCTAAATTTGGTACAGACAATTTTAATTACCATCGAGTTGCAATTTTTTAGCAATTTTAGACCATTGCTGTTCTTTTACTTTATATAAATTACGCTCACTATGATTCGGGTTATATAGACACGGCCGTTCACGTATTAATTCGATTAATTGGTCGTTTAACATAAAATCTCCCATAATTTTGAGTTATCAAATGAAATAACCTACTTCTGTATACTTTAACAGTTTTAACTACCTACGTACTCAAGGTTCTATGAATTAAATTTTGAGAAAAACCAATTTCAACATTATGTTGTATGTTGGTATAGAGAATAAATGAAAACAATACACCACGGATCAAAATAACGGGAACTCGGTTTTGAGTTGTACAAAACAACAATGCACCAATTTAAAAATCCAAAAATCAAGTAAAATAGTTAGACACCAGTAAAACTTTATATTTTTGCACAATTTGTATAATTAGGCCAGCAATTTGTTTTACAACTTATATTGTTTTGCGTTCTAATTTTAAACCGGGATGTATTACTGAGACATCTGGTGTTTCATATATCATTGATGCACTGTAATCCATATTGTTGAACGGTTTATTGTTGATTTTTGATATATGACGAAATTTGTCCATGTACAACTTTTAAAACTTCTTGTTGAATGATTGAGAAGTGTCGAAATGGAAGATTTTCAGCTTCGATTTGAGCCGCTACAGAATCGAAAAACATTTTGACATGCGAATTATTTGATGAATCATGTGGAGCCGGATTTGTAGTGGTAGGAATTTGATAGGATGATGAATCGGATGATATGCGTGTTCGTGGAGCAGTTTTATCGGATGAATTGATAGGAGTTTTCACAACGGCATATTCTTCGGCACTATCATTACTTTCTATTTCGTATTTCATATTGGATGCTGAATCTGAATCGTATGCATTAGGGGTTTGATCGAGAAATTCGAGCATCTCAATGAACTTTCTTGAATTTGAATCGTCTTGATCCGATGGATTGTATAATCGATATCGTTCTTGAATCGTTTGCCATCGAACTTTTAGACTGCTTATATCTTGGTCAAGTTCGAAACTAAGCTGCGCCCATTTACGATTACGCATTGGTATGTCTCTATATTTGGGGTGATGTATGTCGTATAGAACGGGATTATTTCGAATAAACTGAACCACTTTACAATCTCGATCGTCTAGCTTAAACCAATTATTTGTTTCGCTGGAAACTTCCTCTTCTTCTTCTTTTAAATATTGATATGATTTATCGTCCTCGCCCTCATTGTCTTTGGATAGGTCGTTGCAGTAAACGATTTCCGCTTCCAAATCACGACTGGCCGATCGATTTAAACTGTCGATTAGGAATGAGAGTTGTTCGTAATATTCGAATGAAGAAATGAAAGCACCACCATGATCCCTGACTTTTATATACTCTCGGCGAAACCGGTCTCGCAGTTCTTGCCATTTAAGCTTTACACTATCTACAGTTGTATCGAACTCTTTTGCTAGTTGCTTCCATGCTGTCTGTTTCAAATGTCGACTATTATAGTTATAGTTTAGAGGATCGTATAAATTTGGCATTGATTTCACAGTTTCAATTAATCGGGTGTGCTCCAAAACTGTTTGAGGTTCATACATTTCGTTTGGTTCACCTTCAACGTCAGATTCCAGCATTTCTATGTATTCTGACAAATCGTCATACTCGTCATTGCATGTAAATTTTGGCTGTGATTCGATTCGTTCAGACTTTGGCACTGGCGCAATCCTATCAAGAAAAGTATTCCTATAGAATTTCATATTCGGGAGTAAGCAATACTTACGTTCTGAGTCTGGGTTTTATATGAGGCTCTAAATATGATATTTGCTTGTAGTGCCGCCAGGAACTTTTACCTTTACTGTGTGGTGCGTTATTAAATGTATTCCATTCCTTGCGATAACGATCCCGTATCACTTTCCAGCGCTTTTTTAGGAACGTAACTAAACATTTACAAAAACCAACCAAAACTTTTAGGTTATGTGTCGTATAAATTTAAGAACGGAATTTATTATTTACCATCGATTTTTAATTTCTTAGCAATTTCAGACCATTGCTTTTCTTTTACTTGATATGAATTATTGTCACTATGATTTAGATCGTATAAACACGGCCGATCACGGATCAATTCGATTAACTTGTCGTTTATAGGATCTCCCATTTTATTATTGTTTATATTTTTATATTGTAATGTCAAAATTGTAAAGGTCACCTTATTACAACTGAGTTATATTGATAATTTACGTATCACTGTCAACTTCACTCTTCTTTTCACCATAAGTAAAATTTCTTACACATAGCTTACATTTCTTATTGTAAGATTTTTTGCTAGATACCGAAACGTTGCTCTGTATTTTCTAGCTTTCAATTGAGCTTTTGAATTAGTTTTCTCCATTTGGGCTTTTCTAAGATGTCTGTTTAACCTGCCTGGGTCAGCATTATCTTTGGAGATTACAAATCAGACACACAATTGAATGGTCCTTTGGTTAATTGGATCTTTCAGTTTCAGAACAAACACAGTAAATATAAATATATAGCCTTACGTTCCCTGAACAATTAAAACCCCCCCAAAAGCTCTGTAAATATCCTATTAATTAATTTTCTGTATTTTTATTTTTGCTGATGCATTTATGAGGCCTTCTAATACTTTTCAAATGGATTAGAATATTTTTTTTTTAATATACTCATGCTAAACCTGACACCAGACTTAAATGGTCATTAAACTCTATTACCGAATTTTTATGATCATAAGTTAAATATCAATTTATTACCATTTCAACAAAAAGTAGATTTTATTCTACGGTAGTATGCTTGAAAATGGAAGATTTTAAATTAAATGTTTCGAGAACCGTTACTTTTTCAACAAAAATCAAAGTTTTTTCATCTAGTACTCGTAGTCACAAACATGGGTTTGACCACCTGTGCAACAGATTGTCATTTTTAAGCTTTTGGAATCAAAATATAGTTTTTCTGTGATACAATTAAAGTGTAATACATGTTATGAAAAGGCAACATGTTCTGGAGGCTATTTACATATATCAATTATTGAAATGAGATGAATGGAAATATACATACTCGTATATCAGAATCGATGAAGCAAGGTTCTATCTAATAAAATGGTGATTGAATCATAACGGGCATTACTTCAAGACCCTGCACCAGCGCACTCTCGAAGAAGCCTTCAAATTCTTAGAACAGAACGGCATATTTTTCATCCATTCTTATGGGTGGACTCAAGCGTCAGCACGATTGTTGCGCTTGCGCTACGTAATCTACATGTCTAGCGTAATTATGTATACAATTAAAATAATGATGTCGACAATTTGAATAAATTCAATATTTTAACAATATGAATTTATTTTTTTAGTTTTTGCCACATAATGTCACTTAAATGAATTTTTGACGAAAACCATTCACTCACAAACCAAATTTATCAATATTTTTCCACTAATCTGTAAAAGTTTTATATTTGGGTACGTTCAGGAAGATATTATCTAGCGATTAACACAGATTTTTAGAAAAATTCGTTCTAATAAGCGAGAAAATTGAAAATTTAATTGAAAACTATTTTATATCGATAAGCTCACAAATCAATTTATTGACAAAAATGTATCTTCGATGTAAAAATGGTTTAGGAATCAAATAAATATCGTGTATTTTTTAGTTCATCCCTTTTTAATTAGATGTCATAAGTGGCAAAAAAACAATTTTTTCATGGAATATTTTGTAATTTTCCATAGCGGAGATTTACACTATTTCAAGTTTTATTTTAGACGCATGTCTTGGCATTTAAATATCGACATCAATTTTGATTTTTGTTCTAGGTAAAGTAGAGCCTTAAGGGTGATTTCGAACGATGTTAATGATATTTTAAATGGAAGTGAGATAAAAACTCAAGAACACCTACGAATTAATTCGTATATAAACATCATGGGTGGGCTAAAGAGTATGAATTGATAGTATTTTTATACTGGATGGCAGCCGGTTGTGGTTATCGTGTAACTGACGGGTTTGTGGGCATCAGTGGTTAAGTACACAGGTAAAAATGATAATAGTTTAGAAATACCGTAAAAAGATGTAATTTATAGATTTACTGTCAAATCGATTATCCACAAAATATTGGACCATTTCACGGCACACATGCGACACATCATAAAACCACCAGCAGATAAAGACCAGATGCAAATTGGGATGCATTTTTGTAGGCGATCAAAAACTGATATTTTTGCCAATGCAATCGGAGCTATAGGTGGATGTCATATACGGATCAAATGTCCTGTGAACAAACACGATGAATACTTAAACTATAAGAGTTTTTATTCAATCCAGTGTCAAGCGGTCCTGGATAGTAACCACTTATTTAATGATGTGTTCGTAGGTTTTCCCGGTTCTGTTCACGACACAAGGGTATTTAAAAATAGTCCGCTATTCCAAAATGGAACATATACCAACAGCAACAAATATTTACTAGGTGACAGTGGGTATCCTTGCACATTAAACCCAATACCAGTCATAACACCGTATAAGAATGTCACTGGATTGCAGAAGAAATTTAACACGGCACACAGCCGCGCCAGAAATATAATCGAATGCTCATTTGGGCTGCTAAAAATGCGATGGTGAAATATTTTTAATAGATCACTAGAGCTTACGATCAAAAATAGTGTCAAACCCGTTTTTGTTGCATGTATTTTACATAATATTTGTGTCTCTGGCGGCGACTTTGGTCCAATATCTGAAGCTAATGCAATATTGGAACATGATGATATTATAATCGAAGAAAACAACAACGCAGATGTTACAGATTCCACAGAAGATCTGAATTTTAGAAATAACCATTTGGAACAATTAGCTTAATAAAACAACAAACAATTTTCAGTTTCATTTAATTAACGCATACGAGTATATATTTCATTTTTATAAACTTTAAATAAAAAAAATAAATTAAATCATCACATTATTATCTGAATTAAATTATTCGCGCAACCTAATCAGAATCGTCTGAGCCCGACGATATGAGCATACCATTTAAATTTATATGTGGGTAAGCGGTTTTAATCATTTGCCCAAATACTCCCATTAGAACATTTATCTTTTTTTTCTAGTCGTTTGTCTCGTTTTTCCATAAATATATCATATGGACTCATTCTTCTGGTCTTATTACCTAGAGTAGAACTCGACCTAGACGAAGATGACGTTGAAGATATCCTGAGATAGACGCCGTTGGGTTATAGTTAGCCGTCGATGGCCTTGGACTGGCGAGTGGTGATGTCGGTACACTCTCAGGTAATAAATCGTTAACTGTTGTGCTGTTTTCTACGTATGCCCTAGTGGAATTCACATATCCTCCATTAGTGTTCGAAATCAAATAGGGAGGATGGAAATTGTCTTTTTGGCTGGCATTTTTATGAATTATATCATAACACCGCCAGTCCTCTTTAAGCTCTTTCTCTACTGGGGCTTCATCGCTTGCTCCTTCCATCGCCTGCTCCTTCCTTTAACACATATGTAATACGATTTATTCTTTTTTATATTATTTTTTAATAATTAATTAGATTGTAATTTAGGTTAGCACATTACAGTTTTAATTGCCTTTTGTAACAAACGCGTTGTAAAAATGCCGTTTAGATTCTAAAAGAATTCTAAAAGATTCTACATCTGAAACTTGTAAAAGTGAAGTGGATTGAACAAAATATAATCAAATTTATAAAATTAGAAAAAAGTACGAACGATAATTTATTATTTTTAAGTTCCATGGATAAACTCATGTCAGGTAAGTTTCAAAAGTGTGGTTTTAAATCAGTTATGTAGAAAGTGAATATAAATATTTTCATAGTTCTCCCTCCATCTGAGGAATTTAATTTATACAATCTTCGAGACAAAGACGGTGCAGAAATATCAACCGAAAACTTAGTGGAGATAATGTTATAATATTCAAAGTGCGCACGTTTTTGCTTAGAAGTTCATCCAGTGTTACCCCAAATCGAGGAACAAATTGTAGAACCATCTAGTACTGTGAAAAGAGCCAACCTTTTATCGGTACACAAATATTATTGTTCGACGAGGTAATTTACGAAGTATTTCAACATTCATTTACTAATTTAATTTCTTTACTAAACATTTTCATTTACTAATTTAATTTCTCCGTTTATTTTTTATAGGCTTTGAAGTCGCATATCAAGAATAGCGAACAGTTGTTCATTTTAACGGAATTCGAAAACACGGGTTCATTGAAGGATAGTTCTCGTAGATGCCTTGTGTCCACTGCAACAAATTTCTTCTGTCATCTCTTTTCTTATATCCCATCATTTCCCATTATTATTATACTATTTATTACCAGAGATTTTATGTTTAATACCGACCGGGCAATAATTCACCTGCCAATAATAAAATAAATACAGTGAGTAATAAAATCAAAGTTAAGAGTAATTCATTGTCGGCACGCACTAATAATTTAGGTACTACACATATCTATATATGTATATGTAGATGGAGCGAACCTAATTTCGTTACAATTTTTAAATTGATTACTTTTATTTTTATTATCAGTTAAATAAACCAACTAAGCAATTTAACATAGCGTGTACGAAACAACCCCATATAATAGCGGTGGGTGCAAATACACAGGCTATATCTCAATATTATATAGTAGTAGATGGAAAACTTCTTGGTGTTCCGTTTCATTTTTCATTTAAAGAAATTTTCGATCTACTATTTTAAATATTTTACGTATTTAATATAGAATTTGAAAACATGTTCGCAGACATTTTTCTACTTTATTGCCACCTATATTTATAAAATAGGCAATATTAAAACAAACCGGATGATAGAAATTAATTCAAAATTTGAATATAAGTTTGTAAATGATTCAACTAGTACATTAGATTAAAATGATTATGTTTTATAATGTATGTCTTAAAAATTTTCAATCTCCTTGACTATTTCTCATATAAGGAATGATCATTTTGGTCGTCTGCCAAAACCCATAATTTTAAAATGTATTTCAAACAAACAATGCAATCGGGAACTAAATACCTTTGGCGGATTGCGTCGTCATGCCCAAAACTGCATTGCTTCAATTTCCTGTAGAACATTGCAAAATGAAGATAAATCTGAAAATACATATAATATTCAAATCCATTTGGAAAATCAACCTCCACCGGTATAAAAAACTAACATATCAAATTTGAAGAACTTGTGAAAGAATTTTACAGTAAAATTACTTCTATGGGAATTGCTGAAGCTACTCTGTTACCAAAACATCATTTCCTCTCCCACTATTATCACGTCATTATCACTTGAGTAAACTTAATGCTAGTTTGAAAAACTATGTCAATGTTTGCAAAACTTTAGCGCAAAGACATCAGCAAATGTCTTGGAATAATTGGCACCATAGAAAGTTTGAGTACAATATACCAAAATTTGGAAAATTAAAACCATTTAGAACCGAATTGAGCAACTAAATAAATATTTTCAAATCATTTTATGAAGCGCTAGCTAAAGGAAATATTTTTTTAACTGAATACGTTGAATTTAATTATGGTTTTCACTATAAAGCGGGATGTTTTCTAGCGGGAAAAAGATTCGAATAATTTAATTTTAAAATATGATGATTTATGTTACAAAAAATCTTAGGAATCATATAATTTTAGTAATACGAGTAAGACATATATAGTATTAATTAATTAACACAGTTTTAAAGGCCATTACTGGCCCCTTACTGAGTCAACAATTCGGATCCAGCGGTTTCGATCCCGAGCATGGTCTTCATACTGTCTAAGACAATCTGAAGAGGCCAAGTCGTTCTCTACACCGTGGAGCCATCGTCGCCTGCAACGACCTCTGCGCCTACCATATGGTGGCTCTCCTTTCAGAGATCGCTGCAGAATTCGTTCCGGATCAGCACGCAGAACGTGCCCGAGCCAGCGTACTCGCTGAGATCTTATTTCATGTACAATATCGGGGATCTTCATCAGATCTCTGATCTCGATATTGTACAGATCTCGGTAGGTACCATCTATTTCGCGTTTTGGGCCGTAAATCACACGCATGACTCTTCTCTCAAATGTTAGGAGCCATCTCTCGTACTCATCCGTCAGCGCCCAACTTTCACATCCAAACATAACAACTGGCCTGATCAACGCTTTGTAAAGCTTCAGCTTCACGGCACTTGATAAGTGTTTAGATTTTAGCAGTGGCCTTAGAGGATACAAAGAACGACTGCCAGCTGCCAGCCGCACTTTAATATCCTCACTCACACTGTTATCGTGAGTGATAAG
Source organism: Tipula unca (assembly GCA_951394425.1). Classification (NCBI taxonomy): domain Eukaryota; kingdom Metazoa; phylum Arthropoda; class Insecta; order Diptera; family Tipulidae; genus Tipula; species Tipula unca. The sequence goes on from OX596382.1 coordinate 152,923,002, forward strand.
AGAACCCAAATATTTGAACCTCCTCACTCCCTCAAACGTGTGGTGGCCACTACTAAAATCTGGTGTGCCATTGTCCCTAAAACCAGAGATCAGGTATTTCGTTTTGGACTCATTGATCTGAAGTCCAACTGAAGCTGAAAACTCTACAAGCGGATCAAGTATTTGTTTCACTCCGTTGCTATTCAGTCCAATCACGCATATGTCATCTGCATATGCAAGCACCTGATTGGACTGGTGATATAAGATGTTACGCTGCGGTGTTTCAGTTTTACGAAAGATGTACTCCAACATGAGATTAAAGAGTATCGGGGACAGAGCATCTCCCTGCCGAACACCCGAGTTAACTACAAAACTTGTCGATAGCCTGTTCTCAACCTTAACACAGCATTGGGACTGCGCCACTGTCATCCTACATAGTCGTACCAGTTTTGTTGGAATTCCTAGGTATTCCAGGGCAGACCATAAACTCTCTCCATTGATCGAGTCATAGGCCTGCCGGAAATCCAGGAACACCTGATGTACGGGGATGGATGTCTCATAATATTTAGATAGAATCATCCGCAGCGAAAAGACCTGATCGGTGACTGATCGATTCGGACGAAATCCTCCTTGATAGTCACCAACCAAACCCTCCGCTAGAGGAGTAATTCTATCCAATACAATGTATGACAGTAACTTGTACGCTGTGCAAAGGAGGGCTATACCGCGATAATTCTCACACTTCAAGCGGTCTCCCTTCTTGAAGATGGGGCATATCGCGGCTACTTTCCATTCGTCAGGCATAACTTCGGTTCGCCATACTAATCGAATAAGGTCGAAAAGACAGTTCAACAAAGTATCCCCTCCGAATATCAAGAGCTCCGAATTAATGCAGTCCACTCCAGGTGCACGGTTTCGTTTCAATCTCTGCATGGCTTTAGTGAATTCCTCATGGGATGGCTCCTCAGTGCAAATCTCCGCAGTCTGTGTTAGAGGTGGCTCAACAACAGTCTGTGACGCATGATGGACATCAAGCAGGTCAGTAAAGTGTCCACTCCATGCGTCAAGTACTGCGTCGATGTTGACACAGAGGTTTCCATCCCGGTCCCGAATGGCGGTTGACGTAGGCCTGAAAGTATGGTGCAGTCCAGTAATTCCTTTAAAGAAATTACGCGAACTGCGCTCATTGCTGAGTTGTTGTACTTTCAGAACCTCGGCCTTCCACCATTCTCGCTTCTTCCGTCTACAAATCCGCTTAGCTGCCCTTCTTGCAAGAGCAGCCTTGTTTTTCCTCGCGATTGTGAGACGTTGTTGCACTTCATTATGGGCTATATTTTGTTGCTCAACTGCAAGACGACACTCGTCATCAAACCAATCATTCTTGGGTCTGACTTTCACTATACCTAAAGTCTGTTGAGCAGCACTGATAACCGAAGTTTTCAGTACCTCCCACACAGAGTTCACGCAGTCAGACTGGTAATTAGCTTCATTAATGTTGTCGCTGACAAGATCCTGATATCGTTTCTTTTGATCTTCATTTATCAGACCTTCACAATCAACACGTACCATGCGTTTCGCTGTGTTCCCAGACTTGTACGAAAACTTCCATCGTAGCTTTGCAACGACCAAATGATGATCGCTGCCTACGTATTTGGTTGCTGACCGATAAGTTCTCACATCCTGCACAACCTGAGCCCGTCCTTTAGAAACTAACACATGGTCAATTTGGCTGCGGGAAGTTCCGCGAGGATGTGTCCATGTCTCAAGATGTATGTGTTTGTGAGGGAAGAATGTGCTTGCTACTCTAAGATCATGAGCAACCGCAAAGTACATCATTCTCTCACCATTATCGGTCGCAGTTTCGTGTCGGGAGTACGGACCTATGTTTTCACACAAGTCGGTCTGATTTCTGCCAGCTCTAGCATTAAAGTCCCCAATTACCATTCTAACATCGTGTTCGGGTATAGATCCCATCAGATCGTCCAAGTCATTGTAAAATGAGTCTTTATCTTGGGGCTGGCTGACTTCTGTGGGCGCATGTACACAAATTATCGACAGGTTAGCTAACTTCATGCGCAAGCGAAGCTTACACAATCGGTTATTGACTGCTTGGAAATCCAAAACAGCGTTCTTTACCTGCGGCCCAAGAAGAAATCCAGCTCCAAGATTTCCGAGGTCATCCCCACTGTAGAACAATGTATAGCCCTGGGACACATGGTCTCCACTTTTAGGCCAGCGAGTTTCTTGAAGAGCAACGAGTTCCAGCCGATACTCCTTCATGCACGTGATTAGGCCCTCTAACGCTCCTGGTTTCCTTAGTGATTGCACGTTCCACGTGCCGATCCTAAATCTCGTGTCCGGGTACTTGAGCGGGGTCCGGTGTTTTTTTGGCGGTATCCATTTTTCTTTTTGTTGACTTTATAAACATTTTATTTTTTTACGGATACAGCCCAGCGATCCAACCGTTTATAGTATTACGACATATAGTATTACGTGAATTAATTTTATATTTTACATAATTGAATTATAAGTTATTTATATTTAAAACAATAATAATGTAAACAAATTGTCATAAATAAATGAAATTTTTATGAATTATAAACAAACAACTCAACGCCAATTGTTTTGTTTACCATTTTTAGTACTTATTTTGTACTAAAATATATAATAAAATTAATAATAAAATTCTAATATTTATTTTATTAAAATATAATAAATAATATCATTATAATGTAACCCGTAGTAATATTAATTTTTAACCGCACTAAGATTAAAACAACCCCCAAAAAATATTAAAAATTAGTTTTATTAAATGATAATATATAATGTATTGCATTTTATTGAGAGGATTCGCAATCTCAATATTAAGTTTATTAATATTTACTCCCATCTTATTAATATTTAATATATTAAAAACCTTTAATATAACCGTTGATGGATTCACAGGTAATATGCTTAATATTAAATTTTAATATGACTACAATTCAAATGATGCAATTTTACCCACTGCAAACACCTTGTCTTTTGCATAAATAAATCGTTGGTGTGTTTACCAGTGCCGTGACAATTACACGACCTTTAATATCCACATCATCGTTTATAATCTTAACTCCTGCATTACCGAAGAGTACTTTGTGATTTTTCTTCACAATTTGGCTAATTGACAAAAAATTTGTAGTAATCTCTGGTATATACTGTACATTTTTTAGCTCCACAGTTGAATCATTATTGACACATTAATTTGAAATAAAAAACAAAACAACTCACTATTATAATATAATATATATGATTTTAATTTTATCTTCCATTTTTTTTGATTTATCATTATTTTACAAATACCTACATAAACAATAAATAAAAAATAATATTTGTTTTTAAATTTTATTAATTAAATAAATATATAACTTAATAAGCATCATAATAATAATAATAATAATAATAACATTTAATTATTTTATATAAATATATAAAATTTTATATATAAATTCATAATATAATATTTTTTTTATATAGATTTTTTAAATTTAAATGTTAAAATTAGTTGGGCTCATAAACTAAATTGAACATTTAAAATTAAAAAATATCAAAGCTATATGTATGTATATAATTATATATGTAAATGTATAATAATATATAAAAAAAATATTAATGTATATTATTTATAATAAAATTATAACAAAATGGCTACCGGTAGTAAACTGAACAAAATGGTTGGTTCTTTTTTTTCATTTTTTTTTGATTGATATGTTTTGATTGAAAAGGAGAAGAGTTTTCTGATAAAGTTCTGTTTATTTAATATTATATTTATTAAATTTATATAATAAAAATGGCGGAAAAAAGCTTAATTATGTTTGTATGTGTTTAATTATTTATATATGTATTTATATATATTCATAATATATTTTATTTATTTATTTTTATTTGAAATTTTCACCCCGTTTTGGTCCGAACTACAACAAAAATTAAATAATCGGTTATTTATGAACAAAATGGTATTACATCATATTATATTATGTATGTATATATATAAACCACCCAAAAATAATTAAAATTTAAAATAACAAGTTATATAATAATTAAATTCGAAAGAAATAAGCTTATATAATTATAATTTAATTAATTATTTTTAAATATTATTTTAGAATATAATTTTAATTTTAATTAATTATTTAAATTTATTTAATAATTCTTTTTTAAATTTTTTTTATTTTTATATATTTTATAAATATGTTAACTGCTACTGTGGTGTTTTTCTGAAGTAAATAAAAAAAATTATTTAATTTTTTCGTTTTTTTTTTTTAAATTAATTATTATTTATTAATTTATAAATATTTTTTTTTTATTTACTTATAGAAAATAAAATTAAAAAATAAACCAAACAGATAATTTTTAAAAATAATAAATGTGAAATTAAATATATAATATATTTGTTTATATAATATAATTTATTTGGTGGAATTTAAAAAAATAAATTTTAATTATATATACTTCTAATATTATTGTAATATAATTTCTATAATTAAATATATATAATTAAGTGTAAAGCTATTTCCAATTTTTATTTAAAGTTTTTTATAATTTTTTTTTAAATTTAATAACATATTTAAACATAAAAATAAAATAATAATCATATTTATGAACACAACATTTTATTTAAACTTTTTAATCCACTGTATATAAAATATATAATTTATATATTTGTTTTATATAATAATATATAGAATATGTCTTTTTAATTTATATATATATATATATTATAATATTAATTTAAATATAATATATATGTATTTATTTATAATTTTTAAAGTAATAACACCACACAAAAGGCATTTAAAATGTTTTGTTTAAAATAAAATTTGAAAAATAAAATTTATGTATTTTAATTAATTATTTCAGGAACTCTGATAAAGCTTTATTTATATAATATTTATTTATTTATTTTTTCTATTATAAAATATCAATTTTTTTTGTTCAGAATATAGATGTATAATTATTTATATATATTTTAAATACAAGGTGCGAGATAAATTTTGGTCATTATTAAATTGATATAATTTTTTTCATCTTTAATCATCTTCGCAAGAAGCTGAATAGTCCTTTGCCCTTCTCGGGTTTTGGTGCCATTAGCATTGGTACTTGATTTTTATGAGTAATTTTAATCTAAATTAATAAACATAATTAATTATTTTGTGTAACATAAAATTATACGACAATTTTATATAAAATCGAACTTACAGTACATGGTCCCTGCATCCATGGTTCTCCATCGATTTGCATTGGAAATGTTTTTTTCGTGGTTAACACAATTTCGGTACATTGTGCCAGTCGACGACCGGACGCACGTAATCCAGTTCTCACTTGTCCCATATGCAAACAATTTTCCAATCCTATAACCTCAATTCGACCATCGCCAATATCTTGAATTGCCACCGATAAATCAACCGAATTAAAACTTGTAGCCGACAATTCTTTATCGCTGGTTTTTAATTTTTTTGTACCTTTCGACCGAAACGGACCGGCACTTTTACGAATTCGTTTCTGGGACAAATGTTCACCCCATAAATTTGATCCGCCATGGGTATACGGTATATTCAATAGTGCTATACCTTGCAGATGGGGTCCATTGGCCAGGTCAAGCGATATACCATCGCAAATGATTTCTAAGTGTTCGTGGAGATTTTTACAAGAGGCGGCAAAGGTTTCCGAAGTCGCATATTCGAAATACCATAGTTTATTTTTCATTCGACTGTTGAATTTATGCGGATTACGTTCTCGCTCCAAATGAAATTTAACACAAATTGCGGCGTCCTGCAAAGAGATTGGAAAGAAAGAGAATAAGAAAACATGAACAATTTTCTAGTTGGATATATTGAGCAAAAGCTTAAATATGTGAACAAGTACTTGAATTACAACTAATCAAAGTTAAACCTAAAATCCAGCTTAAAGCATTTCTTAAATGGATAGAATAGAAATAGAATCAAACTTTAGTCAACCTTTATGATATCGAGAAATTTTAATATTTTTTTTCCTTTGTCTCTAATTTAGGAGCATATAGGGCGTAAACTAGGCTGGACCATCTGATTCTATATTGGGAGCTATTGCATTCAGCGCTCCCCATGTATTACTGAGTTCTTTCGCTTCGGCTAGCATCGTTCTTTTCCAGGTTACTTTACGTTTTTCTTGTGGATTCCACTCTAATGACATATAAAAAAGGCAAATGTTTCTTAGCGTCCGTGCGGCGACTTTAGAGCACTCAATGCAATGACTGTTCCAGATAAATATCCTCTGTCGTATATTCAAGACTGTGCTAGCACGGTGTGCAATAAAATAGTGTTTACATAGATATACACAAAACAGCCATAATCACATTTGGACTGTTTGAGTTCGTGTATATGACTATCGAATTGTGTAACGCGGCGCCAACGTTCCAGCGATATGTATAGATCATGCCACAAGGGGCTGTTGGTTTTTGGATATATTGATGATTTTCTCATTGCCTCGGAAAATGATCAGCAACACCGGGAGCACCTTCGAATATTCTTCCAACGGCTACGAGATTTTGGGTTCCGAATAAACACCGCAAAATGCGAATATTTCAAGAACGAGATCGAATTTTTGGGATAAGCAGTTAGAAAGTTTAGCGATGATAAACTTTTACAGTAAGTTTATACCAAACGCGGTATACCAGAAACCCATCATACAGAGTTTGATTAAAGGAAATGTAAAAAACGATCAAAACAAGATCAAATGGACACCGGAGTCAGAAGAGGCGTTCATCAAGTGCAAGGACGACTTGGCAAAATCAACTTTACTGGTGTATCCAGTACCGAATCATTGTCATTTCATATATATGCTGGAGGGTCGAAACGCCACGATATATACGAATCACAAACCGTTGGTGTATGATTTTGTACAAAAATTGAGCAAGGCTACCCCACGCAGAATTCGACATCTGGATTTTATAAGCCAGTTTTCGACGGAAATACGGCCTATCAAAGGAAAAGGTAACCATACAGCAAATTTGTTATCCCGAATCGAGACGATCGCCAGACAATGGAGTTACGACGACATTGCATGTCATCAAACCACTGATGCGGAAATGCAAGCGTTGCTCAGCTGCAATACGACATCTCTCCAACTGAAACAGATACAATTGCCAAGCGTCTCAAACCAATATATTGCGATGTCCAAGGCAATTCATTTCGGCCCTTCGTGACATAAAAATATCAGAGTACCATAATAAACCACTTCCATTCCATAGCTCATCCCGGAATTCGTGCTACGACAAAAATACTCGCCGATAGATTGTAAAATTGTACGAAAATAGGCGTGCATACTAAATCGCCGTTTTCAACGACACTATACCGCCGACTCAACGTTTCCAGCATATTAATGTCGATATAAAAAGTCCATTGCCTCCATCACAAGGACATCGATATCTGTTAACAGTGATAGGCAGATTTTCTCGTTGGCCCGAATTTATTCCAATGGATGACATGACCGCCGAACGCGTAGCCGTTTTGGAACATCTCGCAGAATTACGTCTGATCAAGAACGGCAATTTGCGGACTACATCGTACCAACCGCAGTCAAACGGAATCGTGGGACGGTTTCATTGAACATTAAAAGCAGCAATAATATGCAGGCAAAATCAAGATTGGGTATCTCAACTGACCATCATGTAACCGAGCAAATAGCGCAGTGGTTAAAGCTTGGACGTTTGGATCGGGTGGTACCGGGTTCGAATCCCAACAGAGGCGGGATGCAGAAGCGATTTTTCATCTCCCGATTACGATCGGTGATTAAATTGAAAAACATCTATGATCCTCTGTTGTAATGTAGAACTCATGGGCCGACCCATCTTCCATGTCATTGTACAGGGTGATATGGAGCTATGCAATGCGCAGGTGGTATACTGTCCTTGTATGAATGGGATGAATGAATGGGTTGAATGAATGTTGTGTGAATGTAAGGTAAGGCTATGGACAGAAAAAGTGTCTATGCCACGTCCTTCCCAACAAAAAAAAAACAAACTGCCCATCATACTTCTTGACAGAAGCTTCTAGAACGTTAACGGCAGCAGACATCATCATATATAAAAACTATTGTTGTTATTAATTAAAATAAATAAATAAATACACGACCATACAATAAATAATTAATTGGTGGTTTTTAAATAATAGAACACTATAATTGATTTTTGCTTCCCGCCTCCCACTATAAAATTACAATAACTGATGCCCCAGATCATCCATGGCGATTGAATTGTATCCCATCACTTCAAGAAAAAACTTTCAATCGCCATGGATGATCTGGAGTAACAGTTATTGTAATTTTAGATTAATAAGAATGGTAGTACTCGAGTTACTTCAAAACAAAAATAAAAAATTAAATTATATTTTATTTCAAAACCATAAATAAATTAATTTAACAGTGTAGAAAAATTGTAAAGTTTAGGAGATGTTTAGGAAAAACTTCACGCCCATAATTTTTTAGTATTAGCTTCACTGTCCTATTGGTTTGTAAAATTAGCCTTTGTAAAATAACCTTTATTTTGAATTTGCTGAAATAATAGGTTAGTAGTCAACAGAGTGGTAACTTAAAGTATAGTTATATGTTTGTATGACAGTTTGTATGAAAAATAAATGGCATATATCATAAAAAAAGAATAGTTCGGACAAAACTTACCACACCAACCGAAAAATAATTATTAATAATATTGTATGGCACTGAAAAATCCATTTCCGATTGGGGTTTAATTGGCCTCTGGACTGCCGATGTTGTTGTTGTTGTTGCGATTGTTGTCGTATTATCGGCATTGTTCGTGCTATTACTTCGGCTAATATTTAATAAATTACTAATGTGTTCGCTACTTTTACTTTGTTTTATATTATTATTATTGTTATTATTACTACTGCTAGTATTATTATTATTACTATTACTATTATTATTATTATTATTATTAATTATATTATTAACATTATTACTACTTGAACTATTTTTAATTATTGTTGATGATGATGTTGAAGACGAGGTAAATTTACAAGATTCTTTGGTTGTTGTTAGATCACCATTTTTGCTCGATTTCATTGTTGTCTCAATATTTAATAAATTATTATTACTATTATTATTATCACTAGCTTTTTTACTATCATTATTATTATTATTACTACTAATATTATTTATATTACTATTATTGTTCGTTAATAGTGATTGTGACGACGATGATGATGTTATTTTTTCCATTTTGATCGACGATTCGGCCAAGTATTCACTGGTTTTTGTATTATTTCGAATTTCTTCGTAGGTTTGTATCACAGATTTTTCAACAATAATACGTTGCGATAATTCAACAACTCTTTGCATATTTTCGGATAGGGTTACCTAATGCGGAAAAATAAATAAAATTAGTTGCATATACATTCTCGCCTGAATATTAACTCCATATATAGATTCAAACCTTTGGTTTTGGTAACTGCTCGACAGGCGAATGATTTACTACTTCTATACTCCATCGATCTAGCATAACGGTTGTGGCTTGGCCAATCTTATCGAGTAGTTTTGGAATAGCTTCACCCTCATAACCTCCGCCCCAACGCAAACATCTTGCCAAATCATTTCCAGTCCCCAGCGGTATCACACCAACCGCAGGTTGAGTTAACATTTCAACCGAATCTATATGTATAGGTACACAAAAAAAAAAGATTTTTTATCTTAATATTGAAACAATAAATTAAAATTTATATCGCACCCATAGCTTCTAGTACCCATCCGACGGTACCGTCACCACCACAACATATTACTTTAAAATTTGGCACATCTTTGAACATCATAAGTCCTTCGAGTGGTCCCCCTTTTGATAAATCATAAATTTGTCTCGGATTCAACATGTATTGTAGTTTTCGCAGTATACGTGTACCTTGCCGGCCACCACTTTTCGGATTAATAAAAACTAGTAATGGTGAGGCATCTGGTGGTGAAACAATTTGAAAATGCATTCCGGGCGTTGTTTGTGGTTTTGATTTATTGGTAGTGGTGGCTATTGTGACCGAGCGTTGCCGATCGAGGACGGCTGGAAAAATTGCGGTAGGCGGGAGTATTAATTTTGCGAATTCACCTAATGTACAATCAGTTCGAACGGTTGATGCACATCGATTATGTAGCTAAAAAAAAAAAATGTTAGTTGATGTATGTATCTATATTTGTATATATGTATGTGCGTAATAAAATCTAATTTTACCATCATATGGCACCATCGGCACGAGAGACCGGTTATCCCGTGATACGCTTTTATACGCTTTCGACATTTTGAACATCTTCCGTTACAATTTCCTTCCACCCAATGATGAAGTAGAATTGGCGAACTTTTACCTTTTTTTGATTTTACATACGTCGTAATACATGATGCCGGTGCTCGCTGGACACACCTCTCGTGCACCGTATATTTACATACTGAAACATATAAATAGTTATTTGGGTTACTAAATTATATTTCGTGTATATGAATCTTATATGACACATACAAACACAACACAGCCCCTTTTTGCCAAGTCCGACTAGCATATTCAGGCATAGATTGCAATAGGCCGGTTTACTGAAATGTTTAAGTCTCCACACGTGTATACCATCCTCCTTAATGACGTTATCGACCCCCAGTAAAACGAGTAGTGGTATCGTTGTCATTCCGCCCCTTTGCCATTCCTCCAGCGATACGGTGCCATCGGCATCATAGTCAATCTCCGTCATCATATCTTTTAGTATTGGCCTTAATTCGGACACATCCCATCCCATGTATTCGGCTACGCTCATCATTTGATTAACAATTGCATCTAATTCGGTTGTGTCGAGTACACCATTCCCGTCGGTATCATACAATCGGAACATGACTGAAAATTGTTTGTAAATTTTATTTTAAATTATTTCGGTCAAGCGCGTATCTTCTTTGTATAGTTACATTCGAGTTTGTCTTCGGGCCGTCCAGCTTCAAGTAACGATAAGTAGCACACTACATCCTTTAACGGTACTTTTAATGTTAATGGATCAAAATACGATTGTTTACGTGATAGAAGACGAACATCTGAAATTAAATTTAAATCAATTTTAGTATCATGTAAATATCGATAATACCGTTACCGTGCGCATCTTCATACTACTAATTTTTCTTAAATAAAAAAAAAAAAAATAAAACTAAAAGAAGAAAACAAAATCACATCAAAAAAGAAAATTTCTAAGAATATTTAAATCTGTTTTTGGCAACATAAAAATAAGAAATGAAAATAAAAGAAAAGCTCGTACAAAACCAAACTCACAGGTTGTAGTTTGGGTATATGTATGTTTGTGTGTGTGGTAAACGTGGTCGAATGGAACGAGGCAATTCACAATAATATGTATGTATGTATATTTGGGAGATAAACACATACACACAAGCTTATAATTCCTCAACATTTTTAATTTTGGTTTTGGATTCTATATATACGATGATGTTAAAAAATTTATGTCAAAAAATGTTTCCTTCCATCAATCGACTTAAATGTTCTTACAAAAAAGGTATTATGTACAAATTTGCTTGATATCCGTTTTGTTTGACTGGAAAGTGATAAAATTAAAAAAGCTTTAACAGAAAGCTTTTTAATTAAACCATTTTTTGGTTGTATGAATATGTATATTCATACTAATATATATATACGTGTGTAAGTGTAGGATTAATTTTTCATTATTTTGGATTCACATTTTTGAAATGGGTTTAAGATATGGGAAGCGTTGGGATGGGTTATCCATGATTTTTGGTTAACATTTTGATTTTTGAACTTTGAATTTTTTGATAGTTTGAACAGAATTCATCAACTGAGTGCGAAATTTGATTTTGATTTTGGCAAAAAGCAGATATTTGAAATTTGTTTATAACAGTCTGTCTATATATTTTTATAGTTTTGATGGACAGTCAGGCAACAAAATGGATATGGAGCTCGAAACCTGAATCGAATTTATAAATTGTGCCTTTGACTTTTAAATCTCGTATCGTTAGCTTCATTTTTCAGCAAAGCCTGAACATGTGTCGAAAAAGGGAACTATTCAAATTCCTTGTTTGACAATTAGTCATTATTAAGTGACACTTTTCAATTTTCGAGAAAACTTGAATTAAAAATAATTTTAGAGTTTAAATTTTAGAAGCATTCACGATTAAAAAAATGGCCAGGCACATCTCGAATCTAAAAGCTACCTCTTTTCAGAAAAATTGGAAAAATTAAAAACATTTTAGTTTATCTCCGTCAAGTGAAAATATTTAGGTAGACTTACAAACATTAATGAAAATGGTAGATATGCTAAAACTGATTTAAACCTTTCATCGTTTCTGGTGGTTACACTAAACTGACTACTGAATATCTCTTTAAGTAAAGGAAATACACCAAAACGGATTAAAAAATCGAAACCTCGCCATCAAATTCCGAAGTAAATAATTCTGAATAGTTAAAGTATGTATTTCCAAAAATTTAGAATTTTGTATTTACTGAAATTCGAATTCTATTATTCTGAGTAAATCATTAGGTCTTTGGAGATTATATCCTAAGTGCCATTTAGATTCCTGAAACGCCCTAATTTTGTCAAATTTTTGTATTTCTTTCAAAATTTTGAATTTCTTGTAAATTTTTAAATATAATTTTTTCGCTGAATATAAAATTTTAATTTTCTGAAATTCTGAGTTCCCTTTGATTTTCACTGACCATAAGTTTCAATTTTAGTATTCCGAATTAAAAATTTAGATCAAAATGTACACAAAAATAGAAATTCTCAGAGAAAGCAATTTGTGTCTTCGAAATGTGTCGTTGGGAACGCTGATCGTTGCCCTCCGTGGTGGAATCATTTTGAAAATCAAAAATAAGGAGCGAAATGAATTTGGTACATACAAATATTATCTCGCTATCATTTGTAAACGTTAGGTAGGAAAAGTTCAATGATTAAAACTGGTCCCATAAAGCTCGATCCAAACATCAATCAGAATTTCCGCTCCAAAAATTGGTATGAGAACACCGAACTTGTGGCCAATCATTTTGAAATTTGAATAAATTAAATCGTCCATCCGTGATAAATCTATACATAAATGTATCAGATTTCAGGCATCCGTGATGCGACGACGTTGGTTTAAAAAAGGTTAAAACAGTTCATCCATACTGAAAGTGTAAATTAATTAAAACAATGCTTGTTTGCCGCGCTCAAAAACTTTTAGTCTGGATTCTTACTCACTCCTCCCTCGCATTGTCCGGCTACTCCACTTTTACGAAAGAATTTTGCATGTTTTTTCTGGTTTTGATATTTTAAAACTAACCCATTGACATTCATAGCTGATTTTTCAAAATACCACACAGTAAAAAAAAATTACATATAATCTACCAAATTACATATTTATCACAGTAAAAATCTTACATAGCTATATGTAAACTAATGACGTACATAACTTACTATGAAAGATTAAGTTATATATTACTTAATAATTCAAAGTACATACCAAATACGGAAAAATTAATAAAATATATTGAATAAAATTGCCCGCTGTATGTAAAATTCTAGCTTTACATAATTTTACTCCTTTGTTATAGAAGTAGGCTTTTGACGAAACGCGAACGAGGTGTAACAAAAAAAGATCGCAATATAAATTCATTTATTTCCCGTGCGACCAATGTGAAGTGAAGAACTTGTGTCAATTTTGTATTTATTAGAAAAATAATAATTAATAAATATATACAACTAGATAAGTGCAAGAAAATCAATCGTCATCATAGATTTAATAAATCTACACAAAAAAAGGTACGGATATATAATCAATATTATTGTTATTTCTATTTCTTCGCTTGAAACATTAAGGCTAAAAAACGTGTTCATACAATTTTTTATTTATTTAATTAATTACATTTTATCTTACAGTTCGATTGTAACCTGAATCAAATATCTCCTCCAACTAGCACTCCTTGGATTGCTGCAATACGTAAGTTATAATACTTATACTATACGTATGTACTGTTTATAATTGTTTAATAAATCGATTTGATTTGTTTATTTACAGCCTTAAAGGAAGATAATTCGAACCTCATCTACTATATTTACGTAGAAAAACAGTTGGTCTATTCTGGTGAAACAAGCTTATTGGAAGCGGTACAAATTGTCATGGCCCTCTATTATGTTTTAAATATAAAATATAATGAGGAAATTTCGCTGACCATGGAGTTTGTACAGCGGCTTTTATTAAATTTGTACCACAAAAGCGTCAGAGGAGGAAAGCGTCATCTTAATCAATTATCCAAAGTTGAGAAATTAATAAAAAAAATTGAAATAATTAGTATTTAATTACTAATCAAAGCTAGAACTTTTTAAAAGTGTATTACGTATAATGAAATCATTTAATAATTATTTATTTTATTTAAAAAAAATTAATTTAGAGTTAATTATTGGAATAATGTAAATATGAAATGAATTTAATAAATATAATTATTTTAAATTAAACATTTTAGTATTTTATTACATATAGAAATTTCCAGTAGATGTGTAATTTTACATATGCAGTGGTGTAATAAATACATACAATGTGTGTAAATTTTTGGCTCATTAACTGAAAATTACATAGTTCATTCAGGATAATTTCATAATTCATTGGGAAAATTTACCTAATATTTTCTGTAAATTTACATAATTACTTTACTTAAAATTCCATATGATTATGTACATTACATATTGTATGTAAAAATTACATACCTATCATAGGCATCCCGTTTATCCTGATAGGTATGTAATTTTTTTTTACTTTTTATTTAAATTAGTATCTTTATTCAAACGATTAATTTTAGAAATGTATGAATATGAGCATATGTTTATATTTTCGTTTTTGGCATATATAAGATTAATTTAAATGTATCTCCACGTAACTGCTTTAAATTTTTCTTTCATTCGCAAATTTCGTTTCGTTTGTAAATATTCGTCCTCTTCAGCAAGTAAAACTACACATCCATTACTAATGGTTTTTATGACAGATTTTTTTTTAACTAACAATTACTAATTAAAAAAATACATTCATCAATAATTCCACTGGAATCCATGATTTGAATATTGTTTCCACTGGAATTTAAGATCCAGTAGAATCGGGTAGATATTGGAAGTTGTAATAGGGGTGCGAATCTTTAGGATTTAATAAGAATATCGAATTCCATATTTTAAAGTTTGAAACCTCTGATGTAACCTCTGTTACTTTTGATGTACCAATTTATAAATTAGGTTTTGGATAGTATGCCGAATTTTCAAAATTTCGTGAATACTACATACTACATTTACGAATACGAATTAATTTTGAAAATTTGAAATTATGTTGTTTTTGTTGACATCTAACGACTCCAGAAAATCTTGATGATTCTAATTTGTTGGATTGTAATAATTTGTTGTTTGAAATTGAAAAAAACTGATTAAACTATGACTATCACTATTGTGAGGGTTGGCCTCTTGTTAATATATGACCATCAATCATATTTTTTATATTTTTAAGTTCTATTTGCGAAAGAAGAATGGTCGAAGTCCATTCTAAGCCCAAAACATAAGAATTTTTTCCGGCACTCATGGTTCTCGAGAACCATTAGCTAAAATCCAAATTAAATATATATTGGGCCATATTCATATGACTTACTGAGCCTATTGCGCCAATTACTTCGTACGACAAGAATATATAAGCTAACACGTTGTTTACAAATTTTCAAAATGATCATATCAAATGAGAATAGTATTACCTGATGAACATTATTAATTTTTATGAGATGGTATTTTGGGATAACATCACACACTTATTCGGCGTTACATTTTCTTATTCAAAACATCAAAGATAGAAGCGATACCGACCGATTGCAAGAATATATTAATGGTCTTATTGAGTGGTGTAACCGCAACTCATTGCATTTAAATACCAATAAATGAAGGATTATGTCGTTTCACAGGAAGAAAAATCCTATAATCAATAAATACAAATTGTAGAGTGTTTGTAAAACTATATATCTGAGTGTCACATTTATCCAAAACATGACGTTTAACAGGCATATAGATAACATCGTAGCCAAAGCGAATTCAAACGATGGGCCAGTGAATTCCATGACAAGTCAACATTACTGACGCTGTATTTTATATACTATTAAATTCATAACAAAAGAATTGAAAGTATTAAAAAAAATACTGCCAAGACTACAAAATCTGCACCCTTGAACATAGAAGAGTTCTTTTGGACGCTGTCTTTATAGGAAACGTTCTTCTCGGCCATATGTTTCGGGTAGGCGGCTCCGTTTTCACCGATTTTTGGATCTTGAACACAATTCCAAAAATTACGGGGAGAACAATCCTATTAATAGATTGGCCATATCATTCAACATTGCGGAACATCAATTTGATTTCAATTTATCCAAACACAGCTATAAAATAACTTGAAAAGTTACATTTTAAAATTTAATTTTTTTTTTTTTAGAACTTTTTTAATTCTAAATATGACAGCTTCAAATCATTTGAAGAGCTACATAATGATTCTTTCTAAAATTTTATAATTTTAAATTGACTTTAGCACTTCTAAATAATGTTTTTAATAATTTTTATTAAGATGTAGTAAAAATGTATGTCTTCTGAGAGACCCATAAGCATAAATAATCTACAACAAAATGCATCCTGTTAAGTTCAGTTGCATCAACAAATAAATGCACCGGTAAATACGAGTTGTCAAAAAAACAGGCAAGCTCTAAGAGAGCACAAGAGTTATATATATGCAGCATGGCAAGCCAGCAAAATTAAAAGGTGGAGGATGAAAATAGAAAATAAAATCATAAACAAGTATTTTTTGGGGGATTTACTTCATACCCTCACAATCTTATTGGTCGGACCGGAAAAGGGTATAAACTAAAATACAATATCAACAACAGTCAGCACACACATATAAACATAATATAAAACGATCGTAATTTTAACGAATCATAATTTTAAACCATATAACTATGATTGATCGCAGAGCTGCAGTTAGGAATCTTCACCCCTCTTAGATTGCGCGAAGTTTCTATAGTGAAATAATTGAATATAACTCTTTTATCATCACGGATTATGATAAATTGAAACTTGAGTTGTCAAAATATATGTTGTACATTAATTTTTGATCGCAGACAATCAGTTGAGCTCGTTTCAGTAAATTTGTCATTGTTGTAAATATATAGTCAGCTGCCGCATTTTACTTTTGCGGATACACAATTCATCAAATACATCATAATTATTTTCGTTACTCCGGAGAAATGGGTATATTAAATATTTTAATTGTTCGTAGAAAAGTTTATCTCAGATAATAATAATAATAAAACGGAAACAGCAAGTAAAGAAAAAAAAATTATGCTTTATCATGTTTCATAATTTCATCTTATCAAGAATAAAAAAAAACGAAATATTTTATCAGACCGATTTCATTGTTACAAATCTTCTTACCCAATAAATCTTAATTTTATTTTTTTTTATTTTCATTTACTGATAGGATTATTATATGCGGTATATACGTATGTACTCGTATATAGGGAAAGCGCAAATGGTTAAAATCCGTTCAAAACTTTTCATTCGCAACAAGATACGAGTATACTCTCGGTGCAGAGTGGATTTAAAAGATATCAAGAATAAATAAATAAAGTTTTTAAAAATAATAAAAATCATTGAATCCAATAAGCCACCAATTTACCCTCATTTTTGTTTGTTTTATTATTTTTTATTAAAAACCTCCGGTTAAATAATCAACAAAGCATAATCTGTATTGGTTTAATCCTTTTTTTTTTTTTTTTACTTCTTCATTTACTTATTATTATTTTAAATTTCTTAAGTTTTAAGACCCACATACACACTGCTATACGTAATATACTGAAGATGACGTACGTACATACATTTATATGTGAAAAAAGGTTCGATTTTTCCACAAAACAACCATAAATGTCATGTAGTTAAAATAGTAAAAAAAAAAAAAAAATTGTTACCAGATTCTCTACACTCTACAGCACCATCTCCGTCCTCATTTATTTTTATTCGTATGTTAGTTATACTTATAATACATTTTAAATGAGTTTTATTTCGGTTTTTGTGGGATGTGAGTGTTTTTTCTTTGGGTTTGGCATGATGAGGAGTATAGGTGTATTGAAAAAGCACATCAAATTCCAGAACAGTAAAAAAAAAAAGAAATTAAGATTTAATTAACTTTGTAAATGGTGACCCATTTTGCTCGCTCCTTTTTTTTCAGGTTTTGGTTTAGTATCTACCAGCACCCTATATACCATATTATATATGTATGTATACTTCTTGGGAGATCAGTTTAGTATGTATACATAGTTAGAATGTAACATTTAATTTAATATTTATGTTGGGATATCCTTTAATCATGACATATGAGTTCAGTAGTATACAGCATCAAAAAATGTGAGTTTTTTTTTTGGTTTTTTAATGTTGGTAATTAATTTGAATTTTGTATTCTATATATATATATACATATATATTTCACACACACATATGTATATAGCTCCGAGTATGATGACGTAAATCAACAGGTCATGTGTTACATTTGAATTTTTTTCTTTTAGGTTTTCGGGTTACCATGTTTTACTTATATGTGTGATGTTGCCTTTGGTTGGGTTACACATAAGGGGATTTTTTTATTTGTTTTATTTGAGATGTTAGGGAATTAGGTGTTTACATTTTCAACTAAAATTAGAATTTATATAGAAAAAACCTTGAAAAATAAAATGACATCCGTTATCATCACCATTTTATCAACATATATACTGCTGACTGTCTCACGCCATTTTTTATTTGGCGTACACTAAATAGAGTTCAGTGGAGAATTATATTTTATATATGTACGTAAACAAATTACTGGGCATGATTATGAATTTATATTTGGTTTCAATTAAAATGTATGGATGGGTGAAACGCGATGGCAAAAGGTGGATTATTATTTTATTTTTTTGATTGAATTTAAGTTTTTATCATGTTTGTCACGTTTTATCGAAACAACAACAGTAGCGGCCAAATATATTATATTAAATTAATGATAGCAATCAATAAATTGGATGAGTTTTTGTTCGTGGAATTTTTTGCGGCCGCCATGCAGCAGATAATCTATAAATCTATGTAAGAGAACGAAACGGAATTTTCTTAATTAAGCAAAAAATCTAATTGGGAAAAATAACCAAATTTAACAGTGTAATTTTAACAAACGCTAATGTGACAAATTTGGAATTAATTAGTAAGGAGTTGGAGCAAAATCAAAATACCATACTCAATACGCATCCGCGTCAAAATTCAGAGAAATTCAGAATTCTCCAATATTGAACTGCAAATTCGAACAAATAATTCGCAGCTAACGAAATAAATAGTTTTAAGTGAAATCGTTTAGAAATTCGTGATTATTTTCTATTAGCTATCTAAACATTTGTAACGATCGGATCGTTATTCGTGGTCAATGCTTGATGGGATATCATTCAAAATGCCATAATTTATTACATATACATCACATTAAGATTTTGTGGTTTTGTTCCTCGATTATACTTGCAATCGCATCACTGATAAAATGATAGATGAAATCGTTTTTTTTTGTGATCATTAAACGATCTGGTCGTGTAGCTCGACCATCGTTGTGCTGAATGAGATGACAGATTGTGAGGCAAAAGACAACTTTTTTTGGTTTGGGAAAAAGGGTGTATTTTGGACGTTCAACTGGAATAGATCAAAAATTCAAAAATAAAGATAAACGGAAATTAAATTTCTTGGAGTGCGTAAAAGTTACACATCAACGCATAAAACTGAGAGAAAGGTATCGTACGTACAGACTTTGAAAAATGCGGTACCTCAGGTCCGTGTCCTAGTAACAGGAACAAAACGGGTCCGTGTCCTAGTAACAGGAACGGAACCATCTAAGGTTGTCCCTGTCAAAGCCATGCAGAAATTATAAACCCAGCAATGGCGTTTTAATCGAAACAGGAAGATTTGAATTTCATTCTAGCCAGCAAGGAGCTTTCAAACGTTGGGCTGGTAGCATCGCTACCATAAAAAATCGCCTGCCCAGGATAATCATTTATGATGTGGGCAGGGCCGAAAAGATCGAGGCAATTAAAGAAGTTTTAATAAAACAAATCTCTGAATCTATTAAGATCGAGGACTTGAAACGAAGTTTCATGACTGGGCCTAAAGAGGCCAAGTCAGCCCATTGGGTGATAGAGGTATCCCTAATTGACAGAAATATCCTCATCAAAAAACCGCCGTGTATATATAGGCTGGTCCTCATGTAGAGTCTCAGACTTCGTCAGGTTCCCAAATGCTACAAATGCCAGACGCACACATTGCCTAGTTCTGTAAGGAGCAACACCACATTTCTACAGCCAATCTCTGAATCTGTTAAGATCGGGGACTTGAAACGAAGTTTCATGACTGGGCCTAAAGAGGCTAAGTTAGCCCATTGGGTGATAGAGGTATCCCTAATTGCCAGAAATATCCTCATCAAAAACCGTCGTGTACATATAGGCTGGTCCTCATGTAGAGTCTCAAACTTCGTCAGGTTGACAAAATGCTACAAATGCCAGACATTTGGACACATTGACTAGTTCTGTAAGGAACAACACCACATTAGTGGTCACTGTGGCGACAATGGGCATGACTAAAAATCATGTACAAACAAGAAGGAAGACGCTAAATGCGGTTCTTGCCGCAAGGAAAACAGGACTTTTGACCATTCGTTACGCAGTAAAGTTTGTACCTCATACAAATAGGCATTCAACCTAATGATGTAGAGAACTGTCTATGACAGTTAAAACTAAAAATAATTGTCGATTGAAGATCGCCCAACTGAATATGCAGAATGCTAAAGCAGTCGGGCATGAGATCAGACAATATATTGAAAAAGGAGAGATTGACGTAATCTGCATGCAGGATCCAAACACGGTTAAAGGGGTTATAGGTGGAATGACCACGTCCACAAGAATAATCATTGGAAACAATGAAAATATTAAAGCAGCAATTTGCATCCTCAACAACGATCTTATGGTTCTTAAAATTTCACACTACTGCGACACACACTGTATGTGCGTAGAGGTGAGATCTAACTTAGGACTGTTTCTACTAATATTCTTTCTAATATTCCAGTGGAATATGTAAGTAAACTTGATAAAATCATGGATGGTTTTAAAGGCCATCCTATTATCATTACTGGCGACTTTAATGCTAAGTCCAAACTTTGGCACAATAAGGACACAAACGAGAGAGGTGTCCTCGTTGAAGAATTTATAGCAAGAAGTAACCAATTCATTATCAACGAAGACGGGCGCCCAAGTACATATTCCCACAATGGGGAGTTGAATATTGATCTTACAGTAAAGAAAGTTCCTCGGTATGACTTAAGGCATGCCAATTGGGAGTGTTTCTACAGCCAACTAAGTAGCATCTGGTAAAGCCTGGCTAAAGAACTGAAGGTGTCGAACGATAGTGATATCGATCAAGTTGAACAAATAATAACAAGTTCAATTATCAAAGTCTGTAGCACTACTATACCACGTAAACGTGCTCGCAAATCTAAAATGTTTTGGTGGTCTGCGGACTTAACCGAATCGAGAAAATTGGTTCGTAAGTTGCGCAAACTATATCAAAGAGATAAAAATTGTCGGGAAAGCAAAAGGCTTAACTATGTGGTACACCGAAAAGAGTATTTTAAAAGTATTAGAGACAAAAGCCAAATGAGCTTAAAAGAGTTCATTACGGAGTATGGTAATGCTGAACCATGGGACTTGGTCTATATGTTCAGCACAGGTAAATTGAAAACGAATGAGGTACTTAGTACCCTGATGAGCAGTGGTAGACAAACAACATGTTGAAGGACACTTCAAAATGCTTGCTTAATACCTTGCTACCCGACGACTCTGAGGAAAATAACTCTGAGAGGCAAAGAGAAATTCACGCCGATCGTAACTCTGCACCAACTACACCAAACTTGAGCCACTTCAGTGATGAAGTTTGGCTATCATGTCTATGAAAGCTGGTAAAGCTCCAGGCCCAGTCAATATCGAGGTCGAGGTGATACAACGTGATTGGCCTATTATAGGGCCCTGTATCACCAATTTTATGAGTACTTTTCTTAGCAAAGGAGTATTTCCCAAAGGTTGGAAAAATGGTAAATTAATTATCATTAGGAAAACCGGGGAGATAGGTGTCCGACTGATCCCAAATCCGATAGACCTGTCATGTTGTTGTCTGTCCTAGGTAAATTATTTGAAAAATTAATTGACGTCAGGTTAATGGACATATTACAAAAAAGTGACACCAACAGTGACAACCAGTTTGGCTGTAGAAAAAATGGAGGACGCAATGATCAAAATGATTCATGTATAGAATGATCAATATAGTCAAAGAGTCGGACCAAAAGTACAATCTTTGAGTTTTCCTAGATGTGTCTGGCGCGTTCGACAACCTGTGGTGGCCCAGCATAATGTTGGAGCTAAACAGATTCAATTGCCCATGTAATCTCTATAACATCATTAACAACTATTTCTCTGAAAGAAAAGCCACTGTTATTTCAAGTCATGGCACACTTGAAAAAATTGCCAATAAAGGATGTCCGCAGGGTTCCATCCTCGGTCCACACCTTTGGAATATTGTTTTATAAGGTAATGCTCATTGCTGGGAATTCAAGACAAAGTATTCAAGAAAAAGCGCAATTAGCCATAGACAGGATGGTAAACTGGTGCAGAAGTTACAAAATGGAGCTATCCTCTACAACGATAGTTATGATCCAACATAAAGGTTCACTGGCCTTTAAGAGACCACCATTGGTTTCCATTAATGGCCAAAGAATTAAGATGGTGGAAACTGTTAAATGGCTGGGAGTTGACTTAGATCAACGACTGAATAACTTTAATGCTGCCAAACAACCTCAAATTTTTCAAGAAATTTTGTGATACCGTCTTGAGCGATAGGTAGACAAAGGTATTAGTACACAGGATTTTTATCTTAAGTTAAATTTTTAAAGCTAGTAAATAGTAGACGGATATGCGCCTCCTCGTTGGCATTGACGGCAATAGGGTAATCTGAGTAAGCATACCGATATAGTAGTAATATTTTAAGAATTGTAAGTTCGCGTTGTATATGTTAAAGGCACGACCACCTGCGAACATGTTCTTCGTATCAAAGCGTTACCTCAAATAAAATGAAATGAAATGAATTGGAACCACGTGATAAATCTTCGAAAAATATAAGAAAACACATTTCTATTTCGTTGAATTAAAAAAAATATCAGGTGGTGAGTGGTGACTCCTGAGCATCTGTTAACACGTGATCGCAAGGTCATATCGCTACATATTTAATGTTATAAATCACATTTTTAAAATTATTTTGGACAACCTACGTACAGTAAATTCTGGCCTATTGAATTTTCCTCAAGAGGTTAAAGTGTTTCCCATACTCCTTATTTTCTGTAGCTCTCTCCGCAAATGTATAATCAAGAGATAAAAATTTTTTTTGATTTGGAATCAAATTCGGTATCTCCTGATTCAATCGACATATTATTTAACTACTGTACAATACGTGTTCGTTAATAACTCGTAAACTTTGAGTTTTTTGAAATATAATTAAATGACAACTTTAGGTGTATTTTGTTGAGAACAATTTAACTCTAATCCGTACGGAGTTAATTTTTCTCAACAAAATAACTTTTTTTTGAGTTCATTTTTTTTTTATTAGTTGGCAGTGGTTTTGAAAATTAGTTGTCATAATATCATGGAATAATTAGTTGTCATAATATCGTTGGTTGTCATAATATCATTGGTTGTCATAATATCATGGAAAATACAAGAAAAATTTGATGAAAAAAAAACAATTACAATTTTATATAAATTGACGCTTGCGAAATGTCATTTAATTACCAAAATGACAACCTTCGAAAGTAAAATTGAACAAAAAAAAATTAAAATGTACATCTGGTGACAGGTATTATAATTAAAATTGGAGTAGAGTTAAATAACTCAAGAAATATTTTTGAGTTATTTAACTCATGTCAGAAGTTATTGAGTGCAATTGTTGTTGTAACAACCTCAACAAAATACGCCTTTTGAAATTGACTTAAATTTGAAAGTAACTCGGGGAGACGTTTCCCTCTTCGACTGGTGGTGAATAGTATAATGATGTTTTGAAGTGAAAGGTCTGTAATTTAGTCGAAAATTTTAGTAACATGCACACAGCATAAAAGCTTACTAGGAAATTAGAATACTTACCACCTAGGAAAAAACTGGGATGGGATAGAACAGTATTGCCTGATGTACGTTTTTTTCTGGGATGAAAAACTGGGGTAACTTGACACGGTTGGATTATGGCAGCAATTGTGCTACCAATAAATACCAAGAATTCAAATTTTAATCCGAACAATTTGATCGGTTAAATGGAAATTCAGACTTAGTTGAATGGATTTTAGTTTTTCAGAATTTGAAATACATTTATCCCAAGGTTTTTTAATCCCAAGAATTTTGGTTCAAATCTCGGTATTTAATAAAAATTTATTTTCGCGCAATATTTTGAATTTTGGCCTATATAATAAAAACAATTGAGTACATTAAGAGAGTTGTTGATAATTTATGAACAACATAAATAAACCGTAACTAAAAATTGGCTAATATTATAACTTGTACTTTTAGTCGACCTAAAATGTTAAACAAATCAGCTCGAACAATTCTTTAGATGAAATGCCGCGTCAAAAGACTTTAAAGAATCAAAGTTCGCCCTAAAAACTGAGGAGAAAGAAATTCCCAATATACAAGAATTGCTTCACGTTTCGATATTAACATTGAGTTAGTAGTTAAAGCTTTGAGCAAAATAGACTGTAATCCTGTCATTTCAGAGGAAATTATTAAATTTAAGATAACCGCTCTGATCTTATTTGGAAGTTAAGCGCACTTCTGTTGTTTGATTTCTAAATTTAGTTATTGAAAATAATCGTTTTAAAAATTTTCCTATATTTTTAAAATCAACACTATTCAGTTAAAATTTAATTCTGACACTTGAAAATATTGGCCCAAGGATGCCACAAAATAGTCTGATAGCATAAAGTGATATTTGAAAATCATTGGATATTGCGTCTGCTAAATCAAGTTAATTTTAAAAAATCCATCAAATCTCGAAAATTTTAAAATATTTAAAATTCAGAAGAAAATACAATTTAAAAATTTCATCTAATGCTGGGAACCTCACGCCAATTTTTTCGGGTAAACCTATGATTCCAAATTCACGATTAGTTAATCTATTGATCAGTAGGTGGTTAGCAATTGGCTTTTTGATTTAGTGATCATTTTGTATGGGCTGGACAACAAAAATTGGAATGTTTAAATAGAATCATAATTTATTTGATTGATACTATATAGTGTTAGTTTTATAAATGACTAACTAAACTAATCAACGATATAGAGGCTCACAGCTTGAGTTTATTTGCATAAAAATTTTAAAACGAAATACAGTCAAATTTTAATATCTTACAGAACTTGAGATCTACATATTTTCAAACTAAGAGGATTTTACCAAATTCTGAATTTCAGCGTTTTGATAAATAAACTCGACAAGGGGTTTTACACCATTCATGAAAATATGAAATAGGATTTCAAAATCTAAATATAGTAGAAAATAAATTCTTAAGTACAACGGAAGTTCTTGAACCTAATATTATTATGAGTTATGTGAAACTTAAGCCATTTCAAAATCCGATTTTAAATTGAACACAAAATTTGAACAGAATAATTTTGACTTTAAATCGAATACTCATTCCTAAAGTTAATTGACGATAGTTAATCCAAAACTAAGTAGGTGCATCAAAAGCCAGAGTCGTCTTTGATTGTAATGAAAAAAAACTATAGATAACCAATTCAAAACTGAAAATGGAACTAATGGGTTTTAGTCCGAAGATCAATTAAATTTCATTTGAATTGTATTCAAATTTTTTGATACTAAAATTCCCCGCTTTGTAGTTATTCTAATCTGTTAATATTATCCCGCAGGAAAATTAAAAGCTACTTCTAACAGTATACGAGCGTAAAAATCCCATCTCCCAATTATAATTTGAATTATTGGTAATTATTGTGTTGCCATAATCTGACGGAAATATTTTAGTATGTGGAAATTCAATAAAATGTTCTATGTATCAGGATTTTAACATCGGGTTTTCCAATTGGGACTTGACAACTTTGAACTTTCACTGTGAACGCTAAACGTTAAACAGATAACCAAATTGTTAATGTCAAAACATTTAGTAAAGACAACATTTTCATCATATAGTGAAGTACACGATCACGAACAAATCATTAAAATTTACAACAAGAATTCAATTCATAGTCTAGTGAAAATATTTAAGTTTAAATATGCGTTGCTGGATGTTTCCATGCCAGTGAGCCAACGGGATGGTCGAAGTGCCGAGAATATTGCTGCCGTTCAAGCGTCCGTCGCAAACTAACCAAAACAGTCGATTCCACGGTGTTCTCAAGAATGGGCATCGCTCAGACCACACTTAAATGGCGAATTTTGCGAAAGGATCTTGGCCTACACCCTTATAAGATCAAGTTAACACAAGAACTAATGCCACTCGATCACGTTCTCGGATTGGGCTCTGGAAATGATGGAAGAAGATGACCAATTTCATCGCAAAATGATCATCAGTGATGAAGCGCATTTTTGGCTAAACGGTTTCGTCAATTAACAGAATTGGCGTTATTGGTTATGTGAAAACCCTCATGTGCTTCAAGAAACACCACTTCATCCACACAAAATAACTGTATGGTGTGGTTTTCATGCTGGTGATGTCGTTGGACCGTTTTTTTCGTTGCTGAATATGACCGTCACGTTACAGTTAATAGAGATCGAATTCAGATTTTTCGAGATATCTCAAATAGCTTGCGTTATATTAAAAAAAAAATTTGCCAAGCCCTAATTGGAAAACCTTTAAATTAGACAACTGTATTTCAAATTCCTAAAATTTTTATAATTCTGGTTAACGAACAACTATTGCAGTAGTTAAAGAGTAATCGTTTGAATCGGGTGATCCCAAATTTGATTTTTTCATCTCTTGTTTACATTTGGAGCGACTTCGGTTTTAGAAAACAAAGAGTATGGGAAGAACTTTAAAAGTGAAATAGTAATCGACACAATTTTTTTACAGCATCTATTTACAATTTACTAATATTTTTGTTTACAGGGCTGAACCGAAATTTAAGATGATGACGAATATCCGAACGACTTCGAAGTAGTAAGTAGTAATTTCGACCACTAAAATAACTATTTAAATAGCTGCGAATTATTTGTTCTTATTTGGAGCTCAATTGGAGAATTTAGAATTAAACTTGGGAGAAGCGTCGTACAATTTGATCTAGTCTTGAAAAATTGTATACAATACAAAAGTTTGTAGGTTTTAAAAAATTAACGTTTGTTGTTGCAATCTATACACGAGAAGTTAATATGACAGTGACGTTAGTACTAAAAAAATACCAAACAATTACACTGTAAAATTTGATTATTTTTGCAATTGGAATTTATTTATACGCAAATTTAAATAGGAGGTGTTTTGTACGTTTTGTGCCGCCGATTCTATTTAGAAGTTATGTAACCGGTACCCGTGGACATCTACAGGATCGGCGGTTTAAAGTTTAAAATAAATTTGTTTGTCCACTTAGATTCTAGTTGGTTCAACAATGGTGTAACAAAATAGTAAAGTTCATAAGATTTTAATTTCATTTTACACAAAGACTCTAAATGATCTAAACTATCCGTAAATATAGAAGAGTGAATATCTCTGGATTCGGCGGTATACAATTTTAAAAATCAGTCAAAATCACGAAAATTTTTAAAAATCGGCACAAAACGTACAAAGCACATCAAATTCAAATGTTCGTATAAATAAAATTCCAATTGGAAAAATAACCAAATTTAACAGTGTAATTTTTTTAGTATTAACTTCACTGTCATTGTGCTATTTTTTATTCCAATTGGATTCTTTAAAATAAGAAAATTGGAATTTTAATTGTTTTGTAATTAGGGATTGTGTTCATGAGGATTTAATTTAAATAGGTTTTTTTATTTTTATGGCGACACAAAATTTATAAAACATCTCGAATTCCAGTTTTCTTATTAAAAAAATATATTCCAATTGGAAAAATAACAAAATTTAACAGTGTAGTTTTGTTATTATTTTTAGTATAAACCTAGTCATCTGGATCTTCGCTCTTTTAACTTTAAAGTAATTAATTTGAGCTTTCAATGGATTTATATACGTTCTGCTTATCTAAGTAGGCGATTGCGATTCTGTAGACGAATAGACAGAGTCTCGTGCAAAATCTTAAGTATTTATTGTTCACATGCAAACTCAAGAAAATCGTGTCCATTTTGCATAATCAAATTATAGATATTAGATTATATAACAAAGCCAAAAAAGAAAAACAGTTTAAATGAAAATAACAAAAACCAATCAAAAAAAAGGCAAAACATTTTCCAAATTGTTATTATTTTTTTCTTCTGGTGTATATATTATTATGATGTTGGGTGTTTACCATCAATTTTGCAATTAACCGAATTATTACTTTTCCTCGAGGAATTACGCGACATCGAATGACTATGACTATGCGAATGCGATGGACTTGAATCGGCTGAACGACGTGTTGACGGTTGTAATATTGAGGCGGTTCCACCTAATGGGCTAGGTGTTACCGTTACCATTGGGTGTACAGTACCTTTAAAAATGTTAATACAATATATAGATATATTTATATATAAATAAATCAAAACAATTTATATTTATTTATATTTTCTAAATAAATTATTTTAACAACAAAAACACATTAATACAAATTTGGCATAGCAACAATCAATTATTTTGTGATTAATGAAAAAAAAAAATATTATTATTTTTTGGATAAAAGATTATGTAAAGGATAAAAAAAATGATAACAAAATAAAAAAATTGTTTTTATTCGGATTTTTACGTATTTATATATTTTTGTTGCCTATATATAAGGAACAGGAGACGTTAGGATACATACATATATATGAAAGGATGTTAGGAATTGGATTGGGAACTCAAACTTAATCATCAATCATACATTCAATCAATCATATTCAAATTATGTATAAAAGTCGAGTCACTTTAAATTTTTTGTTTCGTTTGGTTATATTTACATGCGAAATGTATTTCGACTTGACATGTTTATGTACAAATATACGAATTTTACGACAGATTTTTATTTGATTAGATTTATGTGCGGCTTTTTTTACAAAAAGTGCTTAGCTTATCAAATCGCGCACAAAAATTTTTTTATTTATCACGCAGTGCAATATCAAAATAATTGGAAACTCGTTAATTTTGGGTTGAATTTATTCGTGTGGGTTAAATGTATATGTATTATAATATTGTGTATAGGTCGAGCGAGCGTTTATATATTTATAGAACTAAACATTTTACAATTTCAAAGTTGAATAATTTAGCAAAAAAATAATCCAGGTTCCATTTAAATAATTCCAGTGTACAATACCAAGAAGAATGAAATTAGTAAGGGATCACAGATGGGCGAGGTAGATTACGCCGTGTAATATACCAGGTTGTCGACACGTGAGATGTAACGTAGATTACTTGGCAGTGTTCTTTGTTAACGCCGACAGTTAAAATAATGTTAACAACCTACGATATTTTAACGATTTGAAATCGAATGCGCTAGTTTGCAGTTGTATTTTGTAAAAGGGAAATTCAGTTATGTCGTATACGAAGAAATTAAAGAGTTATTCAAGTTACATTGGGAATCCCATAACATATATCGTATTGAAATCAAACAAACAATAGATTTAATTTACGAAGGTGGGCTTGTATAAGTGTTGCCGCGTATTGCTATGCAATAGTTAGCGTAACTCTTTTCATTTCGAGTTTTATCTAGCCTGACAAAAACGAACTCACATGTATCCAGCGTTTTTGGAATAAATTTATCGATTTTCGGAGTATGTGGAGGGCATAGCTGGAACTAGATTACGTATAGTATTTCGTAGAGTTGAGTTTAATAATCTCTGACCGTAGTCTGCTGGTTGTTGATGTGGTGCTTTCAAGAAAAATTCGCTTGGTAGTTTTTAGTAGAACATTTAGTATTTTCTTTTGGTGTAGCTCTCTTATATGCTAAGAAGAAATATTGGCAGCTGCCAACTTCAATTTATTGTATCGCTTCTCGCCTTTGCATGTAGTGGGCGATAAATATGTGCAACCATTCCGTTATGTTGCAGGTGATAAGGAGTTGGCCGAATTCGATGTGTACCTAGAAGTGTCGTTAATTCTGAGAACAGGTTAAATTGGAATTGGCTTACATGATCTATATCAATGTTTACAGGTACTCCAAATCTAGATATATGATTTTAAAAAGGCTTTTGCAACGTTCCGGCGGTAATATCCTACATAAGGGAAGCTTCTGGCCATCTAGTGAAACGATCTATAGCAGTTAAAATGTATGCATATCCATTTGATGGAGGAAGTGGTCCAACGATGTCCAAATGAATGTGTTCAAAATTACCAAGAGGCAGTTTAAATTGTCCTAATACTGTTTTCGTGTGGTTAAAATCTTTGTTCATGTTAGGCCAAAAGCAACGATCCGTTATTAATTTTAAAATTGTGCCGACAATAAGATGTGAAATATTATGGAGAGCGAAATTGATTGGAGATCTAGTGTTTTTCATACCATCATCTTTGCCTACAATATATTGAATGTCCGTTGAAAACTGCGAAACAGAATCCAAATGACGAGTTTGTCGTGGACCTCTTTCGGGTTTGGAGCTTATTGCGCTTGTAAGAGGTTTGTGGTCAGTGTAAATCTGAAATTCTCGACCTTCTATAAGATATGAAAATTGTCCCCGCTATTTAAGCAGACGGATTTGTCTGCGGTGTTCGATGCATCAGTAATAATACTGAGGATGAGCCAACAGTGTTGCACGAGCAAGCCCACTTTTAATATGAGCAAATGCTTCATTACACGATAATGACTTAGATAAAGTAAAGAGAATTAACACCTAAAACGCATTTTGAAGTTTTGATATTGATACCAAAATCTGCAAGCCACTTAAGCAGTATAGTTGCAAATGCGATTTGTGCACTTCTTCTGATTTCGAAGTCGAACCCTTTAACTACCTAATAGGTGTATTTGTTGTCTTAGCAATATCTTCTGTAGCAACAGGTATTAAATTATATTTTTAGAGAATATATGTAGTACAACAGGTTAAGTTCATAGTGAAATTTTGAATGTGGGGTATAAGGTAACAAATAAGAACGGTGACGGTGTTTAATCTGCTATAATCCCCACATAAGCTCACCAATCAACTTGTTCCTGTTTTTTAAGAGAATACGATCGTT
The DNA here is from genome assembly GCA_951394425.1 of Tipula unca. Lineage (NCBI taxonomy): Eukaryota > Metazoa > Arthropoda > Insecta > Diptera > Tipulidae > Tipula > Tipula unca. The sequence continues at coordinate 152,954,395 of OX596382.1, forward strand.
GGCATATTCCTAACTCCACCACAGCTCCTTTCAGATAACACTGAATAGATTAGTTTCGTACCAATTGCAACTTTAGAGTACTGTGAACTATAGTTAAATCAGAAAAAGAATTCTGTTTTGAATGAAATTTTTTATTATGACTCTTGAGTCCACAACTGCAAATCGCTGGCTAAATCATAATTCGTTTTCAAATTAATTTAATTTGAAGTGTTTTTATTTAGCGGAAGCATTGCCATAATTTTTGGCCTCTTTCAATGTTGTCAAACTTGGTCATAAAGCAGTTTGGCAATGTTTTTTAGCTAACAAAGTCCTGTTTATCTGACAATTTGGCTTTTAAGAACTCGGTAGCTCTTATAGCCTTTCATCAAGTCATAGCATGGGGCAGCATGGATTACATTTCATTTAAGTCAGAGATCCCCGGATTTTTTTAAATATAAGTTATAACTTTCTTGTAACAAATTTTATCATAGTTGTGCCATGTTTATCATTTTTGTGAGCTGCTCTTTCTACACTGTAACCTTCTTTTGAATTTTCGAGAGTTGAAATCTTGACAAGCAAAAATCCCTACAATTCAAAATAACAAGAATTAACATAAATAAAATAAAATTATTTCTAAAAACAAAAACTTTCCTATGATAAAAGTAAGCTTCGCGCCAGGCATATAAATGGCCTTTTGCTTCCCACAATTCTTCCCGAAAAAGTAAAATTTTCAAAGAAACTACAAACTTGGTGCGTTGCATACATGCAGCAAGTATAAAAATTAAAAAGATACATACTCGAAGTAATATAAGTATTTCTACTATGGCATTGTTATTGTAAGGCATTACAACCCAGGACGTGAATAAACTAAATTTGAAATTCAATTAAGAAAGAAATTTGGAAAATACCAAACAGATGATCCACGGCCTGAAATCGCAACTAAGAGTTGGAAAACTAATGATTGCACTAAATTGAGCTTTTCGTATTTTCATTTTGTAATAAATCCCATAGCAGTTTATACAATTTAATGCAAATTTGAATCCTTCCGTATATTTCAATGTGAAGTAGGATAGGAAAAGTTTACAAACGACAGCCGTTATTTGGAATTTAATTTGATTTGCAAAAGTGTGAAATTGGTATGCCAAAAGTTAAATTATGCAAACCCTCGCAATAATTCGTATAAACGTATGCATATAATGTAACGAGATAATCTGTCCGTAAAACAACAAAGCGAAATATTTTTCGGGCATGATCATATTTTAGTAAAAATCAAAACCAACACAAATATTAATGTTGGACGTGGTTTAACAATTTTATGTACAGTCACGTGATAGAATACCATCAACATATGTAAATTGAAAAGTAAATAATCATGCCTAATCTGTAACTAGATTGGAAAATTTCCACTGGAAAAAACAAATTTCGTTGGAATTTAATTTGCTATTCTCTAACTTGTTGAACTAGAAATTTCTGTTTTGAAAAGGGTGTTATACCAGTTATTTCGAATGTGGCAACATTTACGTCATTCGTATTGTTACAGAAAATTAGTTTAATCTTTACGCTTGAACAAAATTGGAAAATATTGAAAAGTTACTTTCAAAGTGGTGAGTCTTCTATCAAAGCGAGTTCATGAAACTGGATTGTTATTGGATAAACCAACCCGTGCACGTGCATTTACAACGCGTACAGTCGAGAACATTGAACTGTTGCTCATCAACTCGCCATCTTGCTCAAGAATTTAACATTTCACGCAGTTCTGTTTATTCTATATTCGAAATTGCCATCCGCAACGTTTTCGGTTCGCTATAATTACGCTGTGGAATGCTTGGAAGAAAATGCGCATTTTTACCGACAAATTATTTTTTTCGACGAAGCTCAGTTTCACCTCGGAAACTATGTCAACAAGCAAAATTGTCGCCTTTGGGGCTCAGAAAATCCACACGTAACCATGGAGAAGCCTATGAATCCACAATGAGTGGCTGTTTAGTGTGGATTTTGAACCGGCGGCATCATTGGTCCATTTTTTCGAAAATGGCCAAGGAGCCCCAATTACAGTCAATGAGGAGCGTTACCGAGCCATGATAAACGAGTTTTTGCTACCCAAAATTTAAGAGGACACACACGACATTTGGTTTCAACAGAACGGCGCAATTTGCCACTCAGCAAACGAAACAATCGGTTTTTTGCACACTGTCTTCGGGGATCGAATAATCAACCATAACGGAGATGTCAATTGGCCACCACTCAGCTGAAATTTACTCCGTTGGACTTGTTTTTGTGGATTCTTTTTTTTTTAAGGATAAGTGTTATGCTAATCATCCAGAGACTATCCAAGACTTGAAAGATCATATCGAAGTTGCCATTGATGGAAAAATTGAGAGTTCTGAAAAATTGGATTGACAGAATGGGGTACTGTAAAGCCAGTCTTGGAATTCATTTGAATGAAATTGTGTTCCATACTTAATGGCAATGTACACTCTTTCTAATAAAACAAACCGCTTTGAAAAATATTCATTCGCCTTGTTTAGAGCCAAATTAAATTGCAAACGTTAGATAGACCACCAAATTACGACTTTAGAAATTTTCCAATTTTTTAATGTATTTGTGATAGGGTCAAGCTTATAAAAAGTTGTAACTAAAGAACTAAAACACCGTCATTTAATGGTGAACTCGTCGAGAAAAATTTGCTAGTTTACGATTTTTTGAATTATTGTCAAATTTTAATTTTTGTATTTATATAATAAAAATTTACCGACAAACGACAATACCAGTCGTCCAAGCAAATAATGTCATATATTGTTGTAGCAAACTTTATATTTTTCACCAATGTGCATTTTTAAAAAATTTACAAAACATTTCTGCCACAATTTTTCTCTTTTTTACAAAAATAATCAACAAATTTCCAACGGAAAGTAGTTACAGAATAGCAAAATTCCAACAAAATTAAATATGCAGTTCAAATTTCTTCGCGTTGGAATTTCTCTAACGCGTTTGCATTTTTCCAACGAATCGAGATACAGAATAGCAAATTGTCCAATGAATTTTTTTTTCCAGTGAAATCGTGTTAGTATATTGTCTATCATTAATTTCGCTGCGGCTATAGATAAAAGTTTGTTTCTGTATACGGATAGTAAAGCTGTACTTAATTCTTTTAAATATTCCTTGAATGTCTCCAAACTCGTCAAGGAATGCAAACCTTTCATATACCTTCTTTGTTCAAATAATAAAGTTACGATTATGTGGATACTAATTCATTGAGACATTGTAGGCAATAATCGGATTGTTGAGCTAAAGCCGGTTCCCAATTAGCTTTAATTGTTGGTCCTGAACCAGTAGCTCTCTTATCGTTCAACTACGGGAAGAAAACTATAAGGAACTAGGCTTCGAAAGACCTACGGTTTCAGTGGCTTGAAACTTCTAGCTGTCGTAAGGCGAACTATTTTATTAAAGAGCCCAATTTTGGGTCAACTTAGTATGTTTTATATTTGAAAAAGGACCAGAATGAATGAATCTTGGTAGCGATTCTTATGGAACACGACCATTTTAAAGATCACTCATGTCGTATATGGTTTTAGCTTATGATGTTTTTTGCTAGCACTGCCTTGATGAGGATAATGACTGGCTTCACTTCGTGAGTTTGCGAGTTTGCGAAGGCAGCAATGCGCGTTTGTGAATTATACAGTACCAAATAGGAATGTTATCAAATATATAGAATTTCATTTTATAGTGACCAACCAGTTTAGCAAAACACTTGAAATAATTTATTTCTCGGATATTTAATTTTGCCTTCGGCATTGTTTTTTAATTAGAATAACCCAGATTTCTGAAATTCTAGGATTTCTACGTATACAATAGATCCAAAATAATATGTTGCTATTATAGCTTTTTGTTTTCATGGAAACATTTAATAGGGGTTTAACCAGAGCCACCTATATATACAGAGCCCTAAGGTTAAAAATTGAGCTTTTTCTAGAGGAACTAAAATTGACGAAAAAAACATTTTTTCCATACAAAACATATGAAAAATTAAATTTTTTGTGGTGCGATATTTTTCAATGAAAATGTCGATGGATTAAGTATTTTAACATTGAAATAGAATCTACAATTATCATTTTATAATTGATTGAAAGCTTGATCAAAGAAGTTGTTTAATTTTTGATATATTTATTAATAAAATTTATAGAAAAAAAAGCATTTCTCCATTGAATTGATATAAATACACACAAATACCAACGCAATAAAATTAAACTGCAAGACGAAAAGAGAAAATAGTAAAAGTGTGGTTATGTTTCCTTTTGAATTATATTTTTGTGAATAAAATAAAATACTTAAAGGGTATTTCAATAAAAGCTGCATGATTTTGTTTGAATAAATCTCAAACTAATTTCACTTCAATTTCAACGTAAATTTTGGATTTTAGATTATAAATGGAACACCATGACTATCACAGTTCTTCTGGCACGGTTCTATTTTATTTTGGTAAACTTTTGTTACGCATTTGTGCATAATTATGGTTCTAAATAAATTGTGCAGCTGTTATTGGAACTCCCTGACATGTTGTAAGTTGTCAATATCACAATTTTTTTTCTATCGATCGATGTTTATGTTCTCTTTTTAAATTTTACGCTATTTCGTGAATTCAATTTTGATTTTTTTCTATTGCGATCTCAGCCTATTGGAATAATTTTGCGCTCTATCCCTTTTCCGATTTCGCTACAAGGTAATGAAATAGAAATATGTTGGTGAAGATACATTTTCAAATGTATAAAAGGAAATAGAATATTGCTTTATACGAGCATGCTGCGATCGCAATAGAAAAAGCGAAATTAAAAAAAAAATGTGAGATTTAATTCTTAAAAAAGAGACAAAATCATCGATCGAAAGGATGACAATATATGTTTTATTTATTTATTTTACCTACACATTCAAATAAATTCATGTTTACATAAATATGATAAATTCATATTTAATTTTGATTTAATGTTTATTAAATTAATAAAAGGTTTAAGGTTCTTTCAGATATGTGATGCTTCAATATAGAATCAATTCCACAAAGTGTTTATCGAAATGAAAGATTTAACTTTTCATTGATGAAAAGTAATTCGAAAATGGTCATTTTTACATTGATTCTTATGGGATAATGCAAAAAGTAGTTCCTCTAGAAAAAGCTCGACAAAAAAAATGGCTGATCCTTACGGCTCTGTATATATAGGTGGCTCTGGTTTAACTCATTATCTTAAAATGAATAGTTATTTGTGAAGCTTTTGTAAACAGAAAATACTAAAATTGATCAATTCTCAGTATTGTATAATAAATATGGGATTTAATCCATTCCGCTTGAGCTATATACAAAAAGTTAAAAATAATTATTTTTTTACCATTCCATTGTTAGAAGAATCATGCTGCGGAATGATGAATATACCCAATTTACTTATATAACTTTGATTGTAGTTTAAAGCGGTTTATTTATGGTTATGTAACACTTCGATCAATTATTGATGAATTGTTTGCAATTCAGGACGCCCAACCCAACACTATATCGTGGTAATAAGCTGTCACTTCATTGCATTGATACTTGTTCAAATTACTTCAAAACATATTATTACAAATTACTTTGTAATTTGCATTGAGGATCCATCCCATGAGCAATTCACTAGGGCCATGTAGAGACCAAAACGAAACCGCTCACTTGGGATGGACTGGAGGATTCGGAGGAAATAATTTGTGGAACTGTCTTTTAGATTTTATTTGATTAGTATGGCGAACCGAAGTAATGTCTGATGAATGGAAAGTGGTCGCGATATGCCCCATATTCAAGAAGGGAAACCGCTTGAAGTGTGAGAATTTTCGTGGTATAGCTCTCCTTTGCACAGCATACAAGTTAGTGTTCTACATTATATTGGATAGAATCACCCCTCTAGCGGAGGGTTCAGTTGGTGACTATCAAGGAGGATTTCGTCCGAGTCGACCAGTCCCTGATCAATTTTTTTCGCTGCGGATGATTCTATCTAAAAATTAGGAGACATCTATATCCGTACATCAGGTGTTTCTGCATATCCGGCAGGCCTATGACTCGATCAATCGAGAGAGATTGTATGGTCTGCTCTGGATTATCTAGGAATGCCAACAAAATTGGTACGACTGTGTAAAATGACAGAGACGCAGTGTCATTGCTGTGTTAAAGATGAGAACAGGCTATCAAGAATGTTTGCAGTTAACTCTGGTGTTCGGCAGGGAGATGCTCTGTCCCCGATACTCTTTAATATCATATTGGAGTACATCTATCATAAATCCGAAATACCTCAGCGCTACATATTATATCTCCAGTCCAATCAGGTGCTTGCATATGCAGATGACGTAATATGCGTGATTGTGAAGGAAATACTTGATCCGCTTGTAGAGCTTTCAGCTTCTGTTGGACTCCAGGTTAATGAGTCCAAAACCAAATAAATGATCTCTGGTTATAGGGACAAACGCACACCAGATTTTAGTAGTGGCCACTACACGTTTGAGGGAGTGCGGGGGGTTCTCTTATTAAATATTTTTGTTTATCAAATATTGGGGTTCTCTTATCACCAACGATAAGAGTGTGGGTGAGGATATTAAAGTGCGGCTGGCAGCTGGCAGTCGTTCTTTGTATCCTCTAAGGCCACTGCTAAAATCTAAACACTTATCAAGTGCCGTGAAGCTGAAACTTTACAAAGCGCTGATCAGGCCCGTTGTTTTGTTTGGATGTGAAAGTTGGGCGCTGACGGATGAGTACGAGAGATGGTACATGAAATAAGATCGCACCAAGTGCGCTGGCTCAGTCACATGCTCAGGATCGAAACCGGTGGGGCCAAATAGTTGACTCAGTAAGGGGGGCGTGTAATTTTACTAATATAAGATTAATGCGGGATTCTTTGCACGAATTTTGCGGTTGGCGGTTAAATTGTGCGGCAGTAAAATTTACGAATACAGACTACAGTACTTATTTTGTTGTTTTTCCCCATATGGAGTGTGAAACTACAATTATTCACCTCTAATTAATTAGGTATGACAAAATGGGTAAAACTAAAACCACTTTTGAAGTTCTATAATGATTAAATGCGAAATATTCTTCTATCTTAGTAACGAAATTTAATTTTAAAATCTCATCCCACTTCTAAACCAATAATACAAATTAAATTGATATTTTATTATAGAAACCTACATACATTTTCACAGAATTATTTATATTTTTGATTAAGTGGAAAATAAAATTTTCAAAATGACAAAAAAAAAAAATTAAATGAAATGGAACAAATTTAAAAAACAAACTGTTGTCATTAAGTTTTGATTTGTAAATGATTTCGTTTGTCTGTGCTCTCTGGTTCTTGGAAATTCATAATTATATATGTTTTTGGAGAATTTATTTGTTTATATTTATATTATATACATAGAGAGTCGCAGGAGGATGTACATATACGTTCCTCCTCTCGTCTATCTATATATTATATAATACATATATATATATACTATGTAAATATAAACAAATTTTTATTTAAGCTTTAAAATGCTTTTGGATTGAGCTGTAACTAGGTTAAAAAATAAATAAAATTATTTTTTTTTTCAACATTTACGAAAATTGGATGATAATGATTTCTATAGAAACACAATTTGGAGGTTTATATTATATTCATACACATAGGTCAGGCGAGTTTTAAAAAGATCTGAGGCTTTTATCTCGAGAACGTTGCCTAGAGAGGAAAAAAATACTTTCTGTACTCTTTCAATACTTTCTCATTCCTAAAATACTTTTAGAAATTCATTAGGTTCAGAGATATGAGCAAAACTGATATTCACTCACTAAAGCAAAATAATTTTTGGTTTAAATCTACATTGTTTTATTGTAATTTGGAAGCGCAGATAAGCTTCGTCCTATCAGAATCATAAGAAACCAAATAAATCATCGTGAGTCTCCTTTTCCTGATGTGCTATAGCTACAGTATCACAGGACCTATACGCATATCAAGACGAAATATTGGCCGAGATCGATGGATATCTCAAGCAATTGGGCTAACGGGGCTGGAATTCAGTTGGATGGTGTACCTCCGAATGTTTCCGAATAACTGGGTTGGAAGAAGTGATCCTACTTCTCTTACACTTTAGAAGCTGCATATAGAAGCAGTTCATTTAAATTTTGTACAGCGATGAGAAAAATATTTGGAATCAAATGAAAAACATTTTGAACATTTACAAATTATTAGACATTTTTATGAAACAAATTTTGTTTTTTCTTTTTTAATTCAATCGTTGACAACTCACAAATTCGTATATAAATCACATTTTAATTGTGATTTTTCTTTTTTATTGTTTAGTACTTGACTAAAGAAGAATTTTATGGAAGACGATTTTTGGTTGTTGTTGTTGTTGTACAAGATACAGGGTGTCAAATATTTGGAAAATGCACAAACATGGTATTGGTTTTGTGGTGTCAAATAAAAACTATAGTTATCGGATAATTATGGTAGAGGCTCAAACTTTAGGTAAAATTGTATAGCGACCAAAAAAAAAAATTAATTTGAGGAACTGTAGGGAACATATTTCTTAAGTTATGAGTGGCTTCATACAAACACCTTGTATAACAAAGATGACCCCAACCGTACTTAAAACAGTTTTGCAAGAAATCAAAAAATTTCCATATTCTGGTTTTTATGCTATATGTAAGAATATTAAATAGTCACAAAAAAAAATTTAATGTATACTCGTATAATGCAAATTTCATATTTTTTTATTAGTTGCCACACTTTTACCTAAAACACAACCTCTCTATCATAATTTTCCCATAATTAGTTTTTATTTTACAGCCACGAATACATTTCCATGTCCGCGCATTTTTCAAATAGTTGATACCCTGTATCTTGAGCAACAACAACAAAAAATCGTTTTCCATACAACTTTTCATTAGTCAAATACTAAACAATAAAAAAGGAAGAAACATACAATTTTGATATGACTTCATGAACAAGCATAACTTTCATTATTGGAGCGACGTGAATCCACATATTGGATGCGTACTGTTGATAATCAACATCAGTGGAGTGTAAATTTTTGGGCTAGAATATTTGGTTCTCTGCACCTCCTCATTTTGGAAGAGCTTCTCCGGAACAATGAGGTTTAATGTTTCCGAATAAATGGATCGGAAGAGGTTGCCCTAATTCATTCTTTTTCCGATTGTGTGGGCCATATAACTTGTATGGATTTTTATTTATGGGGGAAAGTGCAAAACTTAGCATATTTAGATCGGCCTATCACAGAAGATATAAAAGAAAGTATTAAAGAAATTTTCAGAAAAAATATTTTAAAAACTGAATTGGGGGTAGTACCTACATATAATTTATAAAAGACGATTAGAAAAATGTTTAGAATTAAATTGCAGACATTTTGAGTATTTCCTATAAAAAACAAATACTTTATACTGTTACACTTAGAGAAAATTATTTTGCTGTAAGGAATATTTTTTACGATTGCGTTAGCTTTCACATCGCTCGAAGAATGATAGTCACAACATCAAACAAAACACTTTTTAATTCCAATAACATCGCTGACAAATCTGTATCTTCTACGTTTAATTCAAGATATTGAACATCTTAAAGAATGGGTGTCGGCAACCATAAAAATATGTGTTTTAAATGATTTTCTATTACACGAAGAAGCTAACCAATTTGTGCTATTTTATTATGTAAAGCATATTATAGCGATGACGTCAACAAATAATTTTGTTTGGTGTAGCAAAAATATTTTGATTGATTTTGATGATTCGCTGCTGAATTCTAAAAAAATTAAATTTCACAAAAATCATAAAATTTCTAAAGTTAGATTTCACAAAAGCGTTTCACTCTGTTCAACATCAAATGATAATGCAAAAGATGTCAAGATGTTTGGTTTTTTATAAATTTGTTGCTTGGCATCTGTTAGCCAATAAATGTTGGTTCTCAGATAGTTTAAATATTTGTATATTAGTTCATGGGGCAGGGACTAATGTTTACCGATATATTAAAAACGCCTGTTGTTATTGCGTGATGTTGAATGTGTTATCACAATATTCCGGATTCCCAAACACAGCTTTCTGAACTTCCAACTTCTGAACGAATTCTTTTGCGCAGTTAGCGACTGGGTTGAGTATAAGAAATTATTTATGTTGCAATTTTTAGTTACAACTAGATACCCAATAATTAAAAATGTTTTGAACAAATCTGTGGCATTCCGTCAGTTGGCCAGATGTGTCTTAATATACTAAATTATGAGCATCATTGTATTTTTGGCAAAATATCATCATACAAGTTTAGTTTAAGGAAAATAAACATTTATATGTATGACTCATCCAGTAACTCTGCAAACTGTGCTTAAAAGAAATTACTAAATAATAATTGTGTTTAAATTTAATACGATTTTTGTTTTTGTACACTAGATGCAGACTGATTTAGATGTGGTTGGTGTTATCTTCTCTTATATTTTACACATCCGGCGATTCATACTCGAATGACTAAGGACGAAAAAAATACTCTCGTGTAATAAACTATATTTGCACTACGAACATTTTGACCACTCTCGCAGTATATTATCAACATATCAAACGACTAAAAGCTTCAAATAAGAAACAAAAAACAAACAAAAGGCAACAAACAAAAGACATTTCAAAATTGTACCTCAAAACAAAAGATTCTTTCTCAAAAACTTCCCTTCAAGGTCCTCAATATATTTTCACATAGTTTTATTACTTCAGTTTGCTAGTCTCGTGGCACCACCAATATAACCGAACCATTTATCATCTTAAAAGGTATAAATCGTTTATAGTATACGAGTGTATATAAGGTATCCGTCAAATAAAGATTGGATGAAATTTCTGAATTTAATTTGCGGTAATTTAACCGCGTTATACCTTCCAGGCACACATCGAATTCGGACACAACCTTATCACCCGCATCCCAACGAAATGGTGGAACGTTTTCATCACCAACTAACAGCATCTCTAAATGCGAATTAAATGTTATTAAAAGATCTAGTTCCAGCTGCGTCACAAGTCGATATATTTATTCCAAAAATTTGGAGAAATGTGAGTTCGTTTTTATCAGAATATAGATACAACTTGTACTGCGTTGACATCGCCTTAACGAAGGCCCACATAAGGTAATTAGATGATTCAGAAAACAGTTTGTGGTGGACATATAAGATAAGACCTGATACGAAGCATAGAAGTTCTCAATTAGGATTGTAACCCAAATTAGCCAAATTAATTTCGTACGCTTAAAAGGTGGTGATTATTTTCAACATGGTCCCACATAAAACATGACCTGATACGAATCATGGAAGTTCTCTATTAGGATGGTAACTCAAATTAAATGCCGGCTACCCGAATTTTTGAATATCTATTTGTACGTATAAAAGATCAGTGCGGATTTTATCTATTTTAAACCTGATGTCACATAAAATATTGCCTGCAATGAATCTTGGATGTTCTCTATTAGAATGGTAACCCAAATTGATACACCGCCTACATGAAATATCTTAAGAGTGCCAGCTACCCGAAATTTTGAATATGGGCTATTTCGTACGTATATAAAAGGTGAGTGGAGATTTTAATTATTTTCAACCTCAACTCACATACAATATGACTTGATACGAATTATCGAAGTTCTCTAATAGGATGGTAACCCAAATTGGTAGCCCGCTTAAACCACCAATCTTAAGTGCCAGCTACCTGAATTTCGAAGGTATAAAATGTAGGTGAGGATTTTAATTATTTTCAACCTCATCCCACATAAAATAAGACCTGATAAGATGCATAGAAGTTCTCTATTAGAATGCGGAAATCTAAATTACCCAAATTAATATCCCAGCAACACAACAAATCATAAGTGCCAACTACTCGAATTTTCGAATATGGGCCATTTCGTACGCATCAAAGGTGAGTGGAGATTTTAATTATTTAATTATTTTCAAACTGATCTCAACTAGGAAAAGGAAAATGTAAGTACTTATGTTTTTTTTTTATCAAAAAAGGGATTTATTTGTAATTGTTTACATGATTTAAGTAAAACATATGTTGTTTTAGGTGGTTTATATGAAACTGTTACAGATTATTACAATACCGATGAAACCAGAGACATATGACGACAGCCAAATTCAATACGCCTTCAAGAATGTAAGAAATGGTGTAAGCAAAAAGGCGGTAGCTAAGTTGTACAATATCCCAAGGTCCACTATTCAATTCAGACTAGGATTAAACTTTTCCATAGTTCGTCCAGGTACCGCAACCGTTTTAACTGAAGATGAAGAAAACCCGGATTATAGAATGCTGTTCAAGAGTTCCTCCATGCTATTCAAGAGTTTTACACGAATATTTAATGGCGACGAAACTAATTTTCTTTTATGTCCAAAAACCAAAAATGTGCTAGCAGCCAAAGGATCAAAAAATGTTTATGAGGTAGACAAGGCATTGCGGCAAACGCTAACCTCTTACGGTTATGCTTATCTTTTCCGCAACAGGAGTGGTAGCGGCACCTATGGTGATATATCCTTACAGAAGAAAGTTTGGGGCATGGGGGTTAGCGATAATGGATGGATGACCAAAGAGATATTTTATGAGTATATCTCAATAGTTCTCCATTTAAGTTGTGAACAATATTACCTATTATTTATTTTGTCGATGGACATGCCACTCAATTGACGTTAGCTGTTATCGAACTATGCGTCAAACTGCAGATAATTTTAATAGCATTATATCCGAATGCTACAAGGGTTCTTCCACCAGCGGACGTCGCTGCATTCAAACCAAAAAAAGCAAGTTGAAACAACAAGGTTTTGGAGTGGCGCAGAAATAACCTAATGGATGCATTAACAAAAGATAAATTTGCTCCACTATTTCATGAGGTAGTTGCGAATACCATATCTGCGGAAACTATCAAAAATGGGTTTCGAGCATTTGGAATTTTTCCTTTTAATAAATTGCAAATTAATTTAGCTAAACGCTTATAAAGGTCTTCCAAGAATCCTAATGTCCATGTTAAACCGGCTAACCAAATCAGTGCATTCGAAATACTTGGCTGGGTGAGAAAAGACTGGGTATTTTTAAGAAAATCGGGAACGGAGATATCCAACTAAGCAATTTTAATGATCACTTCCACGTTTTATATGATTTATATCAAAAACTAAAATATAGAGCTCAACCAAGCTCACGCAAGCTGATATAGAGTTCCAAATACTGGAAAATTCAAAATCTCAATGCAAACAAACTGTGGAATGCCCAGTATCGGAAAATTCAAAAATTCATATTAATTCAATTAATGAAATTTTTATCATTAATAATCAGCAGGTACCTACACACAAATTCTAAAAAATAAAACATAAAAATTAATTTTTATGTCTTTATGGAATAGTCTCACGCTTGAACAACGCTTCGAAATTATTAAAATAGACTTTCAAAATCAGTCGTCGATTCCTGCAACTTATAGACGACTTCGTGATTTTTATGGCTCACCATCTGAGCAAGCCATTCATCGAACTGTGGATAGATTTCGTACAACATACTCTCTAGAGGATGCAATAAGCGTACTGAAGAGAATATCGCCGCTGTAAACGAAAGTGTGACAGAAGATCCAAATTTATCGATTCGTTACGTCGTTCGCAGGAATAGGGGCTCAATTAATGATTTTTTATTGAAAATATGGATGACATTGATCCGGACGGTAGTGGTTTCAACAGGATGGTGCTACGTGCCAAACGGCGACCGCAACCATCGACTTATTAAAATCAAAATTTGGCGATACGTTGATTTCGAGAAATTGATCCCTCCAAGGTCGGACGATTTGACAGCTCTCGATTATTTCCTGTGGGGCTATGTGAAGTCACTGGTTTAGGCTGAACCATTGACGACTTGGAGGCCAGAATTGTTCGTGTTATTCGTGACATACGGCCAGCAATGCTCGAAAAAGTGGCCCAAAATTGGCCGTCCAGAATGTGTTTCGTCAAGAAAATTGACCTCTCTATTGGCCTCCAAGGTCGTGCGATTTGACAGCTCTCGATTATTTCCTGTGGGTCTATGTGAAGTCACTGGTTTAGGCTGAACCATTGACGACTTGGAGGCCAGCATTGTTCGTGTTATTCGTGACATACGGCTAGCACTGCTCGAAAAAGTGGCCCAAAATTGGGCGTCCAGAATGCGTTTCGTCAGGAACAGCCGCGGTGCCCATATGTCCGAAATCATTTTCATATATTAATGCTAAAAATAAATTCAATACATGAATTGAGCATTAATAAAAATATTAATGCTCAATTCATGTATTGATGAAAAAAACACCCTTTACAAAAATTTCTTAAGGGTGTCAATAATTGTAGTCGTTACGTTATATAAAATAATTAAAAAATAAATAATTTTTTTAAATTAATTGCAATTTCATACAAATAACTAATTATGAATTAGGTCAAAAATGATTTTTTTTTCTGCTGAACCATAATATGAGTCGATAATGCAGATTTATTTCTGCTAACTTCAGTAGTTAGTCGCTGCATTCAAACCAATCAAAACAAGGTTTTGGAGTGGCGCATAAATAACCTAATGGATGTGTTGACAAAAGATAAATTTGCTCCACTGCTTTATGAAGTAGTTGCGAATACCATATTTGCTGAACCTATCAAAAATGGGTTAGTTATACTCTTACGATTATTTTTCGAATTTTATACTTTTCTATCTTTTTCTTAAACTTGTTGGATAATTTGCCACTATCTTAGGCTTCATCGGTAGGGTCGATTTTAGTTGCCATTGTCAAATAATTTATTAGCTCTGACCAATTTTATTGAGCAACTAGTAAACACGTAATCAGCTACACCAGAAATTATTGCAATATGTAATGAGTTTTTATTAAATTCTGAACTTAAATCATTTTTCTTATTAAGGAATGATTGTCAACCAATATATAATTCCCATTGATTTATTGAAAGTTACATAATCAATCCAATCCATTTAATCTGTATCATGTACATACATGTGTATATACAATTGAAATCAATCAATCTATAGTGCATCCAATTTTTCCATCAAAAGGTCAAATGTTATTTATTTGTTTTATATATATCGACAGGATATCAATTCATTAATTTTTTTTGTTTCCACTAATTTAATATTTAATCGCATGACAAAAATTCATAAGATTTTCCAATAATTTTCCAATTTAATTTTTTTATTTATTTTTTTTTTTGATTTGCCAATTTTCCATCATCATGACGAGCAAAAAATAAAAGTTCAATAAATAACATTAAAACAGCTCAAACAAAAGAGTATCTCCATATATGTATCTACATACATATGTATATATATATGTATATACATAAAACATAATACATAAAATAATTTAAATATTTTATACATAATACATGCGTATATATATGTATATGTAACAAGATGTCATATCGCACATGAAACGAGCGGCTTTTATCGCTCTATCTCGATATTCATACATACATATGTATATATGAATACGGGTTAGCATACACATAAGTATGTATGTACACACACATATACATTATTCGTATACATATAGTACATAACCCACTCACGCCTAAACTGCGACGAGTAAATTATATAAAATAATGTGGCCTCATATCAAATAGCTCGTATAATGTAGATAGTCCTTGAAAATTCTAAAATAATTTCATTAAAAATAGAAATTTCATACTTGCTTTGGTGATTAGGAATGGGGGGTGGGAGGAGGGCGAGCAATAATGGCAACGTCGATGGTGCTATAGTATAGTGGTGGTTTTAATTTTTTTTTATGGTTTGGTTTGTATATCAGTTCTAAGTGTAACAAAACCGATGACGATGATAATGAACAAATGTAATGACCATCAATAGTATTAGAGTAACAGCAATAATCATCATCATTATCAATAAAGATAGTGGGGGTAGATTTTTTATTACTTTTTTTCTACGCTAGAGTATCGGTATCAGAGTGGGAATGAACGAACTATATCTTGTTGTCTTCAAATTGTCATTTTTTGTGTTCAGTTTTATGTTGGTATATGTATACATGTATATAGCAACATAACACAGGGATAAAGAAAGCACAGAAGAAAATTAATTAATGCTGTATTTTCAATTTTATGTTTTATGCTGTTTGGCATTTTCTTTCCGTTGTGTATACAATACATATAATTGCCCATCTCCAATTTTGAAATATACTAACTAACTATATATATGATGGTGATATCAGAGAAGTGATAAATGATTTAGCTGAGATAATAATGTATTTTATTTTTATTTTATGTGTAAATGAAATTAAATTGATTGTATCGATGTTTATGATTTTTTTATTTTTTTTTAAACCATGTTTTGAAATCAAATTACATTTTATTTATAATGACGTCATTTGTGAATGGAATAACAATATATTTTCATCTGGACTTAAAATTGGTGAATATTTTCAATTCAAACTATTTTCCTAAATACATTCAAATTATATCTTGATTGATGAAATTTCAAAAATTGAATTTAAAACTCAGAAAGTCGTAATTTGAAAATGTAATCATAGGCTTTTGAAAAAAGCTTAACGTTATGTAAAAAGTCGTAATCTACATTGATCGTTGAAAATTTTTAAAAACAATCGTTCATTTGACACAACAATTGAAGTTGTGAGCTAGAGTTAAAATGAACCAATCCTATATGACGAAATTCGCTAATCATTACAATGAATTTCATACATATTAGAGTGGCTGATCAGATACGCCGTTCTTTTCTATAGAAATTTCAAGGTAAAATGTCAGAAATTTCAAATTTTTCATAGTAGCATACGCATGCGTCTACGCATGTGAATGCCACTAAAATATATTTGTTGGTATTGTTTTCGTGTGCCAGTCAGTTTATCGTAAACAATTTACAGTATTACAATTTAACGTAAACAAATTATCGTACAACAATTTATCATGGACGCAATTTATCGTAAACACAATTTATCGTGATTTTTATCGTCGTGCAGTTTAGACGTAAAATCAATCTGCGTGGAATATAATAAAAATAAAAAAGTGAAGTGTCAGTTCTTTTTAATTATTTATTTTTTATTACTGTGCATATACTTTACAAATAATAATTAGTGCTAAAATAATAAGAGGCCTATTTTCCCCCCAAAAAAACAATATCTGTTCTACGAACACAGTCAATACCCGCATTGAAGGCGAGTATATGCATTTCTATCTTGCTGCAAAATATTCACCTGACAATCAAAACTAGCCATTTCGTAAACAAATTTCCCCTTCCAAATTAAAATAATTTCAAATCGATGCAAAATGAGGCTGGCAACTGTTACAAATTAAAAATATGCTCAAATTTTCACTCATTCTGAATTTGCTGAAACTACAAATATTTGTATGTATTTAATGGTAAGATTTATGTTAATTTTAATTTGTAATTACTAATTATATTGTGTTTTTATTTTTTCATGAGAAAATATGTACTATCATTCCAGTAAAAATGGCTATACAACTTTTTGCTGTCAGGGCAAATAATTTTAATTCAATTTTAAATATCGTGTTTTTTTATAACGGTGGATGATGGATGTGAGATTTATTATTTAAGATAAGTATTTTGTATTTATTAACATTTTGGTTGTTTATCTTGATTGTATATTTCTAGATTCATGTAATGGATGGAAGTAAATATTTCTGGCAGAATTTTGAGACTAAATTATATTATAGTGGTAAATTATATACACAATCGAGTCATTAGTAGCAACATTTAAGATTTCACCGAGGCGTTAAGAAATTTCCTTGCAGTGTCGAAGGTTGTTTATTTGAATGATCATATTCGAAAATACAACACTGGTGAACGGCCGTATCAGTATGTGGAACACTTATTATCACAGGATCAGTATTTTAACAACACAGACTTATACACCGTGTAGATGGTCGATATGGATACGAACTGGGTGGTAAACGATTCTATCGAGCACGTGGCGATAAAACATGTAAACCGTAATTTCACTCCAATTGTGCCACGGTTCTATCAAGTTCAATTAGGTATGGGCTATCTAGAATTACCACAAGTCCAGATGCTACACCACAAATGGGAACTTAAAAAAAGCGGATAAAAAGCGGCTAACTTCACCCTGTTTTGCAGGCAATTTTGAAAAAAGACAGAAATGCAATAATTCGCCTTGAATCAAAATAATGCAGTGAATACATCCGTAATGCGGGTAAAGTTGAACATAGTCCCCAAAAAAATATAATTACTCAAAATGAAAAAAATGCTTGACATCAAATTTGGCAAAATTAGAGATACCACCTATTAATATATAGTAAATAATAATTCAAGTAAAAAAATAAATGGTTCACCAGCAAATTAACCAGCAATAACGATATTCATTTAATTAGTGAATTTAATTAATAAACAAAGAAAATTTTGTGCAAACCGGAATGGACAGATATATAACGGTTCAGACTAAACGAAAAACAAGCCCGAAATCAGCGCAATTAGCTAGTAAAACTAAAGTGCCCAGATTAGAATGTGATGCTGATCAAATACCTCTCGGCCATAGATTTTCTAGCTTGGAGCTGGATGGCGCCGATGGCACAACAGTTAAAAAGACCGAAAAGGCGCCACCAATTTATTTAAGATAGGCGTCAAACAATCAACTCTTTAATATAATCGACAAGTTAACGGAATGAAAATTTTATATTGCTCCGCTTTAAAGGGGCAATATCAAAGAAATGAAAGTCCAACCTTTGGAAATTGATGGTTTCAGACCAAATCTATTGCAAACATTTTAAATCGGGAGAATGTTCAGAGAAACAAGGGATGCCATAGTATATATAACTTGAGATATTTACTGCATTGCAAAATAACTGTAGAGGAACTCACTCGCTGTTTACTGTCCACCGAAACACGCAATAAAAAAGGAGTAATTAATCGATTATTTTAATCAGCTGAGCATTAAATTTCTCACAGGGGGCGACTACAATGCAAAAATATCTGAAATGGGGTGCGAGATTAACAACACTTAAAGGAAAGCAACTATATGAAGCATTGAACGAAAAAATCTAGATTATTTATCTTCTGGACACTCAACTTTCTGACCTTTCAGATAGAAATAAAATACCTGACTTAATAGATTTCTGTATAATAAAACGAATTGCACGCACCAGTGCTCAGGTAGAAGATTGCTGAGACTTATCATCCGATCACTCACCAATAATAATAACTCTGAGTACCATAGCTTTAAAAGCCTTAAATTAACTAAATGGGGTCTATATAGAAATATAATCGAACAAAATTGCCAATTTAATATACAACTTTGCACCCCGGAAGATATTGATGCGGCGGCGAATTATTTAACATATATATATTGGAAATAGCAGCAAAAGGGACCACCCATTATATTAACAACGCTGAAAAAGTTAATAAGCCTCGACCTAATAAAAAAAAATCTCCATTACTAAAATGGATATTAAATAAGGCTATTAAAGCCCTTAAACGAGCATTAAGGGAAGAAGACCAATTTTAGCCACCTTTGGCTCGTGTGGATTACTAGCGCCACCTACGACACTTTATAAAGACGAACATCAGAAGAATATTTCCTGTACATATATCAATTGAATCCACTATAAGGCTATTTCTTGACCGATCATGATTGAACTCGGCATGGTGAATGGAAATGGGATTATAAAATGATTTTTTTACATGAAGTTCTGGAACATGACTAACTGGAACGGAATTGAGTCATTCCTTGACCGATTATAATGAAACTCGGCATGTTGGGAAGGGATTCTAAAATGACTTTGGAAAGCAGTTCTGGAAAATGGTCTAGGAAGGTTTGCTTGGCCGATCATGATAAAATTTTACATGTTGGATTTTTATTTCCTTCAATTAAGGTTTCTCCACGAGGTCGGATATATATCCTTTCTATTTACATCCGAGCTCTAAACCTATAAAATCATTAAAAGAAATTATCTATTTCCTCTCTTTCAAGTTGAAATCATTTTCATTGTATGTTATGATATTTGTGATGAATAATTTTATGACGATATTTTACGGACCATCACAGTTAGATTATCGCGAATATCATAATCATAAACCCAGAACAGGTAGAAATCCTGAAGAAAAGAATCAGGTTGGCAGCAATTTAGATGAAAGTTTTAATAGTATTAACGACCGCTGTATTACATTTTTATAATACGGTGACCAAACTAATTTTATTGCTTTGGGTTTTCTGAAAATTGTTTCTCCTACTATTCATCAATTGTTCCAAATTGTAAACTTCAAACTTCATAGCCAATTTACGATTGGAAATAGCAAAATCGTGCCTCTGGTGATCAATAGCAACATATGTTTGAATGGACACAATTTAACAGCCCAGTTTTCGTCTTTCCAATTGAATTGTGATAGAACGAAGTAAACTGTTTCTTAAGTTTAAATTAAATTATGACGATAATAAAATAATTTTATTTATTATGTCTACAATTTCTACAACCGAAAATGATAATGATTCAATTTGCATGATTAAATTTGATATTGGAAATGTATATATTCAAGCAAAGCTGAGATAGGGGAAAATGCAAGCATTATGCTGCTTGTCTTCTCCATATAAATCGGTACGTATACAAAGAAGTTAAAACAAATAAAAATCAAAGTTGGGTGGATCGCACCAGCACTCAATGGCCACAAACGGGCCAATGATGGAATACCCTGATAAACACCCATACTTACATATTAAAAACACCCAGCCAACAATTTTTTGTCACCATCGGGAATCGAACCCGATACCCTCGAATACCACAGCAAGCACGGTACTAACTGTGCCAACGACGCCGTCAGATGTCAATTTCATAATACGGTAACAAATTTATGGTTTTATAGATATCCAAAAACCGCCGGCATTAGATCGACAGAGCTTATACAAAAATGGGGCAAACTGGACGGATTGGCATGTTCGGAAAGAGGCATAGTTGCTTGATTGATGATCACATCACTGAAGGCACCTCTAAAATTTCATAAAGGTTAATAATTTTTTAAGTGACTTAGTGAATCAGTTAAAATTAATATGTTTTTAGTTGCACCAAGCGGATAACTACACAAATTATTATTCGCAAAGAGTTCTATCGGCTTATGATAGACCACCAATGTCTTAATCAATTTGTTACGAAACTGCAAAAGTTTGTTACAAGAGAGCAGGAACGAGATTTTCGTAAGACCGTGGATGAATCAATACGCATTTATGAAGCCACTACATGTCAAAAAAATGCTCAATGGTTATAGTTGAGCTCAAAGTTCGTTTAACCGGAAGGATCGTATATAATGTAAGCTATAATGATTTCACCAGATCTTCACTTTTTCGATGTAAGTTCTGACGGCATTGCATATAATGGCGATGAATGTGGAAAATCCTTAAAGCATGTTGGCAAATTATTAAAGTTTAGTTAAACGCCTTCAATACTTTCAGTATTAGAGCTACAACATTAAAGTTAATGAAGAAGAGGACACATAACATTTTTAATAAGGCATTTTACTAAAGGTTACATTTCGGCTTTGGCAGTAGCAGCACAATTCATAATATAGCGATTTTTTCTAACGTTATCTGTTATTCGCTCATTATGTACGCTTGACACTGGCAGATTTTCCGTTGGAAAAGCGGGTTTCACTAAATATACTTTAAATGCCTTTTTGTGTGTGTCGTGTGGTGTTAATAAATATTATATACATATCAAGAATTGATCAGTGAATTCCTTTTTCATTTTGAGCGCTACTTTCCATTTAAGCAGTTTGACTCGTCAAAACCTCTTTCGGGAGTCTGTACATCGATACCGTGCTAATGTTATTAATATTGCATTGAGGTACTCCGTAGTTGGCAATAATCCAATTCCTACCATTTTTTTTGCTTCTTCCATTGAATTTTCTTGCTGTTCTGTTAATACCTTCTTAAAAACTTATTATCAACTTCTTTACACCACACGAAATTTATTAAATATGTTTGATTTAGATTTTATTTAATGATTTTATATAATTAATATTTAAATTGAAACAACACTAACTATAAATGCATGCGAAAACAGTCAAATGTCATATTTGTGTCCATTGTAACCACTTTCGCTATTTGTCACCACAAGTTCATTCCAATCGTTAATTGGTTGCTCTTTGTTCAACGCCATGTTTGTAACTGAATTTTTAAAACAAAAACCAACATCGCAAAATTTGAATTTAAATTCATTCCGCTTTTCCAGAGTATAACGGTTTATTTATTAAAATATAGACCGAAAATGTTAGTACTTTCCTACATAATGAAATTACTGGCATCGTTTAGACTATTACCACCATTATGCGAATATTTAGTGTATTCGTATTGTAGTGTACATTTTAAGTATAATTCGTACTCAAATTTTCACTTTTCGAATTGCACATTATTAAACATGATCTATAAAAATTGAAAAGTTCACACGAGCAGGCTTTATGTTTTTAAATTTGTCATTAAGTAACTATTTTATTTATCATAAACGTTTAAAGGTCAACGAATTATTTATCTATAGTAATAATTTTAAATTAGGCCATGGAGATTCTAAGAAATGACGGATAAACACAAAATCTCTGTCATAGTGCTATGTTAGTACATGTTACAAGTCGCTATAACGTATAGTTTAATGTAAAGGTGCGAGCAATGCCTACGATTAGTTGAAAACCTGAAAATGATAACAGATTGCTGAAGGTTCTGATAATTATTGGCCGGCCCGGGCCATGTAGGAAAACGCTTTTCCAAACGTATTTTACTCAATTCAAAAAATTAGTACTCATCGCATGTATCATACAGTATTATATAATTTTGTTTAAGCTTGACGAATAGAAATACCGTAGAAATAATTTGGCAACCGTACACGATACTTAAAACGGAACAAATATTAAAAACAATTTTCAAAAACAAAAACATAACATTAATAATTTAATAAATTGTCTTTGATTAAAAGGAAAATGTTTTCTTTTCTTTCGGAAAGTCATATTTGTGTGAAATAAAAACGACCCCAAACAATGTTTTCCCATACCCTAAACGAAACATATTTTCTAGAATCTATATCGATTTTTCTTTTTCCCGTCTCTAAACATCTGAGTCAATTCCCAAAATTAAAGCAACAAAACAACAAAAAAAAAATTAAATTGTTCAAGTTGTTTCCAATAAATGATTTGCTTACTTTAACTTCTCAACCATAAGAAGCAGCAGCACACAAATAACAAAAAAAAAAAAATACTAAAAAAATGTTGCTTGTTTCGTCGGTTTATTGTTGTGTGTGTACAAAATAATATGTATATACGGGTAACCAACTTCCTAATTTTGGCAAGCTTTAAACTTTATTATCATCACGTAGTTTAATACCAATTCTAAGAATTTTACAATTTTTTATTTTATTTTTCAATTTAATGTGTATGTACTCGTATATGTTCTGTTGTATACGGAGCTGAAAATAACAACAACACTCTCAATAGGAGCTAATGATCGTTTACTTTTTCGTTTCTACTTTTGTCAATCGCAGTAAACAAAAATATAAAAGTTTTATGCTATATAAATAAATAAAAAGCTCAAAAGCTCTTAAATTAAATTTATTTTGTTGCGCTTTGATTTTGAAACAAGTTTGTTAGCACATTTCAAAATATCTGATAAGTTTGTTCGTATGAAATTATTTTGTTATCCGATTTAGATGTTACAGCAGTTCTGTGGTAACCAATACCCGAGTTTCTATATGAAACCTATTCCATCGAAAACTGTTATCCAGAAAGAAGAGGTAATCCTTCAAACCGCTATTCTTATTTTTAATATTCCAACTATTTTATTGATTTAAAATTAAAATAAGTTTTTTTATGTTGATATCCATTTAACAAGTTAAAAGTTTTTGTGTATAAATGTGCCGAAATTTATGTAATTCCATCGAATTCAAGGTTATGGTTGCCAGATATTCACGCAAGTAAAAAGGGACGTTTCAGTCAATTGTGAGAAGGATTGGGGAGAGGTTAAAAAAAAAAAATATTAAAAAAGCTACGATGATGATCGGATACTGGAAACCCCCAAGTCATCAAAGTTTAGCTTCAATCATTTCTATTTTCTTTCTAACTCGTGTTTCTGTTTCGTATTCCTTTTTTTCTGGACCAGAATATGGAACTTTCTGAATAAAACATATTCCAATTTTCCTGGTTCTCAACTTGTATTTTAGTCTGGCCTCTAGGTTACAAACTCTCTGAACCAGAACATTGAAATGGTTTTAAATAACATTCTTTGAATTTTTAGGCTACCCAGATATGCGAAGGACTTAATTAAAAGTTCAGTTGAATCCATAAAAACTCAATATTCTTGCCAACGTTTTTTTGAACTATGAAATGGGAATTACGTCAAATTACAAGATTTTTTTGATTTTCTAAACACTTAAAAAATGATTTGTGAAGTATTATAAAGAATAGCGAGAACATTCCTTCTCTGATCATCGATATGTTACATTCAGCCTTAACGTTTCCCCAAGCTAGCCGGAAAGCTTTTAGGAATCCATGAAGGATAAACTGAAGCAAGTATAGGAAATTCTAAAAGAGTTATTAACGTCTGCGGCTCCTGAACTGCCAGCGACAGTGGAGGAACTGAATTGCATAGTGAACACTATCACTAGTGCCTGCAACCGGTCCTTCAATGCTGCTTGCCCAATAGTTAAGCTCATTCAAAACAACTCGTCGATTACTCTCCCTTGACTGGAAGTAATCTTCAAAGGGTGTTTTAAGTTGGTCTGTAATCCTAGGAGGTGGGCAGAGGTCAGGGTGATCTTTATTCCGAAAGCAGGAAAGAGCTCACATCGCTACCCAAAGGACTTAAGACCCATAACTCTATGATCCTTTCTGTTGAAAACCCTGGAAAGGCTGATAGACGTTTTTATACGATCAACAATAAAGTTTAGTCACTGGGCATAGTCTCAACATGCTTACTGTAAAGGGAAATCGGTGAACACAGCTCTGCATGCCCTGGTACGTACAATTGTAAAATCGATATTCTCGCACTGGTTTTGTATGGTGGCGTTCCTTGATATTGAGGGCGCTTTTAACAATGTAAAGACGGAGGCATCTGGAGGGATTGTCGCTCCTTGGGATGGACTACCCTGTACGTGGGATAATCAATCACATTCTGAGGAGCAGGAAGGTTAACTCAGAGCTGGGGGAATCCACCATTAGGAGGCGGAATGATATTGCTTATGCAGACGACGACGCGATAGCTGTCTCTGGAAAGTATTTAAACACGGTTAAGGAGATAATCCAAAATGTCCTCCAAATTATTAGGAAGTGAGAATAGAGGAAGTTGATCGAAAAGGTGCAAAGAACGGCCTCTATGCTTATAAGCGGGATGCTGAGGACAACACCAACACGCGCCTTCGAGGTTATGTCTCACCTTCTCCCTGTCAATATGTATGGTAAGCAGATTGCGGCGAATACGGCCACCCGACTATCAGCCGATCTCAGTGGCAATGTCTTCAGACAGGGCACCCGACAAAGTAGAAAATAATATTGAAAGTTGATTAATCAGTTCGTCTCCCTGATTACTGCAGTGTGTACCAAGCAGAGGTGATAGCGATTGAGGAGGTCTTGACATGGTTGAGACATAATGTGGTATCCTCAAGTCTGGCCAAAGCTGAACTTGAAACGCTCAAAGACACTAATCTCCCTATACGTGAATTAAAACCTATTGAGGGGATACTCAGGGGACACTACCTACTTGGAGAACATGCGAGGAGGCTATAGGTCTGGAAGCAAATGATTTCTACAGAAGTTGTATGGACGAGAAGGAAAAGACAGGTTAGTACACTTTCTATGCTCATGTCCGGCTTTGGCACACAGAAGGCATAAATATTTGGGTAGGTTCTCATACTGTAATGTGCGAGATATATCACGCTATATAAGAAGATCTTACTGGTTCAAATAAGGGTAATAGGGAAGTAGAATCCTGTGGTAGTACAATGAACCCTCACCGGTCTAAGTGTGCTGTAGCAGCCACTCTAACCTAGCCTAACCTAACCTAACCCTAATGAAGAATTTACAAAAGTTCAACTGAATATAGAAATTTTCCATGCTCTGGATTTTGAGCCCCTCACAGTTGCTGATGTATAAATTTTTTTTTAATGGAGAAGTTTAGTTTTCAAATTATTTTACAAAGAACTGAAATCGGCATTGTTTTATCAAATTACCGGACGACTGGCAGTTTTTCATGGCAGATACGGTACTCTTGATTGAGCAACTTTGTAAACAAAAATATTAATATTTTTCACATAAATATTTTATTGAAGGTATGTGTGGGTTGTGAAAGAAATACTTGATCCGCTTGTAGAGTTTTCAGCATCTGTTGGACATCAGATCAATGAGTCCAAAACGAAATACCTGATCTCTGGTTTTAGGGAGAATGGCACACCAGATTTTAGTAGTGGCCACCACACGTTTGAGGGAGTGAGGAGGTACAAATATTTGGGTTCTCTTATCACTCACGATAACAGTGTGGGTGAGGATATTAAAGTGCGGTTGGCAGCTGCCAGCCGTGCTTTGTATCCTCTAAGGCCACTGCTAAAATCTAAACAGCTATCAAGTGCCGTGAAGCTGAAGCTTTACAATTCGTTGATCAGGCCAGTTGTTATGTTTGGATGTTCAAGTTGGGCGCTGAGACGGATGAGAGCGAGAGATGGCTCCTTACATTTGAGAGAAGAATCATGCGTGTGATTTATGGCCTAAAACGCGAAATAGATGGCACATACCGAGCTCTGTACAGTTTCGAGATCAGAGATGTGATGAAGATCTCCGATATTGTACATGAAATAAAATCTCATCGAGTACGCAGGCTCGGTCACGTTCTGCGTGCTGATCCGGAACGAATTGTGTAGCGATCTCTGAAAGGAGAGCCACCATATGGTAGACCTCTGCGCCAGAGGTCGTTGCAAGCGACGATGGCTCCACGATGTAGAGAACGACTTGGCCTCTTCTGATTGTCTTAGACAGTATGAAGACCATGCTCAGGATCGAAACCGTTGGAGCCAAATTGTTGACTCAGTGAGGGACCAGTAATGGCCTTTATAAACTGTATATTATTATTATTATGTGTGGATTGTATGGAATATAATACATATCTGACAAATAATGTTCGTCTCATTTAGCCTAACAAAAAGAGCTCGCATTGGCTCTTTTACTGATGTCGGCCGATTATCCACTTAATTCGTCTCGAATATTTTAATTAAATTGCTGTGGCATTTCTAATTTATTAATTTATTAAAAAAAAAAGAAAGGTTGGCGTGATAAATCATGCAGCCTGTCGAAGTAACAAGCCGTTCCCTAGAACACTCTGTATATAAGTGGTATTTAGTTGCACGTCTAGTCTGCAATCAAGGAAGGAGATTGTTCATGAGATTTCCACCAAACACAAGTTCAACAGATTTCGTTTATCATTTTGGACGATTTTAATTGCATAAAACAGAAGGCAACACAATTTCATAAAGTATGTCAGTGGATTGGCAAACAATTTTCAATCTGTAAAGCATACATTTATTTTGTTAACCTCAAAATTGAGACAGAAGTATAATTCAAAAAGTAGTACAATTGCGTAAATTAATTTTATTTCCTAAATTTTGTCAAAAACTTCACATCGGTTAGCATACCGTTTTTGTTTATACATACCACGGAGCGTAGGCCCAAGTTCGAAATTTTAAATTTGTTGACATGATATCTTAAAATAAATTTTAAGCCGGTAGCAAAATTTCCAAACAAATAAAAGTTTAATTTATAGCATAAACGTAGCGTAGGCTTACTAAATAATAAGATAAATTGTTAATTTTTTGTTTTCTAACTAGATTAATCTAAAATTTAAATATATAGGCGGTTATTCATATACATACAAGAAAAGTTAAAAATTTACATATTTTGTGACAATGGGCATAACCACGTAACAAATAATAATTATCGAGAATTTAATTTTGACAAAATATGGCGTGTACACTTACTAAATAATAATTTATGAATAATAAGTGCAAATTCAACTGTTAAAATTATTATAACCTGCGACACACCTACATATGTACATATGTAAATACATATATGTACATACAAAACTAATATGTGTACTAACTACTACAAGTATGTAAATAATTATGAGTAATAAAATAAAATTGTTACTCTCTACTTATGACCAATAAAACTATAAGGAATAACAATACTTAAAACTATAAAATGTAATAAAACATCATACATATGTATATGTGTGTATGTAGTTAAGTGTTTATAAAATAATCGTAATCATAACATCAAACTAACTAATCGTTTGTGAAATTATGTATTTAGGTCTTGTTGGTAGGTATCTGGAATAATATCAAAATTGTTCAAGGAGATTACAATGTAGAAATTAAACAAGCACTCGATTCTGCACGAGATATAACAGGAGTACTTAGACTACATCCAAAACACATGGATCAAATCCATGGAAGCAAATTGATGAACGCTATCAACGAAAGCTGTCAAATCCTATAACCACAATTAATAGATGGAAATAATTCTTCGAAGACAACACTGCACTGGCATTGCTAAAAGCGACACATTTATAACAGCGCCGAAAACTTAACAGCGGTATTAGCTAAAGGCACCTAGTAAAACATTTCTGGCTGATCACCATCACAAATGAAGAACTTCTGTGGCTAACAAGGCAAACACACTTTGTACAGAAATTAGAAAGCGCTAATGGAGTTGGATTAAGTTCAGATTATATAAGAAAGACACAAACTAACCAGCATATCATTAGCATGGATGCTGCAAAAGAAAAATAGAGTAGACAGACCACCAATAACCTGGAAGAGAAAGGTTCCAGCAGAAGCAAAACAGCTCGATAAAACATTGGATGAATTGAAAGCAATTTCCGCAAATAGTAAATGTTTTGACATTAGTGGCTTTCCAATCGGACCTCCGCAAGTACTTATAAGTATGTATACTTAAGCATGGACACAAACCTTAGTATTTACGGTGGTCCATTGGAAATCAACTATTGACACTTCAATTAATCTTTTGAACTAGTAAATATGTCGACGCGGCTATATCTCGCATCATCGTAATCACGGAAGACTTGCTATTTAAGATAGCAGAAAATTATCAGCAGAATTTTTTTTTCTACTCACCACCAGGAGCAGCACTATAGATAAAGATTATTTTTTCTGTTGTTATTTAGCAGAAAATTTGTATACTTTAATAAATTATTCGTTACCAAACAAAAAATTGTATATTTTGAATTACTTGCTAATTATTATTTTAATAATTTTTTTTCTGGAACCAATAAACCACGGTAATACCACATCTAGTGGAAATTTCTTAAAAATATTGATGTGGGCCGAAAAGCTTCAGAAATTGTTGAAAACTCGACACAGTGTTTGTGAAAATAAAAGTAAAAGTAATAATTGCGGTGTAATAACAAAACCTGATTTGTGTTTCATTTTATTAACCTGCACGACCATAACTTCTTGCGCAAAACATATATTCTTGACACATTTTAGATTTAGAGCACTAGCCCGAGTACATTAAAAAACCGGTCGCTTCATGCATCGAAAGTGGCTTACAGAGAGTATTGAATATGTTAGTGTTTTCATTATTAGCCAATTATATGTGAAAATCAGTATAACGCGCGAACAATGTTCGCATTTGTTAGCTCACATTTGTGTTTTGTGATAAGGTGTTGTCTTCGAATGATAACACGTGACAATCTTAACACAAGAAAAATAAAAATTTATTAAACAAAGATGGGTTAAGCAACTTTAAAAAAATTAACTCGTTCGAACTTACTTCTTCGTATGGAGGACGGGACGGATTCAATTTTAGAAATTGTTGCGGTGTGTCTATAACAACAGATTTTAAATGCACAATTTTCAAATAAAACAATTCCTATATAAAAAAGCAATCATCGTTGCAGAAAGATCAGCAATTACTTTGCGATTATAGTGATTCACTAATAGTTGTAGTTGGCTTAGAGTGGCGGCTCTAATTAAACCGGCGACAGTCAATTGTGACATCACAACTTTAACTACTATACAGATCCGATTTTTAATTCACCATCTACACCTTATATAGCTAGTATGATAGTCCTCGATTAATGTCCTGTTTAATGTCGAATAATATGCCAGACCGAAAAATTCCAAGAAGATATTGAATTGAATGAACTACGACACAGAGAGAAGGAAAATGTTGGCTTTAATTGATGGACTGCCCCCTCATTATATAAATGTGCTCGGAGCTCAAAATGAGATGTTTGGTCTCGTAATTTTTTGTATTTAAATAAATCAAATAAATAGAGGAATGGCCTAGTTTCATTCAAGTTGGCCATATTCCAGAACTTTATCTAAAGATCGGTTTAGAATCTAATTTACATCCAACATAAAGTCAGCCCAGAAATGGCAAATTTCTGTCCATCATCCTAGTCAGCCAAGGAATTTCAAAGTTCCGTTCAAGTTGGCTATATTCCAGAACTCAGCCAAGGAATAGTCTAGTTCCGTACCAGTTCCAGCGATGTTCAAGAACCCAAAAATAATTTTAGAGTCCCACTTTCATCCAATACATCATGTTTCATCATAATCGGGCCAAGAATGGTATGGCTCCGTTCCAGTTGCCCATATTCCAGAATTTTATCCAAGCGTCAAATTTCAATATAATCCCATAACCTGTTGTGAAATATTCAGTTTCGTATCAGGTGTGGGTTCTTATCCCATCCTGTTGTGATTTTTAAACTGTTCCTGTAGATGTGCTATGGTCTCAGCTACCAAGAAAACAGCACGGCATATTGGTTACCGAGGAGTATTTTCATACATTATTGTGGAAAAACTGAAAATTTTTAAATGGCCGAGATTTCAAAAAATTCTGAAACAGATTTTTTCTGATGATAATTTTCTGCGAGACTTCAACTTTCTAGGTATGAATTTAGGGAATTTTTTTACTGACATTAACGTCGTTCTTATTGTTCAACCAAATCTGTGGGATGAACTTAAAATGAGCCGGGGCAGAATTCTGGACCTAGTATTCATCAACGATCCAGGCGTATGTAAAGTTAATGAATCATCACAACATCAAGCAATTGAGATAATTTTTGAGGCGATTGTTACAGTTATTACCACTTTAGACAGGCAAACATCAAACTCAACTTATTTTGTGCAGATCAACTGGCTGGTCCAAAACAGTTTTGAATCATTTTTTTTTTTTGCAAAACGTGAAATTAAAGTTTATCCTGCGTCTTCGACATTCAATGAACATACATTTTCGACCCACCAGGCATGAAAACTATTGAAAATTATAAGTAATTTTGTTATAATATATATACAAACTTAGCCAAATAGTTTGACTCGATTAGTCTGAAACATTAGAAACGATTAAATAATTTAGGGGTTTTCCAAAAATTTCATAATTGGTTTAAATCGTACTCATAAGTAACCGGGTTCAATATATTAAAATTGGGAAGCTCGTGGCTATATTCGCAATACACACCAATAGCGGCACATTTGAATCACGTTAGTAAAATATGAATCTGCATAAATTTAACAAATGGGCAAATCATGAAAATTAATCCCAAATCCCCAATAATTATAGATATCGTCCATATTTTCAAATGAACAGATGAAAATTTAAAAAAAAAATTAAGTTTTATTTTAATTTAATTTAATTACCCATCGCTCTCCATAAATGGAAAGTTATGGAACATTTTACATAATTTCAAATTAAACTTACTTTGTGAACTATCAAATTATTTTTTCAACATTTTGTTATCATTTTTCGAAAAATTACCATATAGAATATTTTATAATCCTTTTAATATTCTAGCAATTAGTTTTGTTTAAGCCATATATGTTCATATGCGTATATAATTTGTTTTTCGCAATTAGTAAAGACCACACCCACTTATAACCTGGTTTGTCCTCGGCCAAAATAAAAAACAGATTAAATTATCTTCGCGTTTTATAATTAACTAAATTAATTATTCGAACTAATTAAAACTGGTTATTTCTAAACTACATATTACAAAACGATATGCGAGGTACGAAACAGAATACCGTGCGAAACTGGATTTTGTCTAAACAAGCGATATTACTTACATAACGATAAGAGCGATTATAATCATATTCGATTATGTGATAAAATTCTGAAATACGGCCAACTGGAGCGGAACTGAGCTGTTCGAACCGATTATCATGAAATTCGATATGTTGAATTATCAAATAGATTTTTAAAAATTAGAAAATTCCTCAAGTCGCCCTAATTCGCAAAACTGATTAATCCAAAACATCCATAAAATCTTTTAAATTAGTCCTTCTAACCCACAAACAATTGTCTAGCAATGATACACGACTAATTTTCGTGTGTTTTACTATGTGAGGCCTTGAAAGGGCCACTCAAATTTGGTTTCGAGAATTTTTTATTATTAATGAAAAATACAATTTCGATTCCAAATTATAGGCGACCTTGCCACCACAAACATAGTAAAACACACGAGAAAGTGTCTAGGACTGATAAAAGACAATTTTTCATGTGTCTTACTATGTGAATGTACTGTAATATATTGTTGACCCACGTGGCTAGTTATTGAATGAAAATGTAGTACCTGGGCCCTATTGCACCAACTACTTATCATTTATTACTTATCAAATTATCGTAAGTTACTTTTTTTGATAATGATAAGTGATAAGTGTTTCACCATAAGTAACAAAATTTCACTCACTTATCAATTTGAAAACTTATGAAATTTTGATAATGATAAGTGATAAGCGTTGCACATCAGAATGTCTAAAACTTATCAATTGACAAATTATCAAATTTTTATGATAAGTTGTAATGATCTATATACAATTACTATAAATTTGGTAGTGTTTGCAAAATAATGTGCTTTCCGCACAGGTTTTGTACCTACATATATGTACCAGTATTGTAGTTTAATAAGAACAATAATTTTGCATGGATATAATAATACATTAAGAGAAACATAAGCGTAATTATTCAATTGACAGTTCTATTTTCAGTTTTATATATATTTGGTATTCGCGCGTTATTTTATACACAAATGTCAGTTGTGCTTTGTGCAACGCTTGCTACGGGAATAGTTTGAAGCTGTCAACGTCGATTTTGGATCGTGTATTTCTAAGGTAAATACTAAGTAATTTATATAGTAAAAGTGGTTTCTTCTCCTTTTAATATTTATTTATTCATTTTAACCCTTGTATTTAATAAAATGCTAACATTATATATGTAAATATTGAAAATCATTGGTTGTATCATATATGATACAACCAAAGCAATCTTAATAAATCAAGCCTCCATGTTCAAAACGAACTTTTATTAAGCAACCTAATATGACAAAAATAATCGCTCTCTTCATACATTTTATATGGAGAGACATGATTTTCGTTTATAGAAATATTTGAATGAAAAGTAACCCAAAATTATAATTTTTTGAAATCAATTGAAACTATAAACATTGGTTTTCACCTGACTTGAAGGATTTTTCCGTGGGGTTTTCCATTTTATTGTATTGATTAAAAGAAAATAAGATACTTTATTCTCTAATAAAGCTCAAATAGAAATAGAATAAAAATTTGTAAGAAAGAGACATTGTGTACATAACCAACAAAATAATTTATTTCCATCAAGGTGCGTACATGATACAAAAAATAAAAATTCTGATGCACAAAAATTCACCACGAAGTTAGCTGTATGAGTTGAAATATTCACTACTCGAAATATAATTTAATCAGTATAGCCTTTGTAAATAACGAAAATATTATGACTTTTGATTGAAAACTTTTGTTTAACTATATACTCAAAATGACAATTCTTTGCTTATTTACAAATAAACAAGCAACAAAAGAAGTTTCTATTTTTGAATTTCTGATAAAGGAACATTTTTTTAGGCAAAATATGTTCCATTGACGAAAAAATAGCAAAACAGGTATAATTTTCAGTTTTGTTAATATGGCTGCCCTGGTGAAATTTTATTCGAGTTGAGAATATTTCAACTCAGATAGCTAGCTTCGTGGTGAATTTTTATGCATCAGAAATTAATTTTTTTGGTATCGTGAACGCGGCTTCAAACAAATAAACCAAAAGAAGAAAACATCAATGAATTTTTTAAAAATGGAACAAACATAATGATCATAAAACAACACAAAAAACGAGAAAAAATATATGAACACAATTTTTCATTTCATAGCAACAACAAAAAGTTATCGCTAAAAAATAATATTGAGAGCGTGATCAAATTGTCCCTCTCCTAATCCTAATTGACATATTGTATATAAATTATGTAACCTTATGCAAAGCCATCTTAATAAATCAAGCCTCCATGTTCAAAACGAACTTTTATTAGTGAGTCTAAAATGACAAAAATAATCGCTCTCTTCATACATTTTATATGGAGAGACTTGATTTTCGTTTATAGAAATATTTGAAAAAAAGAACTCAAAATTATAATTTTTTGAAATCAATTGAAACTATATAAACATTGGTTTTAACCTGTGCTGGGATGTTCTATCATCACTTCGATTCGCTTCGATAGACATTTGTGTCTCTTTTTTTTACGAGCAAAATTGTATTCTATTTCGCAATTAATATTGTGAGCATAGCCTACTCGATTCTATTTCTATAAATTCAAGCGATAAAATATCACCAATATTTTTATTTTCGATGGCAAATGAAAATAGGAAAAAGAGATAGTTTGCAAATTTAGTCTAACAGGCTGAGATCGCAATAGACAAAACGTAATTCAAAAAACGCAATGGAGCACAATTTTGTTCGTAAAAAAAGAGACACAAATGTCTATCGAAGCGAATCGAAGTGATGATAGAACATCCCAGCACTGACTTGAAGAATTTTTCCGTTGGGTTTTTCATTTTATTGCATTAATTAAAGGAAAATAAGATACTTTATTCTCTAATAAAGCTCAAATAGAAATAGAATAAAAATTTGTAAGAAAGAGACCATTGTGTACATAACCAACAAAATAATTTATTTCCATCAAACAAATAAACCAAAAGAAGAAAACATCAATGAATTTTTTAAAAATGGAACAAACATAATGATCATAAAACAACGCAAAAAACGAGAAAAAATATATGAACACAATTTTTTATTTCATAGCAACAACAAAAAGGAATCGCATAAAAAATAATATTGAGAGCATGATCAAATTGCCCCTCTCCTAATCCTAATTGACATATTGTATATAAATTATGTAACCTTTTGTAACCTTCAAAACAAAACACAACATTTTATCATTTATTTGATCGATACGATCAATATTTTTATTTTGGTTTACTGAGAAATTTTCCAGCGTTTATCCGATTAATCTCCTAAATTTTAATTTATCGTAGTTATCATAATTTTTATACATATTTTTCGATGTTTAGATTTTGAATCAAACTATTTTATTTCTGTGTTGGAGTGAATGCAGTATATTGAAAGAGAGTATTAGAATATATCAGATATATATTCGTATATATTAATGACAATTTTATAATCATAAAAATTATGTTTAATTAATATAATTTCGAAAAATAACGCTGGCTATACCCTAATTCAATTCTTTATCTATTACTTTATGTAATAAAATATTAAAAGCTCTCACTATTAATAGTTGAACAATTCAAAATAAGTTTGTATGTTTTGCCATGGGATTGCATAGACTTCTTTGTATTTTACACATTTTTTGGTTAAATAAAAAAAGCTCGTTTCAAAATATCGCTCAACATGGAAGCTTTATATATTAAGATGGCTTTGATACAACCAATATAAACATTCGAAAATTAAATCGTGTTCGTTTTTAATATATTAAAATTTTAAATGTTTGGCAGTTTAAATGGCTCATCGACATACATTTTTGTCTGCTTCTGAAATCGAAGAAGTGATAAACAATTTCACCGATAGCGAAGACGATTTAGATGGAAATAATAGTGATTGTGATGAAATTTATAATTTGGATCCAGCAACATGCCGCTTCATTATCGAACCATTATCTGAAATTGAGGATGATGAACCATTTGATATTGAAAATATCCCTGTGATAGTATTGAATAGTGATCAAAATGTGAATGATTTAAATATTCAAAATATTAATGAAGTAACAAATGAAACGTGCGAAATAAAGGAACTAAAAAAAAAGTACCACAATGTTATTTGGAAGAAAAAACATTTAGATGTTTCTCCAGAAAAATACAAGTTTTCCGGTGATGAATCTTTACCGGCTGAAGTACTAGAATTACAGACATCTCTACAAATTTTTAATTATTTTTTCGATTGCGATTTAAAAGACCGAATTGTCAATGAATCAAACTACTACGCAACGGTAAGTAATATCGAAAATAATTTTTCCATAATCGTTAAAGATTTGGAAAAATTCATCGGCGTGTGCATTTTAACTTCTGTGCACCAATTAACAAGCTTGCGTCGATACTGGTAGTGGGAAATAATATTATACGGGAAACCATTTCGATTAATCATTTTGAAAAAATTCGCAAATATCTTCATTTTAACTGTAATGGTAATAATTTACCATTCACCAGTTCAAATAATGATCGTTTATTCAAAATACGGACGGTAATAGAAGCCCTCATAAAAAATTTTCAAAAGATTCCAGTGGAACAGAATATTTCTATTGATGAACAGATTTGTTCAAGTAAAGGTATAAGTAGTTACCTTAAACAGTATATGCCAATGAAGCCACACAAATGGGGTTATAAGTTTTTTATGCTCAGTGGAGTTTCAGGATATACATACAACTTCAGGATATACATAATATACGAATACCAACCGAAATAAATTTAGGAAGCTCATCAAATGTTGTCATTCGACTACTTCGGAATTACCACTATATAAACGAATGCCTTTTCGAAATTTTCAAAGAAAATTTAAATCGAAAAAAATGGTAAGGTCAAGCTAAACAAACTAGATGTCCATCAATCGATGCCACTACACAAGTTTACTATCAAAGCAAGTTATATGTTTATACATAATACCTTTATGGAAAGTTTATGGTGTGCATACTAATCGGTTCCGTTTAGGTGTGTTTGAGAGTCGAATTTGGAAAATTTAAAACGTCCAAAAAAAATGTTTTTTGATTCACAAAGAAATTTATTTATTTTTTTGGAAACATGACTATAATTTAGAATAAGTTTATTAAAATCTTCACTGCCATTTTATATGCCCAAAATGCGAAATTTAATTAATACAGAAAATAAATCGCTTTAAACCACCGACCCACCGATCAAGATGTCGTTTAGATATTATAATTTTTCAGTTTTTGATGAAGAAATTCTGGTGAGTTTCCCGAACAGGAAAAATTTAAGAATATAGCCAAAGGTATATTGAACGAAGTTGAAGTTTGAGTTCTCAATGTCAAATTTCATTTGTTTTTATTTGATATCAAATATTTTGAAATAACTAACTGATTGTTGACACACATTTCACTTTCGGTTAAAAATGGCAACAATATATACAGAATTACCCTGTTTTTACCGCACACACTATTCCACTATTCCAAAATAATTACAATCCAATATAAATAATGGATACGCATTTAATGATGTGAAAATGACTAAGTAAATCTACCTCTAAATGTACATAGTACATACATACATGCAATAGGCGTATTATGTATAAGGCGTACATATAACCGAAATTTCCAACATGAAAATTGGAATGAATCAGATATTTTTTGTGTATACGTCACTATATATACAGTATAGTCGAGTCGAGTGAGGCAACTCATTAACTTTTTGTTGTAAATTAACACAGATTAGCTGACATTAGGGTAATTAATAAAACTTTTTTCTGTTTTTTTTGTTACTTTCAATAATGTGACAGTGTCTAGGAACTGTGTATGTATATGGATGTGGAATTTATATATTTATAATCCGGTAACAAACTTTTAATTATATATACTTTAATATTTTGAAGAGCTTTTCTTTTCCAACAATTTGTATCCAATTTAATTTTTTATTTTTTTTTAATATTTTCAAACTTTATTATAACTCTCTCTATATATATTGACACTAATAAGCTTTTATCTCTTTGTGTGTGCTTTTTCCCGACTAACACACGATACTAGACACCGACATCATCATATATAATCATCCACCCTTAAATCCCAATATTTAGTTATTAACAACTTTTTGTGTGTTATGGGTGTGTGTGTGTTGTGCTGTTGAAACTTCTTTTTTCCATTCTCTATCAATAAACTGTGCGAAAGAAGCTTTGTTTTTTGTTCAACTTTCATCTAAATTTATCCGCAACACATCAAAACGAAATCGATTTGAAAGCACAACACAAGAAAAGATAAAATAAATATGCTTTTAACCCTTTCGGGCATCAAAAATAAAAATATTTAATTGTATTAGAATATATATGTAAAAAAAACTTTAAGCTTTTTAAAGTTTTATTGGATTTTTTTTGTATTCAACTTTATCTCTTATTTCATGTGTATGTGTAGTGTATAGAAGAGAATAAAGTGCCTTCGGTGTTTAAAGTGACTCAACTTTTGTTAAAAAACGGGTAGTCTTATCCATTCACAAAAAAAAAAAAAAACAAAAGAAAGGTTGGATTTTATGAAGATGAATTTCTTATAAATATATTTATTTAATATATAATGCCTCGAGTAATTCGTACTGATTCGCTTACCTGATTTTCCTTTATTGTCGTTTTCATGACCAAGATGTCCCAGCGATTGGAGCTTGTCGGTGATACCGTGAATTTTGTCGACAAAACTTTGGCGTGGCTGTTCGATTGTTGGCACAGTTGCGGTTGTTAAATCAACAATTGTATTTAAATTTGGTATTGATCCTTTCGTATGTGATGTGACGGGCGCACAAGCAGCCGTACTGCTTATCGCCGCCATTTGATTCAATGCCTTCGTGCCATGAAGTTGTGATTGAGCAAGCGACGGTTTAATGAACGATAAAAATAAATGTTTGGTCAACTCCTCGGGGGTTTCACAGTCTAAGAAGGCATCGAGAAATCGGTGAAATCCATCGTAGTCGATATCCTAAAATTAAAATAAAAATAATATAAAAATTATTAGGACACATTAGGACACTCGTATATACTCTGATTAGTCACGTCTCATGCCCTTCCTTAATCGCAAAACACAGGAAATCGATTATCAAACACATGCGGCACTAATATACAAACTATATATACAGCAAAACTAGCATTGCTCGAATAAATTGCAAGTTCTCTGTATAAAATCCATTTGTGACAATATACCCTAGAGACTATATATGTATGATAGTTATACAGAGGGTGGAACATTATACAGCAGCACATACATATATTATTGATTCTGCAACGTCATCATTTTGTGCTACTGCTGCTTTTCGTTTTATTACACGATTTTAGATTTTTGATGAGAAAATGGAAAATAAATTGAAAATTCAGTTCGAAAAAACAAAAAACTCAAGATAAAAGGAAGAAATAATATTCAGTGTGAATGAATTCGAACCCTAAGAGATGGGAGATGGGATTTAAAGAAATTTTGATCTTGGATTTAAATTTAGATGATGGTATTTATACATGTACCAGTATAATACAAAATACGAAAAAAAAAAACAAATGTACTAGTTAACCAAACTATTTGTATACTGAATTAGAATGCAAACTGAATAATGTCAGCTATATGTAGTGTCAATCCAACTAATAGTGGCAAAAGGAAAATTTCGAAATTTTTCTAAAATTTGTTTCGGAAAATGATAAATTCTAAAACTTTTTTATCAATCTTCAAAATTTGAATTCTGGAAACTTGTTAAATACTAAAAATTTTGAAATTAAAATTGTGCTCAAGAATCTCAATTTCCATCACTCAAACATCAGAACTTTATAAAGTTTCAATTTCAGCGCTTCAAAAACCGCAGAGTTTAATCAGAAAAATTAAATTTTAGAATTTGATTATAAATTTCGAGTTTGGTAATAAACAAATATTGGAATTTCTTCGACAAGCATGGAGATATGGGCAGAGAACAAATTATTTTCGGAACAGAAATAAATTTAAAATAAAATTTAGGAAATGACAATTTCTCAAATTTTTAGATTTCAAAATTCGATCAAATAATGTATAATTTTGACATTTGACGGGGAATATGCAACTTCGTAGTCACGATTTTTATCAAACTTGTAAATTTGATCAATTTACTGAATAAAGTATAAGCAACATTTCACAGTTCCAATAAATTCAAATGTTCAGCTTTTTCAGATTTTCAGAATTTTTTAAAATCAAAATTGCAGAACTTCTGAATTTGATAAATTTTCACAACAAACTTTTCTCGTAATAAGAAAAAACGATAATTTAATTTCAAAATTGATTCTTAAAATCGGAAATTTTGATAAAATATAAGGCACTAATGCCCGGTGGCACGAAAATATTAGTTAACCGGCTGTTGGCTAACCAATGGTTTTCCATATCAAATTGCCATTTTGACAACATTCTGGCAATGCAATCTGATTGCATTTCTTTTTCTATAAGGAGTTTATAAAGACATTTACTGGCCGCCAACTGAGTCAACAATCAGGTTTCATCGATTTCGATCTTCAGCTTGCTCTTCATACTGTCTCAGACAACCTGAAGAAGCCTAATGGTTCTCTACACTGCGGAGCCATTGTCTCCTGCAACTGTCTCTGCGTCTATTATATGGTGACTCTCCTTTCAGAGATCGCTGCACAATTCAGTCCGAGTCCGCACGCAGAACGTGACCGAGCTAACGTACTCGCTGAAACTTTACTTCATGTACAATATCTGAGATTTTCATCGTATCTCTGATCTCGGTTGTACCATCTTCATTACGTTTTGGGCCGTAATTTTTATGAATATTTTCACGGTTTTAACAAGATTTTGTACAATCCTCGATAATCAGAGCCGGTTTTATTGTAAAATTTGATTTTTTGGTACACGTGAAAAAACGTAGCCTTGTTAATCTCATCACAAGGCTTAACAGTTTCAGATAAATCATAAAACAACCTTCAGCAGACATCTCATACATCAGAGCAGTCAACAAAATACGGAGTTACATGTTCCAATGGGTCCACTTGGTTCATAGATTAACACCAAAAAAACTTAAAAAGGGAGTTTCTACTCATAATGAACCAAAAGCTGTGCCTATTATAAAAAAAACATAGTTAAGCCTCCTCCATCTCATAAAAAAAACTTTGAGTGGCGTCCAAGAATGCTTTCATCATCTATAGTGAAAATAACATCATCTATACTAAAAATTTGAAAAATCCAGAAAATCGAACAGAATTTTTCCAGTTTCGAGATTTTCACCAATCATTCAAATGTGATCAAATCTAACTACAGGTTGTTGTCAAGCTGCAGAGCTAATACAATTAAAAATTTTTTTCGATAATCATAAAAATATTTGTAGAGTTTCAAAACTATTTAAAAATTTTTGAAGTCATATTCGTAACATCCAGAAGTTTATTCAATATTTTGTTAAATTTATTAAAATTGAATTTAATCACAATTGAGGTATTCATCAAATTTTAAAGTTTGGTATAATTTAACAATATAATCTGAAAACAATTCACAAAACTTTCGAGGTTTATCAAAATTTCTAGAATTTGAAAAATCTTGCTAAAATCTCGGAATTATCGTTGTCATCGAGATTGGTCTCAAATCTCAGAATTTGATAAATTTTCATAAATTAATTTAAATCAAAAATTTCTAATTTAATTTAATTTTTAAATTTCAGAATTTGATCATATATGAAACAAAAGTTTGATCATACTCGTATAAAACAAATTTGAATTAATTTAGTTAAATTTGATAAATTTGTTGAAATTTCATAATCAAGATTATTATCAAACTTCAAATTTGCCTAATTTATTGACTGAAGTTTAAAGAAATTTCAGAGTTCAAATTACTTTAGAAATCCAGATTTTGGTAAATTTCAGTGGATTGTCAAGGGATTTGATCGTCACTCAGAATTTGATAAAATTAACGGTGAACTGTAATTAATTTGTAATAAATGCTGGCCCAAGTTTTATCTCGATTCACAATTACATCAAAAGTTACAAAGTGGCGGTGTAGGTTCAGTTTGAAGTTACACCACCCACCCTTTTCTCGGGAACCGCAAGTGTAATAAAATTGGGACCTGGTGTAATAAATTGTAATCAAATTGTTATACATTATGAGCTAGGTTTCGTTGTGGCGGACTGATAACATACCCAGGTGAGTGAACTGATAAAATACCAAGGCGAACATACCCAGGTGTGTATTTAATTTTATAAAGCGTTTTGTATGAAAATGCAAAATGCACGCTGTTCTATAGATGGTAGGGTAAGTGCCTAATTCTTGAAGATTGTTTCTTCTTTCTCAGGCGGCTTTGGATGACTTCGGATTATTGACAATATTATATATGAATAGCCAATGCAGCCATATTGAAAATATTAAAAAAATGTTAGAGCCACCGTTTGGTACTACGTTTAGTAGTATATACGCGCCTAGCATTTATCCATGGTGTCAACTGCCTCTGTTGTGGAATTGTAGTAGTGGATGATATCTGGTTTATTTTTAGCACCACTGACGGCCTTCTCATTGTGATATGTTGATAACAATATCACAGCTTTTTTTTTTTTAGAACATATGAGCATAATGTAGAGTTGTTATAAAAATCGAATTCGGTAGACCAAACGTCCCGCTTTTTTGATGGTTGAAATTCTTTAGGTAGCGTGCCATCAACCGCTTGTTCCATCGCATAAGGCGTTGTGCTAATGCTAACGAAGTAAAAAAGTTATCGATGCTGACAGTACGTCCAGTGTTTTTGTAAAATTCAACTAGCTGTGACACCACTCTTTCACCTTGGTTCACTTCTTGTGGCATAGGTGGTAATTTTCCGGTGTGTATATCGGTTTGCAATGGGTACGCTGTTTTTGCATCGCATATCTACCACCATTTGATGCCATATTTGGCCGGCTTCGAGGGAGTGAATTGGGTAAATTTAGTTCGTTCTCGATAAGGAACAAGTTGTTCATCGACCGTTACTAAAAACGCGGAATACTTGGTCGATACAACGGGTTCGAAAAGGTTTTCCACATGTCGGTCGTGTGTTCATAATTCAATCTTGACACATCCGCAGTTAGAAGAATTTCTAAATTATGAGTCGAACTCTTGTATAGTTACCGAATTCCAAAATTTCCCAAATTTTATGTCCCATCACGTGCAATAAACGGTTGATTTATGCAGCTGCAGGTGGTTTTCATCAATATTTTCGTCTGTATATTCACCATCATCATCTTCGTCTAAATTTGGTTCCGGGTTTGTGGATTCTTGCTCTGCATCTGAGGCATCATTGTGATTAGGAACAAAATAGTTGTCTTCTGTATCAGAACCGGAATAATCGTGGTCAGAGTCAATAACATCACACGGAACTTCATCAATCAGTTGTCAAAGGTATTCATCCTTTTCACCTACGAGGAGTAACATCAGTAACTACTATGAATATCATCAGGGGTTCACAACTTGTTTATTTTACAAAAAATGTTTTTGTAAGTTATTAAAAAACGTTTATTTTCCATTTTTGACATACAGTCAGGGATGGGAGAGGTAGATTACGCTATGTAATCTACTCGATTCTCGACAAGTAAAATATAACGTAGATTACTTGGCAGTGTTTTTTGTCAACGTCGACATTTAAAATAATGTCAACAACCTACGATATTTTAGTGATTTGAAATCGAATGCACGAGTTCGCGGGAGTATTTTGTAAAAGCGTTCATCTAGAGGGATTTTTTCATTTGTTTCTTTTTGACAGATGACGCATGAATAGTTTCAAACTGTCATCGTGTTTTTATTTACTCAGTATTGTTTGCCATACCATCATGGTAAGACTGAGTCCGGATATTTTAGCGTCTACAAACTGTTCAGGTTTATTACGAAAATCAGCGTTCTGTGAGGAATGTGTTTTGTGCGCTTAGACCAAGTTACGGTTGACATAATCGGCCTGTCAAGACCACTATTTGGAATACCATCGAGAAGTTTGATCCCAATTTACAGTATTGGATGATACGCGACTAAATATACGGTTTGGTGTGGTTTATGCGCCTGTGAAATCATTCGTCCATATTTCTTCAAAAGAGAAGACGGCCGGGACGTACCTGTGAATAGTGCTCGTTATTGCGCCATGATAACGGAATATTTGCTGCTTGAAATTGAAGCCCGACCTCGACTACATTTGGTTCCAAGAAGTCGGCGATATTTGCTATAAAGTGCGCGAATCAATGTACTTATTGAAAAATCATGTTGACGGTGCAATTATTTTCACGGTTCAGATCGTTGAA
This sequence comes from Tipula unca, assembly GCA_951394425.1. NCBI lineage: Eukaryota > Metazoa > Arthropoda > Insecta > Diptera > Tipulidae > Tipula > Tipula unca. The sequence continues at coordinate 152,998,694 of OX596382.1, forward strand.
TTAGCTATTTAGATCGTGTGATACCTCTAGACCCTTTTCTTTGGTGCTACGCAAACCCAAGGTCTATATGTGAATAAACCAGCTATAGATTTGAGGCATTGGAAGCCAACATTACTCGTGTCATTCGCCAAATGCCATTCGATATTTTCGAACCCGAAATTATTTTTAATGAAAGTTATAAGCTTTTTGTCTGATTTTTTGTGAGCCGTTTTTTCCGATTTTTCTGCGAGCTGTCCTATACCGTTCCACCGTAATAAAGAGGGCCCCACTGTATATAACGCTATATATCGTTGTTTTGGATCAATTTAATAATTTTGTAATGGATATTATTTTTAAATTTCGCTCTTTTTGAAAAATAGATTCAAATGCATTGACGGACATTCTATAAAATTATCACCAATAACGGATTGCTCTAAAAGAAATTTGGTCATCCTTTAGTTTAGAACTAATTGATAAAACCACTTTAGGAATTGTTTACATTATCGATGTTGTCTACGTTATCTACGGGTTGTCGACACATCAATGTAGAAAATAATAGATGACGCGCAAACTCTCATCCCTGCATACAGTACATCACAAGTAATTAAGGTTTTATAATTATAAAGTGTAATACATGTTATTTTAATATTATATAACACTATACACCCGGGTGTGTTCGTGTTGTATGTAGGATATTGAAAGAAAAACATGGCCACAAAATATATTAGGACGGTGTATTTAATTTTGCTTTTTTTAGAAAAATGTTTGTTTTCCATATTTAGGCGACTACTGAAAAACTCAAATTTACAGGAATTTTCCATTAAATTGATTTTTACATTAGAAAACTCAAATACACACACGTGTGTCGTGTTGACCGAGAGGTTAAGCTGCAATTGATTTCTGAAAATAAACAATGAGAAAATAAATCTATTAATTTAGCAGAGACACAAACCACACATTTAGCAAATTTTTAGTTCCGAATTTCAACACTGCTATTAATTGTGGGAACCACTTGATTGCCAGCAAACTGTCTGGCCCAATCGCCCCCATACTACTAAAGTTAACTTTGAAGAACTTCAATCGTTCGAGTGAAAAAGCACAAATGAAGAAATTCAAGAAGGAGGCCACAATATTTAAGTAACGATGCACCATGGGTCTTTGTGGCATTTAGTGCGGAATCCTCATGCGGGCTTCAACCAATTTTAATAATAAATCTGATATAGGTTTTAATAACATTTGAGCTGAATTGTAAAATCTATTTCCCAGTACTTGTATTTATAACAATATATTAAGTTAAATATTAATTATTCTAAGACTCTTGGCAATTCATAACAAAACAATAATATAATATATTGAAGATAATGCTGACTCGTTTTTACTATCATACTGTATTTAAAATTTTTTTCCTCTATTTGCAGAAATACCGTCGAGAAACAATAAGAATGCTAAAATGAAAATTTAACAAAAAAAAAAGTTAACCAGGACGTAAACACAACCCATAAAGCTTTCTTTCAATGTGCTTTATTTATATAGCGTTCTGGACTTTATTCGTTTTCATTTGCAAATTAAAATGAATGCATTGGTTATGTATATATTGGGGGGGATAGTATATAAATACACACAGCATATACTTATATATACGTAACATTAGCATTACGTACTAAAAATAAAACAATCAAGAAACAATGCTTAACAATTTTTTTGTGTATGCCGTGCGCGGTTTTGTTATGCAAACCACATAAAAAAAAATTATTTTTGTGGTTTTATCAATAATAAATTTGCGATCATTATTAATGTGACATAGCGAGAATTTCGTAGTAAAATCTTATTAAATATTTATAAGCCTTTTTTTATATATGTATATATATTTCTCAAATATATATTTTTATGGGTATGATAAATATATATATAGAGGGATGACCTTTCAATCATTTACAATCATGGGTGGGTGAATTATACATAAATAAATTTTATTAATAAAAATATTTGCCGCCAACAATCGTCTCACAAATACATACATATATTCACATAATATATACTTAACTATTATAAGGTTTTGTGTCTTGTGTTCTTATGTAGATATATGAAAAAGAAAGTCATGTCATGATGCGTGGGTGGGACTTTATTTTCAGAATTTTATGAATTATAAATATTATTATGTATAGATGGTAAAAAATGTATCAAAGAATTACAGTTGATTTGTAGAAAATAGCTTAACATTGTTGTCTGTGGATGAAATTTGTTTAAATATTTTAAGAGGTTTCGTCTGCTGCGGCTTAGTATCTTAATATTTTTGGTAAGCTTTTGAAAAGCGTTCATTTAAATTAAAAAAATTTCTTTTAATTTTAATTAAAAATCAAACAGTGTTCTAAAAGTAAAAAACAAATCCTAATTCGATAAATTCATAGGAAGCTTATAAATCTGAAATCTGTCTAAGAGAAAATATATAAAAACGAGAAATGAACCTTCACCTTTACCTTTGAAAACTTTTTCGAAAACATGTTTATTAATTCAAAGCTTTTCATCATTAATTGTACCCAAATGCTACAGAAAATTTTATGTTACTTACGTAAACATTTATCAGGAATAGACGACTAACTGCTTTTTGGTAATGTTTCTCCTCCCTATGTAGCATGGGGCGTCTAGACTGGACCATCTAACTTTATTTGAAACGTTTACTAAAAAACAAGACACATTCGAGCGGCCCTTTACACTTTATACATGCCATTGTTGAATCTAGTATTTGGTTTGGAAACAAATAGAAAAGCTAAGAGAACAAATGAAACAAATCCCATAGTAATGTCACCTTAGCGAAAGACAAACATGGATGAAATATACGCGTTTGTTGGCATTTTTCTGTACGATGGTGATGAGAAATAATGTTAAGTAACAGCTAAACCTTTATTCCTCAAGTCTCATATGCCATCGGTTCAATCAATCTATTCCTCTGTTTCGACGAATCAAGAACTTGTACATACAGATTGCACAGATCGCAAGAAGTTAATTGGCCTTAATCCGTCATATTTGGATTCTGTCATACCATGAAAAATGAGATCACGATCAACAGCTATCGTACATACTATCAAAACCATAAAAGTATGGTATTAAAATATTATTGGGAACACAACCAAATGAAGGAGAAGGTTCACTAGAATTTCTCAGGTATTGGTAATGCGAATTGCGCAACGCTTTTAAATTATGGCGCGAAAATTTATGGTCTCACGACACACTATTCCCATCGGTAGAAGAAGGTAAGAAAAGAGGTTCTTTTTTAGGTGATTTGCTTTTCGAATAAAGTGTTGCTTGTGAGCTACACCCATACATTCTTAATTCCAAAAAAATTGTGCTGCCAATGTCGACTGCTCATGCCACAGAGGAGTTAAATAACCGGACAAGAAAAACTATTATTATTCATGAATACAACGATAAAAAAAGCGGCCTCGACACATGTAAAAGGAAATGTAATCGTTTACCACTGGTGCTAATTTATAATATAGTAGTGAAAAATCTATCTGAACCAACTGCCATATAATTTGGCATATAATTATAAGTAGCAAACTACAATTGTAGCCAACCGTCAAAACTGCAATGGAATTGATGGTCTTTCAATTCAAAACCATTTATACGCAACGGTTGCCAAAAATGGAGGAAAACAATATATCGTGCAGAAGTGAACATTGCAAGAGTTACCGTACGAAAACTAGAGACACAAAAACAACTGCTGTCTGTGTTAAATGGTATCAAGCCAATATGCGGTGAGCACTATACTCGGGTTTGTAAACCATGTTATCTTCAAAATTTTCAGTAATAAAATTCTTCACGAAGATATCTCTGACGCGGAAGATGCGAGGATACCTGGCCCATTTAGACCAGATCAATCATCGGCAGCCAAACGAGCCCGCATAGCTTCAGGCTCACCAATACATTTATCAGACATTTGAATTGTTGAAAAAATGATTTGAAAAATTGGAATCATTTTAGTGCTTCCACGTCCAAGCACTAAACCAATGAAATTAACAAAAAAGTTCATCCAGGGCCAACAAAAATTCATCCATTTCTCAGTCATACCAACTAATTCCTTAGAACTGTAAAGAACCATTACTTAGAACTAAATAACATCTCCCTCATGAATTACTAATTCGACCGACAGGATGTGTTGGTGTACTCATAACTAATTCCTTGGTCTTTGGCATCAATTTCATGGGTGCCGCGTATTTCTAGGTTTTAAGAAATATCGGCAAACCGTTTTATGAATTTCTAATGGGTCTAAGGGTGTGCTTTTAAGATAGAAGTGATTCCTTGAAAAAAAAACCATATGTTTTCCTGTTTTGTAAATTTATTACTTAACTGTTTGGTATCTTAGGTTGTTGTAGACTTTATCAGTATTCCATATTAGGGAATGTTTTGATAAACACTTATTTATTCAATTTCAAAAGTTTCAAAATGTTTAATTTTTATTAGAAATTCAAGAGATGATATCTATAGATGTTCCTCTTTCCCTTAGCGTTCCACAGTACAATCAATGAAGTTGATGCTATCGACTTAGGAATTAATTAGTATGGTTGAGGAATACATCTTCGGCCCTTCTGCGGCTAAACCTGGTCACACTCATTGGAAAATTATGAGACGGTTTGTAGAAATTCTTGAGACCTAAGCAATTCGGCAGTACTCATGAAGTTGATGCTAACCATCTATGTACTATTATAGTTCATATGGCTGATTTATTAAATATATAACTAAGTATTAGAGTGGTCAGTAATGACAATTTTACAATATTATAAATATTTAGTTTTCGTTTAAATAACTTATTTAGGCTTCGTTTAACTATTCCATATTTTACTGTGTTCGTCTAAATGAGAACTTTTTCCACCTAGACTAATGCAAATCTGCATCGTTTTCGCAATAATTTCTATTGAAGATACGTAGATAATTATATATGTATTGGGGTGAAGTTCTATGAGAAGGCGAATTTGGGAAGGCGAGTAGATGGTATCTCAACTCGATTTTATTCGTACTTTAAATATAGTGTTGTAGAATGTTTATCAAAACTACATAAAATTTTCATCGAGAAAGAATATTTCCCCGATAGCTTAAAAGTAGCAAAAGTAACACCAATCTGACTTAAGAAATTATCGGCCAATACCGGTTTTGCCTTCTGCCTGAAACATTTATGAACAAATTATTTTTGGTCGTATGGATGAGCATTTTCAATTTATAACCAAAGTGAAGAAGTCAATCGATATACGCATTCGATAACCGCGGGTATGTTCGTGAATTTGCGAAGAGCTTTTGATTCGGTAAATCATAAAAGCAATGTCCGAAGACTATAAAGCAATGACGCTGCTCATATAGTTCATATACGCAATACTCCAATGCCCGAGAAGTCAGAGATTTATTATGCGTCAATCTGTAATCCAAAGGTCACAAAACTTTAACGTATTTCCAATATATTTACACACTCATGATAATAAAAACCGTTTACATGTTTTAAGAGACACATAGTGAAGCATCCTACTTTGCATACATAATATACATATTACATATGCTACGACATACAAACATATACATATACATATGTATATACATACTACTAAGTAAATCTCTTTTCATTTTACTCTTGAGTCGTATTTCCCTAATTAAGTAGTATTAGAAATGTTGTATGTATAATAAATTTTAACTACAACAACGGTAACAAAAAAAAAGCTCATTTCACTAAAAAGCAAACATGTCAACAAATAAAGGCAGCATACACAAACACATATGCACACACACACACACCCACATATACATAAATATATATTCTACACAGAAAGAATATAAAGGAAAACATAAAATAATTTTCCTCCTATTATTTTCCATCATCTTTTTTTTTTGTTTGAGTTTTCTTTTTTATTCATCTTAAAAGCTCGAAAAGCACCAACTACACACAAAAAGATCATTATGCAGAAAATAGAAATGAAAAGAATTTTCTCGTTAAATATTTTATTATTGCCCTTGAGGGAAATTGTATGGAAAATGTGGTGGGTGTGAGAGTGCGCCAGAATTAAAGCACAAAAACAAAAAGTTCATTTTTTGGCATAAGTATATAGCACGCGGTATGAAATATGTAGATGTGCCGAGTCTGGGGGTGCGAAGGGTTGAGAAAGGGTTGGCAGATTCTTGATTTATCTCGTTTCTCTTCATGACTTTTATAATACGACGACGACGACAAAAGAAATAATGCAGAAAGGATAAAAAAAATTATTTTTCTGTACACCAACAACGAAAAGCTTCATAATTTATCTTCTGATTTGTCAAAGCGGATAAAACAACGGGTAAATTTGTGTGAAATTTTATATCATGCATGCATATATATGGGCGACTATAATCATATATTTGTATTAATACTGTCATAAAATACGTATTGTGGGTTGTATAATCAGACACGTGTAATCTCCGAACTCATCGACCAATGTATATATGTACATATATAGACGATATCATACCATTTGAATAAAATTCGTATTAGGATAATAAAATATTTTGTGGGTTCTCATTCCCCCATCAACTCGAACACCGTACAACAAAATTGTTCAACAATGCAATAAAACAGAAGCACACCCGAAATCGAAAAACAAGAAAAAAGCTGGGAAAGCTCTTTTTTTTTGTTTATATCTACAAAGCGTTTATTCGAATTTAAGTCTCTATGCGATGTTGACATTCTTTTTGTGTTCGTGTAAATGTAAATAAAATAATATAAGACACATTTGATAGCGCCCCCGCACACACCATATATATACATAACTACATAAAGAATCTATTTTATATAGAGAAACAAAATCGATTTAGAATGAAATCCAGACATGGATTATAATATGGATTAGATAATCTCCACATCTCAGTCGAAAAGGATGTTGTTCATTTTTAAATGCTGTATATATTTTGGGACACATGTATACATACATAAATTACGTGATCATAATATTATGATGATGACGTGGTCACAATATGTTATATAAAATTAAAATGAAAAATTCGTCACATGATGTGGCAGCAACAGTTAACCAAATTTACACCATCAAAATATTATTCGAAAATAGCCTTTTCAAGTTTATACGGCTTTATATAGTATGTATGCGTACTTAATATTTACAAGTGTACATACGAGTATATCTTTGGTAGTTGGGCTAAAATCTCGAAACTAAATTACCGAAAATAATTTTTAGTAAAAATCATTACAGCAATGTGTCACATCATCTATTATACCATTCTATGTACTCAGCTTCCATTTTAGGATAATATAGTATGTATATATGTGCCTTACAATTTAGATATAACGCGGGTCACGCAAAATGACAGAAGATGAACCGGTTTAAAATGGGGCCCATTTAACAAAGACAAGTCGCAAACAAAGCTCTATATAGAAACAAGAGGCGACCTCCAATTGTAAGTAGGCTTATCTGCGAATACGGATGTGTGGCAGGGTGCTGCAAGGTGCGGCTGTCAGCAGGGATAAAATTTCAACCGGGTCAGGGCCCATGTTTGGCTACCAAACGAATCAGCTAGCCCAGGCAATTTTCTGAATATCATAAGGATCAGCATTCCCGGTCTTCCATTCTTACACGTAGCTTCGAGTAACATTAGCTATATTATAGTACAATTGGGGATCTGCTATATGGATACTGTGTTCATGTAAATTTAAACAATGATCTTCAGCAACTGCCACAGATCTTTTGAGAAGTGAGAGGTAAGAGCCTAGAGAAGTGAGAGGTAAGAGCCTAGATGCTAGATCAATTCAATTGAGCCCAATAATCGATTCTCTGGCGAGAAATTCGATTTAACAGAAAATGGTTTGTATAGGCTTAACACTGCAACATATGGCATATAGCTGGTTCACCATATCTAGCCGTAAAAATCTTTAGATTTTCAGATTTATGGCGATGATCTGCTGACGTTATGCCAATTAAAAATATTTCTCTACCTCGATTGAAATTATGTGCAGTTTTCTGTGCAATTCGCGTAACTTTTGTTTAGATTCTCTAGTATTTAAAAACACCGAAGAAGTCACATGAACTGATTTCATGATCGTTATTAGATGCATATAGCAAATGGACGCATATTGAGTCGAGGTACATTCCGCAGCTGATCTATATTAGAGAAATTTTCACCCTGCGGTTTACAACCTGAAAAATAATGGTTTATTGACTTTTTGTCGAGGTAACAGAAAAATCATTCAAAACCACAACATTTCGACCACTCGTGCAAGATGAATAAGGCTAATACTACGAAACGTCCGCATAGACAAGATCTGTTATCGCAATGAATAAGCAAAATTATCAGGAAAATTCAATTAACGTTCACTTGGTTCGTATATGCGAGTAGGCGGGTGATTAAGGAATGAAATGATCGTTATCTTATGTGGCGTCACATCCTTCCAAAAAAAATCTTGTAGTTTGTAAATTGATAATTCGAAGAAGTATGGCAGGATAGTTACCCGATCAAACACTGCATAAAATCATTTAGATAATTTGACAAGTTATCTTAATAATTTTCTCCAAAAATAATAGGAAAAATTAGCTGGCATAGCTTAGCAGTATTTAGCCTTTTAATGTGTTTTTTTTATGTAATATTGGAACCAAAGTCAAAATTTCTAAATCAATTAATTAGTCGATACAAACATGGATTCCTTCCCGAACGATCTACTGTTACCAATTTCGCAATATTTCAGAGATATTGTGCAACAAAAGGCATCATACTTTATTGCATATTGAACAAAAATATTTATCAAGAGAACAGCCAAGTTAACTTCAAACATATGGTATTCAAACAAAGCCAAACGGCCATTCACAAATAAATGATTCACCATAGTATACTCTTTCAGAAAGCGTCCTGTTTCTGAAAGCGTTGTCTTGCGAATGGTGATTGTATTGTTTAAACGTTCAAAGTATGTGGAATGTCGCGCATTGTTGGTTTCTAGTTCAAAACAGAAAACATCAAAACGGTTTTGTTATATTGAAAATAAAATGAACTCCAACCCTGAATTAAAAGGGCAGTATATTTCATTCGGGCAAGAATATTTTAATTTAAGTCACATGAAAAAAGTTGATAAGAACAAGCAAAATGATTCATTAACCTTTTCATTTCCCACCACGTTAGCTTTCGACCGAACAGTTCAACCACCAAAATAAGGGTTGTTTCTGATGCTTCGGCAAAAGTTTTCAAAAATACCAGTACCCCATGAGTTCAGATATCGTTAAAAAAACAACAGTGCTTGGTACTATAGCTCCGGAGAGGCCCATGATACATGGGGGTGTAGACTCCGTAAGTCATATAGTAAATAGCCGGAATATCCTATGGGCATTAAACAGTTTTAAGCCATACAAATTGGCAAAACCTGATGGCATTATCACTGCGGATATCCAGAAAACTATTGACTTAACCCTATTCTGGCTGGAAGTTATCTTCAAAGGCAGCTTAGAACTCTGTCACATTCATAGAAAATGGACTGAAGTAAACTTAATGTTTATACCTAAGGCGGGAAAAAGCTCTCACTGCTCTCCCAAGGAATTTAGGCGTATAACCCTATCCTCTTTTCTATTAAAATCACTGGAAAGACAAATAGAGGCTTACATTACAGGCTCATTCAAGCCGAGCGAGCTGACGGGATCTCAATGTCATAGATCTCTCTTGAATATAAGAAATATTCAATGGTAATTTTCTTGGATGTAGAGGTGGCCTTTAGCAACATTAGACCGAGGGAAATCACTCGGGCCCTTGCGTGCCTGGGCGTAGACGGTTCACTCAGAGGTTGGATAGATCAGAGGGAGGATCATGACAGCTTATCTGGGAGGGACGTCTACCGGCAAATACATGGGCAAAGGGACACAGAAAGGTGGGGTTTCATCCCCCTTCTTTGAAGCTTGGTCATTAATGACCTGTTACTAAACATGCAAGGGGAAGGCTTTAAGCGTGGTTGCCTACACGGAAGATGTTGCTATTGTGGTCTTCGGTAAATATCCGCTACCTCTCTGAGTGGGTACGCAGTTGTGGACTGAACGCAAACCCACAGAAAACGGAGCTGGTTCTTTTTACCAGGAAGCACAAACTTCCTCAGTGTGACGCACATATATTAAATGGGACTCACTTGATCTTTACGGATAGAGCGAAATATCTCGGCCTACTTTTGGACAAGCAAGCTAAGTTGGAAACCAAACATCTTACAAATAGTAAAGAAAGCTACTATAGCGCTCTACTCCTGTAAAAATGACATTGGAAAGAGATGGGGTATGCCAGTGTACTATATGTGGGGTATGAGCCAAACATAGTACCCTGGCTCTACCTCTCAGTTTTCAAAACTATACTGCTGTATGGGGTTGTCGTTTTGTGGCCAGCGTTAATAATTCTGGTCAACCTTAAACTACTGATGAAAGTCCAAAGAACTGCCTGCTTGTGTATAAGTTAATAAGGGCTCTCAGGAGCACACCTATACTCATGCTCTGGAGATTCTCTTTCATCTCTAAGATGCAAGAACAGCCATTCGGCTCAAATCCATATCTATGTGGACCTATAACAATATAAGGCATTCATCCATACTATGCAACAGAGGTAGATCCGGCCAACTGACATCGCTTCGACGGAATCATACTGGTATGGTCGTGGCAGCTATAACGGGGCATTGTATCATTGCGGTACATATGAGCAGCCTGCGTGCCCCTGTTCATGATTTCTGTCGCAGCTGCGGAGATGAGGAGGAGGAGGAAACTGTGCTCTATCTGCTCTACACCTATCGTAGTACAGCAGAACAAAATTTTTCGGAATTTCCCCTTTGGATGATCAAAGTCTAAGTAAGATCAAGGTCAGGGACTTTCAACGCTTCTTGATAAGCTCAGGATGCTTTAACGAGTGAAGAGGAGGTATCCCGAATGTGGTACAGCTACGGACCAATTATGTGTCTATACTAGTCGTTTAGGGTGGCCACTTTTACCTAACCTAACCTAACATTGCATGGTAGAAAGCAATCCTTATCTTGATTATAATTCCACATTACATTTGGAAGATTAAAGTCGCCTAGTACTAAAACTAAACCATTTGGTTTTGTGAGATTAATTATTTCATCCACAGCATCACTACATCTGCCATATATTTTACTACACGAACTCGGTGGCCTATATACATACATAGGCTGTATAAATAAACAGATTCGATTGATGACGCGGAGTTAAATTTACAGCTATACTGGAAACCATAAAATGCACTGCGATAAGTATGGTGATGGACGATCACATCTAAAAACAGCGACATCATTTCCAAAATATTCCTTACTGTTAATGTTAGGATTCAATAAGCTTTTGATGCCATCTTGTTCACGTTCTGGAAGTATACTGGAAGTATGAATTACTCGAATTTCTTATATTTTACTGATTTAGCTGATTGTTGATTGTGATAAATTTCCGACGGAATGGAAATTAAAGGCTGGATAATGGTAGGTATAGCTGATTTTTGATTAATTAAAACCTGGATTATAGCTGATTGTTGGTTGTAAAAGGTTTTCGGAAATTTTGGCATTGATATCTGTTTTTGACAAAAAGTCCAGTTGGCCACAGCTTGGAATTAAGTGCAGTATTGAATTGGTCAGCATCTAAGCTGACTCGGAAAGAAGTACAGTTGTACTCTATACCGTTTTGTTGATTAGGGGGCATTTCGACACAAGTCGCTCCGACTAATTTCATTGTTGAAGTAAAGCCTGCTGACGAAGAGCCTTCTAATTCCCAGCCGCAATATAAATACCAACGTTGCTGTGGATAAGATTATTCGGTATTTTTATAAATAAAGAAAATGAATTTTCTCGTATTAAATACGCTCGAACATCGTTTAACTCACAAATATTTTTATTGATCTCTAATAAAAGTTTTGCCCCATTCCACACACACACACACAGTCTCGCATGAACCTACATATTTTTTAAGTATACGAAGATTATTCAGTTTGACAAAGAAAAAACCTATATTTATCTTTGAATGTGTACTTGTGTACATCTGAAATATCGTATTCATAAAAAGAAAGATTGGAATCCTCTTAATAGCCTTATTTGATTTCTCCCCAATTTCGTGGAACGGAAGTTATACAATAAGATTACAAAATGTAATAATGTGTTACGACATATTACGTCGTATACACGCATTTTATTATATAATTCATTTTATTTATGTCGCATGTCTAAACATAGATAGCACTCTTATACATAATACGACATATAGTTAAATGGTCACCAGAAAATATTTTTTTTTAAATAGTTTGCTATCCCGCTGTACAAAAAATAATTATTCGTGATTAAATAAATTGGTCATATATTAGTATAAGTGGCTGGGATATAATCATCAAAATTCTTAAAATATTCGGATTTTTAAAACAACCTTCATATACCATTCATTCATCCTTCACTCTAAATAATAATAACAATATGCAAATCGAATGTCTCATCACATGTTGTTTGATGATGATGATGATGAGAAACACAAAAAAAAAAAAAAATTTATGATTCTAATTAAAATATTTCAATCATCGTTCAACAAGAAAAATTCACCAAACGCAACATATAATAACGATCATAATTAAAATTATCATTTTACAAATTATTAAATTATTCAAAGAAAATAAATTTAAATTTTTTTCACGAAATACCAGAATGGCACAACAACAATGTACAAGGCACTCATATAGCCGACCAAAAATATATTATATTATTATGAACATCCCAAATACATAAAACTATCAGCGAATATACTATGAATTTTATACTTAAACTCTGCACGGAGACGTACACAAAGTAGCAGAAATATGAAAAACCATGAAAATGTAAAAAAAAAAAATTGTATACAACGTGAAGAATACGCAACGGAAGAAGAAGGAAACAAGTTAAATTTCCATATTTTCACCGTAAATTTCCATTTAATTTTATTTATTTCTCAAAATAATAGAACAATTTGTCGGCCCCATCGTTTAGTTTGCTGAATATATAATGTGAATGTATATGTGTACAGTATGAAGAAAAAAAACACAATCATTGTTAGGTTTTACCCGTATACATAGAACTGTCAAGTTATTGGGTCACCATCAGTGATGGGCATTTTTTATTTTTGTTTTTTTATTTGGCTGGAACCCATTAAGGTTCCACACTCAATGCCACAACGGGCCCATGGTGCAAACCTTGAATTCTATCAAATCACGCACACGCGTTCTGCATCCTTAGCAAATTGGAGAAGTTTAAACCAAGGCAGAGAGGATAGTAGATGAACAGGAATTGTCCTGGAATTAAACAAATGAGACCTAATACAATCGAAAGCAGGGCAGCTGTCGATGAAGTGTATGATAACATCATCATCTTCAAGGCATTCTTCGCAGGCGGCATTGCTGGCTAGTCCTATGCGATGGAACCCTTGAAACGACCATGGCCAGTGAGAATCGATGCTAGTATTCTTAAGATATCCTTTTTTAATGAAAGAGCGTAATTAATCAGGGCTCACTAATAAAGTATTTCGCATAACGGCAGGTGGGGGTGGATGACCACGCTTGCTTTAATTGAAGTAATGCAAGATTTTTGATTAATTTTTTACCAATGTAAAGAGGCAACGGAGCAGCAGGTTCAGGTCCAATGAAACATGAACTTCAGCCAATTTTTGCCAAATTATGTGCGATTTCATTACCTCCAATGTCACAATGCGCAGATCCCCATAAGACCATAACTTTCTTATTACGGCAGAGAACATTAAAATCTTCTTACAATCAATACCTCACCAGTTTTGAGTTGGTCAAAGGATTATTTAAGGAGTTGAGGACAGATTTACTGGCAGTAAAGAAAATAAAATCTTCACCATTATCCGCGAAATTTATAGCTGTAATGGCACAGCGAGTAACCGCGATTAATTCCGCTTGAGAAATAGTACAGTAATTACACAAACTGCCAGAAGTCCTCAAACCCAGCGATGCGCACGGCAGATACCGAAGCCAGCCATCTGAAAAAAATGATTCAGATAATTTAACGATTCAGATATTCGCTTGTGAAAGTTTGGTGAGAACTACATGACCCTCGGGTAAACCACCTCGAATGATTTGTAAAAGCTAAATTAAGGCAACAGTTTGTTAATTTCCGGCACAGCTGGTTTAAAAACACTAAGAATTAACCTATGTCACGATATAGTACCAAATGCGTTCCACGCCCCAACATATTTCAAGCGAGACTGTAAAGCCGCTGAGCAAACTGTGCTAAGAATGAATGACTGTAGCTGGGGCAGAGATAAAATGGACTCCATAGTTAGAAGCGGTGCCGAAGACATGATGATTAAAAGTTGACTACTGCCCACCAAGCATAACCGATGCATACGTTAGCATTGGTAGAACCTGAGATTTGTATATAAAAAAAAAACATTATGGGTGACAAGCCCCAAGAGTTACACCAATAGCTCTGCTGCATTGCCAAAAAATCGCTGGGGATTTTTATAGTTTGTAATCCAGATGGTACTTCCAAGAGAGTTTATTATATCTAAAATAATACCAAGGTGTTTGACGTATATAGGCTGTACGACTACGATATAAGTATTCTCTATAGTGGATGATAAACTCATGTCTTTAAAATTAAATGTTATAGTGAGTCGGCAACCGTTTTCCTCTAATGTTTTTTAATCTTATAAGAATAGATTCTTAGTAGCCGATGCAATTCTGGTTCGCAACCAACTGTGTCGTATAGTAATGAATCGTGTATTACTTTTTATCAGCCAACTTTTTATAGGGCAACTCGTCGCATGTGGATGCGATGCAAAGATTTATTATTTCGTGCTGAATTTGGGCTGGTAGCATAATTCGGTCGATGCAATTGCTGGGAGTTACGGAAAAACCACACTTTGTAAATTGTATGCCGAAACCTTCAGGTAAAATTCGGATTTAAAGTTTGTTTCTTGCCAAGTCGAACTTGGAAAATTTAGTTGAACTTCGCAAATTTACTGTACATAAAGGAGGACTTTCCAAGTGCAATTCTTTGCTTTTTGAACTGTGTAATTTCTATATAGACCAAACTCAGTAACAAACTTGAATTACTGCAGACGAATGTGATGCAGAGTTCGATGCTCGTTCTTTCAAAGAATCTTTCAAATTTTAGACTCTGCAATATTCCAGTAACAATATTAAGATAACGATGTTTGGAACCAGCACTTCCACCAAATCCAAATTGCTTTGTTTTATTTTAGTTACCTGCTCCTATATAATACCACGGAGGAGGTTTGATCGCCATGTGGGGCGGCCGCCACCTGCCTAGCATACGGTTTTAAATTAAATAAAACAGCTAATTTTTTCAAGCTAGTTCCAACGAGGGTGATTTCGCTAGCGTAATACCATAATCAAAATACTTTAGTGTATATAAAACTACCATTCTTTTGAGGTATCACATGAATTTTATTGCAATTATAAAATCTGATCCATCATTGAGCATGACTATGGATATTAAAAAATATTTTGAAATATGAATCTTCACTATTCAAACACGGGTTAATTTTGATAAATATTCAATTGTATTGACTATCGATTGAGTTGAAATAAACCCAAACCGAAGGTACAAAACTTGAAAGCCGAAACTCGAACCTGGTTTATTATTAGCACTGATAGTACAATTAATGACTTCTAACTATGATTTATGCTTTTCGAACGTTATTCGGATGGGCGAAATAAATTTTTGGTTGAAATCTAATCTAATCTCCATTCATCGAGCCTAAATCCCAAAAATATTGTTTTCTTTATGAAGCATGATTTTCGAATGATCAATTTAATTAGCATTTGGCTGAGATTCAGACTCTGCTCTTAATAGTACATCGCTGTTAGTTAATGAGACTCTTCATCCGAATAATATTATGAAGGAAAAAATGCTATTTTTTATACGTCTATATCAAAACTGCAAATGATTCAAACCGAAACGGATACCATCTATGTACCATTAGATTTGCATCACAAAAGGACGTATTGTGTTTATAATTTTCATGTTCCTCTAGCTATTCGGAATTTTAACTGATGTAAATGGTGGACCAACGAATAAAAATGCAAACCAATTACCGTCGGTAACGTATGGAACAATTATCGTACAGTTCGTAATAATTTCTTTGCCTATATGTGGCGACGTCCGCATATCATCAGATCTGGAGGTTTCGAATATTATATTATTCTACACACTTATCTGCTGCTGATTTAGGACTTTTGGTAATTTAATAATTTAATTCCATTTGTCAAAATTGCTGAAGTAATTACTGGATTTCAGTGTCACTGCTCGCAATCATCAACTGCGAAATTTGTAAAAAAGTTAACTTGTTATCTAGATGATTGTGATGTGTAACTTCGAAGTTAGATGATTGAGTATCACCGAAAATATGTATACGTTGATTAAATATTCGGAGTTAGTTCAGCGTAAACGATAGTAAGTGTAATTTCTTCCTTTGTGGTCCCAGCCTTTCGTGATGTTAATCCACTAAATATGACGTATGGCTGATTTACGTGAAGCCCAAATCTCTTTACGCGGAGTAGTTTGGGAGCCCGAATCAAGTAGACCTCTAGCCGTATGTGCAATTCCAAATTCGTCGTGGATATAAAAAACCACTATTGACAGCATTTCCATTAAATGTTGGACCAGTGGGAAGTGAGTTTTGAAATTTGATTTAGAGTTGGAAATCCCCTTGACGATTGAGGATAAGAACTTGATCGGTTGAAATATACTGATTTGTTGATTGTAGTCGGATTGTTTATTGGTGAAATAGTTTACTATTTGTCAGGGTATGAGTTGCTGGGGCGGAGTTGCGTGGAATGTTTGTTCCCAAATTTAAACTTAAACAATTTTGTTGGTTTCCGCCCGATGGATTCAACCTTTTGAATCTTCAACGCTTAAATACAGGATAATTAGCTGAATTTCACATTACACAGTAGCAGAAATTAGTTGTAGCTGTATGAACTCTGACTGGTAGATTTGGTTGACTTTAATTGGCCCGTTTTAAGAACGTAACGAATTCTCCTTTAATGGATTTTAACTCCTGGCAGAAGCTGGATTTTATATTCTACCTCGCGAAACTGTTTACATACTTTGTTTAACTTTTCAATTCGAGTCTTCAACAGTTCTATGTCTGCAGGCTGAGACGACGTCGGAACTAAACTTCTCGGTACTTTTTATGGTACCATTCTTTTTAATAAAAGCTTGTATCTCGGGCATTTTACCAATTTAAATTCAAAATAGTCGTGACTGTTGTCGATAATGTAGATTGATCTTGTGTTTGTGACAAGTACAAAATTATCGCAAACAAAATTCCAATGTTTTTTTAGATTCAAAATATATTTTGTTTTAAGGGTTTAGGCGTCGTCATTCGTAAAATTTTGATGTATAGTTGTCATCGTCATAAAAACCGCAATGAAATAAAATTTCATTCCTACATTATGTTCAAAATCTAGCCCATTCAACCATTTCAGATGTATTCAAATAATTCTTTCAAAAATGTTGAATTAAAATACTCAAGTTGTGTTTTATGAATACATTTTAGCCTGCAGATTTTCTCTCTTACCAAGCACCATTTTGAATATTGATGAAACAATAAATAAAAACATTAACCTTTACAAAATTTCAAATCGTCATATGTACGTATACATACATTTATTATCATTTCACGATAATGACATTTTCATCGTCCTATATATTGCGCGCACAACAACACATTTTTATCAAAAATGTACCCATATAAAATTGATTATGCTTATGTAAATCAACAACAACAAACATAATAAAACATTTCAAAACAACCCAAAAAATAAAACCATTTAATTTTAATCAAAAAGCATACATATATAGAGTCATCTAAATAACCATATATAACACATTCCTCCGCACCTACTCCCTCGATTATACCAGTGTTGCGGTCGTTTCCTTTGTTTTCGCAAAAAAAAAAAAAACACAGCACGACTTCACAGCATTCACACAGAAACATTAAACAATTCAACTTTTCATTAAAATTCCAATTTATTTCCGTAAAATGCTCATAAATTCAACAATAAATCTTGATACTATGGAGAACTGAATTTCAACAAAAAGCAAAAAACAAAAACAAAATGACATTTTAGTATTGCCAGCAAACAAAAGAAATATTCTGTTTGTTCCATTTTTGTTTTTAATTTTAAATTTTGTTTTGAAACTATTAAGTGTATTCTTCAATTAACCTGAAACTGTGCACAAAATAATATCACATAAAACTATATAGAAAAACTAACTTCAAGTTGGATATGAAAAGTTCTATTGAATTTTCGCTCAACTAACAAAAAACAAAAGAATTGTGAAAATGTCGTTCTTCATTCTTTATTAGTTTATTCCTATATCATGATACTATATTTGATTTTCGTGATATGAGTTTTTTTCCGAAATAAAGGATATATTGATGTAATAGAAACGACTTAAAGGAAATCGGTATATTATGTAAGTAGGAATATATCGTATATATATCGAGTATTGATTGCGGAAGTTATGTTTACGGTCGAATCAACCACGTGTACATGAAAAGATGTCGCAAGACAATATTTGTACATCCTTGAGAAAATGTGCAAATTTAAAATAACGCAACCTATAATTCTATTTTATTTATAGCTTAGCACATATTTAGCATAGCTTCTACTATATTAAGTATTTATATAACTCCCAGCGTATCTCTTCAACAGAATAGTTGTGTGTAGGTTGTATATGCATTACATACAATACTTTTTGCTGCTATTATTCCGTTTTTTATTCAAAACTAGTTTAGGTGGGTTGAAATTCAATATCCTACTGTATATACGTACATAGAGATCTAGTCGACATATTTTTTGTTATTCGTTTTTGTATGCAACATACTATCGCTAAAATCCATTAAAATCCTTAAATTCTTAATTTGCAATCATTTCGGTCGATTTTATGTTTTAGCTCTATATAATATAAAAAAAAAATAGATTATCGCCTAAGGCAATCGGTCACCGACGATTATGTTCGTTTATTTTAGCGAGAAAATCACATCACATCGAAAAAATTATTTCAAAAAATTATTACTTTTTTTCTATCTACTCGTAATTGTCTTCAAACTTATACAAAATTCTAATTAATTTGTATTCATAACTTACTTTCAAGTCTTATTTTAACTTTACTGTAAAAGCACATTCAAATTTCATATTGTTTAGTCAAACTTAATCAATTTTTTGTCAGTCAAATCTAGCTATCATCAAACTGAACTAGATTCTTTAAACCACAAATTCACTATAATTCGATTAAATTCACATTTAACTATTTTTTTTAAATTGGCCTAATTCAACTTTCAAATTTATTCAATTGTAATCAAACTCATTCAAAATTCTATTCAATTTTCGGTCCACAATAAAATTACAATTAAACAACCCAAATTGAAATAATTTAAATGATTCAAACCAAATTTCATAACTTCTTTCACATAATTATTTTCAAGCTCATTCTAGATCAAACTGTCAACCTTTAAAATCCAAATTAAATTTAATTTACAACTGCGTTCATCACACTCATTTCAACTACAAATAAACTATCGCATCCAATTTGTTTTAAAACTCATCAAAAAGTTATTAAAAGTTATTCAAATTTTAAAGAATAAATTTGATCAATGTATATTGTAAATGTATTTGGCACCTGTAGGCGTGGGACACTTAGATTTCTCATAAACCTAAATTGCACGAAAATGTTTTCCAAGAATACCACCATACCTTTGCTTGTCGTAGGAGGCGACTAAACGGGTGGATCGCTAGGCTGACGACCCGCATCCGTGAGAAACTCAACTGTTTGCAACATTAACAAAAGAACAACTGGATACCGCCAAACCAATACCGGACCGCCGCTCAAGTACCCGGACACGAGATTTAGGATCGGCACCAACCTTGGACCTGGATTTTGTCTTGAACCGCAGGTAAAGAAGGCTGTTTTGGATTTCCAAGCAGTCAATTATTGTGTAAGCTTCGCTTGCGCATGAAACTAACCACCCTGTCGATAATTTGTGTATGATGGTGGAAGATCTTAAAGTTTCTTAAAGTACAACAACTCAGCAATGAGCGAAGTTCGCGTAATTTCTTTAAGGAAATTACTAGATTACACCATACTTTCAGGCCTGCGTCAACTGCCTTTCGGGGCCGGGATGGAAACCTCTGTGTCAACATCGTTGCATTACTCGACGCATGGAGTGGGCACTTTACCGACCTGATTGGTGTTCATCATGCGTCACAAACGGTAGTTGAGTCACCTCAAATATAGACTGTGGAGATTTGCATTGAGGATCCATCCCATGAGGAATTATCTAGAGCCATGCTGAGACTGAAATGAATTTGCTCACCTCGGGTGGACTGCATAAATTCGGAGCTCTTGATATTCGGAGGGGACACGTTGTTTAGTAGCCATCTATCTCCGTATTTCAACCCGTTTACATTACAATACGATTTAAGTTTAATAGTATAAACTCCGTAAAATTACACCATTCAAACCAAGCCTAACCAAACTCAATTAAAAATTTTAATCATTTTCTATCAAATTTAATTTAACATTCAATTCAAATTGCGTAATATATATTTAGTTCATTTGACACATTCTCAAACGTAATATACCCAAACCATTTCAAATATTATTATCATCAAATATAATTCAATGTTCTAATCAATTTCAATTTATAAAATACCATCAATATGTGCAATTCAAACTTCAAACCTTTGAAATGTCTACTTTACTTATTTAACAGTCATCCATCAAATTCAGTTAAAATTCTATTGTGATATTTATTCAATCAAAAATATATTCAAAATTCGAAATATAAATTCAATCAGATTAAGTCATTCAAATTTTACCCAAACTTGTATCAAATTACCCTAATTCAAATTGTCATCATACATTCTCCAATTGCTAGACCAAATTATATTAAAATTAAATTAAATTTTAATATATAGTAGTTGAATATTATCCAACTGCCATCAAACTAATTCAAAAAATTTATTAATTTTGTTTATCATTTTCTATCAAATCCTACTCAATTTATAAAGTATATATTCAATCAAATTCAGTCATTCAAACCAAACCCATCCAGTATGCCTTATTTGTCAATAAAGACATTCTAAGCTTCCTCCGATTTATTTTAATATTCACTTCAACTTTCAAATTACCAATTCAACAACAAAAACTGTTCAAATTCGCCTAGTTATCATCAAGCTCATTCAATTTTTTTATTATTTTTCATCGAATTTATTTTAAAATCACATTCAAATATCAAAATATATAGATTTAAATTATATGCAATACTCACTCGATCTTCTGTCAAATTTGCCTAATTTATTTAAAATATTCAAACTCTACTCAAACTTCAATCAAACTTCAAAAAATAATTAAAAATAGCTTATTTGTTCAAATTTATAATGAAGTTGAATTCAATTTTAAAAAAATGATTCTTCCCGATTTCAAAGTATATAATCAAATCAATAAATTTTTTGTCAATCAAACTATAATCAATTGTAATCAAACTAATTCAAAGCTCTTGTCAATTTTTATTAAATGTATTTTTATATTCAATTTCGGCTCAATTCAATGAACAATTGCGTTCAATCAATTTACTTCACAGTATTCATAATATGCCAGTTCAAACTCAATCGAAATTTCAAGAAAACAAACTTAACAAAATTCTTTTGTCATCAAACTCATTTAGACTTCTAATCTACCAAATAAAAACAAAATTTCATTTTAACTTCAAAATATAAATTTATTTAAATTAAGCGGAACCACAATCAAATTATCAATTCTATAATAAAAAATTCCAATTCCGTCTAAAGTATTAATCGCACTATTTTGCATTGCAATTCGATTCAAGTTTAATAGTACAAATTTACTAAAACTACGCCATTCAAAAGTATGCCTGATCAAACTCAATTAAAGAATTTAATAATTTTATATTAAATTTAAGTTTTCTTTCGTCAATTTGACTAATGCAAACTGTAGCCAAACCCTTTCGAATATTATTGTCATCAAAGGTTTCTAGTCAGATCTATCTAATTTATTTTTATTATTTCAATTTCACCTTCAAAGTATAATTCAAAATTGTTTAAATTGTCATCAAACTCATCAAAGCTCTTTCAAATCAATTTTCATCTAATTCAATCTTAAATTCCACTCAACGCACTTCTCAATGAATTATTATGTTTCAAACCACAGCTGCGGTCATTTCAATTACAAATCAATTAGCATCAAATTAATTTTTCTCAAATTCAAAAATGTAGTAAATTTATCAAAAAGATCATGCAAATTTCAAAGAAACAATTCGATGGATGTTTCATACTAAAGTTTCATTCAAATATAACTAATTTAAACTTTTGTTTTCAAATTTAATTAAAAACTCCATTTCAAACTACAAAGTATACGATCAATCAATTTAAGTCACTTACATATATACCAAAATATCTTTCAAAGATAAAGTTTAAATTTTCATTAAAGTCATTCAATATTCTAATCAATTTCATTCTACGTACATAATATACAATTTTCCCATCAAATTGCTTTGCATAAATACAATCATTCAAAAAGCAAATCTAATTTTAAAATATAAATTTAATCAAATGTCATTCAAACCCAACCCAAACCTGTTTCAAATTAGTCTAACGCACTTAGATTAAGGTCATTTCTAAGATGATCAAAGTTATTCCAATTTAGAATTATTTTTCGTCCGTTCGAATTCAATCCTAATTCGAAAAAAGAAAACAAATCCAACAAAATTCTTCTGTTATCAAACACATTCAAACTTCAAGTTCAGTTTCATTCAGCAAATTTCATAATATTAATTCAATCAAATTAGGCCAAACCATACTCAAATTCCGTTCAAACTAGACAAATTTATTAACATTTTTGTCATCCAACACATTCAAATTCTCCAGTCAATTGCAATAAAATATCAAATTAAAAATTTTTCTTAAATTATCGAACCGATTTAACGAACTAATCAGTTTATGCCGCTAAGATTTTATTTAAGTTTCAAATTAAAAATTCAATAAACCTATTTCATTCACACGATACCTATAATCGCCATCAAACTCATTCAATCAGCTTATGTGACTCAAACCGTACCCAAACTTTTTTCAAATTTAAAGTTCAAATTTAATCAGAACAATAGTTCAAATCCGTCTAATTACTTATAGCTCAAATTCGTCTTCAAACTTCATACAAATTCATCTACCTCGCAATCAAATATTTTCAATATTATTTTCAAACAAATTTGCTTGGTCAATTATTTATTCAAATTTATAATCAAGTTCAATTCAATTTATAGTTTATATTTGTTATTTTGATTCTTTTTCAAATTACATTCAAACTTATTCAAATTATATTTAAATCAAATTTCAAACTATTTTCATTTGTTCTCATTTTCAACATTTTTAATTTTACAATAATTTTCGTCCGTGTCCTTAATGTCCATCCAAAAATAGCGGAAAATTTCCTTCTAAAGGAGCAATAACACGGTAGGGGTCTATTCTTTCAGTAAGAAGAACGTCACCTCCTAAATTATGTATATCCTTGTGGAACACATCTAATTCGTTGAAAAAACATTGAAAAACAAGTTATAAATGTCTATTCGAATAATGTTTGGAGCCTCGTAAGTGAGGAAGTAGATGGAATATACATTTCTTTGTTGAATTGCGATAAACAAAAATGTGGAACCGATATTCAATAGGTTATAAAAATTCATAATTGTATATCGTACAATTATTTGCCTAATAAGGAAGCTGAGGATTTATTTCATTGTACTGTCAGTATCCAGTACTTTACTGTCATAAGACTCCCCTTTGGTATTGTAAATCATTATCATGAATATTGTTTTGGGAAAATGTGGAACATATATTGTCATTGTTTTTTTACATGTCACGTGGAACTTGTTTATTTTCAGCCTTTCTGTTTAAATTGCAAGTGATCTTTCTTAAGAAAACTTTAACTCTCTTACATTTTTCATTCCTATAGTTTAAAATATTAAAAATATGTATTATTGCTGTCAGTTTACCACATAAACTGCCTGATACCCATCATTTAACTGATTGACCTTTTTAACACAACGACTTGTGTGCCATATAAAATAAAGATTTCCAAATAACAAAAGCTATAATAGGAAAATGTTAAGCAAACAACCCATCTCATCCAATTTTCACCATATATACGTATACGAGTTTGTATACAAGTCGAACCAATTCCGTTCAATCCCCAATGTTGAGTGAGATCAAAATATTTTCCCATTTTTTTTTTTTTTTTTATATATAATTTTTCAATAAATTTTCAATTTTTGTGATCGATTCTATAAATAGAATATTCCACCCCAACCGACATACATATTCGTATTCATATATGTATGTACATAGTACATAGAACGGAAAAAATAGTCAAGAAGACATGTAAATACAGAATACACATTTTTATTTATTTATTTATTTTAGGGTTTGTTTGTGTTTTTCCGAAACGAGAAAATGGGGATTAGAATCTTTTGATGGGAATAAGATTTTTTTATTTTATTTGTTGTGTGTGTGTATACGGTTTTGTATTGGGGTAGGAGTTCTTTTACTAAAAGGCTCATTAAATTACTTGTTTTATTACTTTTTTCACTGGGAATCAAGTTTAATTTTTCAGCATCCATAATATATTAAAACAGGTGTGACGTCAGCGTTGCGAGAAACAAATTCATTTTGTTGTGTATGTAAGTATGTATATGTGCGAAAATAATGAAATTTTCGTTTTATTTTATATCCACAAGCCTAACATTAAGAAAATGAAACAACGTTGGCTAAAAGCTTTTTATTTACCATAAATTAAAGCTTTTATCCTTTGACATTTCTAAATGACCATCAAAAACTATGTATATTTCCATCATAAATTTTCCCTCCACACACATATATAAATGTTTCTGTTGCTTATATCGTTCGTAAATACGCTACCACCCCCTCCACTCACATCAAATTCCCATCACACACAAAATTCGGTGACGTTCATAAATATTCCTCATACTTCGAAAAAAAATAAAAAATGAAAATTGGCCAAAATTATATCGTGCGCTATGAAACATGCTGATGCGAGATAAATGTGCGCGCGGCTGCAAATATAGGCAGATTATTATGGTGGTGGCGATATATACAATACATATTGTTGTTCATTTTCCTATTTTGCATTTTTTTGTCAGTTCTGTTCTGTGCGCGCTGTCATATTAAAAAATAAAACGTATGAAAAGCATTTAGGCAATCAAACCACCCATTGTGGCCACAATACTAGATTTGCCATTTCTTTTATTTATTCAATTTTTTTTTTTCCGTCGAAATATCTAAATTGACATTTTGCGGTGTGTGAGCGATACCGCGGTAAGAGGCGGGCGAATGAAATGAATGAAGCCGAAAATGGTATGATATGATTATCAAAGGCCTTATCTAATAGACATTTTTTTGCTTTTTATTTTTCTGTACATACATTGTTCATTCGTTATATTTCACGATACACTTGTGATATCGCAAATTTTTGTATTGTGACGTCAGTTATTACCATAGCAAAGGCATTGTTTGTCGTATATATTTTGAATATTTATTAAAGAATTAAACCGCGTTTATGTGCATCTCTCTCTATATATAGAAGATATTTAATTTCCATTTTCCTGGAAGTAGGCGAATCTCTTGTATATAATCTGCATTTTAACATGCCATCATTGTTTTCCAGGTACATATAATTTTTTGTTTGTTTTTAAACAAAAATAAAATGGAAAATTAATTTCCTCATAAATATAGAAAATAGAGCATAAAGAAAACAAAAAATTAATACTAATTTTTATTGCTTCCGGTACGAGCATATACCAGAAAAATGGACATGTTTGTGTTGTGCTCCAAACAATTTTCCTCCTTTGCCGTATACACCCAGATATAGGTACACCAAACGAATGATAATTTTTAAAATATTTCTAAACACAATGTATACATAAAATAATTAAATTTTAATTAATTTCCTTTGATGCATGAAATAAGATTTCACAAACAAGGAGTTCTTTTGTGTATGGTATTGTATATAATGTGAAACAAAAAACTATTTTTTTTTTTTTTGAAACAAACGAAAATTTGGTATTGAAACACATATATGTATGTACATATACATAACAATAAATTTACAATCATAAAAGAAAAGAAAAAACGGAAGGAAACCGGAAAAATATAAAATATAATTCCATCTGTCTTATAAATGAAAATTCACGCGAAATATTCGTATACATACATATGTATGTAGTATTCCAGGAACGTATATTATTATTCAGAATTTTCATTTCCCACACCTACCTACAAATATACATAATAATGTTTTGCCGCCAAAAGCGGAAAACGAAATAAAATTCATCCCTTGGTGGTTAGGGAAATTATAATTTTTTATTTTTATTTTTAACACCCAAAACAGGATGAAAATTGTGTGAATTTTAGAACTGAAACAAAATACAAAACACAATAGGATTTTTTTTGGAAGAAAAATCACAAGAACACAGTAAAAGCTCTATCACCTTCGATTTTTTTTTTTTAATGAGATGAAAAGCTGCTTTTACGAAAAACACTTGCTGGTGTGTTTTTCTTTTATTTATTATTTTGTAATACACAAATTAAATACTGAAAAAAGAAGAATGAGCCAATAATAATTAACTGGTTTTGCACTTTTCTTAATCCTGCGGGGTGATAGTGAAATTATGTTAAAACGATTGTAAAAAATGAAAGGATAATGAAAGAAACGCGATGTTTTGTTTTATTGTTACGGATTGAACAAATTGCAGATGACTTTGATTATAACTTTTCTAAAACAAATTGGGTTGAGTTTTATTCGCACTTTATAAAGGAATAGAGATATTACGATGTGTATCGTTACAAAAACGCCGTGGGACCCAAGCGCAAATAAAGCTTGTACGCAGTCTATCAACTCAACATTTGTTCAAATCGAACGTGCTTTTTGTTTTTATGCTCACCAATATTCTAAAAAAATATTGTTTGTCATTTAAAAATATAAAATAAAAAAATCGTGTGGTACATTATTTAAATCAAATACAATAACTTATCTAAAACAATTAAAAAATTATTTAATCAAAAGTGCTCGAGCATTTGGAATAGAAAAAGTAACAACGATATTTTCTCAAACAACACCAACTAACACATAAGCGAAAAGGGAATGTACCAATTAAAGTGTTACAACAAGAACTATCTGGAATAACATTTGCTGCCGTAACTTAGGTTCGATTGGAACAATCTTCACTCTATGAAATCAAGGTAGTAGCTCCTCAACGATGTACACCTTCTATATAATCTGCAATGAACCACCTGTAATTTTAAATTCGGTTTCTTCCAAAACCAGCCCTGAAAATAGCTTCAATATAAGACTGTTTACGTGCTATTTTCGAAACGTAAACAGAATGTCATCTAAAGCTTCAAAGTATATCATTTACTAGACATCTTTCAACACCAATTTCTTGAGCACGTAAGTTTTACCCAACAATTATATTGTGCTTCGTTGACAGGTCTGCATATACCAGCCCTAAAATTTGGAGCCCTAAGGAGGAGGAGTTCCAATTGCGGTCAAATCAACTATCCCAAACTAAACTGTGATTGTTTCCCAGTTAGGATTAGAATTGGTTTGCGTAAAATTATGCTTGCTTAAAATTAACATATACTTATAGTTACAGCTTACATCCCAACTCATTCGATCTTTGAATATATGAATTGAACATATATGAATTTTTGTAAAGTCTTAAACGAAGTAAATAGTTTAAGTTTCTCATCCCAGGTGATTTCAATCTTCCTAACATTTCCTAGTAGTTTTGATCCCGACGTTAATTGCAATATTCCTTTTAACGTAATTTGCAAAATTCCTAACCCAGTCACGGTAGATATCTTGACCTTATCCTTTCTAATGATCCGGGCATTTTTGCGCTGCCGAAGTAATTCAAAAACTGCCCTGAAGGTGTTTCAAAAAGGATTGCAGGGATCAATGAAGCTTATTGTCGGTTTTGAAAAGTTTAACGATTCTGCAGGAATGTGGAGAAGAATTAAATGTGAAAATTAGATCTATAGTCTACAACAACTAAGGACTAGTCAAGAATCAAGTAAAAACCACTTTAGTAGAAATTATCTTGTAGTTATTGCAATAAAATTGGACATTCAGCTGATCGATGTTATTTTGGAACAAAATCAGTTATAAATTCAAGCAATCAATTTCAAGCTCAATCTAAAGCATATTCTAATTTATTTTCCAACGAATAAACCACAGATGTATTGTTCATATTATAACTTCAAAGATAAGCGAATGTCAATGAAACAATTCATTGATTCTAAATTTCATTCTATACAAATTCATTTCCAAAAGTTATAATGTCCACCCATGCAACAAAAAACTTGCAGGGTCTCAAACAACTAACCAGCACTTCTCTTCGAGTCACCGAAATCAAATAGAGGGCAGGGCCTACACAAAATTGATACCACTTCACATACAAATTTGTAAACTAACCTTCCAATTCATTTTACAAATTCTACTAACTTCAATACCAAATTCTGGAGCCGGAATTCTCGGAAAAACTTTTCAAATGATAATCAATGTTCCATTAATTATTAAAAAAATATTTTAGAAATTCCGAATATTTCTCAAGTTACTGCACTTAATTCATGTCCAATTATTGAAAAAAACCTAATTCCTCCAAGGTCAACACAAATCATTTCCGTGAATTTTGATGGTATTGTTACGATTGTGGCGACATCTATATTTGAGTAGAGGCACTATCGTAAATGTAGAAAAAAAATTAAATGGGTCTAGGATATTCAGGAATAGTTTCGACAACCTCGAGTATTGTGGAATATTCTTGGTATAAATACGAGATGAAATTGTCATACCATTAGTAGGATTTTAACCGCGATAGAGTAAGTACTAAGTAGTAAAAAGGAATATGTGGAAGTTAAGAGTTATTACAGTGATTATTGTGAATTAAAGTAAATAAGTGAATTAAGTAAAACTAGTGCTTGGAGTAATAACCCGGAAATAAATAAATTTAATGTCATCCAAGCGTAATGAATATAAATTGAACTATTGAACTTTCCACTTTAACCCCTACAAAAATATAATTTATGTCACATAAGCTCTTGGTCAAATGAAATTGAAAATAGTCTTTTAAATCTTCAAGATGTCATAGATTTAAATCACCTTAATAAAGAAGAGCAATCCGCTAAAGTACAAATTTGTAGAGACTAGGAGATAAGCTAACTATCAGTTTTTCAGAGACTAGGAGATAAGCTAACTATCAGCAGTTTTTCACAAAATTCCAATATTTCCAAATACACCTCCAGTAAATATTAGACCGTTTACCTGATGCTACGAAATCTGAAATAAGTAAACAAATGCTAACTGTCAATGTAATTGAACCTAGTGAAAGTCCTTACAATTAATTTTCCATTCGACGTTAAATCGTTGTTGGCTATACAGGAAATTAAATAATGTAACAATCGGAGATGTATTTCCACTTCCAAACATTCGTGAAATAATAGATCAATTAAAGGAAATACCATTATAATATCAATTATAAAATCACATTTAGCACCATCGACGTCATTTTACTAGGAAGTCTTTTGGTTGAAAAAGAGCACCCGCGACTTTCCAAAGATTGATGCAAGCAGTTTTGACTGGATTAAATGGCCTGGAATGTTTCGTTTATTTAGACGATATTGTTGTCTATGGTTATAATCTGCAGCAACATTTAAATAGACTAAAATCCGTATTTTATCGCTTAATGTTAAAAATCTCAAAAATGTCAATATCTGCGAAACGAAAAAGTTTATCTAAAGCACCTATTACACCAGAAGATATTAAACCTGATTCCAATAAATTAGTTTCAATAAAAAATTTTACAGTTAAATCATTTCTAGGTTTAGCTGGGTATTATGGGCAGTTTATATCTTATATTTTAGACCTTGCACAGCTTATAACCAATTTACTAAAATAGAACGAACAGTTTATTTTGAATGAAATCTGCGACGAGTCATTTTACATACTAAAGTCGTGTTTTATAAATCCTCCAATTTTACAACATCCGATTTTTTCAAAGATGTTCACGGTAACGTCTGTTCCAACCCCGATCTCGACACGTCGGAGCAGGTCCGGTATTATCCCTGAGTATGGTGAAGTATAGGTGTTAGTTAGACCAGACCGAGAGGTCATATGTGGTTTCCATCAGAACCAACCGACCTCAAGGTGATTCTCTGTTGCTGAATTGAGATAAAAATTCCCAACTACAGACTTTGGCACGAGAAGGTGGTAGTGCAGATGTATCAGCGGTCAGCATTGGGCAAACATAACCTCTGGCTATAAGATTGGCTTACCTAGCACACGATGAGATGAGCATGTCAATCTATAGGGAGCCTTAAAATTAAAGATGTTCAGAAGAGGGATGTGATGCAAATTCTCATCACACGATTACAATTGGCAGCACGTACTGCTATCTGGCTAAAATTCACAATTCATCTCGCAAATTCACAATGAAGAACCTTCATGGATTATGTGAAACAAAATGACCCCTAAAACTACAGACTATGCTATTCGGCGCTTTCTTTTAATGTGAGATTCCTGACAATGATCCCCTTCAAAGAACACTGGTATGGGGTGTTCTGTGAGGAACTTCTGATTAATCTCGCTTTCCGTTTCCCCGACTACTGCAATCGGGGTATAGGCTGCTATTAAAGAGCTAAAATCACATTTACTCACGTCGAAAATAACGCAGAACTGTAACACATCTCTTAGCGAGATGACAGATCAGTTCAACATCCACCTTATATGGGTGCCAGGACATTTATATAGTACAAGATATAAAGGATTTTCCAATTAGGGCTTGACAACTTTCTTTTTAAAATATAACGCGAACCATTTGAGATATCTCAAAAATTTTATTATTGGCTTAAACTATAATCAATCCACAACGGGCACATTTGCAGTTGTCGATTGGTTGAACCCAATTTTCGATTACTCGGCACATTTCTACAGAAACGGTCGCTATTCCTTGTTTAATATTGGCTCTGAGGGCCTCTACCGCCGCCGCCTTATTGACATAGACCAATGATTTAACGTTGTCCCATAAAAAAAAGTATAGAGATGTTAAATCACACGATCTAGGCGGACTTTTGACAGGACCATTATAACTGGATATAACACGTTCATCGAATTTAGATTTCAATAAGTCGGTTGTTAGATCCGCTGTGTGAGAAGTTGCACCTTCTTGTTCAAACCACATATAATTAATATCTACCTCATGCAATTACCAAAGAAATAACGTTGCAACATGTCTCTGTAGCGATTTTCATTGGCATCAAAGAAAAAAACGGTCCAATGACACCACCAGCATGAAAATCAAACAATAGCGTTATTTTTGGTGGCTGAAGTGGTGTTTCTTGAAGCACATGAGGGTTTTCGCATAACCAATAACGCATATTCTGTTTGTTGATGAAGGCATTTAGGCAAAAATGCGCTTGACCAAAAATTAGAATTGACGTTCTTAAAGTTGCAGTTACCGACTCAAAATTTTTGTAGTAAATTTTAATTATTTGTAAACGTTACCCGTTTGTGTACTTCACCGCATGATGAAAATGTTGTGTTTACTGCATGTTTTGACACTGACAGTTTGGTTATTTGTTTAAGGGTGCGTTACATGACCTGACGTACATATTTCAGAGCAGGGTAAAACAAATATATTTTTTTTAAATTTCATTAATTTTCATATCTCAACTTTTCAATACTTTCATTTCTGTTTTTCCACATAATTCATAAGAAACCAACCTTATATCATCCAAATTTATATTGATTAAGAAATAAATCAATTTGAAACTTGTCGATAGATATAGAAATAATGTTCGAAACATAATAATTTTTAGGCTTCTCGAATTAACAAAGCTAAAAAAGCGAAACCTTATATCGGAGCTCTGTCTGTGACCTTTTTTTTCATTTTAAAAATACTTATCCGATTTTGGTGAAACAAAAGCAACCCAACACATCTTGACGAGTCTTGAACAATTCCAATAATATCTCTAAAATCTGGATATGTATTGGTAGTCAAATTTCAAAGAAATTGACGCATGAAGATTTTGTTGAATAACATTGCAACAATTGAGAATTTTAATTGTGAATTGTACACAATCGAGTATATTGGTTGAATGTATTATGTATTCGTATGATACTTGATGATACACAAATATTTAAAATTAAGAAAATGTTTCTTAATAAAGCTATCTATTTGCAAATATCAACTTTATGTGAATTAAATTCTGATACGTCAAAACAGGGTATCATGGGACATATTTTCAAGTGACAGCATATTAAAATAAATTTGCTGGTTAGCTCTAATCATATGAAATTCATCATTGCACACATACATTTAAACAATAACAAAAATAAATATTAGGAAATCCGAAAATTTGGAATACCGGATATTTTTGAATTAAAAATATTAAGTTCCGGATTTGCATTTCGAAAAAAGAAGCATCTTTGCTGGCAATAATAGCTCGAATTGTCGCTTTAAGTATGCTCGTAAATGACTTACGGAAATGCTTATCTGACATACCGAAATCAGCGACATGCATTCAAAAATTTAATGAACTGCGGTGAACCAAAGCCATCTTAATAAATCAAGCCTCCATGTTCAAAACGAACTTTTATTAGTGAGTCTAAAATGACAAAAATAATCGCTCTCTTCATACATTTTATATGGAGAGACATGATTTTCGTTTATAGAAATATTTGAATGAAAAGTAACTCAAAATTATAATTTTTTGAAATCAATTGAAACTATAAACATTGGTTTTCACCTGACTTGAAGGATTTTTCCGTGGGGTTTTCCATTTTATTGTATTAATTAAAAGTAAATAAGATACTTTATTCTCTAATAAAGCTCAAATAGAAATATAATAAAAATTTGTAAGAAAGGGACATTGTGTACATAACCAACAAAATAATTTATTCCCATCAAACAAATAAACCAAAAGAAGAAAACATCAATGTGTTTTTTTTAAATGGAACAAACATTATGTTTTGTTGATCATAAAACAACGCAAAAAACGAGAAAAAATATATGAACACAATTTTTTATTTCATAGCAACAACAAAAAGTAATCATATAAAAAATAATATTGAGAGCGTAATCAAATTGTCCCTCTCCTAATCCTAATTGACATATTGTATATAAATTATGTAACCTTTTGTAACCTTCAAAACAAAACACAACATTTTATCATTTATTTGATCGATACGATCAATATTTTTATTTTGGTTTAATGAGAAATTTCCCAGCGTTTATCCGATTAATCTCCTAAATTTTAATTTATCGTAGTTATCATAATTTTTATACATATTTTTCCATGTTTAGATTTTGAATCGAACTATTTTATTTCTGTGTTGGAGTGAATGCAGTATATTGAAAGAGAGTATTAGAATATATCAGATATATATTTGTATATACAAATTTAAAAGCGCAAATAAATTAAATTAATGACAATTTTATAATCATAAAAATTATGTTTAATTAATATAATTTCGAAAAATAACGCTGGCTATAACCTAATTCAATTCTTTATCTATTACTTTATGTAATAAAATATTAAAAGCTCTCACTATTAATAGTTGAACAATTCAAAATAAGTTTGTATGTTTTGCCATGGGATTGCATAGACTTCTTTGTAAATTACACATTTTTTGGTTAACTAAAAAAAGCTCGTTTGAAAATATCGCTCAACATGGAGGCTTTATATATTAAGATGGCTTTGGGTGAACACACTCAAAAAACCGTAAGCTCCGAAATTATGTTGCTAAAGAAGAACAGCGTTATTTTGTGTCAATCCAATTAAATATTGAATCTAATATTCCGTGTATTGTAACTGTCGGCACAACTATGATCAGAGCCACCTATATAAACAGAGCCCTAAGGTTAAAAATTGAGCTTTTTCTAGAGGAACTAAAATTGACGAAAAAAACATACATACGAGTACATACATACATTTTTTTCATACAAATGAAAATGTCGATGGATTAAGTATTTTAACATTGAAATAGAATCTACAATTATCATTTTATACTTAATTGATTAAAAACCTGACCAAAGAAGTTGTTTAATTTTTGTTATATTTATTAATAAAATTTATAGAAAAAAAAACATTTCTCCATTAAATTGATAAAATACACACAAATACCAACGCAATAAAATTAAACTGCAAGGCGAAGAGAGAAAATAGTAAAAGTGTGGTTATGTTTCTATAATTTCTTTTGAATTATATTTTTGTGAACAAAATAAAATACTTAAAGGGTATTTCAATAAAAGCTGCATAATTTTGTTGGAGTAAATCTCAAACTAATTTCACTTCAATTTCAACGTAAATTTGGATTTTAGATTATAAATGGAACACCGTGACTATCACAGTTCTTCTGGCACGGTTCTATTTTATTTTGGTAAAGTTTTGTTACGCATTTGTGCAGAATTATGGTTCTAAACAAATAGTGCAGCTGTTATTGGAACTCCCTATGACATGTTGTAAATTGTCAACATCATAATTTTTTTTCTATCGATCGATGTTTATATTCTCTTTTTAAATTTTATGCTATTTCGTGAATCCAACTTTGATTTTTTTCTATTGCGATCTCGGCCTATTAGAATAATTTTGTACTCTATGTTCTATCCCTTTTCCCGATTTCCCTACAAGGTAACGAAATAGAAATATGTGGTGATACATTTTCAAATGTATAAACGGAAATAGAATAATGCTTTATTCGAGCATGCTGCGATCGCAATAGAAAAAGCGAAATTAAGAAAAGAAAAAGTGTGAGGTTTAATTGTTAAAAAAGAGACAAAATCATCGATCGAAAGGATGACAATATATGTTTTATTTATTTATTTTACCTACACATTCAAATAAATTCTTGTTTACATAAATATGATAAATTCATATTTAATTTTGATTTAATGTTTATTAAATTAATAGAAGATTTAAGGTTCCGACTTTCAGATATGCTTCAATATATGTAGAATAAATTCAACAAAGTGTTTATCGAAATGAAAGAATTAACTTTTCATTGTTGAAAAGTAATTCGATTCTTATGGGATAATGCAAAAAGTAGTTCCTCTAGAAAAAGTTCGACAAAAAACATGGCTGATCCTTACGGCTCTGTATATATAGGTGGCTTTGCTATGATGCACAGAAAAAATTATTCAGGAACAAATTAAAGAGAAACATAAAAAAGAGTTGCAGCTTATCTCGATTCAAAGACAACATATATATAGAGATTTAGTTTGCTAATGTGAACTACACTACGTGATTTGTACTATACGATGTGCATTAAACAAGGTGTACTAAACAAAGATCACTATTAGACGGAACCAGAATTATATAATGACTTTTGAATGAAGAACTGGAACAGGGCCACCTGGAACAGGATTAGACTATTTTATATTCGTTGGCTGTATTTCAGAAATCTGTCTAAAAATTATCTTTTTTGAAACATGTCTGTAATTTGTGTGTATGTAATTGATTTTCCTGTCAACCGAAAATTATAATCTACTTAAGATGTTTATAATATTTTTTATTAATATAATAATCCTTGTGTTAAAGTGCAGGTCTGATAGACCTTCGTAGAAATCTACTCAAGAAAATTCAGGATATTCTCATGTCAACAAAAAGCTGAATACAAAACAAAATTTAAACTAGAATTTTACTACACAAGTATTCGTGGAGTTTTGTAGATATGAATTAGATGATAGAAGGTTTTGAAAAGAAATCGCCTGGACCACAGATGGTGAATGATGGGTCAACATGTTTAATTTTGGTTATCCCATGAAGGCGTTTTCTAAATTACGTGCAGGTTGTTAGAAATTTAAATTATTCTCAATTGCTAGTTTTGACAGCTCCAATAAATTCGGTTTTGACAGAGAGTAATTGTCTCCTGATAATCCTGAGATATTTAATGAGCAACGAAAAATGAAGCTCCATGTAGACACGTTTGTGTGATAAAGACGTGTGATGTACACATCAGCATTTTTTAATATCTCGTTTTGTCATATTTTGTTCCCGTTCATTATTTTGCTGGGTTATTTAGAAAAGCCGTCTAAAATTAGTCTAAACAAATTAAAAACTAAGATCTCATTTTAAGGTGCAAAATCATAATATACCTTTTGGACCCGCAACTTCGCAATATCGCATCATACTTTTTGCCGAGTAAACTCGTTGCCCGAAATGCTCTGGAAGGTGGTAGGTATATAGATGACTGCACTTCTTCGTTATAGTTGAAACTTTTTCGAAATACCCCAGCTAACCTGAATAATTTGTAAGAGTTCCTCATGACAGAATATGATTTACTCACCTGAGTACGAGCAAAGAATTTTTCCGCTGCTAATAATAATGTCTTAATAATAATCAATCTACTTAACCGATGAAACATTGAAAAGTTCACCAAATTTAATGGAATTTAACGGGCGTATCAACTATTTTGTTCTTGTTTTCTCAACTTAATATTAAGTCATCTTTACTATAATGGTACTTTTGATGCATCCTACACAATATACCAATATAATAGTTAGATGACGATGTTTACATAGTCAATCTATTTTTTTTGTTCTAAAATACTTTATTCGGTTTATGTCTGAAATACGTTTTTATTCTAATATAAGAATATAAACAGTGTGTACTAATAAAAACTATAAATGTAATAAAATTATAATTTCTAAAAATAATAAATTATTACATTAAAATCGAAAATCTTTCGATTTGTTTATTAAGATTTCGTCTTTATTTTGCACGGAATGTATACGCTATCTGCATGAAACAAGTTCAAATCATAATTAAATTTAAAATTTTGAGATCTAGACTAAATATTGTGAACACTCTTTGAAAGAGATTTGGACACAAATTCTGATATTGCACTAGGTAGATGACCATATTCCTAATCCACTAAGCCTAAAAACAACCCGCTACTCCCATGAATAAATTAATCGGGAAGCTCGTATTGCGATTTCGAATAAATTTATTAATGAGCCATAAAAACCTATAGCCAGACCTATATATATTTGGATTCAAGTTCAGATAGTATACTAGATAGATGACTGCATTTGAAATACTCTAAGTCTAAAGACATCCCCTACCCCGAGGAATAAATTAATTGGGATACTTATACCATGCGACCTGGAATAAAATTATTAATGAGCCATTATCACCTATAGCCAGAGATTAGGGCTCAGGTTCCGATAATACACTAGGTAGATGACTATAAAGCTCATTTTGTAAGCTCATTTTGCGATTTCAAATAAAATTATTAATCAGCCATTAACACCTATAACCACAGATTTGAAGTCAAGCTCCTACTCCCAGAAATAAAGTAATCGGAAATCATATATGGCGATTTTCAAAAAAATTATTAATGAGTCATACTCAGAAATTTGAAGGTTCTGATAGTACACTAGGTAGATAACTATATTCCTAATTCAATAAGCCTAAAAATAAGAACACCGCTGACCAGAGATGTTGACTCAGCTTCTCATAGTACACTAGGTAGATGACTATATTCCTAATCCACTTATTCTAAAAATTACCTCCTACCCCCAGGGTTAAATAAATCTGGAAGCTTATATTATGCGACTTCGAATAAAATTATTCATGAGCCATTAACACCTATAGCCCGAGATTTGGATTCAGGTTCTATGGTGGAAAAGTGTGGAAAAATCCATAAAATAATGGCCAAAACAAAATATGACAAAACGAAATATTAAAAAACCATATGCCAGAAGTTCATCCAAAAATCATTTTATTATCCCATTTCCATCCAATAAATCGAGATTCATTCATCATCCGTCATTTTACACTACGTTTAGCGTATTTGGTTTTGTGCTCTTTGTTAAATGCAGTTTTTAGTGAACCTTGTTTAGTGCAGATCTTTTAGTGATTTTTGTATTTAGTGCAGTTCACAGACAACGCAAGTGATAGTAGATGATGGACATGTTGGAAAGGTTTAGTCTGTTAAAATCGTCTATTAAGTAAAGCACTAATCGACGTCAACGAAGAAACATGTCTAAATGTATCAGCTTTTAAATTTTAAGAATTTTCATACCTATAAAATTAGCATAAAATTGGGCCTATTTTTTTTGGTTAGTCTATTGTATTCTCCATTTTATGGCATTGGTTGTGTCTCCGCCTGACCCTATATTTTCTCGTTAGGCTATTGTATTCTCGTTTTTCTGGTCGCACAACAGATTTTAAACTTGGATGGAAATTGCGCGTACGAAATTCGTGTAAATTATGGCTAATTGTGAAATAATTTTTAACATTAAATATTATTCCCTAATTGTCTAATGAAATTCGTTTTTCTCGTATATACTTTTACATATTTGATATCCAAGCTAAAAATGTATTGTGCGCGGTCACAAAATCGGCCCAAAGGAACCAGGCCAGTTACATTAAAAATTATTTCCAAAACTGTCCAACCAAATTTGTACTTATTATAAATAGTATGTATTGTTTCGGATCCGCAACTAATTAGGCACCGATCTCTGAAAGGAGAGCAGCCATATGGTAGGCGCAGAGATCATTGCAGCCGACGATGGTTTCACGGTGTAGACAGCGACGTGGCTTCTCAGATTGTCACAGTATGAATACCAAGCTCAAGATCATAATCGGTTGAGCCATGTTGTTGACACAGTAACGAGCATAATGGCATTTGAAAAGCTGTTAATAATCATATCATTGCTGAGTGATGTGCATACCAAAACTTAATTGATTTAAAAGTTGCATATTTCATCTTTGGTAAACACCTGTTATTTTGATGATTCCGTTTGTTTTGTTCTTTTATCAACTTAAACAATTGGAATAAACTTGAATAAAACCAACACCCAGTTTAGATTCTTCGGTTTTGTCTAATACAAAATTAATTTCTGAATTTTATTAATTGTAATTCATTAACCAGCTAGGATTTAATTTTATCATTGGAGGTGATTTTAATTCAAAAAATACTTTCTGGGGGTCAAGATTAACAACTTCAAAGAGTAAAGAACTATACGCCGCAAGTTGAGATTACAATTGTCAATTTCTTTCAGGAGGAAAACCAACGTACTGGCCTACTGACTCAAGGAAAACTCCGGCTCTAATTGATTTCTACGCATTACAAGAGGTATATCCGAAAACCACATTTTTCTAGAAAATAGTGAAAATCTCTCATCGGACCACTCGCCCGACTGTTAGTTCCACGACTGTTAACAAGGGAAATCCACCTAGACTAATACATAACATAAACAATTGGGAATCATTTAGGAAATTGGTTGAAGGCCACACCGATCTTCTTGTACCAATCAAGCATCCGGTTCAATTAGAAAATGAAGTGGAACTATTAATCAATAACATACAACAAACAGCATGGGGTAGCACCCCTGTAATCCAAAACAAGGAGCGTAATAATTTCATTTATCCAGTCGAGATCAAGGAGTTGGTTAATGTAAAACGGAAAGCAAGGTAAACATGGCAGAGATACCGAGCACCACAAAGCAAAACAATTTTTAATTACCTCTGCAAAAAGCTTAAGCAAAGAATTAGAAAACTAAAAAATGAACAGGTGACCCGTTATCTTCATAGTCTTACAGACAGTAAAGAAACTGAGTATTCGCTATGGACAGCTACAAAAGCATTAAAAAGAGCAAATTATCAAATACCGCCAATAAAAAATGATGAGAGAAATTGGGTAACAAGTGCCAAACAGAAAGCAGCGCTTTTCGCATCTCATCTTGAAGAAACGTTCCAACCTTATGCTAGACAATCAGTGGATGAATATATAATACCAGTGCACAAGGAGGATTGTAGTGAAATATCATCTGTAACTCTACGAGAGTTGAAAGATGAAATTAACCATAACATAAATACGAAAAAATCTCCTGGCTATGATTTAATTACAGGTGAATTAGTGAAGGCATTTTGACTGAAATATGTACCTCTGCAATGGAAAGTAGCAGAAATAAGTATGATACCAAAGCCGAACAAACTATCTAATCATAAAAAGTCATATAGGCCAATTTCTCTGCTTTCAATACTTTCGAAAATTTTTGAGAAACTGTTATACACTCCACCATAGAGCAAATTCACAGGATTACATGTATTATTGAAGATCCACTTGAAAATAAGAAAATATGCTCAACAATATTTCTGGATGTAGCACAGGCCTTCGATTACGTATGGCATCCTGGATTGGAATATAAACTGCATCGATGTTTGCCAAAAGAAAAGAATACTTTCATATATTGAAATCTTACATTGATAACAGATATTTTCGCGTTAGATGTGAAGAAGAATTTTACCCGATACCCGAGCTAACGAGGGTATCTACAGAGGGTTCCTCAAGATAGCGTGCTGAGGCCAGTCTTGTATTTACTTTACACAAGCGATTTGCCAAACACAAGCGGGACAACAATAGCAACGATACTGCGGACGATACTGCAATTTTAAATACTGGTTATAAAGTAGACGAAGCAACCAGTAAACTGCAACGGGCTACGAACCAACTAATTAACTGGACCAAAAAATGGCGCATTAAGCTAAATGAAGAAAAATCAATGCACGTTAACTTTGCCAATCAAATAGTTAACTGGATACCAATAGAACTAAATTCCAAACAAGTTCCTTATGCTAACACAGCCAAGTATCTTGGCATGACTCTCGATGCTAAGTTAAAATGGAAACAGCACATTAAAAAGAAAAAGGAGGAACTTAACATTAAATATAGAAATATGTAATGGCTAATTGGAAGATATTTAGAGCTGTCAATACCTAATAAGTTGCTACTATACCAACAAGTTTTAAAACCTATATGGACTTATGGTATTCAGCTTTGGGGCTGTACTCAGAAATCAATATTAAAATAATACAAACTTTTCAAATTAAAGTGTTACGTGGAATAAAAAACGATAACCTACATACGGACCTCGGATAAAAAGACACCGCTGGAATTGGGAACACAAAGAAAGACACCGCTGGAATTGGGAACACCACAATTGGGTGGCCATATTTTTAGAGACTAACTAATGTATATATCTTATATCTCTGCAAATTGAACATAAGAAAGATAGACAAATTACTAGATGACATATGTAATCAGTTGTAATATTTAAAACAGTTTCATAGATTCTTAATTAAATATGCAATAAGAACACCCAATACATTTACTATAACTAAAAAGTTAGTATAATTTAAATAAAAAATTGTATATCGTATAGTTATGGAGGAACGACCGGCAACCCAACTATGAACATACTCCAGCGTCTGCATTTTAAACTTCTGAGAACATGTATAAAGATAAACGATTTACTGAACGTCTCCCAAGAGATAGATTGAAAAAATAATAAAAAAATTAGAAATTATTTTTCCATTAGTATATTACATATATATATATATATATATATATATATATATATATATATATATATATATATATATATATATATATATATATATATATATATATATATATACATACACTGACCCTAACCAACCCAAATCTTATTAGTCACTGTAGACTAAATAAAAATTTGTCAAGCTGAAACCCATCGCACACATAATCACATAAAATACACCTTAAACACTTAATAAATCATGTCGTAAATTTAGTGGCATTTCACATCGTTCCAATTAATTTTGCTCTCAGCCAGACAGCACTGCCTATTTTCCCATTTATTTACCCGCAACGAGAACAAAAACGCAAAAAAAAAACACTAAACAAATTGATGACTCTGATTATAATATGATAAGAAAATTATTAGATTATGGAAAACAAATAAAATTTTGTTATTTTATTTAGATCATCAAATATTACTATTTTCATCATCATCATCAGAATCATCATCACCACTAATATTATCATAATCATATTATAAGCAGTCAGAAAATACTTGAGAATAGCACTCATACATACAAACACTATTTATATTCTATTTGTTTTTAAATGTTGCTCAATAAATTTTCGGAAAACCTAAAATACCAACGGCAGAAAAAACTTTATTCGTTCTCGGTGTGTTTGGGTTTTGCTCGCGTACCATTTTTTGGTACGGGGTGCGGGTGACGGGCGGAAGGACACGAAGATGAAAGAAAATTGGAAAATAAAAATAAGAAAATTATATATTTTTGACTTTATAATAAATTTTTTTTTGTCGAAAATGGAATTTTTAGTGTTTCTCCGAAACAAATAAACAAAAACAGAATAATAAATGGGATTTTAGGATGTGTTTACCATTTTATTGTCTGTTTGCAAATTTATAGCTATATAGTATTGCACTATACAAAATGTAATAAATTTATAATAAATAAATAAATTTGTTTTATATATAAAAAAAGAACGGATGGAATAAATTCTTACACTTACCCCATCCGACTGAAATCGTACCGTTGATGTTGGTGAACAGAAATCCTGCAGCACATCTTGAAGTTTTCTTGTTGAGTCTGAAATATATTTAAAAAATAAAAACTGGGTTAACAATTTTATCTCTAAATACGTATAGATATTAAATGCTATACATTCTTCCACTTGAATTCAACATTCCCTCGTAAGTACGTATATAAATATAAGATTATCGGTTGATCTAAACGATTATAGCACATATTTTATGGTTGGTTCATATTTAACAATTTAACAAAAAACAATGCCACGATATTGTAGGGTTTGCAAAAAGTTAATAAAGTCGAATTACAAATAAAAATCAAATTGATTTAATTTATAAATTAAAATTGAAGAACACATACACACACGTAAATCGATTCAATATTCTACTATTCCCATTTTTGTTCTCGCTCAAATCGAATTATTAAATTTCTATTAATTTAATTTCAAAATACAATTTGAGAAAATTTTCCAAAAATTAACAGCAAAAACTAAAATTTTGATTGAATTATAATTTGAATGAGTTGCCATATTTGATTAAAAACTAAATTCTATACTAAATGCACTGCAAAATGTCGATTATTAAAGATTCCAAATTTATAAAATTCGTAACTCATTTTCTGTCTATCTTTCTAATGTTCATTTTGCAGAGATATAACTCACTATGGATAGTCTCTAAAAATTTGGCCACCCTATTGTGGTCTTCCCAATTCCAGCGGTTTCATTCTTTGGAGCCTTCGTACTCCATTTGTGTTACTCAGCATACCACGTAACTCAACATTTTGATGTTGACCAAGCCGTTGTATATGTTTCTATTGCATTGTTATCTCTTCGCTGACGTTTTCCATCCGGAGATTCCTATGTAAGGTTATCGTTTCTTATGTGCCAAGGAGCGTTCACTATTCCATGTAACACTTTATTTTTAAAAGTTTGTATTATTTTAATATTGGTTTTCTTAGTACAGCCCCAAAGCTGAATACCATAAGTCCTGGGGTTTTAAAACTTGTTGGTACAGTAGCAACTTATTATAGGTATTGGACAGCTCTGAATATCTTCCGATTAGTTCCTCCTTTTTCTTTTTAATGTGCTTTTTCCATTTTAACTTAACGAACTTAACGAAGATAACGGGTGACCGATTCACTTTTTAGTTCTCTAATTCTTTGCTTAAGTTTATTGCAGAGGTAATTAAAAATTGTTTTGCTTTGTGGTGCTCGATTTCTCTGCCATATTTTCCTTGCTTTTCGTTTTTCATTAACAACTCCCTGATCTCGACTGAATAAGGGAAATGATCACGCTCCTTGTTTTGGATTACAGGGGTGCTATTCCATGATGCTTGTTGTATGTTATTGATTACCAGTTCCACTTCATTTACTAATTGAACCGGATGCTTGATTTGTACAAGAAGATCGGTGTGGCCTTCAACCAATTTCCTTGTTAACAATCGTGGAACTAACAGTCGGGCGAGAAAAATGTTGTTTTCGGATATACCTCTTGTAATGCGTAGAAATCAATTAGAGCCGGAGTTTTCCTTGAGTCAGTAGGCCAGTACGTTGGTTTTCCTCCTGAAAGAAATTCACAATTGTAAGCTCAACCTGCGGCGTATAGTTCTCTACCCTTTGGAGTGGTTAATCTTGACCCCCAGAAAGTATTTTTTGCATTAAAATCACAATAAATTGAGCAGACATTGAATATTTTTTTGATGTTAAGTTGAATGCTGATATAGTAGCTACCTGCATACTTTCTTCTTCAATTTTTATTCCCTCATGATGTTGAATATTTTCTTTCACGAATATTGTTGATCCTCCTCTTGCTCTTGCTGCTGGATGTAAAGCGTGATAAGAAACGTAATTACGTATTTTGGTATATGAGGTTTTAGTAAGATGTTTAGTTATTTTATCCACCACACTACTATGCAGCCTCTGTAGTTTGCAAGATGTTGCTCTTTGCAGTTCAACATGTTCAAGGGGAATTTCTATTTAGTGGACACGCCTGAGCAGGGTGCCTTCCA
This sequence comes from Tipula unca, assembly GCA_951394425.1. Lineage (NCBI taxonomy): Eukaryota > Metazoa > Arthropoda > Insecta > Diptera > Tipulidae > Tipula > Tipula unca. The sequence continues at coordinate 153,043,141 of OX596382.1, forward strand.
AGGCGCTTTACACATTATGGCTCTCTATTGCAGTATTTTTGCATATGGTTAAAACCTTGGCACTTTTGCATTGTACTATCAGCCCAGTTGATTTTCGTTGTGCTTCTATTTTAACCCTCATGTTTAAAATAGCAGTTATATTAAAGATGGCTTCTATCTTTTCTTTGTTATTGAAAGTTACCATAAATAAAGGGAGACCTCTTTTAGTAACTTTAAATTCGGACCCTTAATTGTATTGGATTTCAAAATAATTTGTACAGCTCCACATTCGGTTATACCAATAATATTAATTGGTGGTGGTTTTTCTTCTTTTGGTGGTTTGCTTTCACTTTTATCTTGTTGATCCTCATGGGGTGCTCCCTTTGCCTCCTTCCTATTAGTAGATTCTGTCTGCGAGCCACTAGCCACTTCCGCAGAGTATTCCGCTTTCCTTTTCTTGCTTGGACGTTTTGTCCGTTTGGCAATCCATTCGGTCTCTTTTGTTAACTCATCCTCATGTTGCCATAGTAACGATGTTTTTTATGTTTTTTTTTGTAACGGATTCTTTTAAAATCATGTTTTGGAAAAAAACGAATAATTCTAGATGGTATTTGTAAAACTAGCTAAAACTAACTGCATTTTTGACCACTTTTTCAGTTCTAAATAAACATAACCCCAAAAATTAAATATTTTTCAGATAAATTTTCCAAATTTAAAAAATAAAAGGTTTGAAAGTGAATAACTGCTTGTCATAATCAGTTATATTGTTACTATAAAAAATTAATGTTTTTTTGAAACCCTTTTATTTCGTTAAAATTAAAGAAGTTAATAAAGATTCTATGGAATCTGGCAATAAAATAAACGTCATTGATCCTTATGTTAAATGCGCTAATGACTGAGTTTGTTAGCGTAGCTAAAAGAAAAGTGCCAGAAAGTTCCAAATGGGGAGGTGAAAGTGTTTTCAAGTAATCGAACTGACACATTATTTACTGAATCAACAGTTTTTATATAGAAACACGCACCATAGGCTTCTTCAAACGGGCCATTAAATCCGTGATTCGAATGTGATATTGAATTTAAAGTTTGTTGATAGTTTGTCTTCAGGTATTGTATAATAATAACAGTTTTTAAAAGCCATTACTGGCCCCTTACTGTATCAACAATTTGGCTCCAACACTTTCGATCGTGAGCATGGTCTTCATACTGTCTTAGATAATCTGAAGAAGCCAAGTCATTCTTTGGGTTTTGGACAGTAAATCACTCGCATGATTCTTCTCTCAAATGTAAGGAGCCATATCTCATCCGTCAACGCCCAACTTTCACGTCCATACATAACAACAGGCCTGATCAATGCTTTAGGTGATAAGATTTTAGCAGTAGCCTTAGAAGGTACAAAGCACGACTACCAGCCGCTAGCCGCGCCTTAATATCCACACCGGCACTGTTATCGTGAGTGATAAGAGAGCCCAAATATTTGAACCTCCTCATTCCCTCAAACGTGTAGTGGCCACTAGCCATCCAGCTTATAGTCTCAATTATACGGAACTTGAGCATAGAATCGATGAATCTAATAATGGTTTGAATAGTATTAAAATTGGTACACGCACTCGAGATCGAAGAAAACGAAGTGCTATTAAAAGCTCCCACAATGTCCAGGAAGGTACCAACTAGAAACTTTTTGTAGTTAAGTGATCTTTCGATTCTAGTTACGAGTTCATGTAGAGCAGTTGCACAGGACTTGCCAGCTCTGTATGCATGTTGCATTTTACTGAGAGGGGAGGTAGTTAAATAGTTATCCCTAATAAAACTGTCGTTGATCCTCTCTAAAGCTTTAAGAAAAGTAGAGGTCAGACTATTGGGCCTAAAAGCTTTTGGGTCAGTATAATCCGAATTGCCAAGCAACGCACGTCTGATTGAGCAGGTGAGTACTGATGGGTAGAAAACCATGCTGTAATTCAGCAGGGAAAATGCCATTAGGACCGCTCGATTTTATCAGCTAACGGGCTAAATTCCGATCCGGAGTACCGACAAAAATATCAGGAGGCTCGGAGGCAACCACATTCGAATCAACAATGTCACATCCAGGAAAGTGGACGCAGACAACAGTAGCTCACCAACTTCTCTCCTGCCTTCATTCCCCTTAAATAAAAGGATTATGAAGCCATTCACGGAAAAAGGTAACCTATGAGGGAGATATGAAGAAAATTCATTTGGTATTTTCTGTTTTATACGGCGTTTTTTTAAGAAACTTAAATTTGGTTACGCGAAAACAGTGCCAATACTTTTTGGACGACCACAAAACCATGCCCAAAATATTCGTGATCTAGAAAGGCAAAGCCTAGCAGTATTTTTAGACGTATGCAAATGTTTTTGTAACGAAATTAATTTCTATTATTTAATTAAAAGCACACTCCGACATCTCTGATGCAATGATTTAAACATACGTTTTTTCTCGTATGAACTGAGTACTACTTATAGAGAAAACCGAAACAAAATTTTTCAAGCTTCAGATCAAAAAAACATTGGAATATACGCCACTATATTAATAGGCCGTATTATTGAAAAACATCGAGGAAAAGAGGAAGTATAGTCGAATGGTTTCACAATACAAATCAGAAAAGGTCAACACACTGTGCACACAAAAAATTAATCTTATTATATTACATTCCGCACTAAATTCTCCACCACAACCCCATATGATCCCTCTAATCACATTGAATAAAAAATAATAAAAAATACTCGGTTAAAATATTTATGATTAGAAATATTATATTCTGCATGCGGTCGTCCTAGTCAACAACATCTTTATCATTTTTGTATATACCAATCTTAAATCTATTTTTATATCTTAATTTAAATTTTAATTGAATTATATAGAACGAAAACGGTGTATATAATGCGGGGGGAGTGGAAAAAAGAGAAAACTGTTGAATTTTCCCGCCGATGCAAAAGTAAAAAATAATTAAAAGGAAATTGTGACAAGAACATGGGAACGGATATTACATAGATTATGACGTAGTTAGGCGAAACTCATAAATATTTCTATGACGTACGGTTTCTGCCGCGCGCAACAAACTTTATTCTTCTATAGATGTACGAGTATACATACATATTTACTAAACGAAATGCTATGAAACTTTAAAAGCTCCAATATACTAAAAAGCTTTTTTTTAAATATTTTATGAAAATCAAAAACAACAACAAATACTCAAAATTGTGCATAAATTTTCATTTAGAAAAGATGTTGGAGCAACACAAAACTTTCTTTCCCAATAAATATATTATATTCCGCTCCAACCCCTTCCTCTGCACTGTCGTACACTCTAGCCTACCAAAGAGATTTTTTTTTCTTGTGGCTGTATAAACTTAAATTAAATTTATTGTTATTTTTTCTTTTAATTTTCTAATGTGCTTTAGGTATGTATAGTATGTATGTCTTACGGTCTATATATAGTACCGCACAGAGCAGGAAACGACACAATATCTAAAATAAGTATATATGACGTGTGTGTGGGATGGGTTGAAGAGATGCAAGAAATCTTTAAAGTATATAGAATAGGGAATTTGTACAGTATTTTTGACCATAAAGATGTGAACGAAATTTTGTTTATAGAAATAATAAAAGAAAATCGAAAATTGTATTTTGGTTCACGCATAAATAATAAATTAAATTTAATACGTGGTCGAATTAGTGCGGTGCGCGGTGCGGTATATAAACATACATATATCTATATTATCATATATGATAGATGACGATTGTTTATTATATGAGTAAATTACTCGTTTGTACGATATATCTGCACACACGATGCAAAGTTTTAGACAAATTTTTATATATGGTGTGCATGGCGCGTATCGATCAATCATATTTCTGTTGTATGAAATAAGATTATACGTCGATTACATTCTGTATATACAATATATATATATACGTACACTGTGCACGTTTGATATACCAGAAGCAGAGTGTGATACACAAAATATGAAATGGTGAAAAAATTCTAATCAATCAACTTTGATGTGAAAATATATACACATTTGTACATGTATATATCTTTTTGACAAGAAAAAACCATCTTCCTCATTTAGCCAATTTCCAAATCAATAAACCATGAATGGAAATATATTTAATAGGTTTTTCTCGGTTGTCTCTGCGCCTTCCTACGTCGGTTCACGCCGCATCACATAATTCGCATTTATTTTATTTTCCGTACGAAAAATTTACATATGATGTGTACATACCCTTTTTACTTGCTTGAGTTGGGTCATATTTTTTTTTAAACTTATTTTGTACATTGTGGTTGGATATATATACTAATATACCGCACCATCAAGTACATCACTACATTTTTAGAGTGATAATTTAATCTACAAGAGCTACAGCAAATTACGTCTTAATAGGTTATAAGTCTGAGCCATGAGATTTAATTGAGACTTAGTAAACTCAATAATACAGTGTTTAAAGGCTATTACTGGCCCCATACTGCGTCAACAATCTGGCTCCAACGGTTTCGATCCTGGGCATGGTCTTCATACTGTCCTGGACAAGCTGCGAAGAAGCCAAGTTATTCTCTACACCGTGGAGCCATCGTCGCCTGCAACGACCTCTGCGCCTACCATATGGTGGCTCTCCTTTCAGAAATCGCTGCACAATTCGTTCCGGATCAGCACGCAGAACATGACCGAACCAGCGTACTCGCTGAGATTTTATTTCATGCACAATATCTGGGATCTTCATCAGATCTCTGTACTCGAAATTGAACAGAGCTCGGTATGTGCCATCTATTTCGCGTTTTGGGCCGTAAATCACACGCATGATTCTTCTCTCAAATGTAAGGAGCCATCTCTCGTCAGCGCCCAATTTTCACATCGAAACATAACAACGGGTCTGATCAACGCTTGCTTTGTAAAGCTTCAGCTTCGCGGCACTTGATAGGTGTTTAGATTTTAGCAATGGCCTTAAAGGATACAAAGCACGACTGCCACCTGCCAGCCGCATTTTAATATCCTCACCCACTTTGTTATCGTGAGTGATAAGAGAGTAGTGGCCACTGCTAAAATCTGGTGCGCCATTGTCTCTATAACCTGAGATCATGTATTTCGTGTTGGACTCAGTGATCTGGAGTCCAACGGAAGCTGAAAACACTACAAGCGGATCAAATATTTCCTTGACTCACGCATATGTCATCTTCATCTGCAAGCACCTGATTGGACTGGTGATATAATATGTTGGGCTGAGGTGTTTCAGTTTTACGAAAGATGTACTCCAACATGAGATTAAATAGTATCGGGGTCAGAGCATCTGCGTGCCGAACACCCGAGCTAACTGCAAAAATTCTTGATCCCTTGTTCTCAACTATAACACAGCATTGAGACTGTGTCACTGTCATTCTACGCAATCGTGCCATTTTTGTTTGCATACCTAGACATTCCAGTGCAGACCACACACTCTCTCGGTTGATCGAGTCATAGGCCTGCCGGAAATCCAGGAACACCTGTTGTACGAGGATGGCTGTCTCATAATATTTGGATAGAACCATCTGCAGCGAAATGATCTGATCAGTGACTGATCGTGACAATTCATAGACCTTGCATTAGTGCAGGCCTTTTCCAATAGTGTTAATTCTCCACACTATTGAGCTCTTGCTCGATTATCAATTTCTATTAATTGGTCGCTACTAATTCGATCTTAGCGATTTTGTCGAAGTAGATGCTTTATTTCTTCCATTCGTTGAGAGTCGCGGGTGCGTCTGGATGTAACTCCGTAATTCTTCCTTTCCATCGCGTTGGTGCTTGTAATTCATCCCGCAATAATTCGATGTCTCCTTGTTGTAGATTTGGTTTCTCTTGTTGCCACTTAGGCCGTTGTTGTAAACTATGCGGTTATGTGAATACCCACTTTTGCGAGAAATGAGAACGCATTGTTCCCGAATGATCTCGTGCGGAAGGTAATTACCTCGGGATTCTCGTTACGTTCAGTGATTCGCAATTATCTCACAATGGACATAATTATCATGAATTTAAGCCTAAATTGACTATCGTCTAGGTCCATCTACAGTTGATCCCATTTCTCGGGAAATTAGGCTGATAGGGGGTCATTCCAATCCAATTCCACCGCCCATAATGTTTAATATTTTAAAGTTGATGATTAATGGTGTTAGCCACCGGAAGGGGTCGAACATTCTTGACATTTCCGATAAGTAAAGTGCCGGATTATCAATGTATTAATTGCGCTTTAAACATCAAATGTAAGGTCCTCGCTCAAGATCTTGTTCTCCGAGAATTCCGATAGGAGGGCTTGATGGATACTAGACCATTTATTTAACTTAATTTTCTCCTTATGAAGTAATTTAATGAATTGAGATTGCAACTGTTCAGCTTCCTTAATAGTGTTCGCTGCCTTTAGGGCGCTCTTCTTCGATTTTGAACAACATTTCTCGACGTTGCTAAGCAATCACGGCTAAATTCTTAATAATCTGCTCTAGCTTCATCAAAGCGTAGCTCCGAGGGCAGTCTTCAGTTGGACTTCAGATCAATGAGTCTAAAACAAAATACCTGATCTCTGGTTTTAGGGACAATGGCACACCAGATTTTAGTAGTGGCCACCACACGTCTGAGCGAGTGAGGAGGTTCAAATATCTGGGTTCTCTAATCACTCCCGATAACAGTGTGGGTGAGGATATTAAAGTGCGGCTGGCAGCTGGCAGTCGTGCTTTGTATCCTCTAAGGCCACTGCTAACTTCTAAACACCTATCAAGTGCCGTGAAGCTGAAGCTTTACAAAGCGTTGATCAGGCCCGTTACCATAAAAATACATTTTGGTATTTGGGTACGACCTTTTGTTTAACAGGAGAATTTTTAAATTTCCATTTTGTACTAACTAAGTCACTTAACTTTTAGGATTTGAATTACATTTTCTTCTTGCAAAATTATTGCTAGTTTGGGAAAACAACTCAACGAGATTATAATAACGAGAGATTTAATATTTTTATTAATATACATTCTCAGATAATAAACATTAGGACAATTTTAGCACAAATTTCTCACCCGTCAAATATATGTGCATATGCCTTTCCAAAACTTAATTCAAATTAGTTTCAGATAATTTTTTTGTTGGATAAAAATAAACTGTGTGGAAATATTTTTAGATATGTGTTTGCAAATATAAAAAAAAATTGTTAACTCTAAGTTTTAAATGTTATTTTTGATGAATGACTAATGAAAGCTTCACATATATTTTTAAAATGTTAAATCGAAATGTTGTTTTGCTAGGTGTGTCGGTGGATTATCACTTTAATAATTTAGCTATAGTGGAAACATATTTATATCTGTCCATAATATATTTGTTATCTGTAACTGTCATATACAAAACCATATGAGCTTTAATATGAAATGAAAACATCAACATGATTGTTTATAATTTTTTTTTATAGTGTCCCTTAGTTGTCTCTCGCTGGACACACCTAGATTATTCTGAATCGATATACATAGGAATAAAATGAAACTTTCCATAAAAAAAAATTCCATTCATCGCGGATGATGGTAATGGTGATGGTGATAATGATGATTAGTGGAAATAATAAAGAGAAATTGAACAATTCTATTCTAAGACAATATAAAAATCGAATTAAATTCTAAAAATATTCTAAATGCTGTCATTTATATTCACAATGATTATCAGTTTTCACATCATGCATCATTCCGTATATATACGGATATACATACACATTATGTTAAGAGCGGAGAAAACGATTTCCTTCTTATTTTTCTAATTTCCATTAAAAAAATTTCATTCTTGTTGTTGTTGTTGTGAAAATTTAATTTGAATAAGACATTTTTTTTGCACTGCGCTACCGCTGAAGTATAATGGCGTTTATTCAGCATAATCATATTATGGTTTTCTGTTATGTATACATACACACACACATACACATGTTTGATTTTAATATTTTCGACATATCATTATCATCTGCGGCTGCTTATCTCAACTGTGGAACTTATCGCAATATACTGATAATATAAAATTAAAGTTCAATTTTATAATAAAATTTTAATGGTTCTTATTCTTTGTACATATGTATATTAAGGATATAGCAATTTGGTTCCTTTAAATAAGATGTCACCCTTTTATGTATCGACATAGTAGGAATAATTGTTCGTATATGTATATATACATATATGTATACCGGGTGTTTCTTTTAAACTGAGACGATCAAATATCTCGAAAAATAGCCACTCTACGGAAAAAATGTCCATAATCAAAATTTAATCATATCGCGGGGGAAATACATTAGTGCAAAAAAAATAGTCCCCCATCCCCGCTTTGTAGGTGGGGCGGGGGTAAGTTTTAAACTAAGATAGGAAGCCATATTTTTTATTGCAGATACGGATTCTACGACTAAAAGCACGTATGATCTGAATGAAATATTTTGTTCGGTTCATGATAGATGGCGTTGTAATCGACGAAATTCAATTTTTTAAATGTCTCCTTCTTAGAACACACGCATTCGATTCTGCAATACGTTTGAAATAAAAAACAGCACGTTTTCATTGGAAATACTCGAAATTCGTCATCAAAACAATTTATTCAGTTTTGTAAATCTAAAATAAGTGTTCAAAATGATGGCCTGCGACTGCAATGCACTTATTAATCCGCATTTCAAATGATTGTACACAACTGAGAAGTGTGTCTGGTTGAATTTCAGCACACGCATTTCTGATTCGCTCAATCATGTTCTCACGTGTTGCTGGTTTTTGTGTGTAAACTTTGTTTTTGAGGTAGCCCCATACAAAAAAAAATCTGGCGCAGTAAGATCTGGTGATCTGGCGGACCAATTTATCGGACTAGCTCTACCAATCCAGCGACCATTGAAATCACGATCAAGTAGTTCACGTGCCATCAACGAATAGTGTGCAGGACAACCATCATGTTGAAACCACATGTTCCGTCTCACTTCTAAGCTCAAATTTTCAAGTAATATTGGCAGTTCATTTTCCAAAATGTTTCGGTACATTTGACCATTCAAGTTGCCTTCAGTAATGTGGGGGCCTATGAATTTGTTGCCAATTATTCCACACCACACGTTGACAGTCCAAGGACGCTGATGTTCAACTTGACGAAGCCAGTGCGGATTTGTAACACTCCAATAATGCATGTTGTTTCGATTAACCGTTCCATATGGTTTGTAAACGATGATTCGTCGGAGAACATTACGCAACGAAAAAAATTGGGGTTTTGTTGTATTTGTTCACGTGCCCATTGACAAAAAGTTACCCGATTTTGGAAATCAACGCCATGAAGATCTTGATGTAAAGACACATGATGATATGGATGATACTTGTGCCATTTTAAATTCTCCAAACACTGATGAGGGGAAATCAATTATGAGCCACTGCTGCCAATACAGCAATTTCATTATTTTCTCCAGTGACTGTTGCTCTACGGGTCCTCTTTTTCGGTTGAACATTTCCATCAGTAAAATTGTTTGATAGTTCGGCCAAATGAAGCACGTGAACGAATCCTATCCGGAAAACGTTGAGCGTAAATATCAACAGCATTTTCAAGATTTCTGCCAGCTTCTCCATAAACCAGAACCATTTCACTTTTCTCTGGCACAGTTAAAACGCTCCATTCTAAAGTATTTTGTCGTTTATTTTGCAATTACGAAAAACATGAAGATAAGAAATAACACAAACGTTAAATGTGATTTACAAAACTGAATAAATTGTTTTGATGACGAATTTCGAGTATTTCCAATGAAAACGTGATGTTTTTTATTTCAAACGTATTGCAGAATCGAATGCGTGTGTTCTAAGAAGGAGAAATTTAAAAAATTGAATTTCGTCGATTACAACGCCATCTATCATGAACCGAACAAAATATTTCATTTAAATCATACGTGCTTTTAGTCGTAGAATCCGTATCTGCAATAAAAAAATATGGCTTCCTATCTTAGTTTAAAACTTACCCCCGCCCCACCTACAAAGCGGGGATGGGGGACTATTTTTTTGCACTAATGTATTTCCCCTGCGATATGATTAAATTTTGATTATGGACATTTTTTCCGTAGAGTGGCTATTTTTCGAGATATTTGATCGTCTCAGTTTAAAAGAAACACCCGGTATACCGGTGAAATTTGGGTATAACATGTGATAATTGTACAAGATTAAGAAAGAATATACACTTTTTAGGAACTCTGATATATGGGGTACAGCTGTTGGCTGTTATTTTTTATTTTTCGCTAAACACAATACTCATTCACCGTGCAGGTATTATGTATAAATACTCGTAATTCCCAAAATTTTGAAAATTTTAATTGCGTAATATAGCCCATTTTACTTTAACATAACCTGGCGTAGTAAGCACCAGGTATTGTATTTGAAACCGATTTACTCCCCAGATTTCGCTTTTTTACATACATAGTTACGTCAACAACCAACATCCGCTCGTTTGTTTCCAACGCTAAATAGCGTCGATACAGCATAAATCGCATTTTGCTTGTTATATTAAACAAAAACGTAGATTATAAGAGTTTCAAATTTTAATTATCAATCTCTTATTTTAAAATATAATGTAAACATTATTATTCTTTTTATTATACTATGTATCAACTTACCATAGCCCAATGTTTTTATACTAACCCTATGTTTTCTCATTTATCGGCTTCACCGAATATAAACAATTTCTATATAAAGCATACTAATCATAAAATCATTGTCATTTATTATGTTATTTTTGTAGTATTAACACGCTATTTTTGAATAAATTACGTAAAAATAAATAAGTTTAAAGTGTTTAATTCAGCTGAGATACGAACCTATAACTACATATATGCCTTAACCTAAATTAAAGATATTGAAAAATATCTGTAGAATATAATTTTTTTTTTTTTAAACTGTTTTAAAGGCCATTACTGGCCCCTTACTGAATCAACAATTTGGCTCCAGCGGTTTCGATCTTCAGCATGGTCTTCATACTGTCTAAGACAATCTGAAGAGACCAAGTCGATCTCTACATCGTGGAGCCATCATCGCCTGCAACGACCTCTGCGCCTACCATATGGTGGCTCTCCTTTTCAGAGATCGCTGCACAATTCGTTCCGGATCAGCACGCAGAACGTGCCCGAGCCAGCGTACTCGCTGAGATCTTACTTCATGTACAATATCGGGGATCTTCATCAGATCTCTGATCTCGAAATTGTACAGAGCTCGGTAGGTACCATCTATTCCGCGTTTTGGGCCGTAAATCACACGCATGACTCTTCTCTCATAAATGTTAGGAGCCATCTCTCGTACTCATCCGTCAGCGCCCAACTTTCACATCCAAACATAACAACGGGCCTGATCAACGCTTTGTAAAGCTTCAACTTCACGGCACTTGATAAGTGTTTAGATTTTAGCAGTGGCCTTAGAGGATACAAAGAACAACTGCCAGCAGCACTTTAATATCATCACCCACACTGTTATCGTGAGTGATAAGAGAACCCAAATATTTGAACCTCCTCACTCCCTCAAACGTGCGGTGGGCACTACTAAAATCTGGTGTGCCATTGTCCCTAAATTAACCAGAGATCAGGTATTTCGTTTTGGACTCATTTATCTGAAGTCCAACTGAAGCTGAAAACTCTACTAGCGGATCAAATATTTCTTTCATTCCATTGCTATTCAGTCCAATCACGCGCCTATGTCATCTGCATATGCAAGCACCTGATTGGACTGGCGATATAAGATGTTACGTTGCGGTGTATCAGTTTTACGAAAGATGTACTCCAACATGAGATTAAAGAGTATCGGGGACAGAGCATCTCGCTGCCGAACACCCGAGTTAACTACAAAAATTGTCGATAGCCTGTTCTCAACTTTAACACAGCATTGAGATTGCGTCACTGTCATCCTACACAGTCGTACCAGTTTTGTTGGCATTCCTAGGTATTCCAGGACAGACCACAAACTCTCTCGATTGATCTAGTCATAGGCCTTCCGAAAATCCAGGAACACCTGATGTACGGTGATTTATGTCTGTAATATTTAGATAGAATCATCCGCAGCGAAAATCCCTGATCAGTGACTGATCGATTCGGACGAAATCCTCCTTGATAGTCACCAACCAAGCCCTCCGCTAGAGGAGTGATTCTATCCAATACAATGTATGACAGTAACTTGTATGCTGTGCAAAGGAGAGCTATACCGCGATAATTCTCACACTTCAAGCGGTCTCCCTTCTTGAAGATGGGGCATATCGCGGCCACTTTCCATTCGTTAGGCATAACTTCGGTTCGCCATACTAATCGAATAAGGTCAAAAAGACAATTCCTCAAAGTATCCCCTAGAATATAAATAGGGATATAAACAAAAACATTGGACTTTTATTGGATCAGATTCCATACTCGGTTTTATGAACGATCGGAAATTATCAACAATGTTTTCGTTATATAGTAGAGGTATATATGGTCTTGAGGCATTTGGAAAATAACGGCATCGGGACTAATGGAAAAAAACGACTGTGGTGATTGTAAACACTATTCCGAATAATACCATATGGGAAATACTATATAGAGATGGCTTCTATATGTTTTAAATTTTTAACGGTCGGGAAAACTCAAAATTTGCTTTAAACTTGGGAAGAGAGGAATACTCAAGAATTAGTGGCCTAACTAAGTCTAAAACTAACATCTGCTTTTCTTTAATGGGTTCACTAATCGCAATTCGGATTGGTAATATAAAGACACTCTAAATGACAATCACCTTGAGAAAATAGCATTTAGTTGGAAGATCGAACTCCAGCTTATTGATGAACTTTGATTGAAAATATGGTAACGATGAGAAGGTGGCAGATTAGAAAGAAAAAGATACGATAATGTAAAAATGTAAAATTTTAAGCTTTACGTTATTAAAATTCAAATATTTTAAAAATTGATTATTAAAATCCTAGGGCCTGGATTCGATTTAAAAAAATGAAAAGTGTCTTAAAATTCATCTTTTTTTTTTAATTATGTCGGTCCACTCCGCGATTAATGTACAAAAACAGTATAGTCTCATTATTTGTTATATTATCCGAATTTATAGGTTGTCTAGACAGTTCCAATTTTTGAGATATTTTTAAATATATAGGCCACCATTTTACAAATAACACGTTCTTAAGGTCGTCCGAAATTTAACGTAGCTCCTATTTATAAAATGTTCTAAAGTCATTAATTGATTAAAAACGTGCGCTTTTTGATTTATAGCAACGTCACGCTACACGTTGATTAAACTAATATCATCTAATCTATAAGCCAAAAAATTTCTTGCTTCTCCTCTAAACTACCTCTCGCCTTTCTCGCTCAACCAGCGAACACCACAAATAATAATTTCGTTTTAATTCTTTAGTCAACTGGGATTCCTTATGTATAGAGACGAAAAAAATTAAACTGGATCTACAAACCTAGCAAATAATGGCACAAAGAGCCTACGGTGCATACTCAGATAAACATAATTACTTTATACACATATTCAAAACAGCTAACTGACTTTTGTTCAACATAGGTAGACGAACCTATGATCCAAATACAAAAGCAAGAACGATATACTTAAGAGATCTGGCAATTAATTGAAATAGAGACTGCAGTATATAGGCGGATTAGGTTAACCTTAAACTATTCGAAAGAATTTGATACATTTTTCGGATGTAAGTGTTGCTATCATCATGTGATGACTGCTATCGGTTGTCAAAAATTAATTTTTCCCAACTCTTATTACCAAATTTCGCTATTTAGAGACGAAATTTGGTTCTTTTAATTTGATTTTTACCAAAAATATGTCTCTGAGTTAAAACAGAAGCACCAAGGGGTTGTTTCTAAAATCTGACTATATATAGAAAATGCCTACAATAATGATTATATAGAAAATGCCTACAGTGTAAACAATAAATCATAAGTTCGATAGAACAACAATCTGTATAGAACTTTTGTATTGTTTAACATATTTCATGGTTTATTGGCCAAGGGATGAGAATATGTTATTTTTAACTCTCAAGACATTTAAACTTATTAAATTTGTTCATAAGGAGATATCAAGCCGAAAACAAAATTAACTAATCGAGTTGAGGAACCTGTTCCTATAGACTACTAAAACACTCACTTTGAGATGATGCATAAGCCGCAAAAATTCAAAAGATCATTCAATTGTGAATTCTAACCTTCGTGCAGCACAAAATCAAAGGTATTTGTGACATTTGCAATTTTTCTCAGTTATGTTTGATTCAAATGTGGATGACGTGTACCCTGGGTTCTTTTTTTTTTAAAGAAAAAAGAACAAACTTTAATTCTTCTTGTTATTTCGCGGTGGTTGGGCAATTGGTTGGTTCCTTTGTATGGGTGGCTATGAATTCCATTTGAAAGTCGCTATGAAGGTTGCTATTACGTACATATACCAATGGGCGTTTACAATATTCCTTAGTACCTTGTTTTGGAATCGTTGCATGATATCTAGGTAGCTCGGTTTAGTACAGTCGCATGGTAGAATGCCATACATTCATATGGTTTTCAGTATATGCTTATATAGCATCAAAAGCCAATACAATTGCTTATGTTTGAGTGTAAACTCCTCGCATTTTTTTCTTTAGATGTACTTTCCATCGCAGATTCGAATTAAGGTTCATTCCTAGATCTTTTGCTGAACCATCCATTTGTGTCACCTAAGTAGATTGTTATGTTGAGAGACTGCAATATATCACTTGTGTACAATAGCTGAAGGATTGCTTTAATATCTCTAATTTCAGAGTGTTTGCTGTTTCCTGTTGAACAGGAAATTGTCTTTCTGTATATATGGTTCAAAGATTTGAAAAAATTGTGGCGTTAATACTTATATAAGACTCGTATACCAGACTTTATCAAAGACCTGTGACAAATCCAGGAAAGCAACCGACCAGATTTTCTTTTCTTCAAGTGCGTTCTCGATAACATCTATGAACTTGATGGTATGTGGGAATTATATCCTAATTCTCAATTATTGGTTACATTTGTTTTAGTATAGGAAAATTTCGAATAGTTATGATATGATTGGTAATACCAAAATTGGTATGTGAGATGTTATTTAAATGGTTGATTTTCCTGGCTTTGGTATCATTTGGTACATACATATTTGATTGGTTGGTTAATTTATTTACCCCTTTTTTCGGCAGTTGTTTAAGGATTTGTCTTATTTCCAGATTTCTAGATCTTCCGTTTTTTCTATTTCCGGTAATTTTTCACTCTTTTGTGCCTCATATGCCTTTTCGGTAGCTTCGTCGTTAGATAGAAGTCATTTGACCTCTGTCAGCCAATATGTTATAAATTCTATGACTACTTCGAGAAATTCTTTGACTATAATTTTGATCCCCGATGAGTATGTTTTGCATTGAAATCTCCTACAATAATGATCTTTTCTCCTAAACTTTTAAAGTTTATGAAATCGTCTTTCGTTAGGTTAGGTGTCGTCGCGGACAGTATATTGAAGTAACAGTTAATGACTATTTTTTAATTTTGATGCTAACTATGGTTGACTGTATTTCTTTTATTTCATATATTTGCTGCTCATGGTGTAGTATTCTTTTTTAAAACTATTATACCACTTCTTCCTCTGGCAGTGTCTGGGTGTATGGTTTGATATACATGTTAATTGGTAAATTATATATACGAATGATTTGTAAAGTGGGTCTCGGATGTTAGACAAACGTTTATGGTTGCGCCGCTACTAGTTAATCACACATCGAAAGAGGCACAGGCTGCAACCAGAGCTCTTCTTGGAAATGAATTTACTTTGTATCCTACACTCTCCTGCACAATGACGCCACAACTAACGGACAAAACTCTATTGGACCGCAACCGCATGTAACTTTGCCCAAGGTCGATTGTGTAAAAATTAATAGCAATATCATTGTTTGACGTCAACATATGTAAATGCCTTTCTGTGAATTGTTATTCAGAATTCGAACAATGAGTATTTTACGTAAGCAGGATAGCAAAACAAGACAATTGTGATCAAGAGAAACCACTAACAAGGATTTTCCATTAATCGCGGAATTTTTGTTGTTTTTAAATATCAGGTATGTTGGACTTGATGTTGTTTAGCTGGCGATTGGGAACCATTAAAAAGGCCAATCTCAAAACAAGATCAATTTTTGAGGGGGAAAACCATTTTTCAAATCAATGGCGTTAAATTCAAATATGTTCTTGTGTCCGTGTTGCAGTGTAAATCATCATCTTTTTAGTTGAAATTTCGAAGTTACGGTCTTCGTCTGGACTATTCAGTACAACAGTGCCCTCATTTTTCATACTGTCGAAATTTCCATGAACCTGCAATCATTCATTACAATGATCCCACACTATGCTCAACTTAAAACGATAATATTTTTTCTATAAGTATGCCACGTATCATTTCAAATCAGTGACACTCGTTATGACCAACCGCACTCATTGACATTCGTGACCTTAATGGAAATAAAATTTTTGTTCGAGACTGTGGATCGCAATGTACCTTCGAACCACTAGTTCAGTGCATGCGACTTGGACGTTCACATTCATCATTGATGCACATGCAGCTACCTAGACCTCTGGCCGTCTAGGTAGCATCGACGTGATGCAACGAATTTCACAATCAAATCATAGGACTATTCAGCGGTTTCGGGAGCTCGACGAACCTCCAAGCTAGCCGAAACTCAAACCCAGTTGTACAAATATGCGAATCATATTACAATCAGTCAGTTCAGCAGATCGAATCTTGGAGGTATATTGTGCGACTGCCTTTTGCCACCCCACATTATACATAGGAATATACAAGATCACAAGAATGAACGAAGAAGATTTCATCTGTCACACCATGTAGTACTAAAGTTAAACAATTGCAATACCAATCTTCCGGTAGTCTTCGATCCAATTTATCATGGACTCTTTAATAAATTGCTGAGGACATCGAAAAAAATCATTCGATAATCGCCACGATTATCAAACGGAATTTTTATTGTGATCATCTACTGTCTGAATGTGACAATCCCAGCATTCGTTGATATTTTTATCCAAAATTCGTAATGTGCTTAAGGACTATTTACCCTGTCGAGTTAACCTTTGATGAAAATCCTGTGCGAGATGTTATTTGATCAACTATCTCTATTAAAGGCATTATTCAAAATTATGGGATGAATATCACTGCCTACAGACATCAACAGACAATACTGGAACGATTTAAAATGTAACCTGTCCAAGCTTGAAGCTATCGAGATTCCACGATAATGTTTCGTTCCAACAACGTTTACGCATTTTGTGATGCTACGGAAATAGCTAGAAACTCATAAATTTTAAATGATGGTACACGAATAATTTTTTGTCTCACTGTATCTATTTACATCGCATGCCTAACGATTCCAATAATCATCAACGTACATATGTACGTAATGATTTCATTATAGAGTGTAACAAACCGTGATAGATTTATTCCTCACGCAGTTAATACACATCTCTAAACTGTATATGGGTCATTGATTGTCCAAAGCATATTTATGTATATATACATATATAGATATATAAGTGAACGTATTATACTGTTAATGAGGAGATAAGATTAATAATAAGATTATACAACCGTATATAATATGTATATGTACGTATACATATGTGTGTGTATAGGACAGATGTTATTTATATAAACACATCTTAATTTAATTAAAATATATACCTGTCGTGTATACTCAATTCTAGATTGAACCGACCTACCAAATTTATTATCCATATATATACGCAAACACACAAACACAAAAACTATAAAAAGTTATTTTTATCGATTTACTCAAACTAAATTGGACACAACACTTTTGATGAGACCAAAGTTTATTTTGGGGGTATGAAACCAGGGTCGATTTTACTCACCCTCCTTGTTTTTTGCCGATACTTATGTACATAAACCAAAACGAAAATAAACAAATCACAAAAAAAAAAAAAATACTGGAAAATGGATAATGGAAAATCCAATTCATATTATGATTGATTGGAAATACATTTCGATTCTTTTATTCATCCTCAATGGCTCAATGTGTATTTATGTACATGTATGTACCGAGAGTGAGATGTATACCAAAACCAAAAAATACATTGTGTTTATGTACATACACATTATGGACATACTTTGTATTTATCTACTATATTAGATAAGAAAAGTCCCATTGACCAATATTATTTTCTCAATATACATTTGATACACTTGACGGAGAATTAATGAAAGTTCACAAAAAATTTTCAATGAACATAATTGATTTGATTTGAATTGAGTTTGGTTCGAGTGTGTCTCTTCTGTTAAAGTGTGTTTTGTGGTAAAACGAGTCATGGGGCGGGTGGGCCAATGACAAGTCACCACGAAATAATATACAAACAAAATCTAAATTATAATCAAATACAAATTTGGATTAAATAATAAAAATTGAAATGCAATCAAAGTTGATTGACCAACTAAATCAAACATATCTATATACGTATTATATTACAGTCACGATTTATCTCACTGTGGTGAGTGTCGGGGGAGGGGGTGGAGGACAATTATTCTTAATTTCGTGGCAAATATTTGATTATAAGTAAATAAAATGAGAAAAGAGTTAAATCTGCGGTTGGGGACGATTTTTGGTTTATTTATTTTAGCTATATACTCGTATAGCGATATTGCTGTAGTGGTTGGAGCGTATTTTTGTATCCAAGCAGCAGATGTAGGTATCTTTTAATTTTATTTAGTTTTGGATGATTTTGAAAAATATCATTATCACAATATCAAAATATTTTTTTTATACCTATCTATAGAGACAATTAACACCTGGTTCCAGGTGATTTTGATTTTGATCCAGAGGTGGCGACCGGTTATGAAATTTAGTATTTTGTATTTTAAGCAATTTCTTTGGTTTTGTGGACCAAACAGTATTAAATAGTATTTCTATAAGATCTTATCAAGAGACCCCCCTCCCCTCCCCTCCCCTCCACTTTTGGCATAAGGGAGCAAGAAATTCGGGTAGCATATTGTTTTGATGAGAGCCAGGCAAACTGATTTATGTATGTATAAAGCCAGACCGACCATTTCAATTTTTGAAATACTTTCGTTGCACCTTTGCATCCACATTTGAACCTTTTGTCAACCTACTTCACTACATTGTACACAGCTGAAATTTGGTAAATATCTTTGGATTCATTGATCTAATAAACTTTCAAAATGTTCGGGGTCCAGGGTCAGGGGGATACACAATATTGGAAAATAATTAAATGTATCCATATATTTATTATTCCTTTGCCATATACCATTCGCATGCTCCCTGATTATGAAATTTAACTTCCAAATTTTAAACTAATAGTGTTTAGTGGGGTGGTATATATTATAACAGCCTGTTTTGATTCGATCAACATGAATCTCGCAAAAATGTTAGTCCTGACCATTCGAACGATTTTTAAAATTTGTAAAACTCTCCTTTACTTAATCTTCAACCAATTTTCTTTGCCCCCTTAAAATTAAAGTCAATTGATTTTTCTTTAACAAAATTTGATCCACACGAATTTTTCAATGTAATTTCCAACAAGCCCCATCAAATTTATGGGAAAACAAGTGAGTTTCAATTTTAAGAGTAATTCCAGGCCCAGTTTCCCGTAGATCTAAAATTACTGCAGCAAAAGTGGTTAGGGTCTCACACGTTAATAGCTTTAAGAAAGGGAACTGTGTTAAAGACGATTATAGCTTTCTTTTGTAGTTTATTTGTATTTATTTCAGCTTTCATCAACACTCAGAGTTGTTTGAAGTTTTATTTACATATTTGTATAACTTTAATTACCTCTGGGCATTTTTAGATGTTGGATTCGTGAACTAATAGAGCTTTTTACAATTCTAGTTATTTTTTGATTATAAAAATAGCAGATTACCATAGCTTTTATAAGCTTCCGAAACTGATCGATGTTGGATTCATAAATATTCGGCACTTTTAACATTTTAATAATTAGAAATTTTTCAAAAGCTGTATTAATAAATTTTTCGGAGCTTTGCAACTTCTAATTTCCTTGCTATTAGAATCTGGATTACTATATGCGGAGCATTATTCAAATCTGAACATTTTGGATGTAAAATTAGTGACTTTCAAGAGCTTCTAGTGAACCTGGAATTTGTTATAAATATAATAAGGATTTTTTGAAAGCTTTAGAACTCTATTACGTATTTTTAAAAAATTGATTGTTAGAAGACTGTTTTTGAAAATGAATTCGTAATTTCCCGAGCATTTAGAACCATTGGGAACTTTTAAAAATTGGATTCGTCGATTTCTAGAGCATTAAACAATTCCGCATATTAGATTATTAATTAGCAAGTTTCCGAAGCTTTTAAAAGATGGATTTGGATTCTATTTCTCGAACTTTAATAAACTAAGAACCTTTAGCAGTTGGATTAGTAAATTTGTGAGTTTTTATAACTTTGAGAGTTTTCATAAGTAGATATAAAATTGTAGAAACTAAATTAAAAAAATTCTAAAGACTTTATAAACTATGGGGATTTTTAAAAATTGGATTCGTAAATTCCTGAAGCTTTTATTTAATCTACACAGCCAATCTTAGATTTTTCGAAGGTTTTATGAACTCTAAAATTTCAAGAGCTTCTATAATTTCCAAATATTTTTTGAAGTTGGTCGGATTAGTTGATTTAGATGTTTTATTTTGAAGCCTCGGGATCATTTATCGAACTCTGAGCATTTTTTTAGATTTATAAATTGCCGGAGATAGAAAATCGATTCATTTTCTATTTATTAATAAACTTTTAGAATTTATATAAGTTAAGTTTTTATTAATTTTGGGCAATGTTTTGTAAAAAGAACATATAATAGTTTATATGACTCGTATTTTACGGCTCTGGGTGTTGAATTGGATTTGTCTATTTGATTCGACCAATTCGTATATTTTTCCGAGCTTTTATAAGCTCTGGGAAGTAGTTTTATTTCTAAAATTCCTTGCTATTAGTAAGAGTTTTTAGAAAGAGCATTATTCAATTATGAACATTTAAGATGTAAAATTAGTGTCTTTCAAGAGCTTTTATCCATTCTGGAAGTTTTTATAAATATAATCAACAATTTTATAAAACTCTATTCGTAATTTCCCGAGCATTTGGAAACATTGGCAAATTTTAGAAATTCGATTCGTCGATTTTTGTATCTTTTAACAATTCCGGTTATTTTTAGATTATTAAGCAAATGTCCACTTTTGAGTTTTTATAAACTTTAGACATTTTTTAAAAGCCGTATTAATAAATTTTACAGAACTTTTATGAACTTTAAAAAATTAGTAATTGGAATAGTTCCGAGCTTTTATAAATTCTAGGAGCAGAATTTAAAATACAAAAATTTGTGGAGCTTAATCAATCATGAGAATTGTTACAATTTGGATTCAGAACTTTTCGATGCTCTTTAAAGATCGATTTGGCTATTTCTCGAACTTTTAAAAACTAAGAGCTTAAGAGCTTTTAGAAGTTAGATTAGTAAATTTCCGGAACTTCCATCAATTCTGGCATTTTAAATTATAAATTAATAAATTTAGGAGGTTTTATCATCTTTGAGAATTTTATAAGTTTCACTAACAAATTTGAAGATTTAAAATTGTAGAAATTAAATTAAACTATTGCCAAAACTTTCATAAACTATTGGGATTTTAGAAATTCGATTAGTAAATTCTTGATGCTTCTATTCACCCTACATAAACAATATTAAATATTTTAAAATTCATATTCTAATTCTGAAAGAACTACATACTACAACAGCTTGCACGATCATCAGGAATTTCGCAAAAATTCTAAAGTAATTTTGTTAATTTTTAGAATTTGTAAAACTCAGAAGTTTGACAGAGATCGAGGGGGTCCAGGCCCTTTCAACCGTATTATCCTTATTCTTCAAAAGTGATCCTTGAAAATTAAAATCAATTTGTTTTTCCTTGACATAATTTAGTCCGCAAGAATTTTTCTTAATGAAGTTCTTAATACGGGAAACCCCAACAATTTATGGGAAAACAAACGATTTTCAATTTTAGGAGTAATTCTTGGAGTTTTCAATGCCGACAATTCCTAGGGTTTCACAAAAGCCGCCTATAATATACAGAGCCATAATGTGAAAAAGTAAGTTTAAATAAGGGTTTAAAACAGCTTCACATGAAAAAGAATTGCGTTAAAAACGATTATAATTTATTTGTTTTTTTTAACTCTGGGAACTTTTTGAAGTATTATTCATATATTTCAGTAGCTTTTGTCAACTATGACCATTTTCATATGTAGGATTAGTTCGTTAACGGAGATTCTATTAACAATTCTCGAGAGCTTTATGAACTCTAAAAAAATAAAAATTAGAATAGTTACGAGCTTTTATAAATTCTTGGCATCTTTGGGAGTTGGATTAATGAATTTCCGGAGCTTCATCAACCATGAAAATTATTATTTATTTGTTTAGTTGTAAACTTAAAGAGCTTTTAATAATTTTCAGTATCTTAAGTTTCTTAATTAGCAAGGTTTCCGAATTTAAATCAACTATGTGAATTGTTTTAAAATATAAATTTTTAATACCGTTTTGGAACATAGAATTGGATAATCTTTGATGATTCTGAAATTTTTATAAACTGGATTAATAAATTGTTTGCAGCTTCTTCTGTGAAATTGTTTATGTTGGATTAGACAATTTACGAAGCTTTTGAGAATTCTGAGGTTCCTAAATTTGTTGGAGCTTTAATCAATTCTAACCGTGGAAATTTTTTGGAAATTGTATTTGTAGACTTATGCATTTTGTAACAATTCTCGTTAATTTTAGATTATTAATTTGAACTTTTACAAACTCTGAAATTTGGATTGATAAATTCTCACCACTTTTTAGCTTTTAGAAACTTAAGAAATTTTTTGAAAGCCGTATTTATAAATTTTCCGGAGCTTTTATGGAGTCTACAATTTCACGAGCTTTTATAAAAATTGTGGGAATTTATTTTGGATTTTGTACTAGCAAGTTTCCGAAGATTTAATCTATAGTTGATTTTACTAGTTGAAATGGCATATTGTTGGTGCTATTTAGAAAATGAATTCGTAAATTTTTAAACTTTTGGAATTTTTATAAATTTTTGAATATTTAATGAAGTCTAAGAAAATAGGAAAGAAATCGGATTAGATAATTTTCGGAACATTTATGAATTCTTGGAATTTCATGAAGGCATGGATGTTCAACAATTATACAGAGCTTTTATCAATTCTGTGTAATTGTTAATGTTGTATTATTGAGTGTTCGGGTCTATTTGATCAACTCTGGGTGCTTTTGCATAGAATTTGGATTGGTAATTTTTTCATTCAAATTTGATGATTAATTCAAATATTTTCTTGATTTTTTATAAATCCATAGAAGATGGATGGGTAATTTTTCAATACTTTTATAAACTAAGAGTTTCTTGAAGTGGATTTGGAGATGTCCAGAGCTACAAAGAAATTTTACGGAGGTCTTATCAATTTAAGGAATTTATAAGACAATTACTTGCTAAAATGGGATCATAGATTTCACAGAGCTTTTTACATAGGCTGAAAGAATTCTGAAGATGATGAATTCATAAGTTTTCGATAGTTTTTAGAAGATGGATTTAACAGTTTAGAGCTTTTAAAAATTAAATTCTAAATTTCTCTAAATCTTATATGATTCTTCGGGGCTTCACTAGCAGGGTTTCTACGGTTTAGATCAGACTTTCTAGATTTTGAAAGATTTCTTGACTCTGTTTCCTTTATCATCTACCTTTCTCTCTTTTTTAATGATGTTTGCAGCATTCTTAATGTCGCGTCCTTTACTCTGCAGCTCGGCAATTATATCTTCACTCTCGCATGTTTGATGTAGTCCACTAGCCATAACCTAAATTGGTCTTTCCTGCTTGTTCTCATATATATTCCACTGAACTTTCTCAGTTAATTCTTCATAGAGAGATTTCTATAAATATATGAGTCTGAAACATTTACCTTCCAAACATCAATATTTAGTGCTACTAGCTTGAAATCCTTGTCCGTATTTGAGGTAATCAGAGCCTTGACAGCCGGATAGTCTTTAATACCAAATATGTTTATTGGTGGAGGCTGTTTTTTCCCTCCGTATTAGGAATTTCATCGTTGCACTGAGTAGTTGGTTTACTCGATGTTGATGTTTGCTTTTCCTGCTCAACATATTCTGACGATGATTATGCCTTTGTTTTCTTTCTGATTCTCTTTGCCACTTCCTCTACATCAGAAACTGCCATGTTGAATGTGGCGGTTTTTCTTGTACTTCTTAATCCTATAGTATCCACTGGGAATTGGTTCCTATTTCTCTTCCGAGTTCTTCTTCGTCTATGTAATGTCATTACAGACTTGATTTTTTCTTTACCTGAATCGATGATCCTTTTCAGGTTTTCAATTTCTCTCTTTAATAGGGTAATTTTATTACTCATCTTTGAGACCACCTCTTCTAGGCTTTTTAATTGGTTATGAAGTGTGCATTTTTCGCTTTCAATATAAGTTTGTTGGTCGTTTGATTTTTACGAATGGGAGCCCATTTGCTAACTCCCGAATGTCGCCGGTACTGCGTTTCCAAGTCCCTGCACCGTACATTTTACTGTATTCATGTTCATTGTTGGTTGTTTATTCAAGGTATCCTTCCTCTAGCATTTTATACCTCCTACCAGATAAAATCAGCCGCCTCTTACATGAGAAACAGACGCTGTTTGAAGCCGCACCTCTTGGTGACCAGTTGCTTTTTGCAATTTTTGGTCCGCTAGTGGTAATTTATTTCCCACTTAATAGCAATAGAAGTTCATTGACTCTTAATACCGAATTTTTCTAAAGGAACAATAATCTTATAATATCGACATTTAGAAGTTTGTTTTGAATAAAATGAAACTTGCAATTATAAATTTATTTTGGTTCGATCGATTTCATAAACATTTCCTCTATTATATTACCAATAAACCGCTTAGTTATCAAATTGCTATATACTTATCTTCAATAATTAAATCAAATACAAATTACTATATAGTTTGTTTATAAAAATCAGTTAAAATTGAAATTGCTATCATCATTATTATATATAGATTGTGGTTAAATCAAAAATAAAATCTCTCATAATTAATCCGATCAACTTTTAATTTATTGCCGACTGATTTGGTTGATTGATTGATTGATTGATATAGAGTTAGTTAGTTAGTTTTATTCGATTTCATTGAGTTAATAATCGTATAATATACAACATACATAATAAAACAAACCCTATACATACATGTAATTTATAACAAATAAATGAGGAAAACCATCATCGACTTACATATACGTATGTACATCTATAACCGCTAGATGAGTATAAAGTAGTAAGAAAAAAAAAAGAAGATAATTTACAGGAATATAACGTATAGCGCGATACATAGGCATTTCAGTATAAGGTGTATGTTTATAGGCGTTGCAAAATAGATGGCGTACCATTAGTTTCTCACAATAAATGAACCAAATCGGCCGAGTTATGACTGGGTGAGCGAGGCCTTGAAAAAACATACAAAGAAATTGTATAAAATGAGGCTATTTAATCGATTTTTAAAATGATAAGCAATTTTGAGAATTTAAGACGAATTTTTAAACATTTTATAAAACTTTCGAAATCTATAAAATATTCGGATTATAATTTAATTATGAATTTAAAGGGTTTCTCAAATTTTCAAAATTGCGTCAAATTTCAGAAATATTTTTTGAAGTTTTAGAATTTTAAGGATTCCATAGAATTCAGTACGGAACCTTTAATTTTGATCCCCTCTATTTAATTTTCTTCTCATTCAACCCTCACAAGATTATTAGCTGCAGGCAAACTTTATTGAAATTGCAAACATCAAAGTTAGATACAACTTTCTTGTTTCATAAAAAATCGGGTTTTTTGGATTTTTACCACAAACCTAAATTTATAGAATTAATGGAAAAAAATTGTATTTAATTACAGAATTCAAAACGAACTCAGAGAATGATGAAACATTTGAATTTAGGAAAAAGGAGAAACATTTTAGAATTTAATACAGAAATCTTTAATTTTACAGAATTGCTGATATTTTAAAAATTTTAACAAATTCAGGATTTACTTAAATTTACGAGTTTTATTGAATTCTTGATCTCTCTTCATTCTTGAAACGTGGATTTGGCGTTTTATGGTTGAGTTCAATATTTCATAAAATTTCAAAATTTCCGGATTTTTGGAAAAGATTTATCAAATTTTATATTTTAGGAAAATTCTCTAACAATAAAAAAGGGAGCGACCATAGACATAGCCATTATATATTTACTTAAACTTTATTTTCAACATAGGTATAGCCTACCTAAGGAAAGCCAATATATGTGCTATGTAACCAGAAGTTGGTCATTGCTACTTTTTTAGCCAGGTCTTCTAAAATTGTGCGTACGATCTAGTATCTCTATATTATCGGCATAGTAGTCCCCACTAAGTAGGTCATGTTCTTGGAAATAGTATTCAATTCTTGGAAGCTAAAGTAAAGTTTAATAACGGTTTTGTATAGAACATTTCAGTAAACACCAAATTATGATTGAACTTCATTGTTTGAAATCTGAACACATCTTGGAGGATTTATGCCAGATTAAAATTGTTATCAAATAAATAAATCTTTTGATTTTCTTGAGAATGCAACATCTGTAAAGTTTGAAAGGCTTCGGGGAGTACCTGCTTCGGTACCCATAGACTGGTGACGTTCCATATCACAGTATTGTGAACTAAATTTTCTTCCTACTCCTCCCCCTTATACCTCTTTTAGTGTTTTATAGAATTATTTTTTTCCAGACCCATCCATCTCAAATTTCCTCCAAGAAGGCAGTGCCCTATTAGTATATTCATAATCGTTCATAATCTTCTCGTTTAGCCATGAAGATTAATATATTGGAGCACTCCAAGTCCAGTTTCGGCCAGACTTGTCTTGCAAACGATACATGTGAGGGTGAAGATTATAATGCTCTAAATAGTACATTACAATACTTGGGAACTTGTATCATGGCTGGGTGCCATGTTTAACTAAACATTATAAGATAAAACTTGTGTTTATTTTGAAATATTTAACTTCCAATGGTTTGAATTTACATATCAATTTACATATCTACTGCAATGAAATTTTAATATGTATTTGAATAACTTAATGCATCGGTTTGACAGTACTGAAATTTAAAAAAATCAAATATTTTGAAAAATTTTAAATTCATATTGACAAAGGCTGCTCCGGAATGAGAATTAACCGGAATGTTATACTTATTCCAAATCTCTTAATGAATTACAATAAAACTTGGACTACAGCTTCATCAAAATAATGTTGAATCTAGATAAAGTCGCACATTTACTCGCGAACGATATCGACAGTCAAGACCGGTTTATTGGTGTCTCAATTAAAACATACTCCAAACAACTTTTAAAATAATTATTTTTCATCGAAACCTTCGAAACGGCGATTTTAATTTGGAGGGAGAAACTTACCTTATTAATAAAAAGTATGGTGTGTCAGATTTTGTTTAAATGGAAAGAGGTCGCGTCGCGTGCGATTCCCTCATTTTATAGATATACTTTGAATTTATTATATGTGAAACACGGTGCATAACTTATACATTTGTCCCATATATATTTTTAAAAGAATTTCTCCCCCAAAATTAAGTTTGACGTGACTCGGTGCTAACACGAAAAACATATTTATTTTAAAAGTTATTTAGTATATAGTTACATTCGTTTTAATTGGGACACACTGCATGTAATTTATGTTTTTAACTACAATGTTGTCTATAAACATGTCTTTTTTGGTTGAAAAGAGTGGGTACAAGCGGTTTTAAAAATTACAGTTGGGCGGATCACTCCAGCACTCAATGCCACAAACGGGCAAAACGGTTTGGTTGTGTGGGTAATTTAAAGGAGCGTGCAATGATGTATGTTCTTGGTTGACATAATTATTCAATATCCGGTTTTGTAGTCGAATTGAAAGCCCTCTCTAACCCTTATACAGTTCCATACGCCGGAATTATAGTTATGGTCCTAGGCACGTCCGTGTTATAACATTTGGAAGATTTTTATTTAATTGTTTTAATATGACTGTGAAGTTAATACTATTGTATTAATTTGTTATGTTTATACAGAGTGTTTGTAAATGTTAATTTGTATATATTTATACGTGGGGATTGAGATAGCGTCGATATTATTAAATGGTTGTTATTTTAGATGTAAGAGTTTGGATATTGTCGATATATTGTTGATATTAGGGACTATGTGTGTATGAGATCTGTAGAGTCAATCTTTTCTAGATGTTATTGTTAGTGTGTGTTAATTGGGTGAGTTGTCTTGTAGATACATTTTTCGATATATGGCGTAGTATTAAGAGATATGTAATGATTGAGGCAGCAATGAAATACTATTAAGTAAGTGTATTCGTCAAAAGGGGAGAGGAAGTTTAACGGTATTACATATGTTAGTAAGTAATTTAGGAATGAGTAACCTTAACTACCAGAAAGGAGTCTGCGCGCCCACAGACGCTGCGTATCTGACTCCGCCTTGGCCGTGGCAGGTAATTAAAAGGAGACTCACTCGGTGCCTTGAGGTTAGTAGTTGATGCGTTGAACAATACCCGCTTACCACTGGTGGGGGCTATGACAGTATTGTTTTGTTTTATTTAATGAGAGATACTTACTTGTCTGGTGGATATTCCCGAATTTTGATTTACAACACCGGATTTTTATTTTTTGACTCTAACTTAACTATTTTATTTATTAACTTTGACTGCAACTGATACAACTGATTTTGATTACAAATTTTTGAACTATATATACTAAAATTTTGGTTAATTTCTGGGTTAACTGAACTTATAATTAATTTTGTCAAATGTGCATTTTATGTAGTTTTATGTATTGGGTAATTGACATACTAAAATTTTCACTGTTGATTGCAAAATTTGTGTTTTGTATTAATCTGTTGACTATTCGATTTATTATTTAGGTTAGCACTGTATTTTAAAAAGAGAGTGCGCGTGTAGTATTTAGTCTACATTTAGGTGTTTTAATTTAATTTAAGCTATATCTAGGTGTTTTCTTTAATTCGATTTATAAATGGGCGTTTACTTTTGAAATTACTTTTATATTTATAAAAGGTGGTAATGAATTGAATGAATGAATTTCTTTATCAGGGGTGCACAACACCTTCCCCCTTTATTAGTGAAATCTTCTTATGGAAGATTTCGCAGTTATGGGATACATAGGGTCTATATTTTAAGGCTTATTACTATTATTATAATTATTATTATTTTTGTTTATTATGTTGTGGGTAATTCATGTTGGTCTGGTAGTTGGTTGTCTTCTGTCAGTCTTCTTTGTATCATAAAATTTAGTTCGGTCATGGATTCAGTATTCCATTGTTTAAATGTTGTATTGTTGTATATGGCTGTGGTTGATGTTCTGGCATCGTTTCTTGGCTGTCTACGGTCCAATCGTTATCCGTGTATGTTCAATTTTGTGGTTTGTTAGATGCGGTAAGTAGTTTACTATAGTGATTCTGTGCCAAATCTGTGCTGTTATGGCTGCTTCGTCAGTATCGTTTGTCTTCATCTTACATATGTCTTTGCGTTTTGCCTTGTCGTGTGCCTCATCGTTTTGTATTTCTTTTGTTGTGGTTTTGTTTACAATGTCATGTTGAATCGTGACCATGAACTATATTTTATTTTTGCTTTGGAATTCTGTCGTTTTGCATTTTATTGCCATTTGTATTATATTATATTATTATTTCATTAGGTTATTAACTTATATATATTTTATAATTATTTTTTGTAATCTAAGCTAATTTTGTTTATTTTTATTTTTACTGTATGAATAATATAATGAAATGTATGCATTTTGTAATATGAGTTAATATTTATATAATTGAGGAAAATTTATGAGAATTTTATTTACTACTTTGTATAATTTGTATATATATTTTTATTTTGTTTTATTAAAATTGCTTATCTTAGGGTTTTGTATGTAATTTTAGTCACAAGATTTTTGTTTTGTGTGACTGTGCTACTTTGTCATTTTGATCTTTTACTCATTTTAAGTTAACGTTTGGTGTTTGTGAGAAGAAAATTGAAAAAATGTGTTTCTATTATTTAATTTTTTGGCTAAAAGTGTTTTTATTTTTTTTTTTTGTGTTGGATTTATAATTTTGAGTTTAATTTAACGTCAATTTTTAAGTGAGGTTTAAAAGTGTGGAATAAAAGGTGTAATTTGTGTTTCTTATGGAAAAATGTTTTTGAATTGTGCTTTTAATAAGCAATTTATGAATTTTGAGCTTATAAATACTAGGTATGTGCTAGTTTTAATTATTTTGTTTATATATTTTTCATCTTTATCGAATTATAGAAAAATTTATTTTAAATTGAACTCTGATAATATATGTTTTTAATTTTTTTTTTGATTATCGTTATGGTTTTTGACTTACAATTTTTCTAATCTACACAAATGATTGATTTTTGTTTTTATAATATAATTTATTTTTTGCTTATGTTAGGTTTGTCTTAATTATGTGTTAGTTTTATGTTTTTAATTTCTTAATTTTTAGCTTGTTCTTCCTCGAGTGTTAGTGTTTGTTCGATGAAGAAAAGGCTAATTTGTTTTTTTTTTGAAAATATTTCCCGCGTGTTTTATGTCGGTTAAAGTTAATGTTGTTGGTATTTTGTTTCCGTTGTTCGTGTTCTCTCATTTCTTGGATCATATTTTGTATTTCCAGGCCTATTGTTCTCATTTCATCTATTTCTGTGTTTGGTTGTTTCTGGTGTGGTGTTTTTCCTATTTCTTCGATTATGTTCCATATTGGATCATCCATTCTAATTAGTGACTCAGGATCGCCTCTTATTAGTTCGATCATTGGTTTTATTGACACTGTAAATTTATTTATGATGCATGAGTTTCGGTTATGGAATGTGCGGGTTGTTAATTTATGGCGTGGAAGTATTCTTTTTTGTCTGGAATGGTTTTTATACAGTGGTGGTGTCGTCGTCATTTTCATGTGTTTTTCTTTTTCTTGTTTTGTCGTTGTTCTGTTTGTTTCTGTTGCCGTGTGATTCGTTGGCTTTGTGTGTTGAGTTTAATATTGTTATTGTTTTTGTTTTTCTCCGTCTGTATTTTATTACTATTGCGGTTATCGCTATAAACATCAGTAAGCTTGTCCCTGATAGTATTCCAGTTGTGATTTTGGTTGTTTGGTTATGGTCTTCCTGTAATTTTAGTTCGTCTGTGCTTTTTTTTAGTTGAATTATTTTGTTTGTTTGTTCTAAAAATTGCTTGTTGTGTGTCTTGTGGTCGATGAGTTGTATTCTGCTGTTTTTGGGTTCTTGGTCGTCTTTTTGTGTGTTCCTGATTACTTCTTCACTTGACTCAGTCAGTATCTCTTGTTGTTCTAGCTCGATTGTTTCCGGGTATCCTATTACTATTATTGTGAATTCTTTTGTTGTTACTTTACATGTTGTTTTGAAGATCAGTAGTCCGTTATTTATAATTTGCAACTTTTCTGTGTTGTTTTGACATTGTATTGTTATGTTCGTTTCTGTGCTCATCGAGTAAAGTAATGTGTTTGTGGCTTCTAATTTCACTATCATGTTGTGAGAGTTCGTTGGTAGTGATTTGCAGTTTTGTTCTGCATTCCATGGGTTGTTCCATAGTGTCGCTATACAGTGTGGATTATGGATTGGTAGGATTGGCTTCGTGTTGTGGCATATCAGGAAATCCTTTTCTAGGCTGTCGTTTATTTTTTCACATCGGTTGACGTCTTCTGTGTGTAATTCTATTGTCTTCGTTTTTTGACTGTTTATTGCTACGTACTCGGTGTTTATTTCGTATATGTTGTATTCGTTTCTTCTGACGACTGGTAGTATGTATGGTTTGAATAGTGTGTATTCTTCGTTATCGATTATTGGGATTGTGATTTTAATCATGACTTGTCCTTTTATTTCTATGTGGTCTGTTTTTACGACTTGTCTTAGGATTTCGAATCTTTCCAGTTTTGTGTTTGCATCCGTTGAATGGGTGCGTATTATGTCGACTACTTTGTTATGGGTTATTATTAGTGGGTGCAGTTTTTTCATGTTTAGTGCGGTTATTATTTCTGTTGCGTCTTCTTGAAGTTTATTTATGTGCATGCATTGTATAAGGATTAGGGCTGTTAGTTCCGCGGTGCGGTGTGTAAGGTTTTGTTTCC